>OW387787.2:10288902-11520804 GCA_936446665.2 Synanthedon andrenaeformis | reverse complement strand
TGTGTCTGCTAACATATAAAAAAAAATACTAAGTACTTTGATAAGATATACCGTTGACTTATTTGTATGAGGATGGATTGGCAGGTGGCCAACGTCGCCTGCAAGCCCTTTGGGTCAGTGCTTAAGGAGCTCACCTTAACTATGAACATCTATATACAAAACATAAGTATGTCCCTAAATTTATATTGAGATTGTTGCTTCTGAGTAAGGTTGGCAGCGCACTTGCAGCGCCTGTGGCGTTGCATGTGTTATTAGGGACAATAGCCACCAACCAACAAGTGGACTATCAGCCTGTCTGTCGAATGGAGCATAATAAAGTCGCGAGAAGAGCTATCAACAATAGTAATAAACTGACAACCTCTCTAAAAGGCAATGAAACAACTGCGCATTTTACTTGTCCAGTACTCCTTATCATATCACGGCATCGCACTGGCATCCCCTTGTTGTTTACTTGCGTTCCTAGGCGACAGTAGCCACAGCCTGAATCTACAGTATATATTAAAGTTGAAAATTTTAAAATACTCAGCATCAACAGTTGCGTCACACACAATCTGATTAATCTCTTTTTGTAGACACTACTTTGCAGCCTCATTATCATAATAGGGTAATGATTGATCGACTACACAATAAGCTTACGTCAGTAGGTTGAAAAGAAGTTTGAACTCTGTAACCTACTTAGCAGTAAAACATTAACACGAGGCAAAAAAAATTGTTATACTAAAATATGTGAAGAAGTTAAAGATATTTGTTTTTTATTTTATGTGAAGGTCAGCAGACAGGCTAACGGTCCCATTAATGGTAGATGGCTTCTTCTTCTTCTTAGAGTGGCTTCCTTCCTTGATAAGGAAATCTGCATACATATCCGAAGGATAACATATAAAACAGAATTATACTTAAAGATTGTTATAGATAAAAAGTGTGTTTGTTTCTTTGTTACGTTTTTACACCTTAACTGAACCACCGATTATCATGAAATTTTGCACACACATTAGTGATAAATATGAAAAAAAAAACTTAGTCCAAAACACATCAGTCGTCATGTCTGCTAAATAATGATTGAACCCGGAACAAAAATAAGAACAGATAATTTATTTGATCAGTGATTGACTTCAAGGTGAACTAATTCCATGTGTTTTTTGTTCCAGGTAATATATGTTATATGACATCAAACTCTTGTAACAGGTATAAATATATTTTTTGCGACCGTGCTACTCTGCTAGTTTGTTCCTATTACTAGTTGCAGAATTAGCAGAAGAATTTCACTTTTTTTGAAATCCTTAAAGAGGTGTATTTTGGTTCAACAATTTGCAGTCATATTACTCGTATCATTAGTTAGTCATTGTATTGAACTCAAACTAACCAATTAATTCTAAACCTTTCTAAACCTTTTGAAGCATAAAAATAAGAAAGTCCATAATCTTTTAAGGTTCAATCATTTATTTGAGTGAAGGAAATATCTTCTTTCTTCAGTGCTGAAAGTCCATTACTCCACTTCCATTACTGAATGTTAGCAGTCAAACTATTAAACCTTTCTTTGCCTATTGTCAGTGGGAAGAGTTGTGCAACGATTTTGATACCAGTCCATGATGTTTCTGATATGACATTTTCCTTTCTATGGCGTATCACATGGCCTAAATATGAAACCTTTTGCTCCTTGATGCTTCGTACAAGCTTTTTCTCTCTAATATACGATTAAAAACTTTTGCATTCGTTACTCTGTCTATCCACTTTATGCACAGCATACGACAGACCACACTTTGAATGCTTCTAGTCATTTGCGGAGGTCCTACTTAATGGTCCAGGCTTCGCAACCATAACATAAAGACAACATACAGAATTTAAATGGAGCGAATTGATATCTTATTTGGTAATGCATTAAACACACGTTACATTGTCGCGCCAACGTAATTGCACCAGACACATATCGATTTCCAAGATCACGTTAACCACAACGTCATAATAACAAATGCACATTGACACGTATGGAACCTGATCGCCATTATTTAAATTTCCACGGTCGGATAACAAATGAGAATGGTTATTTCAATTCAATGCCATGTCTTCACGACAGAAATCTTAAGTTACCAATACACAGTGGCTTTATAGGCCATATTCACTGCATTTATGTAAAGGCGCCCTTAAACCAAACTAAGTCCGATTTTTTATATAAATAAGGCTGATAGTGGACTTGATGGTGTGTGACATGGACATTGTTTTTCAAAAATTCCTGTTTACCCTGTCACAATTCCAAGTTGTGACTAAACTAAGTACCTACTTAGTCAATGTCTCTTATCTTCTTCTCTTCTTTTGGTGCCATCTCCTACCGGACGTTGGCTATCATCATGGCTACCTCATAATAAAAGATTTAATAGTTTAAAATAATCATAACAGCCGACATTCACAGCCGAATGTTTATTCGCGATTTTTACTATGTTTTAAGACTACTTAGTGGGAGTGAAGACTCTCACCACTAAGTGGTCTGAAAATACCGCTTTTCCGAACTTAGCCAGCAGACTAAAACCTCGCTTTTTCAACTGGTGTCGGTTCCATCAATCTATGCTCCACGAACACTATTAGAAATTTCAGCTCTACGGATTTCCTCTTGACGAATTTTCTCGTGAAAGGCAGAGCTCTATAAATAATTTTCAGTTTTTTTATCAGGCCAAAATTTAAGGATCACATCTCTGTGCCAAGTACATGGTAACAAGCACAAATAAATTGTTGATTCTAAGCTCTCAAGTAGGTACCTCGGATGAGAAATATTCTTCTTTATATGCCGAAAGGTGTGCGATTCATCGCTTAAATTGACCTAACATATTTGTACATATTTTATGTTAATACAAGGTTAGAACATTCAGCCTTTTTAGGTTAGCCTTTTCAGATTAGATGCTTGATTATATCTGACAGAATGAATAAGTACTATAATTTAAAAACTTAAATTATTTTCTTAAGATGGTTCATAAAGTAAAAGTAATTAAGTGTCTGCTTTTTTTTTGCGATATTTTATTATTTATTTAGCTTAAAAGGTTGTTTAGTTCTTAATGGGATTTGTATGTGTGTGCCTTAGCACGTATACCTGCCAATTTAACTACCATACACTACTGTCCTAACATTAAGTACAACTGGCAGACAACAAGCCAGATAAATTCTGTATAAATAGGGCTACATTTTCCCTATAAATTCTACTCGGCTTTAACAGATTACATAGTGAGAAAATCCGAAGTGGTTTGAACCTTATACGTTAGCAATTAGAGTTCAAGAGGGGTTTGAATTTTTCGTCGCCGGCCGTATATTTGGGATCGCCTTAGAAACAACCGCAGGTTTAAAATACGTTTTCACCGATTCCGCATTCCCCGGGAACGCACGCGAACACAGACCACCGTTTAATTGAAACGACTGAAATTGTATAATATCATCGAGCGTGGCAAGATACATTGCCTTTCGCGCTATCAAACGCTTAGTACGATATACTACTAAGTGCGCAATGGAATCCGAATAGACCGATAAAGTTAAGGAATGTACTGTTTCGTGATACGGCTCCGCAAAACAGTGTGACATTCGACAGCGACTTTCGTTCCACATTTTGAAATTGAAAGATTTTAGCGATTAAGCGGAATAGAACAATATGAACGATTCTCGTGTGAATCATATATAGTGATTCTTTTATTGAAAGTTAATCTTTCCTTTTAATTATTTCTTTTAATAAGTAAGTAATCTTTAATAGATAATTTTAGTAGTGATTCCAGTAATAAATTTACACTTCAATATACCTATTTTTTTTTGTTTATTATTTAGCAGATTTAAATATTTATTTATTTAAGTAGGCCACACTTAGTGATGCCAGATAGCATTCACGCTTATCCCTCAACTTACCTAAACCCTTACCCTACTATAGTCTTCGGCACATTTACTATAATTACAATTTTTTATTTAAAAATACTTGACTGTGAGAAAAATTATCAAGAAATTTCATTCACAAATCTGATATTACAGTTTTTTTTTTACCCTCTAGCTACTAAAATCGCAAAAAATAACTCTCTTCAGTATTTTTTTGTTCGGTCCTACATTGGGTACGGTGTGGTGTGATATAACGACAATATTTGCCGGACAATGTGTCAAAGACGCCGACACGCGGTCCGTCACGTCGGCTGACATAACTTAGCGCGTCAGGACCGGTCTCTGGGACCGCTGACAACTAGCCTATCTAATATGAACGCGTATACAGTTAAGGATTCTAGCACAAATGCTAACTTATAACAGAAAATATTTAGAATTGGTTTTGCACCTATGTAGACCAAGGACATTGGGCTTAAAGAAAGAAAGAAAGAAAGAAGAAAGAAAGAATTTTATTCACGCAACACAAAGACACAAACATAATAAAAAAACCACAAAACAAAAATTATTATAAAGGTAAAAGATGTGTGTGTCCTCTCGGCAGTGAATCGGTTACTGGCTCAGCATTGTGCTGAGGTGCCCGATAAGCACCTGCAGCGCTGATTTTCAGCTAGCACCGTTTGGGACTCACTACACAACATAAATTATTCTACTCTAACACAACATATTGCTACAAAAACATGATTATTCTATACACTATACAAACATACTTTATACAAAACACATTCAACAAACAACTGAGACATTATTTATATACGGAAGCAAACAAATCAAACAACTGAAATACATAGATAAATAATATTAAAAAAAAGAGAAAATAAAAAAACAAACAAAAAAAACAGGTATAACAAAGTACTTATATATATACACAATACAAAGCTTCAATTAATAACTAAACAATGAAAAAAAAAGAAAAAAAAATACAAATAAAAATAAAATTTTATTTTAAACACAACTTTACGTCATAAGATTTTAAGATAGCCAGGTTGATGGTCCAACAGGCGTTTTGCAGACGTTCCAGCTGCCAGGCTGGCGGCAGTAACTACCCCTTCATCAATAGTCAGCCGATAAGAGGACTGTCAGCCTGTCTGACGACATTTACATTAAAAAAAATTAATAAGTTTACTTAGCTTCACAGTATGGTGTTATTTTTTTAGACTCCCTATACAACTATCTAAGAGAAGTTTATGTGAAACAGCCTCTCTGTAAAATTTATTATAAATAAAAAATATCGCTAAATGTTTACTTTGCCCAAAACTAGACCGGCTAGACCGATCCGTCTATATATATTTTTAAATATTCATTAAAGTCCAAAAAAAAGTTCATTTGAAGAGAAAACTTTGGAAAATCGTCCGGAAAAACGTAAAGCTGGCACAGTCTAGTCTAATCTAGGATATATAAAGCTCAATTGAGCTTCGAATTATTATTTTTACATTACCATAGTTACCATAGGGTAATAAAAATTACCCAAGTATAATCAAGCAGAGTGATATAAAAAACTAAACGGCTACTTAAAATGTCAGCTTCCATGTTTTTACAAAAGTATTATGGATAAAAACTCATAATTATATACCATTACAATACCGTCGATCTTGTCGCCTATACTTTTTTAACTAGAATCAACAACACTGACCGTTACCGCGCCTTAGGTAGTTGACCGCTTGTTTCATTATAGATGGCGATGGGCCTTAGCGAGCCGCCTCATTTTTGAGGGAATGACTCCAATAACTCCTCCGTTTAAAGAGCGCAAAATAAAACCTGTAATATTACAGCGTTATCTTTTTAAAGCAATATTTTATTTTTATTTTTCTACGGTATGCTTAGTTTGCTCGCTGCTTTCCATCCCCTCTCTGAAGACCCATAAAGTATTCCATGTGTTTCAGTGATTGAGTATTTTATCTTATTCCTTATCTTTTATCTTACTAAGGTCGGCAGCGCAGTGTTAATGTTATCTATAACTTTGATTGTGATGATAGGTAGCCTGCTACCTGCTATAAAGTTAACCGTCACACTGTCTGACGACGTTCCCATAAAAAAATATATCTAAATAATTAAATGACTATTTACTTGTTACATAAGGACCTTAATGAAGATAAAAGTTACCCCTGCTGAAACCCACATTTACTATTAAGCCTTTTTTATCTTGTGTAGGTGTGTATGTTATCAAAACATGTTTAAAAGAAAAGACAAAGAAAGTTGTGTCTTTGTCACATATTTACATATTGAAAATTTTTCTCAGATATAAATTAATTTTATCGAGTCTCATCCCTATGTGTCACAATGCAAAGACGAGTGAGTGTTGATCTTGTTAGACGTTCCTATTTTGATTGAAAAACGTTTCAGTGTACACAAAGCTTTCTATTACAGTTCAAGCAAGTTTTTTTTGTTGTAAATAAAATTATGTACCTAAGTAATATTTAAACATGAAAGCCTTTAATGACTATAATTCGGCGTTGCGCTTCGGCGTGTGAACGCTATCTATCCTATTCTTTATCCTTCAGCCTTTATCTAGTGGCCACACTCTATTCGAGTATTATAACAAGATGTTACAAGTGAGTTGTCGTCTTGGATAGAAGGGATGAAAGGGGGGTCTTGGATGGGGTATGTGGTTGGGCATCCCCAGTTACTCATTGAAACACATATACATACAGATTCTTACCTGTCGGCGGTCTTCTATTAGTTAGAGGGTGCGTGCAAACCTCTATAGAGACAGGCTTTAATTTATCAGCTCTTCGTGTGGCTGCCACTATGACTAGAACCTACATTTTGAATAGTGAATGCTAACTGTCTGTATTATATTTACATAGAGTATATAGGGAAGTGTAATTATAAGCAAAACACTTTCCATAACACTTGAGTAACCTTCAATTTTCTTACAAGGCCACTTTTTAGAGTGATAATCCACTGGATATATACGAAAAACAGCTTAGCTTAGTTTTATTTCAACGCTACTCCAAAAGAAAAGCGCTTATAGATTTATTAGGAGAGAGAGATGTAACGTATCTGACAATTAGGTAATATGAAAGGTTATACCCCTTTTTTAGCAGCTTTGGCTAAAATAATGGCTAAAATCAGCACATCTCCAGTCACACACACGTTTAGTAGATTAACGTTTACAAAATAAGTCATCAACAACTCTGATCAAAGAATTGAGCCATTAATATTATAACATTAATCATTAATATCTAAATTTTGTCAATGAAAATCAATTCGTGTCACCTATAAATTGGTGGCATACAATTTGCGCTCTATTAGATGATATAATTTACAAAGTTATAGATATTAGTATGAAAAATTTGATATGTTTTCAAATTATCGTCCATAGTTAATGCAACAGTAAGCAAGCTTCGAATCGTTTTAATAATAGTAATTATATCTTCTAATATATAAAATTCTCGTATCGTGGTGTTTGTTGCCAAACTCCTCCGAAACGGCTGGAACGATTTTGATGAAATTTTGTGTGCTTATCGGGTAGGTCTGAGAATCGGCCGACATATATTTTCCATACCCCTAAGTGATATTTTTTTGTATGGCAAAACAACGTTTGCCGGGTCAGCTAGTATTTTATAATGTTCTACAAAAATAATATACCTTTTTTTAATAAAATATATATATAATATCTAACTTTTGCCCATAGAAGAATTAAAGGATAAGGAAGGGATGGGGGTAGTGGGTTCTGGTTTTATATGCCTAGGTAGTAAATAAAATTAACTTTTAATAGCTACTGACGTGCTTTAGTGTCTACCAATAAAACATTCTTCTATAATATAAAAATGAATCCCTAAATGTGTTGCGAAGCGCAAGCGCAGCGCAAAACGGCTGGGTCGATTTTAATTCTGTCTTCACTCATGGATTATCCATGAAGGTTTTTACGTAAAAAAAATGCACCCGGGCGAAGCCGGGAACGAGTCACTAGTTTTAAAATAGTTTTTCTTCCTCCTTCTAAATTATTATGATGAAATTTCGACTAGCATAAGAACACTAGTGTAGGTGCATGTCATAAAATGAAGACAGGCTAACTTTTGTGATTATTTAGACAACCCTTGAGAATTTATTCAAAAATGCACCTTATCATGTTATATATAAAAATATAATTAAAACGAGCACACAAACTAACTTTCTAACTTATATTCTATCGCCTCATAACGTTGAATATGCGCCGATTATAGCAATTTATGGAATTATATCATTATGAAACAAGCAGTTGTAATGTACGTTATAATGTACATTTTTGATTACATGTGCATGTTAGTCGAAAGTTTGTATATTTTTTAATTGATATTTTTTTTTTTCACTGATTAGCAAACTTTTGAAGAAAGCGTGATGAAATAGGATGAAAGGAACCGCAGGCGAATGTAAAAATAAATTAATAATATCGAAATAATCACATACAACATTTTGAACTAAATATACAAAAATTGAGGAGCCAATTGGTCGAGTAGTTAATGTATTGACTGCACTCTGATTCGAGGGTGCCATGTTCGATTCCCGGCAGGGCAACTCTGGAAATACATGATGATTCCTTCTATAATTTATAAGATTCATGCCTTATTCACAATGTGACAAATAAACAAACTCTTTTTTTTTAATAAATATAAAAAAGTTATCAAAAATACTATTTGTAATGCAAAGCACACGATTAGTGAATCTAAAATTTTCAAAATTAATGTTTAGCTATAATAAATCATTTTAAAAATCTATGAAAACTTTAGTTTACCAAAAATATTATCTACAGTGAACAGTGCAGTTATTACAGACAATAATAATCAATGGGTCTGTCTAAATAAGGTTCAATTTTAAGTGCAAGAAATAGTACTTACATTGTTTTTACAACACGAGATATCTAAATCTAATTGGTATTGATTACAAGTTGACGGTATTTAAGCGAAACAATAGAAAATCGGCTCAACAACAAATCAAACGAAACTCGTAATTCCCTGAATTAACCTAAAACGGTTTCTTTACAGTCATAAGTAAAAGTCGTTTACCTAAATGTATAAAATTCGCTCCTTAAATTCAAAAGTACTACAAATAAAAAAATTCCAAAAATGTTTTTATTGCAAAAATACAATATGAAAGTCGTTTTATTCCATATTTAGTATATTTTGATATATTTTTTTCATATTCAAAAGTAACATATGCTTACATTTCCTCCAGTATTCAGTTTATTATAAAAGTACTTAAAAATATGTTTCTAACGATGTATAATATGCATATATTTGATATATATCTAATAAGAAAAAAAATGTCAACTTTTTTTTCCAATTAGTTCTCCTGTAAAAAAGTGTAATTTTGATTTGTGGCACTTTTGAATTTAAGCAGCGAATTATAGACCATTACATTCTTAACAAGAGTTATAATATAATAATATCATCGAGTTATATAAACAAGTAAGTAGTGACAAGTCACAATGCGGTTCTCAGTCATTTGGGTAGCCCGTCTGGCGGCAGTAACCACCCCCTTACAGAAAACCACTGTGAAATAACAGTAACAGCGATGCTAGAGCCCATTTTCCTATCCCTTCTCATCCCATATCCTCTATTCTAATATGGTTTGTAGCACACTTGCAGTACCTGTGTGGTTGCTTGGTTATAAGCGACGGTATCCATCAAATGGACCTTCAGTCTGTCTGTCGACCTTAACATAAAAAATTAAATAAATAAATAGTAGATAAGTACTGTTAATACTGATACTGAAACTAAATTGACGATTTTTAGAAATTTTTTCTGTATGTATATATGTATGTATGTATGTATGTATGTGTGTATGTATCTATGTATCTATCTATGTATGTATGTATGTTCCTCCATAACTCTGAAACGAATTAACTGATTTTCATGAAACTTGTTAGATAAACATTTGGACGTACGGAACACAGGATAGGCTACTTTTTTTCTTTTTCGACGCGGACAAATTTGGTTTTATTATCCTTAGTTCCACAAAAATCTAACAGATGGCGGTGTACGGCGCACAGGTACACTATAATTACTCATATATTTTCTTTTTCAACGACGAACGAAGTCGCGGGCACTAGCTAGTTGTAATATATACTCGTATACTGTTTCTATGAAATATTTCGATGAAAATACAGCTTACTGATTTTAATACACATTTTTCACTTTTCTGTAAACCTAGCCAGAAAATCTAACTCGGAATAAGTAAAATTACATTAATTATTATCAATTAAGTTAATTTTATTTATTTATTTATTAACTTATCCCCATTAGCATATACAATTATAGTTTAGTTAGTATGACATGACATTGAGGATTTCTAAAAGAACTTCGCTGTCTCGTCTTTGACCAATAATTGAATTTCTCTGTCAACACTTTTGTAACCGTAATTACTACAAAGGAAACCGTTTAAGTATCAAGTATGTGGGAACGTTTGACAAAGGGCCATTGTTTTAACAAGTTAAACTGAGGTCACCGTGATATAAACTACTCTTTTTTTCTTCTTAGTAACCGGAGTATTTATTGACCAAGGTATACTAACCGAGGAAAAGTGTTGAAAAAAGTAATAGACAAAACTTTTTGCAATATAATTAATTGTAATAAGAATCAAGCTACTAAATCTAAATCTATATCTTCATACACATTATAAAATCCTTGACTTCTTCTAAACCACCGAAAGGATTTTATTTATTTTATTTTATTTTATTATATATATTTTTAGCATCTTTTTGTATTTTTTTTGTTTTCTGGATAAACAAAGATACAACTTAACCGACTAACTTACTTTCACATTTGGATTTGAATAGACTGGAAGTATGGATATCCATACTATCCATACTTCCAGTCTATCCAAATTCAAATGTGAAAGAAACTCTGTCTGTCTGTCGGTATGTTACCTTTTAACGCTTTAACTATTCAACCAATCATTTTGAATTTTTGCATACACGTCGTCAAGTATACCAGAAAGGACATTGGGTTTTATCAATAAAAAAGGTATGTTCCCTAGGGATCATCTAAAATAAAATTAAAAAAATAACGCCTGGCCAAAGTGTTACAGCAACAAATGATCAAATGTTTATAATATTGCTTATATATTTTTTGTTTTTCAAAAAATATATAAGCAATATTATAACCTATTTATGTATTGTAGTGTTACAGTTAGGGCCTCTTTCACCAACTACAAGTGTTGATTAGTTACTTTTCAAGTAACGCTAATTGGCGAGTAAATGTTACGAGTATCTTGTTTCAATTTCATTGAAATTACCCTTGAGTAATGCTACTCGAAGATGGTGAAACTCGTACACTTTCTTACCGGTGACTAAATGGTGGTTAGCCTAATTGACACTTTACTCAGAGATGGTGAAAGAGGTCCTTATTCGTATGAATTCGGTGTGATTTAATCTATATATATATATATACACACACACACACCGAAATACACGTTCGCACGCAAACAAAAATGCTGATCTTGTTCTTTTAATTGTGAATTTATCTGGCTACAAATTGAAACGGTTCATTTTGAATCCAGTTACTGTTTGTACATTCGACTGCAATATCGTTTAACATATGAAAATATTTACATCTCAAACTGCAAATATTTCTTTCTACCAAAAAAAATATGAGAGGATGGACAAATGGACTCATTTTTTTAATAATTTATTTTTGTAATATACTTCGCAATATATATCATATATTTTTTTTAAATTTATAAAAACTCATGACAAGTATTAGGTACACGCTAATCGCAGAAACTTCAAGAAAGATAGGATATAACAATTTTATATTTTATATTCTATTTCTGTACATACATACATATTACAAAACAAATTGGCTGGTCCGTTTTCGTCTGTTACTTCGCTAACTTCTTCTAAATCACGTAACGAATTTGTTTTCTACTCTAATATTTTAAAGACAGAAGTTTTGTATTTTTGTAACATTGGTCTGATTTAAAAAATCAAGATTATTATAAATAAATAAAGATTATTATATAAAAAAAAATCTTTCACCTATGTTATCAGCGAGTAACATATGCTATGTTTTATAAAGAAACGTGGACGAAGTCGCGTGCAACAGTTAGTCACTAAAAAAAACAGCGATAAACGGGAAGGTTTAACTTGCAGAAGAAAATAGCATCCATGCGAAGCCGGGGCGTGTCGCTAGTGCATGTATGTTATAATCTGTTGACTTTTCGCTTCGAATGTACAAATGTGGGAACAGTACAGAAGCGGTCGATGCTCTTCCTGCCATCTTTTCGAATGAGAACTGTTTCAAAACAACTTTAACATACGTTTGGTTGAAATTCGGCGAACACATTTAAGTACCTATTCTCACAATAACAAGTTTATTAATGAACTTCACTTTGCATTCATTTTTTTTTAATATTGTATATTGCAATATAAATTTACTGATTAACGTACCAATTAAATTGATAAAATTTCCATAAAAATAAAACATATAGAGTTAACAAACGTTACCTACAAGAAGTGTCACGCGATCGTTACACTGAATCGTCGCACAATATTCTATCTTGTAATTTTACTCTCATCACACATTGCAAAAATATGTTTCACTGAAAAAATAAAATGCTAGATATTTTCCAGGGGCCTTGTATTTGATTTTTTATTAAAATCCAAGTAGAGGTGAGGAACGCTGCGTTCGCAATCATTTGGGTAGCCCGTCTGGCATCAGTAACCACCCCCTTACAGAACCGTGAATACACAATCACAAAAACGACATAACACTTGGTGCGTTGTTGTGTCGTTTTTGTGATTTCATTGTAGTATGCAAGGAGATGGTTTCTGCCACCAAACGGGGCATGACAGCGGATTGCAATGTGTCCTGCCAATAAAAGACTGTTTTTGCACACACTGGAAACACTGCATGGCCTAACAGCAACATTTTGAAAATTTAATTATATGGAACTAACGAGCAGCCCTCGACTTTGCACTTATATATTTTCTGCAAATTCCTTCCTTCCTTCCTTGATACATACCTTCCTTGGTTATGGATTTATTCATTAGTGAAAATCGTATAAAAATCCATTGAGTAGTTTAGAAATAGTTAGCGGATAAACAGACGCGGACAGTATAGGCGACTTGGCTGAAAAATATTGCTTTTTTTATACTTTATATATACCTAATTAGGTTTAATATTATATATATAAAACCCTTCCGTGAAAAGTTATCTAATTAAGTGATGGTAAAAACCGCATCAAAACCCGTTGCGTGATTTAGGAGGAGTTAGCGGATACACCGACCGTGAGACGCGGAAAGCGACTTTAATTTATACATGTAATGTAAGGATGTACATATTAAGGTGCTCCCTCACCGGGAGCATTCACGTGTAATGTAACATTATAGATTCGACTTTGAGCATTACATACTACCTCCCTGACTGACGAGCATTCACATGTAATGTAACATTATAGATGACTTTGCGAGCATTCACGTGTGATTTAGTTGATTCCATAAGTGAAGCGCATTGTATCATTACAAGGTTGTCCTCCTTCACTGATGTAATGCTCGAATCTGTAACGATACATTACACGCGAATGCTCCCGGTGACTCTATTGGTTTACCCTTAGATGAGCAAGGCAAACCAATAGAGTTGAATATGAAGATTTATTGTAAATTGCTTTAATACCGCCCCTATCACCTCATTGTCCCCTATTGTGAGTTTGATGGCTAAATGGTATTGTTTTGTTCTTGGAAATGAAGTTTCCTTGTTATAGGAGACATTATTGTTCGTTGCACTTTCTCATTGCATTCAATGCCACTTCAATAACAATAAAAATGTTTGATGTGTCAATTTTCAATTCAATTGGTAGGTATGTCAAAATAAAAAGTGGTATTTTAGTACTATAGCTGAGCATGATTTAGGTACTCAGCAAAACATAGGCCTATGTTTGCATAGGAAAGAATAGAAGCTAGGTTTTTGGCACGTGGGAATATTTTTATTGACCCGGGTATACATTTAGGGTCAATGAAAAGGATATTATTATTATTATTATTTTTTAAAAGTTTGTGTGATGAATAAAACATAAAAACTGTAACATACAAAAAATGTGGTAACTTAAAAAGGTTCTCGATTCTTTATCTAGAGTATTATAAAACGCAGTAACTTAATATTAATTCCACAATATTCTCTTGGTTTGAATCGTATGCTGTTATAATTCTGTTGTAATTATAATTATAGTAGCATTGCCCTTTTATCTGCGCGCGAGTCTTCTCCGTGCGCATGTACCGTGAAGAACGATGGCACCGCATGAGAATAAATTCAAAATTGACCTGTTGTTGTTGTAGTAGGGAAATCAAAAAAATTATCTACGTCTTAGGGAGTCAAGAACTATGGCCGATATTATAAAGCTTGCGGAATCAGTATCTTTGATTATAATTACCAACAAAGGTAATTACACTATTATTACCTTTGACGCTGTTTTGAATCAAAAACGATCATACGAGTAAGAAATGTTAGTAATTCGTTTGGCGCGTTCCTTAAATTGGGGTAAAAAGATTAGAATTCAACTAATATTATAAAAACGAAAATTTTGTGAGAATGTATGGATGTTTGTCACTCTTTCACGCAGTAACGGCTTAACGGGTTTGGCACATAGATTAGTTTTATTACCTGCATTAAATATAGGGTACTTCTGAAAAAAAAAATTGATTCCCGAAGGATCGTCTAAAAATATAAAAATGGGCGACACGTAGACGGGCTAATAAAGGGCACAAACTATTTAAAAAATATCTAAACAAACATTTTGAAACATCTTTTCAGAGAAATCACTTTATATCATTCGGTGGTCTTCTGTAAACTTATGGTTCCGGTCACCAGACGGACTGTCTAGTTTTAGAATATTTCGATCATTATCATATCTTCAAAAATGATTTTTTTTTACTATCTGTTAAAAAATTGATTTACTCTATGAGCATAAATTGAATAAAATGCAACACTGCACTACTCCGCCGTGTACAAGTTATTGCAAATAGTTTTACGAGACTGTTTGAAATTTTATAGACACGAAATAGTGATGTGCAAGAACTCCACTTTCTATCGATAATTAAGGCGGCAACGATATGGTCACGCTGTAAAACCGGCTGCTTTAGACTTCACGCTTTTATTGCTTGGATTTAAAGTACAATTTTCAACGTCCGAGATTAGCGTACGGACGCTAGCGAAAGTGTCATCGATTTAGTTTGGATGAGTGAGCGCTAAGTAGGTGTAAATTTTTGTCGATAATGAAGTGTGTAAACGCAGGAAAGCTGAAAAAAAAAAAAACAACCGAAGCCGAGCATCGTATATTGCGTTTCGTTGACATAAATTGGGCATTCCAGAAGGCAGCCATATTGTAGTATTTTATCAAGTTTGTCAGCTGAGTTTAAACCTAAAGCTTGTAAATATAATAAATTTCTTTGCTATTTTTTCACATAGAATAGAATTCTTTTCTATTATATAAGGGGAACTAATAGATATCAATACTAATAATAAATCTGTCAGGGTCGGTCATGGAGTAAGTTACTTTGTTTTCAGAGATATCGTGTTTATAGGCTCTACTCTATACATGATACTGAAACTAAATTTAATTTTTTTCTGTATGTATGTATGTATGTATGTTCCTCCGTAACTCTGAAACGAATCAACTGATTTTCATGAAACTTGGTAGATAAACATTTGGACGTACGGGACACAGGATAGGCTACTTAATATTTGTCAACGCGGACGAAGTCGTGGGCACCAGCTAGTACTGAATAAAACCATCAACTCTCAGCCTTACGCCTTAAAACTTCTCTAAATCATGCCATATCATCGCTTTAATTATGACCAAACACTTTTTTTCTCTTTATATTTTGACCGCGTGTGCATCATTATTCTCTCCAATGAATACTTTCGAAATTTCTTTGTAATTACACACATATGTACAATCTACTACTTTTTAATTACATAATCGTATTACCTGCCTGCTGTAATTTAATTACTACCCTCATTTGTTTCGTTCTTACTCCTGTAATTTCATTTAATTTTTTATTTTTGACTTTGATTGTTTTGAAAAGGATATCAAAGCTTTATTCCAAATCAAATTTGATAAACATACATGATAACATCTAGCATGACTAATAGCAAAAAATACCCTTGAAAAATTCATTATGTAAAATATTTTTATATTTTTTTCATCTTCATATTTGGCTCTAATTTTAAATGCTACGTACACATATTATATTGTAGGTATATGTTATAGCATAACCACACAGAAACAAAATGTAATTACGTTTTTATGGTGACATTGGTAATGTTGAGTGTCTGTTCCTTGTGTGAAATGAGTGTTCAAACATCACTGAACAGTTACAGTACATGTGCAAGATGCCTAACTGTAAAACAACATAACGTCTGGCTTTATTGTGCTGTGCAGCCACTCTCATCTCAAACGGTTCAAAAATAGAAACATGTCAACCAACTGTTCGTAATAAATAAAAAATAAAAAATAATAATAAAAACCTTTAATAATATACAATTATTTGTTTTGCTTTTTGTGGCATAAGACTTCTCTTTCATCAGTAGTTAATCACATGAAGCGTATAAAAGAATTAAAAAAAAAAAATACAATTTGATATTGAATATTGGAATTTTTGAAAAATATTTTTTGAATTGAAATTAAAAAATTGATTGAACCGCAGTCTGTCCACTGAACAGAATTTTAAAAACAATCCGAAATCTCAGATGGATTTGACATAAAAATTAAGTACGTAATTAAGTAGAAAATAAATTTTAAAGAATATCTCTACATGGAGTCCTGTCCAAGTGTGTTATTATGATAATAATTCTCTATGTACGAAGTACAAAGTAAGTAAGAAAATAAAGTAAGAAAGTACGAAGTACAGCTCTGGGTTGGAACACCAAATCACCAATACAATTAAATTTCCAGTTGATAAAAGGTTTGATTCCTTAGCGGCCAGCTGTTTCACGATATAATAATCCCACACCGTTCGGTTAAAACCTCTTAGTTTCAGAAAAGTAACATTATGTGTTCTACTGAATATGCAATGTAACTTCATTATATTAATTATTCAATACCCTAGCCACCTACCCCGACCTCGTGCGGATCCAATTTTATATACACAAACCTTCCTCGTTTATCGCTCTTTCCATTAGTGAAAATCGTATCAAAACCCTTTGAATAGTTTAGCAGAGAAACATACAGAGGCAGACAGCTACTTTATTTTATATGTATATATATTTATTTATAATATAAAGGTGGCAGACAGGCTGGCGGCCCACTTGATTGTAGGTGGTCACCGTCGCCTAAGGACACAAGCAACACCAAGGGGAGTGCTAGTGCGCTGCCTACCCTGTAGGTATTTGTTTACCCCTCGCTTGAAGTAGCCCTTGAAGTAGGAAACACCTATAGTATATAATATAGGTGTTTCCACCTAGCTACAAACTATAGGTGGAAACACCTATATTTTATAATATGTATGGATAATTTTATTATTATCCCGTAAAAAGTATTGCGGTAAAATGCGTTCTGTATTGCGGTGCGTCCCTCGTCCCATCGTCTTATCCTTTATCCTATCAGCGTCTACATATTATTTTAGTGTTGTGTTTCTACATAAACTCATACTGCATGACGTCTTTCATGAATAAAGGTTAAAAATAAATTAAGAACTATGTAAAAGCAATTGCTTCAACTTGCGAACCGTGTTGCACAACGCTTGCTTTTTGTATGTGTACATATCGAGAATCGTTAACATACTATCGGGGAACGGTACGGCCTATATCGAATATTAACTAAAAATGTAACACTTCGCACCAGTCAAGGTTTACTAACATAGTTTCATATTTATTTATTTATCTATATAAAAGTAAAATTTAAATGATTCAACCCACGGTTTGGAACGGTTCTGTTTCTGTTCTGTTTTTCTGTCTGCCTTTTTTAGCTTTAAAAATGGATCATTTTCAATGTTATTTCTTAATGATTTTTAAAAATAATCACAAATCCCAAGGTGACCACTGTCAATGGTCTCCTCAGAAATGAGGAAGGATTTCTAACACTGAGTCCGTGTGATTGCAGTTATTAAATACAACGAAACTACACACAATGTGAGACAGAGTATAAATTTTAAACACATCGCCTACGCTAACGGAACTTGTTTTAATGTACTGCCTTCATCGCCGTGAACATATAACAAATTACCGGATAGACCTGCCTTGTATGCACAACGATTTATCATACATTATATCATTAAATTCAATATGAGACGTCTGTTTAGTTAAATGATAGCAGAATTTATTTTTTATTACTGAAAAAACCTTAAAGGCTTGCGATCCGTCTCAAAGGTAGGGAAAAAACCTTACCAGTGACACAGTTAAGCGTTCTGTGGGCTATATGAGTATTTATTTATTTATTTGTTTATTTGAAAAGGCTTACCAACTAAAGACATAGTTAACACAGAAAGAAACATCACAAGTATAAATTTAAATTACAGGAAAGCACATGATCTTATTATCTTTTATAAATCTATCTTATCTTTAAAAAGATTTATCTTTTATAAGAAATATTGTTGAGTCCAAATATCCATGTCTGTTTTTACACGTACGTTATGTACAGTCGACTCAGTGGCTCACCTTTCCCTGTATAAAATTTTGTCAAATTTTGTCAAGAGGCCCGTCCTCGACATCAAGAAGGTTATTCGGTTCAGCTTGAATAAAATTTCATTAAATTCAGGAGGTATGTCAGTGTCAAAAACGAGAAGATCAAAAAGAGTAGAAGATCAATTATGCCCTCGTAGAGTAGACTTAAGATTTTTGAAATATTTAAAGGATTTTTAAAGAAGTACCATGAAACTTTTTCAAAAATCCCTTAAATATTTTGTGTTTTTAAAATTCGAACCATATCGACATTATTTAAGTATATTCTATTTACAATTGCTCTAACAACTGTATAATTACTATACCTACACAAAATATTTCAAAAAGAAACAGGGTGTCGATTTACCTGCAGTTGACTGTACACTTATGCTTAGTGAAATAGAAAAGTAACAGTTCATTTATCACATGATTATAATTTATACCGCAAAAGGGCATTGAATCAAAACATAAGCCGGACGAATAGTGCGATCCATTCCATTCATTGTAACTATACGATAAATTATTACTCTTTTGTTAGGAAACGCATATTCCTGGCTTATTCAAAGGCTGTTTCTAGTATATGTAAAAGGAAGTGCTGTTTTATGTGATACTGGCTTTATTCAATTACGATTGTGAGGTCAGAAAGTAGGATTCACAGGGTTCATTTGTGACATAGAATCTTCTCTATATACAAAGACATCTCTTCCGAAATTCCTCAATACCTTAAACAAAGGGTTTTGGCAAACGTGTGTTGCTCATAAAAAAGCTCAACATCGCTCAATGAGCTATGCTCAGGTTACTGCTCAGTTAATAATTATGGGTAAAATATTAATCCTGGATCTCTTCCTCCTGGGCCAGAACAGGCACAAATTTTCAAAGCTCACTGCCAACGTCCAGTAAGAGGCACTTTAAAAAGAAGAAGATACAAAAATCCTGCAAAATTACTCTACACGAGAACATAAACTATATGAGGCGTCTTAATGCATTTTCATATTCTTTTAATGTCTTAATTAATATCGCAGGATGTATTTTTAGTCATTAAAATAGATCGGTTTAAGCTTTGTACATAAAATTAATGATTGGCTTGCGTTTTTATAAAGCTTGTTAAGCTTAAAAGATAAAGGGCATCTTTTAAATCGGCCAAGAGCTTTAATTAAAAAGGTTTATTATGGCTTTAACGAAGGGAGATATAAAAGCTATATGCGGCTTTAAAAGGCACTATCAAATATTATGTATCATTGCACTGCGTCGGTAAGTGTATTTTTAAGCACTCAAGTGAATTATTATTAAACATTCTCTAAAATTACTTTTAAAGTGGAACCTAATAGTTTTTTTTTTTTTAGAAACTTTATAAAAGCAATAAGATACCAATCAAATAACTTGCAAAAATAAAATATAATATTGAAGCTAATATATTAATTTATTTCTTATAATTTAATTTATTATTAACTTAGGTAATATAATTTTAAAGTCTTTTAAGTCTTACACAATGAAACCCTGTAATTAGCAATTTATATAGGTCAGTAATACTGTGTATATTGTATGTTATTTTGATTTGCTCTTATTATGTTCAAAATAAAATGAAATAGATAAAAGTATTTTAATAGTTTAATTAAAGCGATATCATGTGCCAATTTAGGCTTAAGACATTTTTGGATTTTTACATACACTTATCCATATTATTTTAATGTTGCTATATTGCTATATGATTTATAATAAGTGATTTTTTTTAAATAAACAAAAACCAAAGGAAGAGAGCATTTTCTTAGAAGACATATTAACAGAACCTTGCCACCATCTTTCCTGTTTAGAATAAAATGTAGGTTCCATGCAACAATAAACAAAGGACAGTCCCTGCCCTGTCCTTTTACAAAACTTCGGTATTTAGAGATCAAAGAAGGGAAATCGCATGTATTATTCAACCATAAAAGAAATTGTTTCTATACATTAAGCAAATAATTATTCCATGTGGTAATGCTCTCAATTTGAGTTAGAAATTTCAAAATTTACAACAATGAGGTTGACATTTTCACCTATTCTCGGGATTTCGCTGCGTGACAGAATCTGCAACCAAAAAATCCAACAGGAATTAAAATTACCGACATTGTTCGCAGGATTTTAGCAAATTAAAATCTCAATCGGCTCTCCAAAAAAAGCTCTCAGAATGTGCTAGAAAATTTTTGGATGTCCTCCGACTACGTAATCTTAGATGGTAAAAATTGTGATTATAAAAATAGAAGACATATGTTTAATCCGTCAGCTGATTGTGATGATACTGATGATGATATAGATAATAAAAACCTGAAAACTGAAAACAGGGTCGACAATTCTAAATCTAACTATAATAACCTTCCAGGGAATGTTCATTGGAGAAAAATAACGGTTCAACCATTTGATTGGGAATTTCCAATCGATCACTGTCAATATCATACGAGTAGTTAAGACGATCCATTATTTCAGTATGTTCACTCCAGACCTGTTCTAACGTCTTGCGACAGCGACAACCCACTTCCGCTCCCCGTGGGGCGACACGTTCGACAACGACGGGACGACATGTTAATTAGAATAAAAAAATATCTTGTTCTGTTACGTCACTACTGGCAGACTTGTCTTGTATAAGAGACACTGCGTATGGACAACCGGTGCCTTGTAACATTGTAAGATAAAATAATAGATTAAAAATAAATAATTAAATAACGATAGAATAAGCACTTTTAATTATAAAATATCTGAAATCAATATGGGAAGAAAATTCGCAGATCAAGTCTCCAACGTTGTTCAATATTCACAGTTAAATGGACAAAGAACGCAAGCTTGTCAAATGATGATATCAAGAAAAAGGGTCTGTTGCATTCACAGGGGCAGAAACAATGAAAACTTTTCGCAAGAAAAGAGATTTTTATAAATTACTAGCTGGTGCCCCCGACTTCGTCCTTATTGAAAAATAAAAGATATAACGCCTGGCAAAATATTTAAAGCAATATAATGCTTTATTTGTTATATAATATATAATGCTTATATAATATAAAATTTATATAAGCAATATAAGCAATATTCTGTATTACATTGCAGTATTATAAACACATTGTCTAAATAATATTTAGACAACGTGCATTCTGAAAATTTATTCTATTCGTGAAAGATTTTTAAAAAAAGGACGAGTTTTAAAGATTATCTCCCATATACAATACAAATAAACAAACATACAAACTTTACCTCTTAACAATATTAGTATAGATTAAACACTAATTTTTAAATCACTAAATATTAACAGAGATGAGCTAAAACCTGCATAGAGTTTACATTTTTAAACCACTGTAGTTTCTAAAGCGATCACATGAAGACAGGCAGATTCACATGATACGAGTGCAAAATAAAATGAACTCGTGAGAAAAATATGAATGTTAATGAATGAATGAAGTTTTGTAATTTATGAGACACGTCATCTTACTGGACTGATCGATCTGGTATGAAGATTACAGGCAATGTAACATAAAATTTAATTAATTTCAAGGGCATCCTTTTACTTATCTTTATTGAAATATCAATTAGGATTAACACAGTATGACATAATTATGACGTTAATATTTATAATTTGAAATAAATTATAAATTATGATCTAATTAATTGATAATTTTATTGATTGATTGTGTCTCTCATTCATTTTATAGCAGATGTTCTCTAGTAATCTCTAGTTCTTCTGATTATATTTCTCTGTATTCTTCCACCTTTACTTCCCCTATATATTATAATACTCTTTGACCTTTACCTAGCAAGAATTTTAATAATCATCTATGCTTAAAAATATTATCCAGATGATATCAGTTTCAATAATCACTTCAATAAAATCAATCAAATAATCAGTTTCCAATTACTACATTATAAAATGGGTTTGTGTCAAACATTAATCAATTATCATAAAATAATCAGTTAATCAGTACAATTAATCGGTTATACCTAATAACAATTTCACACTCATATGTTTTGTAAAAATAAATAATATTGTTGTGGATTAAATTTAAAAGCCGTTAGTCATCACATTCTCTTTCGTTTTTATTGTTTATAGAAGTATTAAATACAAAAGAATAATTGGCATTCCACAACGTAAATTTATAGCACGTATACGAATGATATCTTATGACAGGGTCCTTGATCTTGCATTCGTCTTTAGTGATACACAATATTTACTTGTCGATATAAAAGTTAAGTTCATAAATGTTGAGTTTTTAGAAGGAGATATTAGTAACGAAGGAGATAAACAAGAGAGAATAAGAGAGATATAAGAGATAAATATGCAATAGGGATGTTAATTTATAAAATTCATTATGTCTTGTGAATAGTGATACGACTTTAATTTCCTAACCCATATTATCGAGTAATTGTCTTTATATGTTTTCCCACAGATACTTATATCGATATCACAAAAGCACAACACTATTAAGGTCATTCATTTAAAAACAATGGTGCAACTTTAAAATTCACACGCGCTATCAGAATACCACCAACGAATTTCTCGCCTTTTGTACGCATACAAACACAATTTACAATGTAGTAACGAATAAATTTACATTTTAAATTGTCATTGAAACGATCTCAACATTTTTTTTTTAAAGAATGTCTTCTCATTGTGCTGAAATTTTATTGGGGCTAACTGTAATTTATAAAGAACATAAACTTTGACTGTACGAAAAAGTTAACGATTTAGTTTTTTCCATGACCTCTTTGAGAGGTAAATTATTTAATTACAGTAAATTAATTTAATGTGCCCTTAAAAATATTCAATGCCTACCTACTTACTTACTTACAGTAATTATGTGACAACATTACTTACAGAATTTTAAAAAAATTAAAAATAACATTTTTAGACTTCAAAATTGCTTTTGACTAAACAACTTAACTTCATTTAAATTTTGTACTTAAATCCAATAATTTTTTTAAGTGCATAGGTTAGTTATAATTCTTAACAGCATTTTACTTGTTCATTAATTGCTGGTTCTGCATTTTAGGTCCATTAATATCGACTTTCATTAGATTTAGGACTATAAGACAGGATGCTCTTCTATCCCTCAACATTGGCTTTCCAGTAAAAGTAAACCTGTACTAACACTATGCAAAGTAGTTCATAGTAATCTTAAAACTAAGAGTATATACTTAGAGAAGACGTTGATAATAACACTACAGAAAATTTTACCACTCATGGAAAAGTGAAAAAAGATTTCTACTTATTTCGTTAAACATTATATTGCGGGTATCGCAATATCACTAAAGAAAGTTTGTCATAACTTGGAGGTTGTATAATTTTATAGTCGATCGGTAATATTTTTAGTTTGCGGTACAAGAAAAATACTTATTAAGTGTCATTTTAGAAAAACTTTAAAATGCTCTTTAAGTATAATATTTAAGGTCTGGCAAAACTTTTAAAAATCATTGTATAAAATATATTTTTTATTGTA
Organism: Synanthedon andrenaeformis; assembly: GCA_936446665.2. NCBI lineage: Eukaryota > Metazoa > Arthropoda > Insecta > Lepidoptera > Sesiidae > Synanthedon > Synanthedon andrenaeformis. The sequence goes on along the minus strand of OW387787.2, from coordinate 11,496,881 downwards.
ATAGTCCTTTGATATGATGGCATTTGTGATAACATAACGGACTTGCTAAAAAAATTACTAAACCCAGACTTATTGCGAAAAATGTATTCATGTCTTACAGAAATTAAATTTAGCAGAGAGGAAAACTAACTCCAATGAAGATATTTTTCATGGACTAAAATTGTAAAACTTTATTGTTTAGGTGCTTATCCAGAATGATATCTTTATGAATATTTTCCTTAATATGAACACCTACATATTTTTGCATTATTACTATAGATTACTTACATTAATCGCGAGATTTATCTACTTGTACCACAGTGACACAGTTCTGTTCAAGCAAATCTTTACGATAACTGTAACAACTCACCATTATTGAAATCGCCTGCGGAAAATAAGATTTTCTGTTATTTATCGAGCTGTTATAACTAATTTATTCTGAACTCTACTTGTGGAGGGAAATATACGCGTTGAAGCTCTATTTTTGATGGTTGTATCTATAATCGAAGTAATTTGAAAGAAAGTGGATATCAGATAGTCAATGTCAGTTTGAATTTCCAGTCCTGGACGTGGTTTTGTAGTTATATTATTATTAAATGCAAATGTTATATTTTCCATTAATAATATTATTTTATTTGCTACATTTTTTTGCTTGTAGTGGTTGCCCGTCTGGCAGCAGAAACCATCTGTATCATAGTATGTGTGCTGTAGTGTAACATCAAGTGGAAGTCAGCCTGCCTGGCCGACCTTTAAATAAAATAAAAAAAATACTACAGGTGATTTTACTTCTATTAAATTTTAATAATAATAATAATATGTTTCAACCTTGAACCTCTTAATAAAACGGATTTCTGGTTGGCATCTAATTTCCGCCTCAGGTAACCAGGTCAGTTACCCAATCGATATTCCTCAAATATTTCCGCTAGTGATTTATTCGAATGAACGAGAAAACGACTAGATTATGTAAAAAAAATCGAGTTCACTAGTTGCGTAGGAAACTATACATCGATTACGTAATATACATCATACGCATCTATAAATTAACTTTGTGCATGAAATCATGCCATATTAATAGTTTTCTAGTGAAACTCTATTACTAGAGTAGATTTTCAAATTTTATTCACCAATAGCTGGCGCCCGCGACTTCGTCCGCGTTGAAAAAGAAAAAAAGTAGCCTATCCTATGTCTGTACGTCTAAATGTTTATCTACCAAGTTTCATGAAAATCAGTGAATTCGTTTAAGAGTTATGGAGGAACATACATAATTACATACAATACCTACACTTACAGATTTATTATTAGTATTGATAACCTAATGCTTACTCGCAGAAAATATCTTAAATCTATCTCTAATATATAAAACTCTCGTGTCGTGGTGTTTGTTGCCAAACTCCTCCGAAACGGTTGGACAGATTATGATGAAATTTTGTGTGCTTATCGGGTAGGTCTGAGAATCGGCCAACATCTATTTTTCATGCCCCTAAGTGATATTTTTTTGTATAGCAAAACAACGTTTGCCGGGTCAGCTAGTTATATATAAGTATATGGCTTCGCACGGATGTACGAGTATTAATATTACGAGTATGTATATATAAAACAAACCTTTCTCGTTTATCGCTCTTTCCATTAAAATACGTTGATTGGTTTAGAAGTTAGCACAGAAACACAGAAGTGGACATAGACTTTGTTTTATAACTAGCTGGTGCCCGTGACTTCGTCCGCGTTGAAAAAGAAAATATATGTGATAACGCCTGACATCGTTATCGCTGTGACGACGGTGGCGCCGCCACGCGACAGTGGCGTCCAACTCTTTATATTTTACCTTTCTGGATGAAAGATACCCTATGTCCTGTCTTGTATCCCTGACAACGTGTATACAAAATTTCATGATGATCGGTTGAGTAGATAAGGCGTGAAAATGTAGCACAGACACACAGACAGATAGACAGTTACTTTCGCATTTAAATTATTATAGTATGGATAAAATAGTTAAGTACAACGTTAATAAATGTTACTATGATCTAAAAGATTTTATGTCTGACAACTTAGTGGATTGAAAAATTATTTTGTTATGTAGTGTTCTCAAAATATTTGCACACCCCAAAGGGTTGAATGTAGCGAGCCTTATTTAGTGTAAAACTGTAATTTATACCTATATTCTGCAAATAAATTATTATTATTATTCTCTTTATTTATTTTGTTTCTTAATTCTAAATTTTTTACAATAAATATTAAAAAACAATAAATATCATAAAAAACCTAAAATTAGAATTCCGCAGGTAGCGGGGCAAGGCCCAAACTACCAGTGGTTAGGGCTGCAGAGTGAGGAACCTCCTGACAATTCGTGCCGTGTCATTTATATTTAGATTTGATTAAGTATATAATTAAATTATTATTATTATTAATGCGTGCGCGCGCTTATATCCTTCTGCCTGCGTCGACTCAGCCGGGACGTGTCACCGCAGCGTATATTATTTTTAAGTTCAGTACCTCTACCATGAGTTTACAATGTCCGTACTCGCTAGCGAGAGCGTAAAACATTTATATGAAATGTCAACTGTCAATGTCAAATTGACAATTTTCCATATAAATAATTTACGCTCTCGCTAGCGAGTGCGGTCATTATAACTCATGGTAGAGGTACAGAGCGAGGAATAACAAAATTCAAAATTAGAATAAATCTAAACGTGTCCTTAAAAAGTTGGTATACCAAAGTCAAAAGCATATCAGCAATGGCAACTGCCGGCGGCAAGAACGGTAAACGAAGATAACTAAATTGCTATCACACCGCACCTTGGCAATGAGTGGCCGTAGTGATAGAGCCATGCACGGTAGCCATTAAGGCCTAGCCAGAGGCTACACCAACCATAAACCGTTCCGTTTCGATTGCGAATTTGATTTTAGAACAGCAACAATTTTTTATATTAACCATTTTCCTTTTTAAATTAAGTCGGTATTTAAATTTGTTAAGAATTTTAGCGTATCAGATTTCTCGATTATTGAAAAGCCAATCAAATCTAAACGCCTTGACTTCTTGACTCAATCGCGAATAAACTTGAAATAGTTTTTTATACACTTTATTCACATGTAGGTATATAGAAAATTATTTAGTTCTATTCAATTAGCAGTTAAAAAAATAAAAGTTGAATACATGCCCTATGTATGCTCTTTGCTCTTTCCATATGCTCTTTCCATTTAAAATTACATTAAAAATTTGTTTAGTATTTTGTCAAAGAAAACGTAACAGACAGCCAGATTCACTTTCACATTAATTATTATTTTTAACTTATAGTTTAGAACTAAGTTACTTAGTAAGTCATTTTTTTAATATAAAGGGTTGTGTGAAAACCTACTTTCCATGTGATGGTAGACGGCTACCGTTGCCACACGGTTCTGTAATTTTTGAAGACGCATACATACTTACCACATATTTTTATATCTTAAAATACTCTATATAAAATTTTGCCGAATGATCGTGGCCCCTTAGAATAGATGTTAAGGCAGCAACATGTGATATAATGTGGATATAATGTGAACGGAATGCCAAGGAAACCCATTTAGAACTAATTTAGTTACAAAACAGGTAACGTCATAGAATCGAACGCGCGATCGGGGTCGGAACATTCGTCTCAGTCCGTCTGATCCCGTAAAACCCATTACGGGTGCTGTTATATGACCATGTCTTGTAATGTACATACTTATATCCAACTTAAACTATATAATATTAATGTATACGTGCTATTATAGTCCGCAAATGATAGTAGAAATGATTGTCATGTCCTTGACTCGTAAACCGATTTTTTTAAAGAGAAAGCAAAGCAATGATTTAAAAAAAATGCAATTAGAGGAATTTGTCGTATATATACGACTCTGGCGAAATTGACATGAAAATAATTGTCGGATAAATCCGACTCTGGCGGCTAAAGGATTAAAGAAAAATCAATAATTCAACTAAACCAAGTCTTTCTTCTACCTCTGCCACGTTTGCCTTGTATTTTTCCTTGCATTACTAGTTGAGGAATACGGTATCATTCGCTCCTCATTATGTGCCCGAAATATAGCAATATAGATAGATTATAGTCAGTTTTAATACAATTAAATAGTATTTTAATTGCAATTATAACTCTTTTTCAAAGATTAATCAACATATTTATATGAACCGTTTTTGAAAACTCGCACGAACAAAAATTCAATATTTACTTTTGGTCCCAGAACACGTTTTGAAAACGAACTATGTATACAAAATCAATTGCTAAACAATGTAAAATGAAATAAACGTATATAATATTTCCCTAACGGTATTGAGGTCTCCTAGTGTAGTCGCTTTGCAGTTTATCGCTTCCAGGAAACAAACGCCAGCCTATTGTGTTTGGAATAAAAATGATCAATATTGTGGCTGCGTTCTGAGTGATTTCATATTGCCTCATACTTCGCCTCGTGTTATACTCAAATGGAAATAGATTATTGATTTATTTTGAGATAATTTCAAATAGGAATAGAAAAAGCTTGAAGAAATAATGGTTTACTATTCGTGATGTCTATCAATCCGCAGTGAACTAGCTATACTAAAGAACTTATTTTGATTATCTATTTAATCAATTAAATTATCTATCTGTGTGCCAAATTTGATCCAAAACCCTTCGGCCGCGTACGAAACCCGAGTTTCGTAACCAATTGCGAAAGAAGAAAAAATCTACTTTTTACGATACTAGTTTCTAAGAAATAGGTTTTTTCCTTACATGATACTGGTTTCGGTAGGTATAGGAATTTGTAATTAAATAATGAATTTCGAAAACGTACTTTATTTTCTTCATACGTAATTAAAATGGATTTTCATAATGATATCACCTCTTTAGATGTTGATAACATTAAACCCTCTTAGGGTTATTGGCCGTACGGTACGTTTAGTTCGTGCCCTAAAGGTTTCAAACAATTATACACCATTCACGGAGTTGACGAATCTATGTCAAATTATTAATATATTGCTTACTTCCTGATAAAATAGTTGAAACTTACACAATTGTATTTAGATTAATACAATCTCAATTCAGAAACCGGCAACCAGAAAAAATAACGGTTGACTAAGTTGGCACCTATGAAAGCCATTCCAAGTCTTTCCTTCAGTTGTCATCAAGGGATGTTACTACCACCTTAACAGGTGTTTGTTTCGAAAAGCCAAGTCCTTAAAGATTACTACGAGGTTCAAAAGAAGACACGTGGCGAGATGTATTAGCCTTGCTCGATTGCCCAAAGAATATTTAAAACAGGTATCAGTTATATGTCATGTCTAAAAGTCCGCCCGGGGACGATGTTAAAAAATTCAATAAATATTTCCAAAAGCAATGGATGAGAAGGACTGACTTTGTTAAAGTGTGTTGTTGTTCTGGAGAAAAAATAAGAACAACAAATAATATAGAAGGTTGGCATAGTCGTTTAAATAGATTCGTCGGGCGAAAGAATACGACGAAGAAACTTTTTTATTTTATTACTCACTTGTTGCAATAGCTATCCATTTCAGATAATCCCTCGTACGAAACTAGTATCGTACAAAATATACAAATTGTCGCTCGCAACTAGTTACGAAAGGATTACCGCGGTTTCGTAAGAGTTCAAAAAAGTCTTCCATTGCAACTAGTATCGTAGAAAGTAGATTTTTTCTTCTTTCGCAATTGGTTACGAAACTCCGGTTTCGTACGCGGCCGAAGGGATCCAAAATTTTAAATTAATAATATTAGTACTGAGATTATAGAAGAGATAGGTGGAGGTTAGTAGTAAATACAAAAATATATTGGTTCATTTCCATGCTGAATGACTAGGAAATTGTGGTGCAGTGGTTTCCCGTTGCCTTCTGAACCAGGTGTTTTAGGGGATATTTACTCTCCCTAGGCCGCTAAAGCCTCTTCGGTCAGCTTAGTAGTTTTAACGCTACTGACTCGGTCGCCAGAGCCTCATCTATAATCTAGCAGGGAACACTGTGTCAGAAGTATAGGCGCAAACTGTCTATTAGCTGGACTCAAAAGGTGAGCAACGCAAAAGTCATGGACAAAGGAGAAAGTAGCTGGAAAGAGAAAAGTTAGGCGAAGGAAAAAGTTGTGCTGAAAAACATCAGAGAGTAGACTGAGATAGGTAACGCAGTAGAGCTGTTCCGACGAAGACAAGAAGGTCTATACCAAGCTGTACTAGTTGTAGAGACACCGCAAGAAGACGAAAAAACAAAAGTTTTTTACAGTTATTATAATAAAACTACATTTAATTTTTGTTCGGTTGCGCCCGAGTAATAAAATTATATAGGCAAGAGACAGTTTTGTTGTAGACATTGGCCCTACACCGTTACACAGGGGACACGACCTACCGCAAGCCACGCACGATCAGCCAATTTATTGTCGTATCGACTGATAATTTTGTCCCCAATGCCCGGGAATCACGTTCGACAAATCATGATTTTATACGGACTGAAACAGACGCTTTGTTCGCACGTTAGGAGTTATTTTTATCTATACTTAAAGGAATTAGTAGAAAGCAACGCGAATAACTCAGAATTTAGACTACCCACAAGTTTTCATAAGACGTTTGCTTTGCGTTTGGGAGCACTTTTTGAAATGGCAACACTTAAGTACCTCTTTAGTGTAAAACGGTACTATGTAGTGAACTTTGTAATATGTTTTTAATTAGTTTTTAAACTATTGAATTTTATGAAGTTATTAACTTTAACATGAACTTAATTTTAACTTTAACACACCTTTCGTTGAACATAATTAAAACCGTTAACTTATTTATTATACCTACTTTAAGTTTAAACAGATTCTTTGCAACAATAGCTTAATCGTCTAGCTAGATACTCATTACTCACTAAGTATCCGCTCTAGATTTTTTTCTATATATTATTTATATATAACAAAAAACCATATATTATTTTATCCACTTGTGTTTAGATAGATATTATTTTTGCTTTATCAATTTGTATTTCCATGTAAATTCAAAACAGCAATGGAGCCGCAAGCGTTAGCTAGTGCTTAATGGGATACCCTATAAAACACTTTTGAAGTGTTAGCATAAAGGTGTAGTCACACTGCAGGCGATACATCGGCCGGCCTGTAAAATATCGTCTTATTCAAAGAACTTCAATCAATGTCACATCTAATATAATGTACCTAAATAATTTACAAATCATTTCAATTACTTAATAATTTGAAATCACATGAAAATGGAACTAATAACTTAGTTAGAGCATTTTAAAATATTTTTGTGTAGAAATATTTTTTAATACTGCCAATAAAAATGTATCACGATTTTTACGCATTAAATAAACTCATTTACTTAAAGGTCAAACTATTGGTGAAACAGTTTCGTGATGTCCGCTATTAAAAAAATAATCTCAACTTGTTAGATATGAATACCAACTTTTACATTAAGCCTGACCATACCAACTGCTAAAAAGAAGGTGGCTACCGTCGCCTTTTAACACAAGCAATGCAACAGGGTTGGTTTAATAGTTATAGATAATTATTATAACAGTTGATGATGAGATTGTTGTTAAAGAGAAGTTAATGGTTCATTGTGTAAGGGATAATCTCAGAAACCAACCACTGTACCTTCTTTTTCTCTATGTGCCTTATCAGGTTTCCACTCCCTAAATTAATATTCCTTGACGAATGCCTTCTGCCTACTCCTTTGCCTACTCTTCGCCTCTATCTTGCCCCCCATTTTAAACATACTGCACCTATATATTAAAAAAAATCTTCACTTTTTTAATTGTATTCTAGATGGACATAGGTTATGATATGGTATACTAACACACAATATTATTATTGTATATTGAATGAATATATAGAACTATATTTATATTTTTATCTATTTTGATAGTACTGTACAAACTGTAGAGAAAATATGATCCGAAATGTAGTAATGGGTACTAAAAAATAAATAATTTCCGTCAAGCATTTTATAGACCGTCCACGTCAGTTTGTCACAGTTATTTGTACATTACTGACTACAATTATTTGTACACCCTGCTGTGCATAGCCGAAAGCGGAAATTACTGTGGTCGCATGTTGTCATAAATGTCAGAATTGATTTGTGCAGGAGTACTTTGTGTTTTTATTTATATTAATGTGGAGGAAGAGAAACTTAACATTTGAAATTTTTTTATTGATAAAGCTAAATAAAAAATTAGAAAAAACTATCTGAAGTTTTCTTTACATGTATCTATTAAATATTATAAAACAGTCGCGCTGTCCATCTTTATCTGATCTCCGCTAACTTCTTCTTAAAAAAAAAAAATTAAACAATCCGGGTTATATATTCTATACCATCAAGGTCGGCAGCTCACCTGCACTTGGTTTTGCTGGTGTCCTATTACAAACTAGTGATTCTAAAGTGACTTATTACAAAATAGCTGCTTCCCGTAACCACGTCCGCGTTGATAAATGAAAAATATAACACCTAAGAAAATATCTTATATCTTTAGAGGACCTCTAGGTAACCTTCTGGATAAAAAGTATCTTAAATGTTAATCCAGGTAATAATAACTATCTGTGTGCCAAATTTCATCCACGTCCTTTAAACAGTTTCTGCGTGAAAGACTAACAAACATTCATACATTCTCACATACTTTTGCATTTATAATAATTAGTAGGATTACCAAAAAAAAACATCGGCATGTAATGAGAAAAGCCCTTTACTTTCAAGTCAAAGAATATTCCAGTATTAATCGTTACGCTCGATTATCAGCTTAGCGTGGAGTTATCGATAATCTGCCCCGCCCTAATAGCGTGCTGGACTTAATGGCATCGATATCGACAAACCCGGGAGCGTTACGGTAAACCCGTATTACCATAGAGTAATTTATGGCGAGCATGGACACAGTTCACTGTGTTACTTCTGAACGTTGTGTTATTAATTGCTATCAAATTAGTTCAATTAATAATTCGACATAAAATATTGATGTTTGTGGTTTAATGCTATTTCTTATAGAATTTAATATAATGTGGTCGGTATTAACAAAATATATGATCATATAGGTTGAATGTTTTGAGGAGCCACTTGGCCGTCAATTGTTATAAGTAACAGAGCGTCAACGCTCTGTTTTCCCAGGTTCGATTTAAGACAGGGTCACTTTTAGAAATGAACTTTTCATAGTTTGCCCTGGTCTGGATGTGGCAAGTAGCAGCAGAGCACACTAAGTTTCGCAGTCGTTTAAGCAGAACGTTTGGCGGCAGTAACCACCTCCTCGCAGAAGACTACCATGAAATTACAGCATGTGTGCTTTTGTGTTTCAATGAGTAAGGGATGCCAGAGCCTATTTCCCTATATCTTATCCTTAGTCGAAGGTTTGTGAGGATGGATAGTTGAACGTTTGTTACTCTTTCACGCTGAAACGGCTGAACGATAATTTATTATCTGGATTAACATTTAGGATACTTTTAACCTTGAAAAATGTTTTCCCGACTAATCGTCCAAAAATATAAAAAATAGGGCGCTATTGTCCTCATTAATATCATTAATATCTTATCGCTCATTAATATTTTGATTAATAGGGGGATAAGATGTCAGGCGAAATACTCATTTTTTGTTTTCAATGTTGGTTAATTCCATATAAAAATACCATCCAATATTTCGACTTATCCCGTCGATTTTCCAAAAATATTTTTTAATATAGACCTTGTCCTGACAAAATTTTTACTATAAACAAAAATAAAAAATAATAATGTTCCGTCATACATGTAGAAATTAATTTTAATTATATAAATATTTAGTTTATGGCCTTCTTATAGTCTTGTTTAATCTAAATTCTTTTTTGACGATCCAGGTCAAACGTTTTCTCCTATCTAAACGCGACATCTTATAACTTACACCACTCGCAGTTCTAACTGGACGTACTGGACTGCACCACACATTTTGTCTTACAAACGTAACGGAGTATTTTTTACTACGGCAATACTGTTGAAGACATTTCTCTTCGTAATAGTCATGTCTCCTTAAACATTATCCAATTCATGTCTCCTGTTATTTTATTTTATGAGGCGAGAGACTTTACTAAGATTAATGCTTGCACACACAGTTTCCGCGTTCTCTTTATTTTACGACAATGTTTCTTTCTTAATTTTTTACTTTCTTTTCAAGTTATCACAATTGAATTTGGATATGTAATAATTATTTACAAATTCAATTTTTGTAAAAAAAAATTTCAGACTAACGGTCCACTTGACGGTAGACTAACTAAAGCTACCTTTTTTTTTAACGTTGGGAAATGCCGGAATTCTACTGGCGGTGACGTTATGACACGACTTCGGTGTCCTGCCAAAATAATAATTAATTCTTCCCAAAGGTTTGAACTCGATAATGAATTCGTGCAAAACCATTCGCTTTGCACTGAGCCAGCTCGCCTTAACTAAAACTAACTACCATCGCCTATAACTTTCGATACTAATGCTCTTCCAACCTTGATACGAAAGGATAAGGGATAAAGAAGGGTTATACTCTTACTCACCCTTAAAAATATAAACTGCTACGAGTATTTCGCGGTTCTCTTTTGTCAACGGTTGGTTATTAGTTATAATATACCATAACATTTTGTAACAAATTATTTATCGTTAGTGTCTGTACTATGGGTATCTTACCTAGTAAGGTATCGTTCTGATTTCCACAAGTTTAATTGAAGGTTGCCATAGTAAAATCGATTAAATTGCTTCCCTGGTAGGTAATAACATTTATAGTAGGGGAGCCCAAGAGGGGATTTTGGGATTTACTCGAGCGCGTCAGATATTGCCAATGTATATTCCCTACGTCTCTCCGATAACGGACATGTATTAATCTGCCGGTTTAGTTGGTGGGGTTGGTAAGGGTTGGGGTAAAAATTTAAATACAACTCGAGCACGTCAGATTTTCAGAGGGGATGTTAAGAGAACCCAAACTAAGCTCCCATTTAAAATACAGACGATTCGGATGTAACGCATACACGTGGCAGCTTTTTGGAAATGCAAAAAAGATTTTTGACGTACCTATGCCATTTTGTAATACTCGAGCGCGTCAGATTTTAATACAGACTGTTCAGCCTGAATTCCTGGTCGTACTGATTCTCAATCTGACGATTATTTAGAGGATAATTTTTTAATACAAACTTTTGAACACCTGTAGACGCTCACCACACCGTTGAAAAGAAAAACATTATATAACCTTTTTTTCTTCCTACCATCTAATCTTCAAAATCCAATAGATCCCCACGAAGCTCGAGTGACTCCACATTTTGCATCGTGGGCTCCCCTACTATTAATTCATTAAAATAAAACATTTTGTTTTTAAGCTTAGTAACACTGGACTTAAAGGCGAAAATGTCGTATATACAATTTGATTTGATCTCGAGACAAGTTTGGCATACTATTTACTGTCACCGTAACCAACTTACTCGAAACATTTCATACTCTACAACGTGTCCGTTTCTTAAGATTTTTAAGATAATAATCAAGATGTGTTGGTTCACTTTTGGCCACTTTCGTCCACTTTCGCGTTCCACTAAATGCGACCCATTTTAAATTATATTATACAGTTTCATTTACAACCGAATAATACTATACAAAAAGTACTTATACTTATTAATAACTAGCGACCCACGCGCCGTCACACGGATGCAATTTTGCAAATGCATATATAATAGATATACTATCAACTTCACTTCTAATGATTTTTTTTTTGGTACCTCCTAAAATCAGAATGAAAAAAAGAAATGTCTTTTATATGAATCCTGTAAATTTTTATTGCTTTTAAATAAATAATAATAAAATTTGCGCCAACGAAATCGCGACAGTTAGCTAGTAAGTAACGAATTAAAAAAAAAAAACATCTCTTGAAAGTGAAATTCTAAAATAGACGCACACAGTGTAAGAAAATTATTCATAATTGAAGTAGTTATGTCAAAACATGTAATTTTATTGTTTAATAAGATAATTATTTTGAATTAAAATGTCGTTACGCTGGTTATCAACAAGACTTTCTATCATTATTATATTTTTAGGAAACAGTCGTGAACAGTTACGCCTACTGGCGGCAGTAGCCATCCCTTACATAATAACATCGTGAAATTACAGCTCACGTATTGTTGTGTGTCGATGAATAAGTAAGTAAGGGATGCCAGAATCAACTTGGCAGGGCACTTGCAACTTTTTTTAATTTTTTTAATAAAAATAAGGCATTAAAAACGCGAAACTTGCACTTGCATCCCTATGAGGTACAATAGGACCTATGGCACCTATGGCATAGGTCGTTGGGCGACGTTGAGCTTGCTTACAATAAGGCCCAACGTTTTCTTACATAGACTAACTATTGTACATAGTTTCATAGAATCTAACTACAGGTACTTACATACAGGCATATTACGTTTCGCAGTCATTTGGTCAGCCCGTCTGGCGGTAGTAACCACCCCCTTATAGAAGACCACCGTGAAATAACAGTATATGTGTATTAAGCTTAAGCCTGCCTGTCGACCTCAACACAACATAATATCCCTATACCTTGTAACTTAGTCTATAATGTAAGTGAATCGTCAGCCCGTCTGCCGTTCTTTATCACAAAAATAATAGGCAATTCATCGATCAAGATCCAATCAAGAATGAGATCTGTAGAAAAACGAATCTCTACCGCATAACCTGCATAACCTGCGGATTACAGGCCCACAAATAACTGGAAATAGTCTAGCAGTAGTCGTCCTACGACTGAGATGATAATACTCTATTATTTATGACATTATTTAACTTACATGGTTTAAAACCTAGCAGTACTTGTCTACCTAGCGCGTTTAAAAAATACATTTATACCGTTAACACTAAATAACACATTCTTTGCAAATAACGTCGCCAATTCCAAACTCGATCGGTCCATCCATAAACCCCGAGAGACGTTCAAATAGCTTTCCATTTACGAGTTGGCCTCAGCTCGCGGAAGATTAACTGCCACCAATTGACTCGGCGCTTTCAAAAAAATACTCGTTAGTACTGGACATCTGGACATGCATAAATATCTAATTACTAGCGACCCGCCTTCGGCTTCGCACGGTTGCAATTTTGCGCAAAATTATATACACAAACCTTCCTTGTTTATCTTACTTTCCATTAGTGAAAACCGTATCAAAAATTCTTTCAGTGGCTTAGAACAAGTTATGCAGAGAAAGAGACAGATTTTTGGGTTTATTATTGAAAAAATATAGATGCTTAATTAGATGTTTTCGGTTGCGTTTTTTTATAATTTTTTGTTACAGTACACAGGTATAAATAAAACTCCTCAGAACACAAATAAAGATTTTTAGTTCTATTATTTTACGAAATTTTGTCTATTACATAGCCTTAATTTTTTCCGTATTAAAATATAGTCGAAGAGCTCATACTGAGAGCTACTGGCGAATATTAGGGTTTGTAAAGTTGCATATCTGGGTGAAAAATAACATATGCTCCATCTTATCATTGGGGGCAAGATTGAGGGGCGAAGAGGAGTCGGCAGAAGACCATCTGTCTTGGTTAAGAAACATCCGTCAATGGACCGGAATTACGGGAGTGGGAGAGCTATTCCGAGTAGCGAGTGATAGAGGCCTTTTCGAGGGTGATTGCCAACGTTGGGGATATAGTTACAGAAAATTAGCTTCAAAATCGTCGATCAGACCAAATAATTCATGTAGTTTTGAAAGTTGGTATAGTTATTCCTTAAGGTGTCCAGATGAATATTCTAAAAGCCCCCGAGGGAGGGTCACGAGCCGGGGGTGGGGGAGGGGGGGGAAGGTCTCTTTTTCTAGTGTTTTGCTTGTGGCTCGAAAACTATTCATAATATCTCTTTGGTGACTTCTACATTAATTATCTACATTAAATTTCCTATAATATATGTCTAAACATTTTTACTGTACGATCAATACTTTAGGAGATGCATAGCATTAAAAGTGATAAAAATTGTTTCATGTATTTTGGCAAAGATGAAAAGTCGCGCCGCAAACATATTCAATTCGTTATTTGCCTCGCCGCATAGCAACTGGCAGGCTGAGCCCCTGTGCATCACCTTCCCGCGCCCCCGCCCCACACCGCCCCCGCGCCCCCTGATACAGGCGTCGCACGCCCGCGCCCGCGCCGCCCCCACCAGTACGCTCACAACGCTTACGGAATATCCACGCTACTTTTGTTCGCAAACGTGCCGTTTTAATAGTTCTTGTTTCGTTGATTTATTTGTTAAAAAGTGCAACAATCATGACTGATAAATGTACAATTTGTGAAAAGGACGTGACTAGTGACCGTAGTGTAGTAAATTTAAAAGGTATTCAAGGCTTGATAAAGGCTAGTAAACATAGAAAGGATGGAAAACATATTCTGCTGGCAGGCGTTGAAAGTGCTGTTGTTCATAGTATTTGTAGAAAACGATACACACGAACCAGTTCAATCATTGCTGATCTCAGAGAACCAAGGCCATCTACGTCTTCTGCTGCAACACCTAGCTTGCGCTCGTCGCAGCAGTTATTCGATTTTAATTCACAGTGCCTCTTCTGTACGGAACGTATAGATGATGAATTCTATGCCAAAGAAAAGAAAAAACCTAAAGAAAAACGTCGTCAGATATACCCGGTTCGCAGTTTACAATTTTCTGCTACAATTCTGGATGCTGCTAAAAAGCGGAATGATGAATGGGGCAATGACGTTTCTCTAAGAATAACAAATGCCGGTGATCTTGTTGCTGCGGGAGGTATATACCACAACGAGTGTTATAAGCGCTTTTTATTGACACGTGAATCTACTGCAGGGACAAGTAGCGGTCGTCCTAAGGAAGAATATGTCTCTAAAGCCATGGAACAAATACAATGTTTTATGGAACAGAATAAAGACTCTCAGATGACCATAGATGACTTGATGGAACAAATTACCGGGCAAAAGCCAACTACAGACACGGTTAAATCTAAACTTAAAGATATATATGGCGATAGAATATTAATTAGTCATTCCAAATCACATAAAACTGTCATATGCTTCCGTGACATTGGGCACAAGATCTTGAATGAGACATGGTACAGCTCTCAGTGTGAAAATATGAATGAAGAACGCCTACGAATTGTGAAAACGGCAGCAATGATAATTAAGCAGGATGTGCAGTCTCGTGTCTATGATACGAGTCACTACGCACCCAGTGGCACATTTCTTGACGATGCAGAGACCGTGATTCCTGAATCACTCAACTTATTTTTGGATGCACTTCTCACCCGCAAGACGAATGATAAGAAAACCAAAATAAAATTAATTTCATTAGCACATTCTATCATCAGCATACTTCGGCCGAGAAGTTTCATTTCTTCGGTGCTTCAAGGAATTGCGTTTTTTATCCACAGAAAGTTCGGTTCAAGAAGCTTACTAGATCTCCTATCTAATCTAGGATTCAGTGGTTCTTACTACGATGCTACCATGCTTGAGTTGTCTGCAATATATCACGGCCAAGAACCTTTGCCGCCCGAAACTTTCGCGCAGTTTGTGTTTGACAATGCAGACTTCAATGTTGCTACCTTAGACGGCCTAAACACATTCCATAGCATGGGGGGCATTTCATGCGTTACACCTGCTGAATCCGTACCACCAGGAAATGCGATAAAAAAAATAACTAAAGCTCCCGCTGCTACACAAACTGGAACGTTAGGAGTCCAGAAACTGCACACATATAGCAGGCTTGCTAAGGGGGGACTTAAACAAATTATGATACAAGATTTAAACCAGTCAAATTTCTTGCATCAAGACACGACAGTACCAAGTCTGAGTGATATTCTATGGATAAGCGGCAAGTGGCTCGAAGTGCCTGATGTACCCGAGTGGAAAGGTTTCATGCGGTGTATTCAGCCAAGCCAGAACTGTCATAAAAGTGCTGTTATACCTTTACCTTTTATAATTTCCCCTCCGGCGGACTATGACACAATATTCACTGCGTTAAAATGTGCCGCAGATCAGTGCCTGACCCAAACATGTTTTGTCACATTTGATCTACCCCTTTATATAAAAGCTCGCGACATTATTGCGTCCAGTCAAGATGATTCGAATATAAAAAATATTGTCGTACGGCTTGGCGGGTTCCATATGCTAATGTCTTACCTTGGTTGCATTGGACAGGTAATGGCAGGAAGTGGCCTAAGGGATCTGCTATGCACTATTTTTGCTCCAAACTCAGTGGAACACATTTTGAGCGGTCATGCTTACGCAAGAGCAGTTCGCGCACATTTATTAGTGCACACGACTATATCACAGATGGTTTTAAACGATATGGATATTAATGATGATGAGAAAGAAACTATAAATACCCTTTTAAAAGACATGCGAACTGAGCCTCTAAGTGAAGAAAAAATAATGAACAATGAGCAGTTGACTTCACTTCAATCAAAAATGATGAGTAAACTTAATGATTTAAAAGAAAATGGACCTACCGCTGCATTATGGATCCAGTACTACCACATGGTGACTATTATGAAACAGTTTATTGCTGCAGAGCGAGCTGGTGATTGGAAGGGTCATCTTAGCTGTGTCCACAAAATGATTCCATTCTTTCATGCCAGTGGTCACTTTCAGTATGCACGATGTGCACATTTGTATCTCCAAGACATGATTCAGCTTGAAACAACAATGACGCCACAAGAATATGAGTTATTTGTAAAGAAAGGATATTTCACAATAAGAAGAGGCGATACTTTTTGGTCTGGAGTTTGGTCAGACATGACAATAGAGCAGACCTTGATGCGCAGCATGAAGAGCTGTGGAGGAATGACCCGAGGAAGGGGAATCACGGATTCGACACTAACAAAATGGCTACAAGCGACGGTAGTAAGCAACGCGATCTGCTCTGCACTTGAGGTATTTAGTGGAGTATATTTTTCTTCAGGAGATCAACATGTAGATCTTCTTTTGTCTCGTCAGCGCAGGGATCAAGAGGACAGAAAAAAGCTTTTCGCGTGGTTTCTGGATCATTATCCATTCCCAAATATAGGAAACCTCATGTCCTTATCAACTGGTATTGTTGGAAATAGCAAAGTTAATTGCCACCTTGCAGAAGAAATTGGTAAACAGCTCATGGAAAAAACGCTGGGAAATAATTTCGCAGACGTAAAACTACAGCGTAAAGACAAAGTTCTATCATTGGGAGCCATGCACGGTGCTGTCAAGATCAATGATGAGATAGAAGTCGTCGACCCATTGCTTCTTTTTCAAAGGATTGCGATTGCCAAGAAGGATGATAAACATTTAGCATCACATTTGGAGTACGAATTGGCTCCCTATCCCCTGGCTTTATTCAATGGTGGCTTAATGAGGAAACCAAATAAAGCGGCTTTATATGATGTTTTAGCGACATCCGACACTAATGTAAATTTCAAAACTAGTGAGACGGTTATTGATGGTGGCTTTCTTTTGCACCGTACCAAGTGGCAATTGAACTCCTCTTACTCAGATATATGTGATCAGTACATAAATTATGTTAAATTTCATTACGGGCCACATACCACCGTCGTGTTTGATGGATACGATGACGTAAAAAATAGCACAAAAACATCTGAACAAAGAAGGAGGGCGGTGAAATCGTCTGTTGATATTAACATCAATCTCTCGATGAAGGTGACTGTTCAGCAAGAGCATTTTCTATCAAATACAAAAAACAAGTCCCAACTAATTAAACTTCTGACCGAAAAAATGCAGGTTGCAAACATAGAAACACGAATAGCTGCAAGTGACGCTGACTGTACAATTATTCGCACTGCAATTGATAAAGCTGTAGACAATTTTATGGTCACTGTTATTGGAGAAGATGTTGATCTTGTAGTCCTTCTAATGGCTCTTACGCCTCCAGAAAAAGAAATATTTTTTGTCAAACCGGGGAGAGGGAAAGTGGAAACCAAAATATTTTCCTCCCAAGAACTTCAAAAACATTCATTTTGTGATTCTATTCTCTTTCTGCATAGTTTCAGTGGCTGTGATACAACCTCAGCTATTTACAGGAAGGGCAAAATATCAATTATTAAGCTTTATGATCAAAAGCCATTACTTAAAGAAATAGCAACTGTATTTTATGACCCAACATCAACTCCGGATGTTATAGCAGAAGCCGGAGAAAAAATGTTTCTGGAAATATACCGAGCGCCCTGTACTCAGTCTGAGATTAACAGATATCGATTCACAGTTTTTCTGAAATCTTGTACCAAGCCCAAACCGGATCTTTCTTCCCTCCCCCCTACCAAAGGGTCAGCGAAATATCACGCTTACAGAGTATTCCATCAAGTACAGGAGTGGCTTGGGAACCAACTGCCTCCTGAAATATGGGGTTGGAAGCGAGGAGTCGATGGAAACTTAGAACCAATCACGACCTTGGATCCTCCTGCTCCTGACGCGTTGTTAAAATCAATTTTTTGCCGATGTAAAAGTGGTTGTTCTGGAAAATGCAGTTGCCGAAAAGCGGGCATTAAGTGTAGCCTTATCTGTAACGGCTGCCTAGGAGCTTGTACTAATGGAACCCCTATCGATGTTGATGATCAAGACGATGAAAATGAAACACAGTTTGATTGATAAGACGGCATACTCGTGCAAAAAAAATGTATAATTTTTCAGAATTAAAATTCGTGTAACTATTATGTTTTTATTTTTATTTTTGTCAACTTTAACATTCTGTATCTCCTAAACTATTAATCGCACAGTAAAAATGTTTAGACATATATTATAGGAAATTTAATGTAGATAATTAATGTAGAAGTCACCAAAGAGATATTATGAATAGTTTTCGAGCCACAAGCAAAACACTAGAAAAAGAGACCTTCCCCCTCCTCCCCCACCCCCGGCTCGTGTCCCTCCCTCGGGGGCTTTTAGTATATTCATCTGGACACCTTAAGGAATAACTATACCAACTTTCAAAACTACATGAATTATTTGGTCTGAATTCCTTAATTTTCTCAGGCTAATAAGGGACTTAGAGAAGAATATTAAATAATAAATGTTATTCTCTTTTTGTTTCAGTGAACTGACACTGCAGGAAGGCATGGCTAACTGCGGAGGATGGAGTGAGGAGCCTATCTCCAAGGTAAGATGCTTGATAGAAAAGTTATAACAAAATATATATTAGGTAGATTCGAAAATCCCCTGTAAAAAGAGAACTAACTAACCAGAAATAAACTTTTGAATTGCCCAAAGCTAGAACACAAAGTGGAAGCTCTTTTTTTGTTTTAATTGTTCATGGGAAACGAACCATTACCGGTCGAACGTTGGCTGCACTTCAAGACGCTGCGCCAGATTTTTCCAGAGGTTAAAACCTAGCCTATCGTTTAAAACACGCACACACGCACACACGTGCGTTAAAGTGTTTAAAAAATTTACGACATTTTTGTTTTTAATTTTTTTACTTCAAATACCTATACTCTTGCACAATGACAATTATAAAATTTAGTTTCGCACGCTCTCGATTTCAATCAGTGCCTATGCTCGCGCGCATGCAATATCAATTAAAATGTCAAATTTATGCCGTGAGACCATAAACCATATTAATGATCATTCACGAGTTCCTTTCTTCAATTGTTCTGTCGCAATTCTCCGAACTTACATCGACTAGGTAATGGCTTCAAAGAAATGTTTCTCTTTCTTGATTCTATTAGTGAATGTTTTGATTAACTCTAAACAGAAAAGTAATGAGCCGTTTATAAGCGTAAATGAGAAATTCCCAATAGTTATAGAATGTTAGAATGCATGACAAAATCATCGAGCTACGAATATCTTTCTTAAATTTAATAAGATATAAATATATTCTGCCTGTGTAGAAAATATAGATGTATAAGTATTTCTACATCAATTAGTATAAGAAATATAGAGATATTTCTTATACTAATTGATGTAGAAACTGCGGTTAATCTAAGATGCAAGAGACGTCTTAATTATGAACGCGTTCTTCACCAGTTGAGAGTCTTTTTGCTCCTTACCTACTTTAACTTAATGAGCTAACTACGTGATTTGGATCACAAGTGTATAGCTCAATATATTCCTGTTTTTTGTGTAGAAAATGTTGCAATATGGAGCTCGATTTTATGTGAAATGAAGACAAAACTAATCATCGATGTAATTTTTAATTTAAACCTTATGACCTGAGTCTTATGTATTACTAGCGGCTCGCTCCCGGCTTCGCCCGGGGTGTATTTTTTCTAATAAAAGAATTTTTCTAAAATAAACGTAGCCTAAGTTAATCCTTATTACATCAGCTACCTGCCAATAAAAGTCCCGTCAAAATCGGTCCAGCCATTTCAGAGATTAGCCGGAACAAACAGACAGACAGACAGACAGACAGACAAAAATTGTAAAAAATGTTATTTTGGTGTATGTAATGTACCGTATATATATTCATATGCATGTAGTAAAAAACGGTTATTTCAATATTACAAACAGACACTCCAATTTTATTTATATGTATAAATGTTGATATTTTAAACCAGGATATGTGAAAACAATATAATATTGAAATAATATTACAATAAAATTTAAAATATTACAATATTTAAAGTATTACTAAGTAAAGTTAATCTACTAATACAATTGAAGTCAATTAGAGTACTCCAGAGTTCAAATTAGACTGGTTTATGTCTGTGTAAAAAGTGGTCGATAGTGATTTTTAACGCAGGCGAAGCTGCGGACAAAAGCTATACTTATTATTAAGAGTATTCCAAGTAGAGAGTCGCTGTGTCAGTAGACAGGTCCAAGTAGGTGCCAATTAAACAAATCCGTGAGACGGTTTAGAACCATTTTAGAACAAGTTAGCGATGAAGCGGACATCTATTTAATTTTATTACATACTAGCTGGTGCCCACGACTTCGCCTATCCTGTGTCCCGTACGTCCAAATGTTTATCTACCAAGTTTCCTGAAAATCAGTTAATTCGTTTGAGAGTTACTTATGGAGGAACATACATATATACAGAAAAAAATTCTAAAAATCGTCAATTTAGTTTCAGTATCATGTATAGAGCCTATAAACACGATAACTCTGAAAACAAAGTAACTTACTCCATGACCGACCCTTACAGATTTATTATTAGTATTGATAACTTTAGTCTTAACATAATATGTATAGATAGATATAGATAGGTACATTTTTATAATTATTGGCTTTTGCGTATAACAACACTCTAACTATTATAACAAAGCACTCGCTAAGGCTGACTTCATAACTTTATCTTTGGAAAATATCTTCCTAAATTCACAAAAAAAAAAATACATTACATTATTCATAGATAGTTTGGGAGACCTACTTAAGAATTATTGTGTTGAGAGGAAGTTAATTTTGTTACGTATGTTTGTAAGAAACACGTCCATTGTGTTCCATCTTGTAAAATTCAAATCTCACTCTACACTTTATAAATCACGTCTAGTTAAAATATAATTAAATATGAACAAATCGCAATCACAATAAAGATTAAAATCGCCTTTCTCCACCACACCAATTTTGATAATTGTAAGTTGTTCCTATGTTATACGGAGATCACTAATGTACTCTCGGCAATATAATTTCTTATAACAAGAACTTCGACACAACTTCGACTTAGTAGTTAGACCGTTTTTATTATGATTATAAAGTATTTTCTTGTAAAACATATTAATTCATTTATTTATGACGCTAGCTTTTATCCGTAGCCTTCGTCCAGGCTCTTTTTTTCTTAAGTGTTAAAGCATTTATCTAATACTAGCTGGTGCCCACGACTTCGTCCGCGTTGAAAAATATCAAGTAGCCTGTCCTGTGTCCCGTACGTCCAAATGTTTATATACCAAGTTTCATGAAAATCTGTTAATTCGTTTCAGAGTTATGGAGGAACATACACACATACAGAAAATTTTTCTAAAAATCGTCAATTTAGTTTCATGTATAGATCCTATAAACACGATATCTCTGAAAACAAAGTAACTTACTCCATCACAGAACCTTACAGATTTATTATTACCTACTATTGATATCGAATCTTTATTGTCTGGCGTTGATTTTTTATTATTTTTTAGATGATCCCTCCCAAACAGTATTTTTTTTATATTAAGCACCCTATGTTCTTTTCTGTATTCCTGACAAAGAGTATTTACACGATGATTGGTGGAGTAGTTAAGGCGTGAAATCGTAACAAATGAATAAGCCCTCTGGCATTTATATTATAGATAAATTTACATCATATGGCTATGAAACATGTTTGCTATTAGTACATGAATTATTTTGAAATGTCATATATAAATTCATTTAAAAACATACTATATTTGCATGCACTTGTCTGGTAGCACATACTTGATACTGTCTGCTCTATTTATTTGAATTATTGAGTTCCTATAAAAGTGTTTATGCAAGTATTAAGTGTTTAATTACATATTAATTTAAAAACTACTAGATTTTGTCTACGGTTTTGGCTGCGTACTTGGTTTAATAGTAGTCTATGTACTCCCCCAGGATTTCACAAAACTTTTCCATACTAACGTCATTACGCCATCTAGTTAAATGGTTGAGAACTAAATTCGGAATATGGATTTAGAATAAATAGAAGTCATTATATTATAGCATCAATACACAAACCTTCTTCGTTTGTCGCTCTTTCTATTAGTAAAAACCGTATCAAAATCCATTGTGTGTTTTAAAAGAACTTAGCGGAGAAACTTTATTTTATAATAATGTATAGATATACCTAGATATGTTAGTTTATTGGCCCATAAATTCATAGACTTTCATCCAGTCTTTAAAAGCCTTATTCCGGTTTTTATGTTTTCATATAAAGAATTCGTAGACATAGTTAAACAGCCCACAATTTGTAAATAAATAAGATTTTTTGTTTCATAATTTTATGTAGTAAACTGTACCAACAAGAAAACAACGAATGTTTTGATAATTCGTTTTGTTTCCGTACAAATGTTCTTTGTTATTATTATTGCGTCCAATTCATAGAGTGATAACATCTTGAGACAAAGATTTTCCATTTTGACGATACAATAAATTATGCCTCGTTATTTACGCGACGCAAGGTCACGAGAGGAAGCGATTTTTTATATATTTTGTTATTTTTATTTTGTTATTTTTTTATAAATAATAAAATATAGTATGGTAGCTCTTGTTTGAGAATTAAATTTACATTGAAATGAGTTTTTTTTTTTCTAGGTTTCTTCTTTTACTGTAAACTTTTAACTTGCCTCTTTTCTTTTTTGAGTTTTTTTTTCTTTTGTCGCTGAAAAAGGTCGCCGTACAAGCCGACGATCCATATGATGGCAGGTTACCGTCGCTTATAACACAAGCAACCCCATAAATTCGGCAAGTGCAGCAAATTCTTATCTAAGGATTAAAGATAAGAGATTAGGAAGGCACAGAGAAATGGACTCCGGCATCTCTTACTTGCTCACCGAAACACAACAGCATACCTACGTGCTGTTATTACACTGTCGTCTGTAAAAACAAAATAACTTTTTGCCTTAAAGCAGATTCGGCTACTCGTATATGTATTTAATTTAGTGAGGTAATAATTTTCTACTTATTTATTTTAGTTAATAAAATTGATTTATTTGGAAAAACATTCTTCTTGTATACTTTCTTTGGATTCCCTAAAAATATCAAAAACGCGTGTACAGATTGTTTTATGATTGAAAAATATATATTTCAATCTCATTTAATCTCAGTAATTATTTATATAATGTTATTCTAATATTTAAGCTTCCGTCAAATTACTTTAATATGTGAAAGAAAAATCTCAGTCTTCAATGAGCGTTTGTCAAGGTGAAGTTTATACTAGTTCAACTACTTAAATACTTCATCCACTCATAACTTGAACCATGCGATAGAGTACTCGCCACACTGTCGTGACGCTACACTGCTACAGCGTTTCAACACCGCCAAACCGTTCCGTTCATTAACTTACGAAAAAATTGTTGCAGCCAATGGCACTAATCAGAACTCTCAGTGGCTTTCTTCAGAAATAAATACATAGAAAAATAAAATTAATGAAAAATCATTATATGCCCTGGATATAGTTAGGAACCTTCACTCATTCATTAAAGCACAAAAGCAGAATACACGCAGGCGCACACTATTTTGACCCCCGACGTCCAACGCAAAAACGGGGTGTTATAAGTTTGACATGTATCCTGTGTATGTCTGTGATATTGTAGCTCCCAAGCTGATGTGATCGGGATTATTCTTAGCCTATACTTTATGAACATCTGTTCATGCGTTTGAAGACCATCAGCCCATCAATCGATCATATTTGTAAGTTTTGTATACATCTTGTATTGTCAGAAATTTCTTTTGTACAGAAAAAATACAGAACTAAAAAAAAAACAGAAATTAAGACGAGGTATCACCTAAAAATAAAAACCAATCAGTCGCAAGACTTCACACGTCATAAGTGAAAACTTAGCTACACAAATAAAGTTTAAATTAATTTAAACTTTGTTAAATTAATTTTAACATTTGTGACATTGAAATGCAACCTCACCTTATTTGATTTTATTTTGTGAAACGTAAATGAAATATTCTTCAAAATTTTTGAAAACACATTACATTTACTTAAATATATTATAATCAATCGCTTTTTCGTCTAGGGCTTACATTTTTTTAAAAGTTCGTATAATCGAAATAGTACTACAGCTATTTGACATATCAGATAGGTACTCATAAATAATGGTAGTTATAGAAAGTGAATAGTTAAATAAAAAACCATTATAAGTAGGCACGAGTAATCTGCTGACATCTACTAATATGGAAGTTGCGTGTGTAACATAGTATATAGCATTACCTACTTATAACTTACAAGACGTTTAAATGGCATTTTTTCCGATATGAAACTAAACAATTTTTCACACTATAGTTACGTCGTAAAGACGGGTTACAACATAAGCAGACAGAAGTGAAATCAAATTGCTAATCATTGGAAAACTCTTACTAGTGAGAAGATTACTTGAACGGGCATAAATCTGTATAGTATACTAAATATAAAATAATTTATAAAATAAATCTATCTCGTAGATATTCGTAATTACTTTCCTTTTCATTTAGTTGGTTTGTTTGTTGAATGAATGCATTCAAGTTCATTCAACTATCCAAAACGAGATCACGTCTGAGCTATAGTTAATTAAAAATTATAAACTAAACCCCGACATTCTATTGAGCCCAAAAAGGCTATACTTATATGCTGTAAGTTACTGAGGAGTTGTTGGGTACCCTACAGACTACTTCATACTGCATCATCAGCTCCAAGGTTACCATGTCATGAAATGACTACTGAAATAACAGTACACGAAATTTCAAATGAATCAAACCTATGCAAGTTAGTCAGATCCCTTTGTCAACTAAGAAATCTTCATAAATTTTAGCCTGAACAGATCTTTATTAATTATAGCTAATTAGCCGACCACACTTCGCTGTGGTTTTCTTTGACTTTCAATGTGACAGCGGTTATCTTTGGCGAGTTAGTTCTCTTCGCTTTCGGCAGATGGCACGGTAAAAAGCGATATTTTTTCTCGATATTATTACGCAAAATATATATATTTTTTAATTATCTTTTGGTATTTTGGGGCTTTTACCTCAGAAAAGCATGTCAGCCCTATCATCCCCTAAACTAATTAATAAAAAAATATAGATAACACCAATCCTTGAAGTGGATTGCATGTTGTGTAAAAATTTCAAGTCAATCCGTCGGCTAGTTTTCGTGTTTTTGAGAGATACACAAACAAACACAACTTATAATATATAACTATCTCAATCATGACGTCAGCTCTCAAACATTAAAACTGGATCATGATCGGTTTATCCATTTGGGAGCTTTGATGCCACAGAAAGATTCACAGATTAAACTTAACTTAAATATAACAACTCAACTTAAACATTCTACTTTTGTGTCAGGCGTTGGCTTTTAAAAATTGTATCCTTAAGACTTCATCAACAATTTTCGTAGAAACTATACATTTACGGTGAAATCAGTGTTCATACTGATTGTTTATGAAATATTGTTTTGAAATATTATATTGTTTTGAGGTACGGCTTGTTCTCAGTGTTAGAATGACCATACGGTTTAGGCAAATTAAATTTGTCTTTATTTCAACAGATATTTTTTTTTTGATTGCTGCCATTGGCTTATTATAATACATGGTCTAAATTTGAAGAATTCGCTTCCCTGTTTGCTAACATTTAAAAAAATGTAAAAAGCGATAAACGAGGAAGCCTGGGGCGAGTCGCTAGTTTCATATTTAAAAAATATCAGCATTTAACTTCTAACCTTTCCTCAATTAGGTAAGGTAAACATTACATTTTAAGGAATCCTTATGAAGTTATAGACCCAAGCCATAATTACAGATTACGCAAACTAACTTTTTATTTTGCCAAATTTCAAGTAATTGCCTAAAAGTTAATTCATTCAAAGGTTTCAATATAACATCAAATGAAATATATATATATAAAAAAATGTTTTTTATATTCGATATTTTTGTATGTTTGTCTAGTAAACTGAAAAAATAATACCTAATAAAAATAATAGTATATTAAAAACATTACATTGCCCGTCAGCTAACAATGGAGCCGTAGTTTAAAAGTTAATTAATATCATATTGTTAAACATTTTATATTCTCACACAAAATGTTTATGACACTGTCTTGTAACGAATTCGAAATAAAAAGTGTTTCGATGTTATAAAGCTTTTATAAAGGCTCGTAAATTAATATTATCTATTAAGATAACGAGTTGATATAAGTACACAAAGTTTACATAAAAAGTCTTCGTGCAATTATGTGACACTAATGACTAATGAATTTTATTATACACTATTATTTGCCCGCGACTTCGTCTGCGTCCGATCGCTACCAAACTTCAAAGGAACACCCGCTCCACTAATCTGAAGATTGTCTAAAAGTTTCATCGAAATCGGTTCAGCGGTTTTGAAGCCTATATGAGAGATATATACATACACACATCGCCTTTTATACATCCTTATATATATAAAAATTTCGTGTCACATTGTTTGTCCGCGATGAACTCCCAAACTACTGAACCGATTTTGATAAAATTTTATAACTATATGTAATTTGGTCCAACTTAAAAGATGGGATAGTTTATATCTCATTTTGTTTATTATTATTTTTGCAAATTATATAATATTATTAACATAGCGCCATCTGTTGATACCTATTCACTCCAGCAATTATTTATCTGTGAGTTCTAAAAGATTCTAACAGATGGCGATGTAAGGTAATTTTATCAGCTGGATTGAGTAAAAAATTGCACCCGTGCGAAGCCGGGAGCGGGCCACTAGTATATTATAAGATATAGTAAGCTATACAACTCCTATTGACTTGGATTAATGCTTATTGGAAACGAATTTTACTTCAGTATTGTATGGTTTCGCTGAAGCAAATAACTTTTATTATTGGACAATTTAAACAAATTCTTATTAAACGACTAGTGATCCGCCCCCGGCTTCGCAAGTATGCAATTTTTTCTGTAAATTATGTACCTTCTTCGTTTCATCCTCTTTCCATTAGTGAAATCTGTATCAAAATTCGATATAGTTCATTAGATGCTTTGTGAAAAGTTAGTGGAAAAACAGACATAAGCGGACAGGGGATTTTATTTTATAACTAGCTGGTGCCCACGACTTCGTCCGCGTTGAAAAATATTAAGTAGCCTATCCTGTGTCCCGTACGTCCAAATGTTTATCTACCAAGTTTCATGAAAATCAGTTAATTCGTTTCAGAGTTATGAACATACATACATACAATACCTACACTTACAGGTTTATTATTAGTATTGAATAGACCAGCTGGTCGGCGCGGACATAACTTCTCACTGATAATATAACTTTCTATAGGTGAAAGATTTTTTAATTCGGACATTCATCACAAACACGTTTTTGAGTTTATTCATTTCAAACAGAAATACAAATCTGCTCTGTCTTTATGCTAATAGTAATATATGTACTAGCGACCTGCCCCGGCTTCTCACTGATGCACTTCTTTCCCTCAAATTATTTACACAAACCTTGCCTGTTTATAAATCTCATTTTTAAATTATGAAATTTTAATATACTTATATAGAAAAATTTGGAATACTAACCTTTTCAACTTCGTATAAGTAATTTCATACTAATACACTTTGAAATCAATATTAAAAATAAAAATATTCTTTTATAGGAAAAGCAACGACCGCCCATTTACAATCCAGAGGACTACGCTACATCCCTCAAGAAGTGGGGCAAGAAAGGCAATGGGGGGAGCCTCTACGAGCTAGAGAACAGTCAAGATCCGAATAAATCGAGAACATTGCCTAATCAAGGCAGTAAAGATTTCAGGTAAATTAATAAATCAATGAAAACATATATTTTCTTTGAACAGATTTTTTAAAGTATAAAATTCTTAAAGTAGCATGCACGTGTATAGAAACTTCTTTGGCGTTCAAATATACCCGGTTTTGTATGAAGAATATTTTTGAAGCATATTTGACATGGGAAAAAATTACTGAACTCGCGACACTGTCATGTAATGTAATGTAACGTAATGTAATGTAGCCGAGACCTCTGTACATTTTCAGATATTGCGCATAAATTTAAAAAAAGCACAATTTTCGAGATGGGAAAAAACCATTGAACTCGCGACAATGTAATGTTTTTCCTTGTACATTGCTGGTAATGTAACTCAATAATGTAACAAGTAACAAGGGAAGGTAGTTGTCACGCCGAAACGTTACAAGAAACGAAATTTTGCTCTAATGGCATTAAAAGAAGTTTAACTTCAATTTTTCTTTTCACTTTTAAAAGAATTTCTAAGGGAAAATCACTATAAAAGAAAATTTTATTACTGTGTAATGAAAACAGCTACAAAAAGTCAATTTAAGACAGAAAGAAAAGTTTTTTTTGCAGTAGACCGACTTATAAGTAACTCTTTATTTATGAGTAGCAATGAAAATAAAAGTTTTAAAACATTATTTTATTAATATAAATTAAAAATATTTCAGAAATCCATGTTTGGGCGTCGGTGAAGAAATGACCCTCCGTCAGTTTGGGACTCCCAGTGAACTGCTTACCAAACTAAGAGCTGATCTAAGACTATCTTTTCCAAGGTAACAACACAATACATACACAGTACCTACTGATACTTGAATCTATAATACCTACATATAAGACACTTTTGTATCCAATTTCTCCCACTTGACACATCATCATCATCATCATCATCATCGTCGTCGTAGTCGTCATCTCGGCTGTAGGACGTCCACTGCTGGACATAGGCCTTTTCCACAATCTTCGAATAGAACCGATCTGAAGCAACCTGGATCCCGCGACCATCTGTCCACTTGACACATATACGTATAGCCGATCAAAAAATATTCGATACCGCAACTTCTTACGCACAGTTTTCTAAAAAATAATATATTTAATCTTCGTCGTTTAAAGCTCTTTCCAATAGTGAAAACCGCATTAAAATCAGTTTCGTAGTTTAAAATATCTAAGCGTACTAACAGAGGAAGAGACGGTGTCTAAATATACGAAGTCGTGACCAAGAGTGTTTATTTTTAAGTTTTAAAACTCACAGATAGCCATGCAAATGTAATTAGGAACAATACAGTAGATATAACAAATAAATAAAATTACAAATTCATGAATAGGACATAGGCAAGTAATAGAACTACTTAATAGAACAACAGCAATAACTTGCAAGCCTATTAATACTGTTACGCGCAGGGTAAGTTAAAATGCCGTTTAGGGGTATAGGAACACGATTTATTATTACAGACCAAGATGACTTCCAATATTACAGAGCTTCTCCAATCAAACCGTAAAACTTGCCAAAAGTCGTCGCTAATTCACTCTACGTCTCAATTATGCACTGTCGCAAATGTCTTCGTAAAAGCTCCCAAGTGTTGTTAACGTATCGCTAGTTATCACAGAACTGTTCTCTCAAGCGATCGCACCCGTATTTATACTCGCGCAGAAAGTTATGGAAATTACTAGAAACTTTAAAAGTCGTAAACAAGTTTATCAAAACTTCTCGAAGGCAATTGCTGTTAAAGGAATCTGAACCTTATGTCGCAACCATAAGGAACAGTTTGCTTTGACATGAATCAAAGAGGGGGCGTGGTTACCTATTCGTTGTGGGCCGCGAAGGTGTGTGGAATGTTCCATACGTCCAGATCTTACGCTATCGAGAATGTTCCATACTCTGGTCGTAACAATTGTTATCTTCTACCTGAAATGTACTTGTATTTTACTCAGTTAGTAGGTAATCAAGAGAATATTAAGACTTCACTCGATAAAACAACATATAGGTATTTTAGACTTCTTTAAACAAAATACAATTCGGGTTTTCTTATTCGTATTTTCTTTTTCTTTTTTCTGTTATTCTGTCGCCCGGTAACCACCACTTCCTCTCGTCACCGGTGTTGCCAATACGGCCATTCTGCCGAGCACATGCCCCAGGTGCTCCAACCTCACCCGCAGGATACTGCAAGTTTCCACTATTCAAAAAACAACAACATATTAGGATTTGTTAACTATAATATTCAAACCACACGGCCGTTCATGACCAACTTTCTTTTGTTGACTTAACATTGACTAAAATTATTTCTTCTTTTCTTTCTCAAATTATCACTCTGAAATACAATTCCCAGTGCTTAAATTGACTCAAATAACTCATGTAGATCCGTCCCCGCAACGCTCAGGCTAACGATCTCCCTTTTGTGACCTGGCCACGCCAAGATCCCTCCCCATAACGCTTAGGCAAACGATCCCGCTTTGTGACCTGGCCACGCCAAGATGCGTCCCTGTAACGTTCAGGCAACGATCCCGCTTTGTGACCTGGCCACGCCAAGATCCATCCCTACAACGTTAAGGCAAACGATCCCGCTTTGTGACCTGACCACCCCTAGATCCGTCCCAGTACGCTTCAGGCTAACGGTCTGATCTGTAACTGGCACTTTTAAAATTCGTTTTTTCCAGGCGTAAGACTGTCCATGTCCAACTATTTTGACATATAGTTTTTGGCCCACTTCAGTCTATCCAGCTCAGAAAAAACGTCATACAAACAGAAGAAATAACTTGGAAAAAGATTTTAATATACTATAATTAATGTATAAAACACAAAATAACTCATATCGGTACACACTTTTACTCACAGAATACCATTGCCAATACGAGCATTCCCTGCCTTTCGATTAATAAGTATGTAAGATATAAGAAACGTTAAAAATACAAGAATTGGTTTAAGCCATTTATTTAAGCAGATTTCTCGTCTAAGGCTGTAAGACAAGTACATGATTTGTTACCTCAGTTGCTAATACATTATTATGTGTATTATATCACCCTTTTCATCCATCTGTGTTAACTCACAATCTCGGCCTTTCAGTTTTTTTTTCTTACTCTTACGATGTGGAGGTGGCCTCCCTTCGCTGATGACAGAGCTAGCAGAGCTACTAGACGAGCTTGTCGAAGCTCGTCGCCTCCTTTTCCTGCCCATTTTGGCGTGTGCAGGGTCACTTCTGATGTTATCTTCTACCTGAAATGTACTTGTATTTTACTCAGTTAGTAGGTAATCAAGAGAATATTAAGACTTCACTCGATAAAACAACATATAGGTATTTTAGACTTCTTTAAACAGAATACAATTCGGGTTTTCTTATTCGTATTTTCTTTTTCTTTTTTCTGTTATTCTGTCGCCCGGCAACCACCACTTCCTCTCGTCACCGGTGTTGCCAATACAATACAGAGGGACAGATGGCGGGAAGCGTTTTTGACGTGCATGTATGTACTAGACACAATAAGTGCATAGGTACTCGTATTATGGCGATGGCGCTTAGCCTTAACAAAAAGTTGAATATAGAACACTTAAAACATAATATCACTTAAAAGCACTTGGTAAAAGTTAACTACCTACCTATACGTTTTACGATATCGTAAAACTCTTTCTGTTCCGTAACAAAGTTGTTAAATGCGGTGAACGATTGACATTTAAAATCATTTCTTATTTACTAGGGACTCGCTCCTGGCTTCACACGGAGTTGAAATTTTTAAAATATCTGACTGACTTGAAGTTCTGACTGAATATCAGCACAGCCAAAACTACTTAATCTAGAAAGCTAAAATTTTAGAACATAGGTTTTTTAAAATATACTAGCGGCCCGCCCCCGGCTTCACACGGATTTTTCCGCAAATTATATAATAAAAACCTTCCTCTTTAACGCTCTTTCCATTAGTGAAAACCGCATTAAAATCAGTTGCGTAGTTTAAAATATCTAAGCGACAGAGGAAGAGACGATGTCTAAATATACAAAGTCGTGACTTAAAAAGTGTTTATTTTTAAGTTTTAAAACTCACAGATAGCCATGCAAATGTAATTAGGAACAATACAGTAGATATAACAAATAAATTAAAAAAATGAATAGGACATAAGCACGTAATAGAACTACTTAATAGGACAACAGCAATAACTTGCAAGCCTATTTAGTTCTGAGGGTCAGAAGATAACAATTAAGAAAAGAAAACATATACATTGAACATAAAATTAATAAAATAATTCAAAATGAAGTTTAATAATGGTCAAATTATTGTTATATTCGAAAACACATACTTTTAGGCGGGTCTAAATATAGACCACTTCACTTTATAATTGCAAAGTGGTTTTACGATTTTACACGCGATAGAAACCATGATATAGTTTGAATTTACGAGTTTTATAAAGCTATAAAAGTAAGTTATAATTAAGGATAAAACTAGAGTAAAATATGGTCATTAGTGCGAGATAGAATATTTCGCAACTCTACATGTAGCCACATGCTTTGTTACATAAAAGATAAAATTAAATAAATCGAGACCAAATAAGGGCACAGTAGAAAATAGAAATGCCAAAAATCACAACAAAAAAAAACATTTAAATACTTCTTTAATAGAATTATTGAAAATGTTAAGAATAAAAAAAAGTCAACCCTTAAAGAAAAGCACCGTGAAACATGTGTGCTGTTGTGTTTCGGTGAGTGAGTAAGGGATGCCATTCCTAATTAATCCCTTATGCATAATCAGACTATGCTCGGTAGCACTTGTGGCGTTGTTTGTGTGATAGGAGATGGTATCATCAAGTGGACCGTTGAGCCACATAATGATAGGTGGCTATCATTACGTGGCTCCTATCATCACAGCCTGTTTGAGGACCTTTAATTATAGTAATAACAATCATAAATTTCTTTACAAAATGCGGTTTCTTAAATAAAATTTAATAGAAAAAAATAATAAGAAATTTAAAGACAATTACGTCATCTTTATCCAAGAAAATTATTATAAAAATAAAAAGGCTGCCAGATGAGACAAGTTTGAACCAGAGAACCTACTGTTACACGATACGCTAAAACCCAATATCGCTAATCGTCCTAACCTGATATTTCAAAAAGAACTTTTTAATATTGTCAAGCTAACTGAAGCTCCATCAAGGAATAGTAATAATGCGATTTCTGTATGTAGCGTTTCCTTTTGCAATACGTCCAAGTGTAACTTAATAGTGGGGTGAGTGAGTACCAGATAATTATGTCTCACTTACGCGTAACTTGGGTGCGGTTAATCCACATTACTTGGCAGTTCGGTAAGATGTGTTTGTGGCTATAAAAACAGCGAGTCACATAGGAGATTATTCGAAAAATTTAATATTATATTTGAATTAATAAAGTTATTTTGTGTGGCCATGATATTAATTTTGGTATGCTACTTAGATTATGCTAATTTGACATGCTACGAGTAGATTAGAAAATAGTGAATTATTTTATAATATACACATTCAAATTTAAATTCAAATAATTTATTATGGTTGTCTAATTGAAATAATATTCTTTTTTAATTAAAAAGGGGCCGTTCAAGTATTACGTAAGCAGATATATTACAATTATTGACCCCCCCATCCCCCTTGTCAGCAAAAGTAAGCAAAGCTCTTACCCCCTCCCCCCATGCTTACGTAAACATTTTTCAATTAATGTATTGTTTTTTTTAATATTATGATTATAATGTTATAGTTATAATTTTTAAAATAAGAAAATAGATTTAGGATAGCAATTAGATTTTACTGATACGGTATTCAACATAGAGTTGCGGGAATCCCCGAAAATGCGTTTCGTTTTCAAGCAAAGACAATGTGAGGGTTGCCATTCGTGTAAAAAAGTAAATAACTACCGATGACGTAATCATCATGTAGACTCCCCTACCCCCCATGTCATCCAAAATAAGCAAAGCAAAGATCCCCCCCCACCCCCATAGTGCTTACGTAATACTTGAACAGCCCCAAACACCTAAACTTTAGCTAGCTAAATTTAACGTTTATGACATACTAGTTGTTGCACGTGACTTCTTCCTCGTAATTTTATAGAATTTTCATTGTCATGCCTTCCTGTCATTCTAAGCTTGCCTCTCGTGCCTTCTCATTCCTTCATTGTCATTCTAAGCTTGCATCCAAGAATCCAGGATACTTACTTCATGCTTAATTCAAGTAATTTAAGCAATCAAAATTTCATTATGTAAGTAATATTTCATTAATCCAAACAATCAAAGCAATACTGCATAAATTTCTTTTTGAACACAGATTTCCTTCCTTGACAATGTCTTCAGGTAAGCTATGATATACATCTTATATATATTCTTAGCTATATATTCTTATATTCTATATATATACTAATATAGTATACTACTATACAAGCGCTTCTTTAGAGTTCTTTCCACGTATTAGTTATTATTTACCTACTTTCTAATTTGCTTATTTCTTTTTGGATCTTTTTTGAGTTTACATTCACAGCTTTTATTAATTGTGTTGTTATTGTCTTAATATCATTAATTTGATGATATATGTCGTAGTTTCTAAGAATCTGTTTGTTACGAGTAAGCATACCTAGTTTTCCCACACGCTGAGACAAATAAATTATTATTATTCATGGCCACACTATTAGAGTTTTTATATCTCGAATTGTGCGGATGATTCCAGTGAATCCACAGTAATTTGTGACTGTAATTTTTCTTTATGCTATCAAATTATACGGCCGCAGTTATTGTTGGCGGTCGGACTGCATCATTCCACGCTAATGGGAATAAAATATTTATTTTGTACAACGTCTGAAAAGCAAAACGCGCTGACGGCCCCACACAGGGGCGATCTAACGACTTTATATTATTTATGGCCGTCTGGTCTATTTGTCGTAGTAAGTTTTTTTTTAAACTACGCCACGGAATTAAATGCGGTTTTCACTATCATTAAATAAATTTCTTCTGGTGAGTTTATTTTGTACAATGTATTCTGATGAAATTTATAATATGCACATAGAGATGTTTTATACTGTAAACAAAATAACTGTCTACTTGTAGGTAGCTGAAATTATATGTACTGTAATTTAATTTTTATTAGGGAAGTGGGGTCTGGCATCCTTTACTGACTCACCGAATCACAACAGCACAAGTGCTGTTATTTCACGGTGGTCTTCTGTAATGTGATGATTATTTTTTTTAGTTGTTGACAATTTCAGTAATCTACTCTGTTAGTTAGTTGAAGAAACATATACAATAAAATTGGGCAGACGAGTTGTCCAAATAACTATGACACGCAGTGTTCCCTTCCACCACTAAAATATTCTGTGGAATGAAAAGTGTTTGAAAATTTAATATATTAATAGTAAAAAGTCTTACTAATCATCACAGAACAACCAACCGAACATGATATGTATCGAATTATTATTACACCATCAAATGTAAGGGTAGCATTTTAAGGGGTAATAAAAAAAATTTTTAAATTCTCTGTTCATAGTATTTTCTGTAAATTTTTTTTTACTTTTTAGTACAATCGCGTATATTGTTGTTCGAAGAGAATGTCGAATTAATTTGATCTTATTTTGTTCTTTTATTTTATTTTATTTTGTTCCGGCAATCACCTAACCTCACCTATTTACACAAATGATGACTGCCACTACTCAAATTATCTGTTAAAATTCTTTTTTTTTTTTTGTTTTTTAGTTTCGTGCAAGAGTTCGCGTGTGAGCCGCTGGATGGCGTTACTTTGATTTTGGAACTCCTGCGCAACGTACAAGTGAGTCAGGCCGGCGAGGGAGCCCGAGGACCGCCAGCCGTCCGTCGCAGGCCGTTGTTGGACGAGCTAGCCTGTCTGTTAGTATCAAATACCTTTTTTTAACTTGTTTTTATATATATAACGACGGGTATTCCCTTATTTAGACAGTCCAACGAAGAACAACGCATTTCCTTTAGTAACTAAATTGTCTAAATTTAGATCCTAAACTAAGGCGCTGCAATCGGGTTTAACACCGGCTAATAGCAGGCAATGTCTGCGCTAGTATGAGTTATGTATTCAGTATTAGTAAGTTATGCAAAAAGTCGGTATTATTGATTAACATCATTACTATAAAATAACTGGGTTACTTTCAGACAATGTCTTTGGAGCTGCTGCAGTCGGTACCCTGATTGTGTGAGGCGTTTGGTTGCTGCTTCCAATGGCGTCTACACTCTGACTGTCTGCATTATGTCTACAGTTAACAAATCAAGGATTTTAGCTTTACAGGTATGTATGTACTGTAGCGGTATCATTAATTGTAGTAGGCGAGCACCGTGAGCAACGGGCTTTGACATCCTGAAACATTACAACACCGAAATATAACAGCACACGTGCTACTATTTCACTGTGGTCACGGTAAGAGGGATTTCTTCTTTCTTTCTTTCTTTCTTTCTTTCTTTCTTTTCTTTCTTTCAAATTTCATTCAAATCTGTTGAGCCGTTTTTACGTGAATGAGTAAAAAACATCCATACTTACAAACCTTACAAACTTTTGTATTTATTAGATGATATAATCTATACTTAGGTACGGCACTCATCCTTATATATCCTTATATATATAAAAATTTCGTATCACGTTGTTTGTCCGCGATGAACTCCCAAACTACTTAACCGATTTTGATAAAATTTTGATAAATTGGTCCAACTTAAAATATAGGATAGTTTATATCTCATTTTGTTTATTATTTTTTTTGCAAATTATATAATATTATTAACATAGCGCCATCTGTTGATACCTATTCAATCCAGTAATTATTTGTTAAAATTATCTGTGAGTTCCATGACAATCTAACAGATTGCACCCGTGCGAACCGGGAGCGGGCCTCTAGTTTTATATATAAAAAAGATGAAGAGTATGTTTGTTCGGTTGGTTGAACACGCTAATACCTATACCTAGTCTGGAACTATACCTAGTCTAGTCTTCATTAATATTGTTTAGTCTTTATTTTATTTTTTATAAATAAAGATATAGTTAAGTATAAGAAATATCTTCCCATGTTTAAGATACATTTCTATTCCTGTTTCAGCTCCTTACAAAGGCTTTTTACCCGCCAGCCAACGGTCACAGTATGATTTCTGAGGCTCTGTCAACCCTCCGCTTGCGTTACGGAGAACCAGTTCGCTTCAGATTTCTCGTGGGCATGCTGCAAAGTGCTTCAGGCTCTGGGGACCTTCAAGGAGCTGGACTGGCCTTCATCAACGCGCTGTTGCGTAGCGCTCCCACACCACAAAGGAAGCTGTACATTCAAGCTGAACTAGAGCAAGCCGGATTTGATATTGTCACTTTAAAAAAGGTAACTCAGTCCACACAAACTTTTCGTATCTTAAGTTCACAGTTGTAAAAAGGGGGATGCCCTAAAATGCATTGAATGGACAAAAATAGTCCTAAAACCCACTTAAAATAAAATAACTGGGGTGAATATGCTAATGTTTTTAGTATTTCATTTGATTGTCGAGTAATTAGCTCCGTAATGATTGATTTGTTCCCATTACGTTCATTTTTGTATTTACAGTTTAGTAGACTTTATAAGTGTACCAATTATTATAATAGAATTTTTATAGCATTTTCATTGACTATAAATTGGTTAATAAGATTATGAAATTATATGCACTAGTACTAGGATTAGCCTAATAAAACCAACTTGTTAAAATGCAAACGAACTGTGAATCAATCACGCACATGCAAGATGTTATGATATTTAGTTAAATCGAGTGAATAGGCATCTTCGCTACACGACCAGATGCTGGCCAAGAGCAAACTCATCTCTAATAAAAAAAATATCGAAATGAAATATAAAAACATATATATATATATGAATTAATATTGCCATTTCAGATGATCTCCAAACTGCCGAACACAAACGAGAATGTCACTAAGGAAATAGAGAACTATGAGAAACAACTTATTGATATCGACACTTTGAGTGAGAAAGCAAACGAAGCTCAGAAAGAGAAGGACGATTTAAAAAATAAACTTGAATTGTTAGAGAAAAGAGTGAAGGTGAGAGACATTAATTTAATTTTTCTATTTTAAAGAAAAGTCAATGTTCTCTATTTTGATGAACTAGGTACATGGTATTTGTAAATGCGAACTTTCACACTCAATATGAAAACAAAAGCTGTCAACCTTTTTTCAAATTTCAACCTAAAATTGAGGCTTGAAATTGAATCCAGCTAAACTTTTATCATGAAAATATTTTACAGGCTAGTTTTATTAGTATTTATACTATAACTGCTTCCAAAAATATATTATTTCGATGACTGTAACATGTATAGCAGCGATATGCTAGATATTGGATCATTAAAAAAGTCACTAAGATGAGACTAAGTCGAAACCTAGTTGAAACCTAGCCTGAATGTTTTCAATTTCATGTGTGGATATAAAATGGTAAAATATCGAGATGAATCTTGCTCAATATTTTTATTTAATTAAAACAAACTGCTTTTTAAAAATTGAAAAATTCTACCCTTTGGGGTGTGCAAATATTTTGAGAACACTACATAACAAAATAATTTTATTCTTAAGTTCTTAAGTTATAGTTATTTTTAGATTATTCTAGTCATGTACATTTGTTTTTGAATTCATTGCTTATAATTTCAGATACTTCAAGAGGAAAAGGGCATATTGTTGTCTTTAGAGAAATGTCTGAAAGAAAAATGTTGCGAACTCCAAGAAGAAGTTTCGTCACTGAGATCCGAACACGGCAATTCGAACCGAAAGAAACCGTTTGCTATAAAAAAGAAACCGCACAAAAACCGAGGTAATGATCCTAGACGGCTACTTCCACTTATTTGTTTTTAAGAGAAATGGTGACAGACACTATATTGCTACTGTCACCAGTAACCACAAGCATCACCAGGGAGATCTTATTGTCGTTGCCTATGATAGGATAAAAGGCAAAGACCAAGGTGTGGGGATAAAGAATTTGTCTCTGACATCCCTTACGCTCTGAAAACACAGAAAACTTTTTTAAAATATATTCCACTACTAAATTAAGTGTTTATTAAGTATTTCTCTGAAATAATTCCTGACCAAACATGTTCAAAAATAATTTTGATGTTACAGATGACTCGTCCCCACCCGAAGACGAAGGTATCAGTTCATCAGAGCGATCGCTTAGTCCCGAAGGGGATCCTCAGAGGGACTCTATGATGTTTGAAGTATTTAATGTGAAAAATGAAACTTACGATTTAATTAGAAACAAGCGTTCTCTTCATAAGAAGTTAGAATCAACCAAGAAAAACAATGAACACAAAAAACAATCCGATGACGAAGAAGAAACCACTATCGACGAAGTTATACAAGAGCTTAGGAATATAGTTAATGATGCAGAATCGGCAGGGCAATATTCCAAAGACAGAATAATTTTTGCCGACGATAAGTCATCGAGATGTAACCAAACGTCAGAAATTAACGTGTCTGTTAAAGCTCTGGAATGTCAAAAACATAGAGAAATTGAAAAAGAAGATTCTATTACCAGCACTAGACATAGCATCCAAATAGTTAGCAGCACAGAATATCTGAACGAAAACGACGATGAAGAAGAGTCAGAGATTGTTCCAACGAAAATTCTTCCACATCCGCCAAGGAAAGCTAAAAGCTTGATACATCTATTCGTCCCACCTGTCGACCAAGGAATATACAATAAACCACCACCAGATTTATATGATGACACGTTCTATTCGAGTGATGAAGGATCAGATTCACTTCTGAGCGCTTCGCGTTGTCAAAATCAAGTCACAAAGAAACCATCAGTATCGAGCTTTGATTTCAATGAATGTCGCGCTCTGTTCAATTCATTAGCAGAGAAAGAGACGGAAGAGAAAATTAAAAGATCCCGAACTCGTTCTAGAGAAGAATGTAGAAGGTCATCTGTTAAACGTAGCGAATCATTCCAGACGTCAGAAAAAGGCACTCGTCAGAGAGAGTATATAGACAGCATGTTTTACACGGAAAGTCATTCCATAATCGGATCGATGACCCCACTACAAAGATCTAACTCGAAATGCAGTCGAGTTGACGAAATAGTTAATCTAATAGAGTCGAAAAAACTAACAAAAAGCTTAGATAGAATCGATGAAGGTTTAAACTCAATGGTAGACATAGTAATGATGAGTGAGCCGAAGAAACTTTCTTATGAGAAAAGACAAAGATCCTGTTCAAGAACTAGCAGTGATGCAGGTAAAGAGACACCTTTGGTTCCTCTGACCAGATCGAACAGTAGATTGAACGGCTTCCTGCAACAAAGACGCGACTCGAAATCCTCCAGCCATAAAGGAAGAGAGGAGTCTACTGTGAAATTGGATCAACAGAAATTCTATTTGCCACACCCGAAACTCAGCACTGGCTCTTTCGACAATCATTCTACTTCAACTTACAATGCGTTCCTTGTGAAACGGGGTACCGCAGGGTTCTATTCTGGGACCCACATTATGAGAGATGCACCGGCAAGTATGACGAGTCTAGTGATGACAGGAACACACAGCCACTCTGACTTAAAGAGAACACTGTCTCCAATGGGCTCTACGAACAGTTTCGGAATTCACAAAGTGACAGACATGCCTTCAGGATTATACTAATCATAATCAATTATTATATAATCAGAACCAACGACTAATTATAAGTATTTCGTACCTTAGTATACTTACTAGTGCAATATTATAACCCAATAGGGTAGCTAGTACTCCCGTGTTATGATTAAGATTTAAAATTTATTTAAGTGCCCTCGTAATGTCTTAGTAATTTTGTATATAAGCAAAATTAGCTTAAGATCACAATTCATACTTTCTTGTACGATCGAGATTTCCTTTAAATTCAAATCGTTTCGTATTATTTTTGTAATAAAAGAAATCTATTTATTTTCAATTTCATCTCTGTGCATATAAGATAATTTTCAAAAATGTAAGCATCGTCGTAATTAAAACATTTAATAACCTAATTGTATTGTTTTTATTTTATTTAGCAACAATTCTTCACTGAGGTTTAGTGAGGTTTCATATTTTCAAATAGTGGAAGCACAAATAAGGTCCTTTTTCTAAATTCCATGAATCTGCGAATAGATATTGGCTACTAAAAGCACTTCATATAAGTAATGTCATTAGCTTAGCTTCCTTTTTTCGTGTTATTTTGCTGTCATTGCAGAAAAACTGTTTTAAATTGCCGCCCTTTTCAAAATATTCACACCTAGTTATATATGTATAATTTATTATTTATAATGCAATGAAAGTTCACAATAAACTACTCAATAGAATAGAATTGCTATATCCTATAACTTACAAGAGACTTTGATAGAATTCTTACTAGACTGTTGTTAATGTGACTCGTTAATTTTATGGTAAAACATATTTATGGTTATAATAAAACATAATTTTTAGTTATTAACGACATGAGATAATGTTATGGTTTCTAATGTTGACAAACAAGCTGACGGTCCACTTGATGGTAGATGGCTACCGTCGCCAACAACGCCACAGCTGCTGCAACTGCGCTGCATAGTAGGAATAAGGATAAGCGATTAAGAATTGATAGGGCTCTGGCATTCTTAATTCACTCTTCGAAACACAACAGTATACACATACTGTTATATCACGGTGGTACTCTGTAATGATATGGTTACTGCAGCCAGACGGGCTGCCCAAATGACTACGAAACGCAGTGTGCCTTGCCACTACTTTCCAAATTCATGCCAGAGCCATCTTTAAAAAGTTTAATTCCAAAGTTGACCCGGCTGGAAAGCGAACCTGGGACCCCTGAGACAGAGCGTTAAAGCAAGCACCCTAACCACTCATCCAACGAGCTCGTCAGGTTATTACATTGTTACTATATTCTACCTGTCATATTGTCCATGACTTTACCTTTTAAATGTTGAGAATATTTTATTAAAATTACCTAACGACTAGGTATGTTTTTTTGAAAAAACTATCTGATTTTTTTTATAAAACTTCAAAAAAAATCTCATTTTTTTAAAGTATAAATAGCGACATTGACATGTATATTACGCTATTATATTTAATTATATGTACTTAGTTAGCATTTTAAAGTTATTCAGTAATCAGCTGTGACCCTGGTTCTAATAAGAGAATAATATAAGGTTTTACATAAATACCTACATTTGGTACCATATAAATTAATTACATATACAACGTTATCCTTGTCTGTCAGGAAAATTGAACCGGATACAAGCAATTCTTCTGATATTACATAATTAACTTAAATATTTATAATTATTTTTTTCATATAATCTTCCATGCAAATAATTAAATTATAATTACACGTGGTTGAGGTATACCTTTACTCGATTTTATTATCTTACTAGCGACCCGTTCCCGGTTTGGTATGTGTACGGGCCTGTAGCACCCGCGCATTTATATAGCCTGGCTGTTATGGCTTTAAGTGGGC
This sequence comes from Synanthedon andrenaeformis, assembly GCA_936446665.2. Taxonomy (NCBI): domain Eukaryota; kingdom Metazoa; phylum Arthropoda; class Insecta; order Lepidoptera; family Sesiidae; genus Synanthedon; species Synanthedon andrenaeformis. Next base: position 11,454,189 of record OW387787.2, on the reverse strand, counting down.
AGGGCCTCCGGCTAAGGAGGGCTCACTGGTTAGCCTGCGATTGTTAGTCGAGGAGGAGAGGGTTGTATTTTCCAAACAAGTTGTACTGGTACAAAGGTCTTTACTATGCCGAAGCAAGGAGAAGACTGATTTATTTTAAAAAAATGCCTATCTATGTTACAAATCTTACATATAGAACTAGTGGCGGTCGTGCCATGTGCCGAACTAGCTTGCGCCAATGGCGCGCAAGCGCGACACGACCGCCCGAAATAATAATAACTAAGTGAACACTATATCTGTCTCTGTCTATTTTCTGTCTCTTTCATTTACACTGTTTTCACTATACACTAGTTCTATGTTTTTACTATATTTCACAATTTGTACAATAGGCTGTCCCGAACATTCTCCCGCCGTGCGTCGTCCTCAGGGCGACGCAGTTTCTATGTGCTGGAGGGCAGCCGGCTCCGTCGATAGGACCACCAACTTTTTGGTGGGCCTCCGCAGAGTGCCAGCCTTGGTGCTGACGTCGACTGTCCTCACAGCTCCGTCGGGTCCGGGGTAGGCCGCTATGACCCTTCCTCGCGGCCATGTGTTGCGAGGTAGGGTGTTGTCCGCGATGAGCACGACGTCTCCGATGGTGACTTGTCGCCCTCTTCCTTGGGGCTCCCGCCGGTGCTGAAGCTCAGGGAGGTATTCCCGAAGCCAGCGCCGCCAGAACAAGTCGGCGAGACGTTGTGAGGCACGCCAATGCGTGCGTCCGATTGTGTCCTCCTCATTGAAGGCTCCTATGGGCGGATCTCGGCCCGACCCCATCATCAAAAAATGGTTCGGTGTCAATGCCTCGGGATCGTCAGGATCAACCGAGACGTGTGTGAGCGGCCGACTGTTGACGGTGTACTCGACCTCCGCTATCAAGGTGGCGAGTACCTCTTCTGTAGGGCGCCGCTCTTCAAGTACAGTGTTGAGGGATGTCTTGACGCTTCGCACGAGACGTTCCCAGGCCCCACCCATGAAAGGGGCACCAGGAGGGATGAAGCGCCAATTGATCCTCTTCCTATTGGCTTCCTCTTGAAGCAGTTGGTCCGAAGCTCGCCGCAGTTCACGTTCCGCGCCGTGAAGGTTCGTGCCGTTGTCCGACCAAATTTCTATTGGGCAGCCGCGACGCGCTATCATGCGTCGCAGTGCCATAACGGCAGAATCTGTAGTCAATGAGGCGGCGATCTCCAGGTGTACGGCGCGCGTTGTCAAACAAGTAAACAGCGCGACGTACCTCTTCTGTGTTGTGCGTCCCACCGCAACTGTAAGTGGCCCGAAGTAGTCGAGCCCGGTGAATGTGAACGCACGTCTATGATGTGCTAGCCGGCACGGTGGTAAGTCTCCTGTAGGTGGCACTGGTGGCTGCGATCTACGAATCCTACATGGGAGACATCTATTCACTATCATACGCGTGACCGGGCGTAGCCGAAGAATCCAATAAAATTGTCTACACTCATTTATCGTTGCTTCGACGCCAGCGTGATGCAGTTGCCTATGGACGTATTCTATATAGAGCCTGCAGACTTGGTCATTGCCATCGAGGACTGCAGGGCTCTTCTGCTTATCTGTGACGTCTTGCGTGGCGCCGATACGTGTCTTCAGTGTGATGACATCGTTTTCTATTTTCACCGCTAAATGGCGTAGACGGCTATGTGGAGCTATTTTTCTATCATTTTTCAGGTTGTGCAAATCTTCAGAGAACGCCTTTTCCTGACTGCTTCTAACGAGGATTCGCTCCGCCTCGTGTAGAAGGTCCGTAGGTATTGGTATGTACGGCTTTTGTTGTTGTTTAGGAGCTTTCGGAAGTTTGTTCTGTGGCTCCCGTCTCATTTTATGCTCCCGCCATACAGGATCGGTTTCAGGTCGTTTTGTCGTCCTCTTGTAATTTACATGTTCCCTCTTCTGTTTGCAGAGTCGGATGAAGTGTAGCACACGTGCAGTGCTCCGAACAAGTTTCTCCCATTTGGAGAATCTATCACTATTGGGGACGCACTGTTCTATTTTCGATGTCCGTTTTACGGTGGTCACGTGCACCTTCTCCTCTCCGGTCTGTGTGGTGGTTACGATTCTTTCTCGTGGCCATCTATCAGGTGCTTCCAGCAGGAAGCTCGGCCCGTTGAACCACCTGTGTTGCGAGTCGAAGTCGGTGGGTACGTCCCGTGTTGCATCATCCGCAACGTTCAATTTGGTAGGTACCCAGCGCCACTCGCCTATCTTGCTATGTTCTTCTATTGCTGCGATACGATGTGCGACGAAAGGTTTATATGACCTAGCGCCTGTTTGCAGCCATGTGAGCACTGTTTTGCTATCAGTCCAGAAAACCTTCTTGTCAGGTTTCCTGTCGTGCTCTTCTATTACGGTTGTCGCCATCCTGCTTCCCATAACTGCAGCCATCAGTTCAAGTCGCGGGATCGACATCAATTTGAGGGGTGAGACTCGCGCCTTTGCTGTCACGAATGCCAACGACACTTGTCCGTCCGGCCTAGTGATGCGCCAGTACAGGGCTGCGGCGTATGCATTTTCGCTCGCATCCACGAACACGTGCAGTTCTATCGTCGCGGCGTTGCTATAATTGTGGTAACAGCGAGGTATGTTCACGTCGCGTAGTCTCTTCAAATGTTCTAGCCACACTGTCCATTGGCTAGCGAGGTCGATATCTATTTTCCGATCCCAGTCTATTCCTCTGCGCCATAGCTCCTGGAATATTTGCTTGGCTCGTGTGGTGACAGGCGATGCGAGTCCAAGCGGATCGAAGAGGGACATTATGATCTTCAGAGTTTCCCGCTTCGTCGGTTGCGTGTTGTCTATGGCGCCAGGTGGCAATCGAGCCATGTTGAGATCGAAGGTGAGCTCGTCAGTAGCAGGTCTCCATATCACTCCCAGGAGACGCTCTATCTTGCTATTGTCGAGGTCTATACTCCTTTTTTCTATCACTGTGGAGTCTTCGGTGAGCGCTTTGAGTATTCTTTGCGAGTTTGAAGTCCACTGGCGTAGCTCGTAGTGGGCTTCCCTATTAATTTGGCGTACTCGAAGTGCTGTTTCTATTGCTTCTTCTTCACTATCGAAGCTCTGTAGGTAATCATCTACATAATGATTCCGAACTATGGCCGTGTACGCCTCCGGATACCTATCTTTGTATCTTTCGGCGTTTCTATTTTTTACGAATATAGCTGATGCAGGCGACGACGTGGCTCCGAATATGAGAGAGGTCATCCTATATTCTATTGGAGGCTCATTACCTCGCTGTCTTCCTCTCCATAAGTACCGAAGCGCATCTCTATCTTGTTGTCGTACTTTCACCTGCATGAACATTTCTGCTATATCGGCAGACACGGCGAATCGATGTTGTCGTAACCTCATTAGAACCCCTGGTAACGACTGTATGAGGTCAGGTCCGGTTAGCAGGTAGTCGTTGAGCGAACGTCCCATCGTCTTAGCTGCTGCGTCATGCACTACACGGACCTTTCCCGGTTTGGTGGGGTTGAGCACGGGAAAGTGTGGCAGGTACCATGTCCTTCCCGGCGTTCTATGGGGAGGCGCCTTTTCTGCGTATCCCTTTTCTATGAGCGCGTCCATCTGCTGCTCATAGCGATCTCGAAGTTGTGGATCTTTATCTATTTTCTTCTCTGTCGTGTGGAGCCGTCGAAGTGCGTTGTCGTAGTTGACGGGCATCTGAAATTCGTCCGATTTCCAAAGTAACGATGTTTCGTAATGTCCGTCGCTATTCTGTCGAGTGTTGTCGACAAGCGTCTTGATGGCTCTCTCTTCTATGTCGTTGGATGGTCTTTTCGGGGTGATCATCAACGACTCCAGAGAGAAATACTGTTTCAATTGTTCGTCCATGCTATCTTCTTGTTTATGGACGATGTTGTTTATGGTGTCTACACGGCGGCCGAGCATGCGCGCGTGTGACCCATGTAGCACCCATCCGAGCGTAGTGAGGGATGCGACCGGTTGATGTCGCTGTCCCCTCCTGACGTGTTTGGCAAGCAGCAAGTCCCAGTTGTCCTGCCCGATGAGAAGTTTTGGCTGAACTCGTGGATACTTGAGATGTTCTCTGATGCTTTTGAGATGCTTGCAGTTGGACAGGTCCCGCTCCGATACGGCTTGAGCGGAGAGCTGTAGGTTATCGATGGTTCTCGCTCGAATTGTGCAGTTGTTACGGTCGCCGTGTAAAGTGACTTTCACACGGCGCGATCTATTTACGTCCACTTCGGTATTTCCTATCGCCTCTATATGTAGAGGGTCGACGGGCCCTTTTGCGCCTATTTGTTGCGCCAAATCGTTATCTATTAAGGTGACCGTCGAACCGTCGTCGAGCAAGGCGTAGGTGTGGACACTCCCTTGGGGACCGGAGACGCGCACAGGAACGAACTTCAAGTATGACTGTGTCTCCGATGGCTGCCAAGTAGAGCTGACTACTTCTACACGATCACTATTTTCACTATTGTCTGTTCTTACGAAGTGAAGTAGTCTATGGTGAAAACGCGGGCACTTATTCACATTGCACTCCGATTTACGGCACTTGTGTTTATTCGATCTATTTTTTAAACACTTGAAGCACAATTGTCTATCCTTCGCTATGTTCCATCGCGTTTTCGTGTCTGCTCCTATGAATTTCGAACACTTTTCTATTTTATGTTCGGCACTTTGACATACCGGACATGCAGACACTCCTATTTCTGTTGCGGCGTAGGTCTTCTGAGTCCGTCGGGGTGCGTAGCTTGCCTCTTTAGGTGCTGCGGACTCCGGTAGTGTAATTGGACTGTAGAGCTGCGCCTGGGTTTCGAAGAATCTCGACAGTTTCAACAGGTCCGGTTGTTCCTTCGGCTGATCTCTGAGGAAGGTGACCCAGTTGTTCTTGATTGTGGCAGGAAATTTCTGTACTGTTTCACTCAAGATGGCTGGATTGTAGAGGAAGTGCGACTTCTCCAGCGCTTGCAGTGTTCTGACTATGTTGGTGACTCGAATGGCGAAGTTGCAGATGTCACGTGGTGAGTCCGTTAGCCTCGGAAGTGTCCTCAAACGCTCGAGTTCGGATAAGGCGATGTAATCCGGTCGGCCGAACCGGTCTTCCAACGTCTTCATCACTTCCGGTATGTTCACGTTGCGAATGAGGAGGCCTTCGACTGTTTCCTTGGCTCTCCCATGTAGACTCCTCCTTAGTCTTGCTATATTTTCACTGTCACTGTAGTTTTGATGAGATTCTTCATAGGCCGCCTTGAATGTTAGCCATTCCTGATGCGACCCGCTATACGATGGTAGCTCCGTATAGTAACGTGGAGCTTGATGTTGGCCCGACCTTGTGGCCATAGTGATCGCTGCGGCCAATTCCGATAGCCCTATACTCTGGCTAGGGGGCGCTGCAGCGGGTATCACTTCTATTGTAGGCTTGCTTCCGTTCGGTGGCCGATCCTCTGTCTGTTGCACGGGGATTGGAGCCGGCGTGGTCGTGGTGGGTAACGCGTGGGCCTGCTCTGTTATGCAGGTTTCTATAGGTGGCGCACCCGGCGCTAGAAGCGCTTGACTATTGACCCAATTGTCGACCCTCTCCTTCGTGACTTCGAACTCTTCGACAGTGTCGTCGTCTATGGAATCGGCGTCTGAATCTTCTTCCATCTGTTTCAGTTTCGCGGTAGCAATTTGTAATCGAAGTTCCATTATTTCGATTCTAGCCTTTTCTATTTGGGCCCTCTTCTTGGACCGATGTGACGTGGCTCTCTTGCTTGAGCGCACGTCCGAACGAAGTGGCACGGTTTCCGTGCCGGGTGCACCGAGCGTGGGGACCGATTGGTGTCCCTCTCCCGCCGGTGCCGAAGTGAGCGTCGCAGCCGTCGACGTCGAAGTTGTCGTCGTCGTCGGTGACGCCATCGATGTGGTTCCCGCTGACCACGTGTCGGTTGACGACGTGGTGGGTGCCGTAGTGCACCCTACGGGGGTGGACGCGGAAGCGATTGGTTTTCCGTCGTCCCGAACAGTGGGCGTGGGAGCTATGGACCTCCCGACGCCCCGAGCTGAGTTACTCCTTGTAATCGGCATGTCTATACTATAGACCTATACCCTCACTCCTCGACAGACAGCAACTAACAAACGGCTATATCCGGCTCGTTTGGACCATAAAATGTACGGGCCTGTAGCACCCGCGCATTTATATAGCCTGGCTGTTATGGCTTTAAGTGGGCAGGGCCTCCGGCTAAGGAGGGCTCACTGGTTAGCCTGCGATTGTTAGTCGAGGAGGAGAGGGTTGTATTTTCCAAACAAGTTGTACTGGTACAAAGGTCTTTACTATGCCGAAGCAAGGAGAAGACTGATTTATTTTAAAAAAATGCCTATCTATGTTACAAATCTTACATATAGAACTAGTGGCGGTCGTGCCATGTGCCGAACTAGCTTGCGCCAATGGCGCGCAAGCGCGACACGACCGCCCGAAATAATAATAACTAAGTGAACACTATATCTGTCTCTGTCTATTTTCTGTCTCTTTCATTTACACTGTTTTCACTATACACTAGTTCTATGTTTTTACTATATTTCACAATTTGTACAATAGGCTGTCCCGAACAGTATGGATGCATTTTTTCTGCAAATTAAATACACGTTAAAGAGTGTAAGTACTTACACGAGTGGCGGCGTCGTTCGACATCAGAGGCGTTTCACTATTTTTAGGGAATATATTATATTGTAATACTGTGCTTATAATATATGTATAGATATTATATTATAGATAAATGTATAAATAGATATACAAAACAAAAGGGATACAAATTTAATTCTAGATATACAAAACAAAAATTCCTTAGGTAAGTAAGTATATACTCTTAAATTGCCAAACTTTGAGCTTTATTAATTTTAGTCCAAAATCACAAAATAGGTAAACATTTTGAAGAGTGAAACACATTTATTTATTGTTTTGTTTTTGATTTTATATAACATCTTTAAAACACAATAACAATAGGTAAAAGAAGTGTTCATTTTTCATGGATTCATGCTATCAAATTTCAAGGTAGGTTTTTAAATATAATTTAAAAAATAACAATAATAAAAAAACTTGTAATGAATGGATTTCTATTAACTTATTCAAGAGTTCAAGTTCATTAATGATATTTTTTAAAACATGACAATTTGACAGGCCGTTTCGTCTTTCGTCTCAATGTCGCCGTTGCGTCACACAACAATAATTTTTACGCCTTCGATCGCTCTTACATAGCTTCGTAATATTTCTCGGTTATGTTCATTTTGAACTAAAATCACTGGTTTTGTATGAATACTGGTATTATTCAAAGAAGATAACTACTTAGATTGGGGCATTAATTACAACCATTATCTACTGTTCATATAGTTCCTGTGTCTATGCTCTACATAACGATTCAACATCATCATCAGCTTGTGTCTCTCCACTGCTGGATGTTGGCCTCTCACGGTCCTCTCGCCACCACGCACGGTCTTCTGTTTTTTCAAACGTATTATCAACATATAATTAATGTACAAATGACTGAATGTACAATTTGAATAAAATTGTACATTAATTATATTTAATGTAATTACAATTACAATTGTAAAATAAGTTATTTTAAGTTATTTTATAATAAAAAGTGTTAAAGGCCGGTCTATGGTTTAATTATGGTAATAGACTTTTTATCGTCATAACGTGAACTAAACATCCTGTCAAAACGTTTGGTCGACATAACCGGCAATTATAAATAGAGCTGGCTATTACCTCGGGTACCAGATTAACATTGCCATACAACGAGGTAAATGCAGTCAGCTTGCTTGGGACCCTGCTTAGGGGACCGAAGCTTTATTTTGTATAATATGTAAATATATACGAAACTTAGAATAAAATAAAATAACTACCTAATAAACAATATATATAATGTTATTGACTAAATGTCTGGAGTCTAGACAAACCTCTAAAGGTTTACACTAGACATTTCTATCAATTTGTATAGAAATACCTATTAGAGTATAAATAACTGAATAAATTTTACGATTCTTTGCTTTCACACGTCGGGATGTAGATGTTACAGTTAAAAACAGTTTTTAGATAGAACTCGTTTTCCCTAGTTAGAACTAGTTTTTACTAAATACCTTTCTTAAAATTAGAAATACCTAGTGAAAACTAGAATTTACCATTGATATATTTGATTTTCAGATAAAACTAGTTGTCACTCCGAGCTTTAGTTAAAACTAGCACTAGAGAAACTAATTTGGGATATAAAACAATATATAATTTTAAAAATATTTTTTAAAAGATCTAGGACAGAGTCATGTACCTAGTAAAAATAATAATCTTACACTAAAGGAACTTTTTAGGGAATATCCACTTAAAGTATAGTTGCCAAGGTGACAATATTAATTAAAAGTAAATAAAATAATCAAACAAGTCAACAGAACACAACCATAAAATTTAAAAAGGAACATTGTTAAGGAACATTGGTTAACATAAAAAATAATCAAAAACCTTAAAATTAAAAATCCATCATCCGATGAACTTTAACCTCGGTCGGTACAGTTTCAACTGACTCGCTTTGGAAAAACGCGTTTTGTCTAGTAAGAACTAGTTTTAACTGGTATTAAATTTTGAGTATTAGTTAATTCTAGTTTTAACAAAGGTATTTAGTAAAAACTAGTTCTAACTAGGCAAAACGAGTTCTATCTAAAAACTGGTTTTAACTGTAACATAGACATTTTATTTCACCTTTCACGCTTGTAGACCGACTACATATAAAATTGATACGGTTGATACGGTGGTAGTTACCCTCCCTGCCACCACCCTACATTCCGTATTCTATGGCAAAAAAAAATTATTAATTAAATTTTATACCTGCCTTGTTCAGAAACTGTTCTATAAAACACGGTTATTAACTTATAAACACGCAACAATTTTTCAGCCTCACAATTTATTTTAACTAAAAGTTTCTCTTTCGTGCATACGATTGTGAGTAGATACAATAATGTGATTGAGACAAATTGTGTTCATTGCACCCATATGGGTGCAACGTATCATACGATACTATCCACATGCAACAGCCTACTGACTCATTTTCCTCATTTTGTTTTAATCAGGCATGTGGAGATTATAACCCTGCGTTGAATCAGAGTTCAACTCAGTTATTTTCCAATCTTCTTTGAATATGGACTGATAAAATGAATAGTTTAGTTAAAGTATTATTTTTGGAGTTCGCGGTTAATGTCGTGGCCCAAAACTACAATCATTACGGGTTGCTCAATACGAAAATAACTCAAAACAGGTTCTTATTGAAGAGATTGTTAAAGAACAACGAATATGCGCTGATGAACTTCACTGAGCGTGCCACTAAATATGGATTTCATTCAGAGATACATACAGTTGTTACGGAGGATGGTTATATTTTGAAAATGTTTCGGCTCATTCAACCGAGGTGTGCGGAATTAAAGAAACCTCCTGTGCTAATGAACCACGGAGCCTTTCTGAACGCAATGTCTTGGATAGACAATCCACCTGATACCAGCCTTGCTTATTTAATCGCTGATTCGTGCTACGACCTTTGGTTGGGTAATACTAGGGGGACAGAGTTCTCAAGGAGACATGTGACATTGAACCCGAGGACTGATCCAGATTACTGGCAATTTTCCTGGCACGAAATGGGCGTCTACGATCTGCCAAAATTAGTCGATCACATTCTGGAGATGACAGGAAGTGAAAAAGTGAATTTCATAGGCCATTCTCAGGGTGCTGCTGGATTTTTCGTTTTAACGTCATTGAAACCGGATTATATGAAGAAGTTTGGTGTCTCCATCGCGTTGGCGCCAGCTACTTTCATGAAACACACCAATAGTTTATTGTTTTTAACTTTTTACGCTATACGCGACTTACTATATCGTCTGAGATTTTACGAAGCGTTGGTGATGGATTCAAGATTTGTTAATTTTATTACATCCATATGTGGAACGCAACCACCGATTTCAACTTTATGTGCTAATGTCTTTTTTAAAATTGATGGACGCCATGAAGACTCTATAACTCAGGACACGTTTGAAACTCTAGTTGCTCATACGCCTGATAGTATTTCTTTGAAGTCGGTCTATCATTTCTCTCAATCATCATCGATTATAAATAGATTTAGACAATTTGATTATGGTAAAAGAATTAATAGACTAGTATACGATGCAGTTGAACCACCTGACTATAACATTAGTAGTATCACGACGCCAGTGGCAATAGTGTACGGAAAAAACGATCGTGTTGTAAATTCAACGGATGTAAAAACTTTAAGGAGTAATTTGAAAAATGTTATAGATTTTCATTGTGTAGATGATCCCAAATGGAATCACATAGATTTTCTATGGAGCAAATATATACCAGAATTATTGTATCCAAAAGTAATTGAATATTTATCTAGATACACATATAGTTTAAGCTCAGTATAACAAAAAGTGGAGCAGATATTTTAAAATTAAATTTTTCATCTTCATTGTCCCACCTTGTTTCCCCCCTTATTAAATCGATTTTGCTTATATATGTACTTTACACATAACTATAATTTTATTGAAATTATGATTACATATGTAATAATAATGTTAAGCACCCTGACTAGTATAAGCACCAGAATGTACCGAAATATTTGTTTATATAGACTTGAAAACTAAAGTAGGTACATTATATTATTTCAAGGCACAAATTAAATATCCAGTCAACTCTCTGTTGTAATACTAATCGAACACGTTGGCATAATTATAATAGTTAATTCGTTAATTTCATTTATTCAACATGTTAACCTTGACATGATGCATTACGATCATCGATCGTATCTTCTGACCTACTTACTGTACGATTCAAGGCTCCAGAAATCGATTGCTAGCAACTCCAACTTCAAAGAAATGGAGCGCTTTTATTAATTATATCGGTCGCTTTTTCAATTTTGTTGTATTTTAGTTTAGTCAAAACTTGCGCAGTTCTTCATCAAGTTAATTATCATTTATTAAGAGTGCAAAAAAAATGTTTCTCTGTACCTTACCAAACTCTACAAATATATAAATCCTACCAAATATTATAAACGTGAAAGTGAGTTCGTTTGTTTGTAAGTTTGTTTCACTGTTTGTTACGTTTTCACACCCTAAATAATGGATTTTTACACACACGTTGTCAGGGATACAGAAAAAAGAGACCTAAGTACACCTTTCATTCAGAAAATAAATACCTGCTTTTAGCGAGTGATAAAAAAATTAAATACCTGACAGAAAATTAATGCAATCAATATTGAATAAATTTTATTTCTTATGCATTTTCGTCAGACGTTGTTTTTTTTTCAACACTTAAGAAAAAGTAGCTAGGGAAAAGTTTAGTATTCCATATAAATTAACTAACACAAAAAAATAATCAAACTAATAGATATGGAATAGATAATTGATTTGATTTTTAGTATGTGAAGCATATTCATTAACTAGGAAAATTAAAAAAAGGTCATCAAAACGAGTCTATTGAGGAAAGATAAATTCAACACATTTAAATTTTTATCGCAGTCACTATTCGTACGTATCTCAATAAGCTCGGGTACAATGAACAGTTATATTAAAGTGTTGTTCTTAAAACTTTTTGTATTAGTTGCGGCTCAAAATTACACACAAAACAGACTCTTACTGCAAGGACTATTGAGGAGCAATGAATACGCTCTGATGAATTTCACACAGCGAGCCACTAAATATGGATTTCAGTCAGAAATAGATACAGTCGTTACGGAGGATGGTTATATTTTGAAAATGTTTCGGCTCATTCAACCGAGGTGTGCAGAATTAAAGAAACTTCCTGTGCTAATGAACCACGGAGCCTTTCTGAACGCAATGTCTTGGATAGACAATCCACCTGATACCAGTCTTGCTTATTTAATCGCTGATTCGTGCTACGACCTTTGGTTGGGTAATACTAGGGGGACAGAGTTCTCAAGGAGACATGTGACATTGAACCCGAGGACTGATCCTGATTACTGGCAATTTTCCTGGCACGAAATGGGCGTCTACGATCTGCCAAAATTAGTCGATCACATTCTGGAGATGACAGGAAGTGAAAAAGTGAATTTCATCGGTCATTCTCAGGGTGCTGCTGGATTTTTCGTTTTAACTTCCCTGAAACCAGATTATATGAAGAAGTTTGGTGTCTCCATCGCATTGGCGCCGGCTACTTTCATGAAACACACCAATAGTTTATTGTTTCAAATTGTTTACGCTATACGCCACTTACTATATCGTCTGAGATTTTACGAAGTGTTGGCAATGGATTCAAGTATTGTTAATTTTATTAAATCCATATGTGGAACGCAACCACCGATTTCAACTTTATGTGCAAACGTCTTTTTTAAAATTGATGGACGCCATGAAGACTCTATAACTCAGGACACGTTTGAAACTCTAGTTGCTCATACGCCTGATAGTATTTCTTTGAAGTCGGTCTATCATTTCTCTCAATCATCATCGATTATAAATAGATTTAGACAATTTGATTATGGTAAAAGAATTAACAGACTAGTATACGATGCAGATGAACCACCTGACTATAACATCAGTAGTATCACGACGCCAGTAGCAATAGTGTACGGAAACAACGATCGTGTTGTAAATTCAACGGATGTAGAAACTTTAAGGAGTAATTTGAAAAATGTTATAGATTTTCATTGTGTAGATGATCCCAAATGGAATCACATAGATTTCTATGGAGCAAGTATATGCCAGAATTATTGTATCCAAAAGTAATTGAATATTTATCTAGATACACATATAGTTTAAGCTCAGTATAACAAAAAGTGGAGCAGATTTTAAAATTTATTTTTCATCCCCATTGTCCCACCTTGTTTGTGATACCCTTATTAAATCGATTTTGCTTATACATATATGTACTTTACACATAACAATAATTTTATTGAAATTATGATTACATATGTAATAATAATGTTAAGCACCCTGATTAGTATAAGCACCAGAATGTACCGAAATATTTGACTTAAAACTAAAGTAGGTACATTTATTTATTTATTTATATACTCTTTATTAATAAACCGCACATAAATTTAACATACACCAAAAAAAAAAGAATACATGTATATATATAAATATATATGATACAATTAGCAGGTATATTAATAGGCGGTCTTATCGCTTAGAGCGATCTCTTCCAGACAACCTTCGGGTGGGTAAGAAAAGAAGTAATCGGATGGCGTTGCTACAAAGAAAACAAAAACAAAAAAAAATATTAAATAAGATTAAATATAAATATAAATATATATATACATACATACATACATACATACATACATACATACATACATACATACATACATACATACATACATACATACATACATACATACATACATACATACATACATACATACATACATACATACATACATACATACATACATACATACATACATACATACATACATACATACATACATACATACATACATACATACATACATACATACATACATACATACATACATACATACATACATACATACATACATACATACATACATACATACATACATACATACATACATACATACATACATACATACATACATACATACATACATACATACATACATACATACATACATACATACATACATACATACATACATACATACATACATACATACATACATACATACATACATACATACATACATACATACATACATACATACATACATACATACATACATACATACATACATACATACATACATACATACATACATACATACATACATACATACATACATACATACATACATACATACATACATACATACATACATACATACATACATACATACATACATACATACATACATACATACATACATACATACATACATATACATACATATACATACATACACATACATACACACACATAAATACATTTACACAAATAAATAAATAGTGATGAATATCAATAGGAGAGATAGTGAGCCTTGATCAATTTTTTGAATACAGAGACAGATTGAGCACGTCTAATTTCAACTGGAAGTGCATTCCACAACCGAACCGCTACCACCGTAAACGATTTGTCATAAAAAGACGTTCTGTGCAATCGAAAATTTAGCGTTAAGTTTTCCGATGACCTCAGTGAAAGAGAAGAGTTGGAGGAAATGTATTTAAAACGCTCTTTTAAGTAAACAGGATAAGACGGGTTAAAAAGAATGTTGAAGAGAAGAGTAAGAATGTGAGTATTCCGGCGATAGCGAATAGGAAGCCATTTAAGCTTAGTACGAAACTCAGATATACGATCATATTTTCGCAAGCCGTATATGAATCTAATAGCAAAATTTTGAAGTCGCTCAAGTTTGTCAAGTTGGTTCTCGGTAAGGTCCAAATAGCAGGCATCCGCATAGTCAAGTATGGGGAGAAGAAGAGACTGTGCAAGCGCTAACTTAGTGGCAGTTGGTAAAAAGTTCTTAAGCCGTCTGAGTGAGCCTGCTGAAGCAAACATCTTTCGGCTAAGAGACTCCAACTGAGGCATCCAGGAAAGACATCGATCAATCTTCACTCCCAGATTTTGGACTGAATCACTGTAAGGAATGCTGACACCATCAAAGATCACTTGTGGCACAGTGATCCAATTAATTTTGGATATGCCACGAGAGCTGCCTACCATTAGAACCTGTGTTTTGAGAGTATTTATTTTTAATCCATACGCATTACTCCATTCAAGTATCCTACTTAAATTATTGTTAATTGTATCTACAGCTACTGACAGGTTGTCTAATGGAGCTTGACAATTTATTTGGAGATCGTCTGCGTACAAGTGGTAGGAGCAGGTGAGGTGACGGGAAATAGAATCAATAAAAATTGCAAAAAGAAGTGGAGACAACACACCTCCTTGAGGCACGCCAGCCGTTGTGTCACACCAAGAAGAGAAAGAATCTTTAAGGCGAACCCTTTGACGGCGTCCAAACAAGTAACTATGAAACCAGTCAGCCACTCCTGGAGAGACGTTGAGGGAACGCAATATTGCAATGAGAATGTCGAAATCAACATTATTAAAGGCATTGCTAAAGTCAAGCAATGCGAGTACAGTTAGTTGACCATTTTCCATTCCAAAACGAATGTCATCTGTAATTTTAACCAAAGCAGTCATAGTGCTGTGACCGGATCGAAAACCAGATTGAAAAGGATTAAGGAGATGGTTGGTTAAAAGAAACGAGTTTAATTGATTATAGACAAGACGTTCAAGAACTTTGGACAGGAAAGGAAGGCTAGAAATGGGTCGGTATTCAGAAAATGATTTCGGATTTGATTTTTTGGGTAAAGGAATAATTTGTGCATCCTTCCACGAAGAAGGAAATGTTACACATGATACTGAGAAGTTTAGGATATGACATAGGATGGGAAGTATTACGTCAAGTAGAGGAATAATCATTTTATACCATCGCTCCCAATCGCATTAGACGTGATCGAAAGAATGCTCTTCCTCACGTCGCAATCGGAAAACAGTCCAATGAAAAAAGGAGGATGATCAGGAGTCATGGTTCCGGTAATATGCTGTATAGTGTTATTTTTTACTGAATTTAAAATATGAGACGATGAAGAAAAATGCTGATTAAGGGAATTAATGTCTATATCATTGGTAATGAAATCATGATGGGATTTACCAACTCCGAGAGACCTAAGGAACTTCCACACCTTGGCCGGATCATCATTTTCAACGGACTCATGTATATGGCGACATTATATTATTTCAAGGCACAAATTAAATATCCAGTCAACTCTCTGTTGTAAAACTAATCGAACACGTTGGCATAATTATAATAGTTAATTCGTTAATTTTATTTATTCAACATGTTAACCTTGACATGATGCATTACGATCATCGATCGTATCTTCTGACCTACTTACTGTACGATTCAAGGCTCCAGAAATCGATTGCTAGCAACTCCAACTCCAAAGAAATGGAGCGCTTTTATTAATTATATCGGTCGCTTTTTCAATTTTGTTGTATTTTAGTTTAGTCAAAACTTGCGCAGTTCTTCATCAAGTTAATTATCATTTATTAAGAGTGCAAAAAAAATGTTTCTCTGTACCTTACCAAACTCTACAAATATATAAATCCTACCAAATATTATAAACGTGAAAGTGAGTTCGTTTGTTTGTAAGTTTGTTTCACTGTTAGTAACGTTTTCACACCCTAAAAAATGGATTTTTACACACACGTTGTCAGGGATACAGAAAAAAGAGACTTAAGTACCCCTTTCATTCAGAAAATAAATACCTGCTGTTAGCGAGTGATCATCTAAAAATATAAAAAAATAAACGCCTGACAGAAAATTAACGCAATCAATATTGAATAAATTTTATTTCTTATACATTTTCCTCAGACTTTTTTTTTTCAACACTTAAGAAAAAGCAGCTAGGGCAAAGTTGTGGGCAAAGGCTAGTATTATGAAGCACAGACGTAGGTAGCTATAATATGGGTGAATTAGAGGATGGCCACCATAATAGTAATGCATTTCTGCGTAGTCAGTGAAGTAAACATAATCCAAATTCAAGTCCAGGTAAGCCAAGACTTCGAGTCCAGATAACAACACTAATCCAAACCGTAAAGCACGTCGAAATCCGGGACAATTTTTTATGTACACTTTTTTTAAAGTATTTAAAGTTGAGAAAAATATTGCGTTATTTCTTTTTTTGTAATTTAAATTTTTTTTACCCTTTGCCAAGATCTAATGATAGTTAATGTTATTAAGCCGGATTAGCCTTTCAGCTTACCATAAAAAAAATCAGGCATCTATCACAATAATTCATGTCACTATAATTAAAAACCTCGCGGTACTCGGCGTTATGTAAAAATTTAAGAAAAAAAGAGGTTCTCTACCTCCTAGATTTTTTATTACTACTTCTTGGGACACGCTGTATATAGAGATAAATTATAATATATCTACGTCTGTGCTGGGGTTTTAGATATTATTTAGAATGACACCACACTATATCTCCAAAGAACTGACATGTACCTAGATTATTTATTATTTTTAAGGCTTTAAGCTATTTTTAAAGTAACATTTTAAAGTTAATGGTATATTTTAGTTAGTTAGCTGATGAACTTGGATGATTTATGACATAACAGTGACTGACCTCACTGTTATGTGTGTGTGTCTTACAGTGACTAAATTGCCTTACACATCAAGGTTACGTATGTGTAACCTTACTATTTGAATAAATTAATAAATTATATAAAATAAAACAAAATATAAGATTATGTGGGCGTTTATTATATCTGTGATTTTAAAGATTGGCATTTTGAATAAGTCAAGCACAAATAACAATTTCATAATCTTGTTCTTGTCTGGTTTTAAAAAATATTATATTGGAATTAGAGATTTTAAATTATGAAAAATGAATGAAAGAATTTTCATGTTAGTGGAAATTTCTTCAGTAGTTTATGTATAACATTTCGAGAAGCAACATTAAAAGATATTTATATTTTTTTATGTTTCGAGATGTTTTGACGTTGTAATTGTAAAATTGTTGGATAAATAAATGAAGGAAATTTTATTTTATCATCCTCATCCGATCCTATAAAAGTTTAAGAACATAGAAATGATTTCACACCTATAAGACTGTCGACCAGGAATTTTGGTTTCAACCAATTAAAACCCTAATTGAAAAGAAAGTACCTACAGAATGTGGACAACCTAATTCATCATTTTCCAAAATGATGACATTGTTTAATAATAGAATAGTACCATACTCGAGCGTTTAAAATTTAATCAACTCATAAAGACTGAAGAATATCATCCACATTTCATTAAAAAGTTAATTTTCCTTGGAAGTACTGTCAAAGTATATGTACATATACATATTTGTATATATACATACATAGGCTGTACTCACCAGTAGAACATTATCACTAATATTGAACTACTATATACTAGTTATTCGTCCTAATGTATTTTCTCTACGTCATTAGCTAGCCCATCGATACTCAGGGCGTAGGGTACTAGTGAATTTATATGTTAGTGCAACTATCTGTATAGTAATTAATGGTTTCCAACCTATTCTAAGGCGGAACCCTTAGAAAAATATTAATCTATATAAATAAAATCAGAGTGTCTGTCTGTGATTTGCGAAAAACTGCCTCAAACTAAGCTTAGAGAGTCATTCGCATGCTGTTAAAACGTAAATAACTTTTTTTACAATTTTTGTCTGTCTGTTTGTTCCGGCTAATCTCTGAAATAGCTGGACCGATTTTGACGGGACTTTTATTGGCAGGTAGCTGATGTAATAAGGAGTAACTTAGGCTACGTTTATTTTAGAAAAAATACACCCCGGACGAAGCCGGGAGCGGGCCGCTAGTAATAAAATAAAAACAAAATGGTGCACTACGCTGCGCTTTGGCGAACGTGGCAAGTGTTTATTAATGGCGAGTTTAATAAATATATTTATAATAACCAGAAAACTTTTTAGCACAAAACGTAAACTGCGGAAAAACCAAATTTAAGTCTCTGGCAGTGGGGTTTGAGGAGCGGGGATTCCCCCAGTGGAGTTTGAGGAGCGGGGATTCACCCAGTGGGGTTTGAGGAGCGGGGATTCCCCCCGTGGGGGCGCCGGGGAACGCTGATTTAAGTAAATATAGCAAATAAAAATACTAAAGTAGTGTTTCTTGTTTTATTTTTATGGATCGGCGAGTTACGGTTAGGTTGCAATAGTGGAGGCAACCCTGGATATGTACATTACATTTGACAAAAAAATATTCTACTAACACCTTTCAAAGAAACAATTTTTATTATGTATACCTACTCAATTAATTTTCCTGTAGTATCTGCGCCATTTTGGAGCACGAATCCTTATGGACAAGATTATTTCTTTAAATCAATAACAGTAGTGAACTTATTCTATTTTTTATATCGGTTTTAATTTTTCCCATGTTAATTTTACTGTTATCAGTAATCTTATGGCATAACTAAATCATTGGTTTATCGAACTAATTTTATGGGTCGGCATGATATCAATTTAAACCCTCAGCTAATCTTAAAGTCACAAGTAGACTATCATAGACTTGCTCCTTAGCATCGCCGCCCCACATGTAATCAACATGACCAAACGAAGTCCTGGCTGCTCGATAAACACCTCTCAAGTTTCCTATGCTGTGGGCGAGGAGATAAAGATCCTCATAGTAGACCAAATTATCTCTCATCGTGTAATACAGATATGTTGGAGCAGTGATCAGGCTTACGTCGTAATCTGGTGGGGTAGACCTGCCATAGTAGATGAAGTTGGCTATTGAGGATCCATAATCGAAACGACGGAAGGTTTTAGTTCTGATACATTGGCCGAAATGACGCAGTTGACGAAGGGCAGCACCGCCTGGTGCGTGGCCTAAGTACAGCGGCAACAGAGTCTATAATAGAAGAAAAACTGGATTAAATTCTAATGTACCTACGTAAAGGCCAATTAAACAGATTCAGTTCATCATAACAAACTGATTCTTAGGTAATTTTGAAAAAAAAAAAGCCGGACATATAGCCTTAAAGAGGCGTAAAGGGACATAAAGTCCCTTTAAGCCGGACATAGAGTGACTAGATATTATTTATACAATTAATTGAATATCTATTTTATTGATACTACGAGTAGTTTTAAATATTTTACAAGTATTGTCTATAGATAGGTACATATTAGTAAAATGAAATAGTTGACTGGCTCTGCCTGTTTCTCCCCTCTAAACCACACAGCGAATTATTATTTGGTTTTCACTAATAATAATTAAGGTTCATGTTTAATTATTTGTAAAAAAAAATAGCATTAGTGCCAAGCCGGGAGCGGGTCGTTAGTTAGGTAAACAAAAGAAGGAGTAGTTGCAGGGCACACTGCGTGGCAACCTGTCTGGAGGCAGTAACCCTAGCAGAAGACCTGACTGTGTGCTGCTGCGTCTAACAATCATTTGGGCAACCTATCTGGCGACAGCAACCACCTCCTTACAGAATACAAGTGTGCTTTTGTGTTTCGCTGGAACCCATTTCTCTATCTGTGGCAATTGTGGCGTTGCAATTGGACCGACAGCCTGTCTGTCGACTTTAACGTTAAATAAAATTGGACCTCTAGGACTAACAACGAAGAAAGTTACCGTATTGTAATATTCAACTCTCTCCCCGTTTATTAACAGCGAGATACACAATTCTTGATATGTCGAGTTGTCTGCACAAAAATTAGCTGCCAGCCAACTGATCGGTGCACGATTGCCGAGAAGTTGTCCTATGCCAAAAAAGTGAGCTGTTACCTGGCGAATTAAAAAATGTGTTAATTTATTAATGTTTCCTAGACTTGTACAGCTTAATGGACCACGATGGGAAAAGTGGGTAAATACAAATAGTAGAGAAAATGTCATGTGAAGAAGAAATGACGAAAATCTAACATTACCGAGAGAAAGAAGTTTTTTTTATTATTTAAGGTACCAGAAGTTACACTTAGTATAAAATATTCTTAAGGACTTAAGTTTCTGTAAGTATGCTTAAGTGGATGTGAAACACAATGGGTAGGTCTTCCAGAATCATGGTTCCAGAAATTAAGATTTGGATTCAACAAAAGAAATCTTTTGTCATTTCATCAAATCAAGATATAATATACTTAGGCAATACTTAGGCTAACAACAATTGAAAAATAATCGAATAAAATAGACAGTTTGTGAACATATGTAATTAAAGTGATAAATTTTTTATCAGTTAATGAATTTGCGATAAAAAAATTTAATAATCTACGCACTATCGGCGGCATATACCAATATTATTATTTCGCGTTGTAAAAACGAAGAAGTACTTAGATAAAATGTTACGAAAAACAACTAAGGGAACAAACGTATACTACGCTGAATCCAAAAATACAACATAGTAATTTATAATATTACTAGCTTGTGCCCGCGACTTCGTCCGTGTTAAAAATAAAAACGATATACTTAAACAGTAGCATGGTACAGCAGATTTTTTTTTTAAATTTTAGATGATCCCATACTTACGTCCTAAATATCCAAAAATACAAAAATTCGCGTTTATATTATTATTATTACGATTAGGATTACTACCTCGTGGATTTATAGCCAGATATTTAAGATTTATTTCAAGAACACTTTCAGATACGTAGATGAAAATATATCATCAGATTTTTCCCCATTTAAGCATTAGACTGTATAGCCAAAGGACTAATTGTAATATAGAGATAAAAAAATAATATCAAATATCGCAGAAACGCGTTGTAGGAACAATAAAAACCCTCAAGAACCTGTTAAATTAACCCCGTTTGACGGTATATATAGGTAGGATTTTTCAAAATTATTTCATGCGTATCCGGCTACCTTACATTCACAAACGAACTGACATTCTTACTAGTTTCATAATAATCTTTTATTTATTTATTATTTTACAATTACTACAACTATTCAAGGACAAACATTGAATTTGAAGATAGGTAACTTTATCTACAATAATTAGGTTTTTTCTCAATAAAAAATAACATGTTTGTCTTTAAAAATGCTATGATAAGATAACAAATAAATTATGATCTAACAAATAAATCAAAGATATACTGTTAATTTGCAAATAAATCATAGTAGTCGATTCATCATTAGATAGATTAGAACATTAGATTTATCACTAACAAAAAAATTGTATGATTGATTTGTTTTTGTACTGCATGGATAGTCAGGTGTATGGATTAGTCAGCAATATAAGAAAGATACCTCAGATCAATTATATTTAATTGATGATAACCCATTGCCCTACGTCATTATACTATATGACTATTTCGCAACTAGTTCCATCAGCAGCGTCAGCACATATGGCGTTACTTGTATTTCTGACAGTTTCTACTTGTCGTGATCCCACCTGTGCTCGTTTATCATAAAAAGATCTGCTTTAGAGTGATATTTAAAAACTTTATAACGTCAGTAAAGTGGTTTAAAAAAATTGTTTACCTCTAGTAACCTCCCAAATGGCGCTATGGCATTGATGTAGGGATTTTGATTGTTATTGAAAAACGAGGCAGGAGCCAATCCTTGGAACGATAAAATTTTATCGTTATATTCAGGCCTCAGCGAGGCCATCACTAAGAATGATGTCCCTCCTTGAGAATGGCCAACATAGTGCAACTTCTCCTGTCCAGTTGTAGCCAGAACGTGGTCAATCATAGCGGGAAGGTCGAAGTTGCCGATTTGGTCCCAACTGAATTGCCAGTACTCGATTTCGTTATCAGGGTCCAAAGTTTGATGACGACGGGAGTAATAGTTTCCTCGGGCGTTGCCAAGCCATACATCATAACCAGCGTCAGCAAGGATATACGCTGAAAATATTAATGCCTTTTTATGAACTGTTCGAATACTCCTCTAGCAATAATAAAATTCAACTCAGTTGAAAAGCACGTTCAAAAACTAAATTTAAATGAGTCAAAACCAGTATATACGAAGCGCAGGACCGTCAAACTTGGTTTCAAATTGATTTGTAGATTATTAATGACCACTTTCTGTAATTAATGTTGAATCAAATCCCTCAGAAGTTTGCGTTTGACATTTAAAAGTTCCGCGGTGGGCTAATGCAGTCTGCTGGCTAATCCCAGACGATTTCTTAGCAAGATGTCTACTAACTATCATCACCCTTTGTCGGTTTTTCAATAATTCTATGTTGGTAGAACAGTGACAACATTTTGAAACCACCTTATCCGAATGATTATAGGCATGCTGCGATCTACTTTATGTAAAAATTAGATCGCAGCATGCCTATAACCGTATAATAAAAAATAATGACTAATTTGTGGAGAATGTTGTTATCTATTATCTACATAATTTATGTACCTATGTTTCTGTTTTTTTTTTTTTTTTCATTAATATTAGGCAAAAAAAAATTGTAAAATGACAATAAACGGCCCACGGAGGTGGTGTAACCCCCGGTGAGAATTAATAAATATCTAATAATAAAAAAAACCATTCAAGTTCACCATCCATACTTATGGATTAGGCAATCCAAAATAAATGTAATATGAGTTAATGATCTGTGTCTGTATAGGTAGGTCAATAAAACGGAAGAACTCACCTAAAGCTCTTCCAGTACCTAAGACCAAGAAATCACCAGATGATGAGAGGAGACCGTGCATGATCATTACAGGAGTCCTGACAACATTTGGGTCAAGTCCTTTTCCGTAAGGGATGCGTTGCATCTCTAATATGTACCCATCGGAAGTAACTACACTGTGCCTTTCTGCAGGATATCCATATTTCTCGAGCAGCCCAATCTGTACAGAAACAAGTAAACATAAACACGTAACTAATACAAATTTAACAGTATCTGAAATACCAAAATCAGATTGTATAAAGAACAGATTTTTTTGTTGTAGATACTGCCTTCTCAAGTAATAAAGCAGAAAGGCCGCCAGCAGGTGTGCTACCTATTGTTGTTTTTGAAGTGGACGTCAGACCCAATTTCGGTTTAGTTTCCCTTACTCTTTGTCCTTATAGGATCGGCAGCGCATTTGCAATCTCTTGGCATTGCTTGTGTTTACAGGCAACGGTAGCCACCTGGGACTACCAACAAGTAGAACTTTAGTCTTTAGCCTGTCTAGCGGACGTTGCAGTCATGATGAGTAGACGAAAAATTTGTTTCAAAAATTGTTAAAACAAGAAACTTTTTTATTAGAAAGGGGTTTGCATCCAGCCGTGTAGCGAAGATGAGGCCTATGATGGAGCGAGCTCACCCAGAAAATGCCTATTCACTCGAACTTTGAAAAAATTTGGGTTATATGAGCTCGGAAACACAGACCGGGCCGGCAGGGAGTTAAAAACCTTGGCAATGCGCATTATAAATGATGTTTTAAAGCGCTTGGTCCGAAAAAAAGGGATTTCGACAAGATAAGGATGTCCGATGAAAGAAGGGGAAAGGCGGTATGAGAAAACTAGTAAAATTTTCTCATACCTAAACATAGTAAACTAAAAAAAAAACGAGCGAGGCGAAGATTTAGCTGTTGACACACCAGATTCTTTGTTGGGCATGCACATGCACCTCTCGCATATTTACAATGATGACGATATGATGAGTTCATTTTGTGTTTTTCCATAAGACAAGCTTTAATTTCACATAAGACATAATATAATTTATAAATAGGTTGTTTCAAATATAGGTCCTGATTAACTTACAACATCAAGTTTAGCGTCTTCAAAAACGTCGGTCGAATATCGGGCTCCCGGTGGAAGGGATTTCTCCATCTCCAAGACCTTATCATAATGAGGGGACCTTCCCCCTAAAGTTACAGCCACAAGGGCACAAAATATAAGCACACGATACATCACTGCAGTAGTCAGAAGTTCTTCTGGCTGGTCAGCCCTCTTAAACGACTAAGGAAATAGACTTATATAATTTCCTTATATCAGTTTCCTTATCCAAAAACAAACCTGTCGCAGTTAATTTATCATAGATAAAAGCAATTAATTCGATTAGGGGGTATTGCGTGCAGAGATTGATGGATTATGAGATTCTAAGTATTTGATTAATTTATAGGGTTCCGTACCTCTAAATAGGTGTATCTAAAAAAGAGCAATTTTTTAAAAGGCACGAATTGATGCACGAAGTTAAAATGAATTGGGAAGCGTACGTGAATTAACCCAATATAACATACTAATATTATAATATAGGTATGTAAGTAAATGTGAAAGTAACTATGTGTGAGTGTCTAGTGCAAATTTTACTCTATCAAACGCATCGAACGCGTAAACGTGAATTTGTATGGGAATGAAGCAGTGCTACACGTTAGCCAATAAATCCCCATACAAATTCCCGTTTGATACATACATACATACATACGTACGTACTGTAACGTAGTGCATTTTTTTTAATAGTAATTCTGGTTATATTACCTTATTTATCTGTTTATAACTTATGTATTAAAACTTTTTTTAAATTAGTATTCCTTCATTTGATGTTTAAATTTTAAAATTTTCGTTCTAGAATATTGCGTTCTTGTTTTTCTCCGTCGCGCAGGGAGTTTGGACATTCTCTGTTTGGCTGTGGAGATATTTTCTTCAATTTTATCTTTGATAGTTTTTTCCTTTTGATATGTGATTTTTTATTATAAGTTTCAGTTTAAATATAATTAAAAAACCTCGAATATTATATGGTTTTTTTATTTTATTTGGGTCATAAATTCGCACCCTAGTTCCTTTTGGATCCTTGAAGCTTTGCACTACTGCAAGCTTGCTGTATAGAAGAGTTTCCTACGGCAGGGGCCAACAATCGAGACTCACGCCTGTTGATTCCGTGGACGACTCGGGTTCCGGCCGTTATTAAGAAGGATAATCGAGCGAATTATAGTACCATAGGACCTACCCTGTTTAAGTTTTCTCATTATATTTTTATTTGCTAACTTCTGTTTTTTATTCTTAGTTAGCTGGCGCCCAATTTAATTTATCTTTATTGTTTTTCCTTAGCCGATTACGTTGCTCGGTTGTAGCAAATTTTAATACGTAACAATGACGCCCAACTTGTTTTTTTACAGATAACATTTATTTGTTATCTTATTAGCTTATTTATTTTACAACATTTGAATCACTAGTTCTCTTGATTTAATTTTTTTGTAAATTATTAATTTCTTCAATGCCCCGTTTTCTTGCAGAATGACATTTTAATTAATTTTAATTTCAGAATGACATTTTAATCTTCATTTTTTCATGATAATTTATTTTAATTATTCACAACAATTATTTTAGCAAATTATTATTTATTAAGATGTCATTCGCTATTTAATTGTAACAGACAAATAGGTGGTTATATTTATTTCTGTCACTATTGTTACAAATAAGATGATTGATATCTAAAGGGAATTAGTATTTTCATATCGATTACGTCTAATGAGTTTAAGAAACTCTTTAGTTTATTGATAGTTGTTGACATTTTATTGTCAATGTCATACGGTTCATTGACTTCGTTCTATTTTTTCAAAATTTTAAAGCACCACTTACACAAGTGAATTGATTATACATTTTCTGGGTTTCCTCTTGTTAGGATTTCGCAATACTATCTTCTCCTTCGGGAAGTAATTTTTTTCTTAAAACTCTTCCACATTTGTTCCCTAAGCACTTCTGCTATAAGGACAGCAGTTTTTATACTACTGCCTATTTTATGCAAGTTGACTTCTTCAAGCAATGACCTCGAATTAGTTTTTTATAAAAGGAAACAGTTGAGTCTCACAACACAGTTTTAATAACTTGTGCTGCAAATTCTCACTGTTAATAGTATGGAAGTTTTTTTGAACGTAGGATGAAAGAGTAGCATTTGTGCAGGGGCACAAAAAAGAATTTTTTTTAACCTATTATCGGAAAAAAAATTCTACACACACACACACACGTCCTGTACGTCTAAATGTTTATCTACCAAGTTTCATGAAAAACAGTTAATTCGTTTCAGAGTTATGGAGGAACATACATACATACATACAGAAAAAAATTGTAAAAATCGTCAATTTAGTTTCAGTATCATGTATAGAGCCTATAAACACGATATCTCTGAAAACAAAGAAACTTACTCCATGACCGACCCTTAACGTCTAATTTTTATAATTTCTATGACTTAATGATTGTTTTTTTTTTGTTGTTGAAGCCTTTAATTATGGTCTTGAAATGTCTGAAATAAAGTAAATAAAGATGTCAGGCAATATATTACTCACTTATCTTCTGAGGTGTTATATTTTTTTATTTGTAAACTAGTTCTATATAAGGCCTAGTTTAGGCCGTATGTGAAATACCTCTAGCTAGGCTGATGTCCCTAACTACCAACTAAATCCATAACACAACAACAGTTAGTACCCTCGGTTCAGATGTAGCCTTTCTTGGTGTGTTCTACTGCTTGTACAATGGGAGTGCTCTTATAAGTTGTTTCAATTAATGCCTACCCTAAAATTTGTTATCAATATTGAGTGTTCCCATGTTAAAAATCATGGAACTTGGATTTTTTTTAAACGGGATATCAAGAAATGTATGTACTCTGTGTTAGAGGTTTGAATTTTAAATACTGGTTAGTTAATTTCTAACAAAATTAAGAAACATAATTTGGAATGTAGTTTGAAAAACAAACGAAGAGTTTTTATTATAAAATGTATAAGTAGATTTTAAGATTGAGAAGTACGTTTATAGAAATTGTTTTTGAGATAAATATTATACATAGCTATGTAAAATAAATTAAATAAATTTGATATGGAAATATATAAGAAAGTGTATTTAATTATCTAATGGGTCCTGTGTAAAAAGATATCAGAAATTTAGAGAAGAAACCAAATTTTTAAATAGATACAAGACTCTGGTACCCCCTCTAATACTTATGTGTAATATACCATTGGATAGGTAATTTTAAGCTGAACAAAAGGCGACTGATTCCAAATGTTAGACCGTTCAGTTATGCTAACAAAAATAAAATGCTCAAATGCTAAAAGTATTATACATTTTCTTTATGCAAGGTTAAAAAAAATTAAGATGTTTATGCAAATGTCTGCACAATAACATCATGAAATACACACGTAGACAATCTGTCGTACTAAAAAGGGACAAAAGTCAAACGTGTAAGGCTTAGTCATTAGCTTACCTGTCAACTTTTATCATTAAAAATCCATTTTTTATTGCAGATGGCTATCGATGTGTACGATAGATTAGATGAAATGCAATCAATTGCTCCTCAAAACACACAAGTTTCGTTATTTCACTGTGATGGGACTCCAACGTGTTGCTTACACACATTCGTAAAATATTATCCACAATCTCACTTAGGCCTTACCTAAACTCAGTTTAAGAGTTTAGCTTACTGCCTGCGAGTTCAAGAGTCCAAATGGATTGTACTTAAAAAACATGCTTTTTTTGTTTCTTATAAAATATCTACTCTCCATTTGGGCTTTGCTATAACCAAGTGGGGGGGGGCTCGACAAAATTTGATAAAGGGCCCATCTGGACCCCGTTACGCTACAATAAGGCTATGGTGACTGCCGCCAGACGGGCTGCACAGTTTATGACTGCGAATTGCAGTGAGCCCTGTTAAATTATATTTGTCCAACTTAATAAACTTCCATGAAATAAAACACAATAAAATTGAATAAATAAGCTTTATTTTTGGCCAAACTATTACATTGCATATCTAAATTTTTAACATCGATTGAAATAAGTAGAATTACTATTTGTAAATCAATTCTTAAAAGTAAAGAAAAGCTAAACACGAAATCATACTTAACCAACAAAATGTATGTAGCCTTCTTTTTTTTCCATTTTTTTTTCATACTTTTGCTATATACCATTGTTAATTCATGTACAATTTCTACAGCTACTTTTGGGGGGGTTTTTGCAAATAAAAATGCTGCGTCTAATGCAAAAACTTGTGAAGTATACATATATACGATAAAAATACATTCTTTTTATTATTAAATATATAAAAGGGAAGCCTTAATTTTAGAACAAGAAGAGCACCAGTGGAAACACTGTGGCACCTCATTCAAACCCCAACACCAACCTGTTCTCGCGAAAGCAATACGGAATGATTAACATTAAAATGGGAATCACATTTCTAATAGTAACAATACCCTCTAATTCGGGTACATTAATTAAATTACTTTATGTTTAGTCCCAATACTTTTAATGTCCGACCGATATAATCAAAACTACAGTTCCAACTATAAGATGTGCCAACATACGACGACGACCTCTCTTCGCGAAAGCTTTTGTTCAACTGACTGATACACTTTTCAATATCATTCAATGTCATACCTTTTCAATCTGACCGAATGAATCTGAATCACTGATCTGTAATTTAACCACTGGAATAGCTGTCCCATACAAATGACAGATAATTACGTGTAGCATTTTGAAACGCCACACCGTACGATAGTGCGGAGAACTAATTTTGACGTTTGCGTATTTTTTTTCCATAGATATGTATAATAAGTGTCTTGTTTTATTCTAAAATATTTGTTAATGTCTTGGGGAGTGTAAGTTTATTTGTGTTCGCTTGAGTTTTGAAACATGAGGAAATGTTCAATGTTCCTTGGACAATTTTAATTATTGCATGCAAAATGACTACAGCGCCAAAATGACGTTTTCAAATAGGCATAAAAATATTTTTCCAGTGGTATTATGGTATATATTACACGTCAGTGATCTCAATGAATGAGCAACTCTTTTTGCAACGTCACAGAGCACTAATTCAACGAATACAAAAATCTTAACACGAGCTCTAGTTCAAATGAGGTGTGTCCGGATTCCCTCCAATCTAGACCTTAAAATTTCCTAATATTTATACTAGAAAAGGGACAGATAAAATCAAAATAGGAACTCTACCAAATAACATTCCATTTAAAATCTTCTTTTGGTAATGCATATAAACTTTTCCTGAGCTACAGCCAATTTTTATATAAATGGGTTGTGGCTGTTTTATTTGTGTATTACTTTACAAGTAATATTTTCATAATATTTTAATGTCGAATAATCCAACAAATTCGAATATACCATATTATATGTCAGAAAATCTTCGATCCTCTAGCTATTGAGTGGTAAAATTAAATTTTAAATGTAATTACAGATAATAATGTAGCTAGAGTTATTTTCTATCGAACAAATTACTATGGAAACAAAATTTGGAACACAAATTCACTTTCAAACTTCAATGACTATATTACTTGTGATTTCAATTTTAATATTAAAATTTCCTTGCAAGCGACACAAGACTTTTGTATACAAAAAAAAAAACCATCCATCCAAGTATTCAATCAAGGGGGGCATCTAAATGTACTTTATTGCAATCACTTACACTAAAAGTTTTAATATCTAAAAAACTTTATCTTTTAAGTTTTTAATACTTTTATGTATTTTTTTTTTCTGATATTATTTCCTTTCACTGTGGCACAAACGATGACGCGTTACAAGCACTATACATATTATATGTGTATATTAATTAATTATATTATATTATACGAAAATATGTCTCCTATAATATTATTTTAAAAAACTTCACCGTTATTTAAAAACTACATTTTGGTACTTCCATAAGAACGTATAATTATGAATGAAGATTTGTTCGTATGTTGCTATCCCTTTCACGCGTACACTATCTGCGTCCCGCTCGCACGTCTAACGTGCGACAGAGACGAACATACACAGACTTACTTCCCTATTAAGCATAATATTATTGCTGGATATTTAATTATTACACATTTACATTAAAATGGAAGAGTCATAATAAATTGTACTTGACGCATTTCTTTTCCTTTTTTTTTGGTATTTCAACGTATATTCATTTCTCAAGTTTAAATATGTATTAAATCAAAATATTATAGAGTCTATCAAAAATGCTATAGGAATGCGGTCACAAAAAAAAAACAACACTTTGTGACTCAAACTTTACCAACGGACATTGAAAAAAATAAGTGCCTAAATTCTTTGAATGCTCAATGTAAATGAAATAATAAATATCATTTTTATATAACGAAGATGTATCCTTCAGTTTAGACGCTAAAGTGGTAAAGTGAAAGTCGACAACAGATGGCGCTTATTAAAATACATAGAAATTTAATGGATTTAAACAAGACAGATAATTTAAAAAAAAATGCATGTGACGAGAATACGACCAAAGAATATTGTAAATAAATGTGAAACGTCCTATTTTTCGAGAATAAATAGTGTGATAGTCAATACTTTAAAGATACTTCAAAAAAATTCTAGAATATTAAAAAAAAAAAAAAAACTATTGTTTTTACTATTTTTCTAGTGAAAATGGTCAAATTTTCAGACCTTGACATTTTTACTGAGTTTTATTTCACTTCCTTTATTCTATACTTTACTTCACATCATTTACGAAAAAAAAAACATTAAGTTCGTATTTTATTCAAGTCCGTGGCTTATATACTATCTCTTTCTTTAAAAAAAAAAAACCTGCATTGTAGATCTCATACAAAATCGTGATAATTGTGATGGGTAACTGTAGTTTTAACTATGACTAGGTAATATTCCAGCACCGCTTGGGACCTAAGAGTTTGTTTGTTTGGTTGAACGCGTTTATCTCAGAAACTAATGGTTCGAATTGAAAAACTCTTTTTGTTTTGGATAGTCCATTTGTCGAGGAAGGCTTTAGGCTATATAACATTTTGAACGCGGACGAAGTCGCGGGCGCCAGCTAGTTTTACATAAAATTTAAATAGGTGGCGATTCATATGTCGGCGACATTAGCACGCTTATAAACACAATTTTTCTTTAAATGTGTACAAATCGAAACTTCTTAAAAGCGAATGTTTATAAACGATTTATATTAACGACTTTATTACAATTAAAAAATTATCCATTTATTTACTTTTTTTTTTGTTTATAAACTCCTTACTTCTAAAGCCTTTTGACGTAATGATACATTACAGTAAAAAATTATATGACAAAGAATTACAATTCAATGGCAGCTTAGAAGGAACCATTATTAAATACACAACGCTATTGAATCTTAATGGATACGTTAATATGGCAACGGAATTAAAAAGACAAATTCTTAGTCAATGTTCTAAGAAAAATTCTTAGTCAAGGTTCTAAGAAAAATTCTTAGTCAAGGTTCTAAGAAAATTCATAGTCAATGTTCTAAGAAAAATTCTTAGTCAATGTTCTAAGAAAATTTCCTAGTCAATGTTCTAAGAAAAACTCTTAGTCAATGTTCTAATAAAAATTCTTAGTCAATGTTCTAAGAAGAATTCTTAGTCAAGGTTCTAAGAAGAATTCTTAGTCAAGGTTCTAAGAAAAATTCATAGTCAATGTTCTATGAAAAATTCATAGTCAATGTTCTAAGAAAAATTCTTAGTCAAAGTTCTAAGAGAAATTCTTAGTCAATATTCTAAGAAAAATTCTTAGTCAATATTCTAAGAAAATTTCCTAGTCAATGTTCTAAGAAAATTTCCTAGTCAATGTTCTAAGAAAAATTCTTAGTCAATGTTCTAAGAAAAACTCTTAGTCAATGTTCTAATAAAAATTCTTAGTCAATGTTCTAAGAAGAATTGTTATTGTTAGTAAATGTTCTAAGAAAAATTCTTCTGGTCAATGCTCTAACTAAAATATACAGAACGCTTATGAAATTCAATTTCAATTATTATTTTTTAATTTTTAGTCATAAATTAGCGACACAGTTAAACTACAGTGACATCACTCGAACAGTGAATCAGAATGAACAAATTACAAAGACAAAACTCATATAAATATTTTAATATCATTGGTAGACCTGATAAGGTCTTAAGTCTATCGATTACTTCTATGTATTCATCTTTCATTCATATAAAAAATATTATATCTTTAGATATCTATCTGTGAGTTACGTTTAAAAACAACATTGACATACAATATTTACCATTTTCTCTACAAAAATGTCTCCCCGCACAGTCAAGATCAAATTCAAAAAGATGTTCAATCGAACCTACATTTATGTTATACTAGTCCAGTATAAAAAATTCATTGAGAATTTTTCAAAGGTATTGCTTATTTATATAATATATTTTCATACATCATAACATCATAATAACAAATCAATTGGCCTGCTTAATCTTGACATATTGCAGAATTATACTTCTTTTTTAAAAAAAAAATCTAGCAATCCTATGTCCGATCGTGCTCGACTAGTTTTTTTTTTTTTTTTCGAAATACCCTCTAATCATTTTTAAATAGTGTGACATTTAATAGGTAGACAATATTAAAAAAAAATGGCCATTAATTTCCATTCTCAATAAGGAATCCAAAATCTATGTATATTGTATAATGAAATTGTAACCTGCAATGGTAACGCGTGACGCATACAAAAAAAGGCTCGACATCGAGATTTTTAAGCCACACTTTATAATATAAGTAAAACCATTTGAATTAACTTAGTTAAGAGCCAGAGGCAGTACTGTACGACCCGTTAAAGTTGCAGGCAGTTTATATAAATCTATTATCTAGTGTCTTATGTACTAGAATTGTCAATATCAACTTTTTGTCGCCTACCCACTCTTTGGAATGGACATTTTGTACTACCTCACCCCCATTACATAAATGCTAAACTTGAAATTATAAATAAAAATTTAATAATATTTATATACCAGTTAGTTTAATCATTCATTTGAATGCATGTTTTAGTATCAAAGTTTGAAAAGTGTCATTTTACATGTGCAGTGAAAAATGCACTTAATAATTTAGGAAAGGCATTTTAGTTAATAAATTCAAATTGAAAAATTTCTATATAATATAATGTAATATATTTATATTATATTGAATACATTTATATTACACTAAAAGCAAAGATCTGTTGTGGTCGACAATACTCAAAAAAAAAAAAAAATGTAATAATAACAAATTTATCCTAAATTCATAAAAATATAAATTTACATCAACTTATTCGTTTTGAACAAATTTTTTTTTTTTAATGAAAATCCAATACCAAAATGTCCATTCCATGCTACCTGGAAGCGTCTTAATCTTTCCAATCCTTCTTGATCTCAAAGCACCACTCCCACTGGAGGTGCACATTCTTGTCGTCGTCGGTGAAGAGGCTGTTGACCGTGTACGAGCCTCGCGCCATCATACCAGACGGAGCGTCTTCGAGCGGAGTCGTGTAAGACTGGATCTCGGTTTTGGGCGGGTAAGAGCCGACCATGTGAGTCATTTTGTCCACTGAAATCGTTTTACAACGTTTGCATTAATCACATCTGATGATTGTATGCTTTGCTGAATATGAATCCTAACATTTTTTGTTGACTTTGATGACCACGAGAAAACATGTTCTCTAAATGTGAGCCTCCTAAGAAAGCTCCGAGCTATGGAGAAGGCTATGCTCGGGGTTACACCAACCAAGAGAGAAAATAAGGAA
Source organism: Synanthedon andrenaeformis (assembly GCA_936446665.2). Lineage (NCBI taxonomy): Eukaryota > Metazoa > Arthropoda > Insecta > Lepidoptera > Sesiidae > Synanthedon > Synanthedon andrenaeformis. The sequence continues at coordinate 11,420,326 of OW387787.2, read as the reverse complement.
TGAGAAGATCCGTATACGAACGAAAGTTACCGACATATTTAAGCCGGAGAAGTGGTAAGCGGATCAGTAAGTTTTTGTGACAGTGCACAGGACACACAGTAAGGAGAGCTGGAGGCCACTGGGTTCGTAATGTTCTCGAATGGAGGTTATAAGAACCGGCAAGCGCAGCAGGAGCCATTTTATAAGTACTTTTTAAAGAAATTTTTCACAAGTAGGTATAAATGGATAATATAAGCACTTCTAAAAATTGCAAATGAATTAAAAACTCGCTCTGCTTAGTTGACATTTCCTTATAGAATACTAGCTGGTGCCCGCGACTTCGTCCGCGTTGAAAAAGAAAATATTATAAGTAATATAACGTCTGACAACCTTTAGCGCTGTGACGACGGCACGGCGACAGAATAATGCCCATTTTTTTTTTAAATATATTTTTAGACGATAGCCCTACATTTATTCAGGATAAAAGTATCCCATATGTCTATCCAGGTAATAAACTATCTGTGTGCCAAGTTTCATGCAAATCCGTTCAGCCATTTTTGCGTGAAACAGTAGGTAAGTAACAAACATCCATCCGTTCATCCTCACAAAGTTTCGCATTTGTAATATTCGTAGGAAAGCATTTTATAGATTGCAATCTTTAATTAACGGCCTTCATCAAACGAACGTTAACAATTATCACAGATCCCCTCCCTATAAGTCACACAAAGACTCGTATGTCATGCAACACCATAAAGAAACTGCTCAAACGTATTTACATGTATTTAATAGGCCATAGTAACTGCACTATTTACACACAATAACTCATTCTGTTTTATATTTGTTGGCTATGCGATTATTATTACTACATTCTTATGTAATTTGACGCCTTTAAAGGGAATTGTAAAAATATAGGGAACAATATTTTGCCCGTGGCTTTGCCGACCTTAGTAGTGATAAGGGATTAGGATACATCTTCATCTTCATCATCATCATCATCATCATCATTATCATCATCATCTCAGCCGCAAGACGACCACTGCTGAACATAGGCCTCCCCCATAATTTTCCAATAGGAGAGGTCTATGTCAAGGCCCTATGTCTGTCTGTCGTCTGTGTGTCCTGCCCACAAACACTTCAACTTATGGTCCTTCGAGCCATGTCGTATAACTTTCGTTCGTCTACGGATCTCCTAATTTCTGATTCGATCTCGCATCGTAACCTCGCATCGCATTGAGATTTCTTACGAACCACACATTGGTCGAAAGCCTATTTATCACTGTTATAAATACTTTTTTTAATCAATGCACAAAAACACAATTTTTAGCTTACATACCGGGCACTGTTATAAATACTTTTTTTAATCGATTGCACAAAAACACACATTTTTTAACTTATTACATACCGGGCACTGTCCGTGAAGCGCATGAAACAGTAATTTATATTTGAAAAATTAATATAAAAAATTGTATTATATACATATATATATATATATATATATATATTAAAACATATCAGACAATCACCTGGAACACCTAGACGATAGGTCTTCTGCACGTATTTGAGTCCGTGGACGATCTCGCGCTGCACTATGAAGTCAATCCTTATCCGATATTGCACACCCTCCTTTATCACAAATACCTGGAACACAAAAAGATATTTTTAAATGTCGATCCGAATTATATTTACTTATTAATTACTTATTAGGTATTGTGGAATTTAGAAAAAAAAAAAAGTAACTTTTCACATAATCTAAAGTATTATCTTATCACTAGATGCCGATTATAAACATTTTGCGTGCAGTCCATTCTGATTGATTTACTAATATTATAAAAGTGAAAGTGAGTTCGTTTGTGTTAGGACTCTACTTAGGACAGAGGGTACCTTTCATCCAGAAAAAGTAAAGTTACCCTCGAGAATATCGAAAAATTATCATGATATTTTTTAAATCGTGTTGGGAATGCTAGAAAATTGCAATTAAAAAAAATGGTTTCATAAAACAAAAAATATGTGATACACTTTTTGAGAAAAAAATCTTGTAGGATGGCTATATCTGAAATAGATTTTTTAACACTGATAAATGTCCATTACACTGATCAATCTAAAAATTTAACATGATTTTCTTTTTAGAAAGAAAAAAAAATGGAAGTTTATAAAACGTACATTACTCATTTGGATATGTGCCAATCACTATCTGTTTTGTTGAAATTTGCCAATGAACCAGAGTCTAATGCAAAAGGTAATATTTCAAATTAAACTTCATCGCATTGAACAACAATTAAACACATATTTATCCAACACATAACTTCGTTTCCTTCCTCATTTGTAGTTGTGATAATTTTACACAAAGTTCACAATTAACGAGCGATAAACACATGAACTAACCGACGTCGGTTAGATATCGACATGCATACGAAAAGACGCTCTTTTATTGATTTTTTTTTTAATTAAAAGCTGTCAGACAGGCTGACAGTCGATTTGATGGTACCGTCGATAACACAAGTAACTCTGTAGGATAAAGGATAAGGGATTGAGAAGGATAGAGAAATGGACTCTGGCATCCCACTCGCTCACCGAAACACATGCTGTCATTTTGAATTTTAATCATTTTGAAATGCTGGGATTTATAAATCATTAGATTTTAACTCTGTCTCTCGTGAGTGAATTTCCCTATTAATATGATCTTTTATTGCATTAGAAATTCGACAACACATTTCCTGCAATACAAACCACGTATAAAAACAATAACAGGAAATTATATAAAGTACAGTTTTTTTTTTTTTTATTTAATTATAATATTACGATTGCATTATACTATAAAATTGAAGACTAAAAGTCACATACATACGTAGAATGTTCATGAAGTAAAAAATTAACAACCTACTTCAAGAGACTAATAAGAATCCTACTCAATAATGAGCCACTGAATGACTATGGAAAAAATAACTTTAGTTGAACCAGAATAAGGATTATATTTGAATGGTTGCAAAATAAAAATATTTAGTACCGTTCAAACGGATATCCGTCGTGATTATAACTCAATTAAAACACGTTTATTTATACATTTCAAGTCGTAAACGTCGTTTTGATTGATGACCATAAAAATCGATCGTCATAAGCAATATTAACCTTTTTATTTTAATGAATAATTAATTTATCTATAATTTAGGTGTTATTTATGTTGTTGCAACTTGTTTGCAAATTAAATCTTTAGGTTATAATTTTTAAAATATTCAGCCAAACATAGAGTTCAACATAATTAAAATATACTAAGCTATAAGGGGCAATTTTATTTTAAGATGAGTAGCAACAAATTAATATGCTTATGTGTAATAACCTATTGACAAAGGACTAAGTATTTCCAAGTATATCCGATCAAGATAAACGCTTCTTAAGCTGACTGTATGCGACAGTTGGCCGACAGCCAGACAAACGTAACCGCATAAATTGCAACCAGCTACATATCTCACACCTCCTTATAGCAGCACTAGAATGACACATGTCAAAGATGTGTTGACATGAAAATGAATTGACACGACCACCTGTCAATTTTATTAATTTGAGGTTTTATTATGAATTAACGTTATTTTCAGGATGATGGGCTGCAGAAGCCAGTTTCAATCCCGATCGGGATTCCAACATTAAGAATGAAATTTCCAAATTTTTATTCAAATCCAAGTGCTTAACTACAAGGTATAAAGAATATTCAAAGATTTTGATATGGATAACAAAACTGCATCATTATTTTTTGAAAAACCAAAACCTATTTAGCATAAAAACTCTTTGGAAGACATGATGCACTGTTTTTGAAACATCTAATAGCAATAAATGCCTTAAGTTCAACAATTATAAGAAATTTTTTCATATAAATTTAAATAATTAAACAATGATGATACAATTCAGTTCAATCATCATCATCATCACTGTTAGACATAGGATTCTCCCATATTTTTCCAATGGGACCTGTCAGAGGTAGCCTGTAAGATCATAATTTATTTACCTAAATATGCACAAAAACTCTTCTTAATTTAAAAAGAAATATAGGTACATAATATTATAATATCATAAACATAAGCACCATTATTTAGAGTTAACAAGAGTTTAAAGTGTTGTAAGGCAATAAATCAGTCTCATTGGCACACAGTTTGATCTGTTTGTTGTCCTAACTCAACCAAATTCATTTTGACGTGGTGATTGAAAGAACGGTTGGCGCATTAGCGCCCAGACGTTAACTTGACTAGTAATTAGTTACGTTTAACATGCAAATAAGCAATTATCCATCATTTCCTGGACGGACATATTTTTAAAATGAAGACAACCATAAAATAAAGACAATATTTTTCGTGGCGTGAAATGACGCTTTGAAGTTTACCTGAAAAATCACCTGTTATCATTCTACCTTTTTTTTGGCTTGTCGCCAATCTATTTAAACGTCTTAATTCTATAGAAAAAAAATATATTCGGGGAAGTAGTCTCCCTCCTACTTCCCCGAATATATATTTTTTATTAGTTATTACTATGAGTTCAGACAGAAAGTTCCCAAACCATTATAACAATATAACTCTTCACTATAAATCATTTTTAATATTGTCATTTAAAAAAAATAGTCTTTTTATGAAGTATGAATTATATGCATGTCAATTACTTCTTTCTTATGATAAAACGAACTGTATGTAACTACTTAGTCTTACTAAAATTGGAATTAAAACCTTAAACAATATAAATGCATCTGTTTCAAAGTTATTTCACTTGAATACTATTGAAACTATTTAATTAATACATAATCAATAATACTAGGGACATGTATCAAAATCTTAAACATGAAAAAAGACTAACCTGTTTCTTTAAATCAGTCAAGTCTCCAGAAAGATCCAACTCGACGTCCTCTCTCTCTGTTACACACAACGCTAGTTTCTTTACAATCACCTTGCGAGGATCGTTTACGTCTGGAATAGAACTTTAGTCTATTGAAACATTCAATTTTATTGTTATTATAATAAATACTAGTGGCCCGCTCCCGGCTTCGTACGGGTGCACACTGTTAGATTGTCATGGAACTCACAGATAATTTTAACAAATAATTACTGGATTGAATAGGTATCAACAGATGCCATTAATAATATTAACAGATGCCATTAATATATTAACAGATCATTAATAATATTATATAATTTAAAAAAAAAATAAACAAAATAAGATATAAACTATCTTATCTTAAGTTGGACCAAATTACATACGAAATTTTATCAAAATCGGTTCAGTAGTTTCGGAGTTTATCCCGAATATAGATGGTGACACGAGATTTTTATATGTAAGAAGATTATTTTATTTTATGTACAATACAGGGATATACCAATATATTATATTAAAAAAGTTATTTCGTAAACTATAAATTAATAATAAAAAAATATTTCTTAATCTATGCTACTCTATATACTAATTGTTCGTTTGTTTGAATTGGCTCCAAAACTACTGAACCGATTTTAAAAATTCTTTCACTGTTGGGAAGCTATATCGTCAGCGAGTAACATAGGCTATATTTTATAAAGTTACGCGGACGAAATCGCGTGCAACAGTACGTTATAAAAGTACTATCTGTGCATCTATCATGACTATCTATGTATATACATAGAAAGGTGTAGTTCGTTTTTTGAAAATCCCATAAGAACCAAGCGCCCACTAGAGGACCTAGGAATCAGGAGAATTACAAATTTAACTAAAATCCTCTCCGCTGAATTCATCAGCTACCCAATTTCATTAACTTTATGTACATATTTCAAACTGAAAATCATACCATTTTCAATTTTTTTTTTATGAGTATATATAAACATATACATAAGTAGTTAGTTTCTATTATAAGCTGTACTTTTTTTTTCATAAGCTCACCCACTTACTCAGTAGCCGTTACACTATCACAAGCTGCGCTATGCATTTATGATTTTGACAACAGCTGCAAAATGTCCAGTGAATGCATTTGGCGGAGTGCCAATAAAATCAAATTATGCCTATCACACTTCCATAACGTCTAACTAACACTATATAGTGTGGTGCACGTGTCTTGGCATATGATAAACTGTGAATTATGTCTGAGTATTTATGAATTTAAAATAATTATGAGTATAATTTCACAAAAAATTAACCTACACATAAAATCAGTTGTGCTGACTTTTGAATGCACAGAAAAAAACAACTAAGTCTTGAAAGTGGAAATTTGGAACATAGGTTTATTTTTATAACAAAAGCATCTGCTATGAAAGATTTTTTGAAAATTTCAACTGTGTGAAGCCAGGGCAGGTTTTCTAAAGTGGAAGCAATTTTTACAATTAACATTAATCAATTAATTACTCTTATGGGATAAGAGGTCAATTGGCCCACGGAGCAGTTAGATTGTGTGATATTTTGTTGGTTTCCATATAATACTGATTATAATGTTATTACTCTTTTATTATGAAAATTTGACATAGACATAATTATTGTACACATACCATGCCAAGTTCCAATTTCGTAGTTACAGGATTTTATATATCTTTATATTGGAAGCAAACTATGCTAAGTTACTTTTAACAAATTATTCAGTATGCATGATAAACGTCTGAGTGTAAGTATGTAAGGAGTTGGACTTGTAAAATATTATTATTATATAATTAAAAGCAAACTTTTCTTTGATAGGACCACTAAATAGAGAGTAAAAAAATACTTATTCCACTAGAATAAAAAGATTTTTTTTAAATGAACTTAGGATAGTATACCTCCAGTAGATGGATATATTTTTTATAGTGACTATATATTTATATGAAATGCTCACCAACAATAACAGTTCCAGTTTGAGCCTGCCCTAACAGAGCCTCCTTGTATTTCCTCAAGGATTCATCTTCCTGATCCGCAGCCAGAATCTCTTCAATGGTCTTCTCCGGAGGTGGTTTGTATGAAGACTTGATTTCATCTTCTTCAGTCTCCTCGGGGGTGCGAGCTACTTCAGGTTCTCCAGACATTTTCTATGTTCCAATCACAAAAAGTAGGTAATAAGTTTTATTGACAAGATAAACTTATCTTGCCTTGTGATATTGTAGATAAGAAATAATACACAATTGTCACTCAACATAAAATATTAAATTTTGCTGCTTTATGATATATAATGTACTTTTATGATATATAATTTTTATACTTTTCTTATAACAGTAGTGGAAGGCCACACTGCATTTTGCAGTCTTGTGCTATGGGCGACGGTAGCCACTTACCATCAAGTGGAATGTCAGGTTGTCTGTCGACCTTATCATAAAAAAAAAACAGGAAGTTCTATTTTCCCTATATATTTTTTTCTACAATTTGGTTAGTTCAATAACTTTCAAACTGATCATTTTAAAAAAAATGCAATAAAAAGTTATCTTCAATACTTAATTCAACCAATGCACTTATAAGGTGATAAAAAATACTAATTATAAACATGTCTATTCTAAACTGCCAGTGCATAATTTCTGTTTTCTAGAAAGATTCATCCAAACCTAAAAAATCAAAGCTAAAACTTAGTTATAAATTAAGTTGTAATATTAAATGTTTCGATAAAATTTCGATAAGAAATTTAAAGCAGCATAGTATTCGTAAAGCGATTAAATAGTGAGCTAAATGTTCCTGAATTATCCTTTAATTGTCCATGAAACTTAAGATATTTATATCAGTAAGGTGCAGTGACACTGACGCACATTTCAGTAGTTCTCACTGAACAGGCTTCGGTATGGCCAAAGGTATGGCTTTGGTCGGCTTCGTCATTCAGCTAAATAAAATCTATACGGAAAATGCTCCGATATCTTTGAAGTAGGAATAAAATTGCATTTAACTTACATAAGCGATTTGTAGTAATGTAAATAAATCAGAAAATTAACGCAAATAACAATATTTGCACCAGTTGCTAATTAGAATAAATAAAATTTAACGAATAAAATAAAAAGACCAAGATATCTAGTTTTAGATCTAAAATGAATGAATGATGGAAAACCAAAAACCAATGCTCCACAGAACACAATTAAAGTGAACAATTATTGTAGCATGCGATAGTCAAAGAGTATAGTAATATATAGGGAGACAAGTTACAGGCTACAGACAAGTTACAAAATTAAATAATCAATCATAATGCTGCCCTTTTTTACACTGTGAACATACATTATTTTTTCCAAATAATCAACGACAATCTAATTTTATTCCATAATTATATTTTTTAAATATCGAATTAAAGCTGCTATAACCAAATTTAAGCACAGAATTCCAAATATACTTAAGAAATAGTTGGATTGTGGGAGGCGAGGTTATATATGTATATTACTATACTCTTGGGTGGAACCCATAATTTAATTACTCTAATAGCTAATGATAAAATAAGATTCACGTTTAACCGAATGCTTTACTTTATTTCACAAACTAAATAGTAGATACTAACGTATCTTTATTTAAAATATTTTTCCTGGCAACACTAAATTCAATAACGTAAGTGACAATTGACAGCGACAACTACGGATGACTATGACAATTAAGACAAATGAAAATGACAAGTCAATGCAACAAATAATTAATTTGTTTTTATTTATATTTTTTTTTCTCTTTATTTTTCCTTTTATTCACTAACTGCTCACACCACCAGTTTACTTAACTTTTTTTTCTTTTAATATTAGCTTAACTAAACAAGAATAATTTCACAAACATCGTCTCACCTGACCTTGACAGACTCATCGTAGAATTCGATGGGGCTTGGATGGGGCCATAATAACAACGAAATTGGAATTAATTTGTATTTTTTTTTTCAAGTACATAATTATCTTTATTTAATTAAAATGAAAGAAAGGTTTTCTAATTAATCATCTGTTGTGAAAATATTCATCACAGGACATAGCGAACTATGCTTGTAAGATCTCATTCCTTAACTGCTCTTGCATAATATACATTTAGAATAATATACATTTGTTTACATTTCAGAAATGCAAGCATGGACTGTTACGTATTCGACATTTGTTATTGGGAGCAAAAAATGAGTTTTTCTCTTCACAAACATCACCATCTGAAGAAGATAGGGAAAAAGAATTAGAAAGGATTGCAAAAAATGTAAGTAGTACTTTTGAATAAGATAGCTACATTATATCCTTTACCTAAGTATATTACTTTACAATAAGTAGTTGCTGGCCAGATCCACACTTAAAGAAGACTAATGACAGCATATTGGCCATTGTGTTTCGGTGAGTGACTAAGAGATGCCAGAGCCCAATACCCTATCCCTTCCTTATTCCTTATCCTTCATCTTAATATGGTTGACAGCATAATTGCAGCACCACAAGTGTGACAGTCCACTTGATGGTAGGTGGCTACCATCGCCTATAACACAAGCAAGGTCACTGGTGCTGTATGAGTATGCTGCCAATTTGAGTAGTGACTTGAGCATTGGCATCCCTTCACTCACTGAAACACAAAAGTACACATATTATTATTTTACGGTGGTCTTCTGTTAGAGGGTGGTTTCTGCGGCCAGACGGGCAGCCCAAATGATTGCAAAATGCAGTGCAAAATGCAAATCCAACTTTATAAACTTTTGCTATATTATGACAGAAACTGACTAATGAATTTCATTAATATAGTTCATTTATATTACTTATTGCTTCTTGATTCTTATTTATTCATTTGTGCTTTGTTTAAAGGCTTCCATAGATGACCCTCCAACAGCTTGTTGTCGTTCCGGTTGTTCAAATTGTGTGTTCATTGTCTGGGCTGAAGCATTGGCAACAAAAATGGAGAATGTTGGACCTGAGATAACTGATAAAATCATGAAAATGATTGATGACCCCTCAATGAAAGCATATTTGGAAATGGAATTAAGGCTCAGATTAAAGAAAAAGTAAATTTTATTGAGCAATGAAATATTGTAGATATGTATTTTGTACAGTTTTGTTATTGAGTAGTGCTATGGTAATGTATAGGTACCTGTCTATAGTAAAGATTAAGTATACAAATTTATTTATTAAGTAGAAATGATTTTATGTGTGTAATTTTTTAATCGTACATCGTACTTAATAGTAAAATTTTGGAAATTTGGGGAGTCGAAAAATACAGGTTCTTAATTTTTTTCATGCCTATGAATAGAAAAAGAATTGTACTATATTGTTATTATGTTATTGTTTTGTTTGTATTTTACGTGAATTTAAAAAACTATGTACGCAGTGTTGAAAATGTTACTCAGTCTTAAAAGTTTAGACCCAGAATAAATAATAGTATACAAGTACTACTTGGTTTAGACTTTAAATGCATTAGCGTCTAAGAGCAAAATTTAATTTGAACAGAAATCCTAAGCCAGCAACCTAAGCAAAGGCAAACTTTTACTCTAACTTTTATATAATTTCGTACATAGAGAACCGAAAAGTATTATACAAAAATTGCACTAAACAAACCGAACCTATGACAGATTCGCTAATCGTTTAAATTCCGCCCAGGATTTCTGTGAAGTGTGACCAACACCCTATAATCAATACTAATAATAAATCTGTAAGGGTCGGTCATGGAGTAAGTTACTTTGTTTTCAGAGATATCGTGTTTATAGGCTCTATACATGATACTGAAACTAAATTGACGACTTTTACAATTTTTTTCTGTATGTATGTTCCTCCATAACTCTGAAACGAATTAACTGATTTTCATGAAACTTGCTAGATAAACATTTGGACGTACGGGACACAGGATGGGCTACTTAATATTTTTCAACGTGGACGAAGTCGTGGGCACCAGCTAATAATAATATAAATACGAAAGTGGGTATAAAAGATGTTTGTAAATCACGCAAAAAGGGTTGAACGGATTCGGATGAAATTTGGCATACAGATAATTTATTACCTGAATTAACATATAGGATACTTTAACCCTGGAAAAATTTAAGTTCATGTGGAATTTTTAAAAACGAACTACAGCGCCTACGAAGTTGCTAGTAGTACTAAATAGAAAAAGACATTGATCATTTCAATACGGATACTTTCTACATCTTCTCGTCCAAAATTCCTCAGTGTCTCAAGACAAAGGTTTTCGACCAATGTGTGTTGCCGGTGATGACATATGGCGCTGAAACGTGGTGTCTAACTATGGGCCTCGTAAGGAAGCTCAATGTCGCTCAACGAGCTATGGAAAGGGCTATGCTCGGGGTTACACTGCGAGATCGAATCAGAAATAAGGAGATCCGTAGACGTACGAAGGTTACTGACATAAGCCGGCGGATCAGTAAGTTGAAGTGGCAGTAGGCAGGGCATATAGTACGGAGAGCCTTAGGCCACTGGGGCCGTAAGGTTCTCGAGTGGAAGCCACGGCCCAACAAGCGAAGAATAGGACGTCCACCCACAAGGTGGACAGATGGGTCAACGGTGGATCCAGGCTACTTCTGACCGGTCCAATTGAAGAGTTATGGGGGAGGTCTATGTCCAACAGAGGACGTCCTGCGGCTGAGATGATGATGACTTTCTACTTGCGGTGTGAATATTAATATAGACATTTATTTAATATATAAATTAACACTTATTTAAGTAGGTATATTAACATGGATAAGTACAGAGGTACAATGGATATGTAATGATTAGACATTCATTACCAAGGAATATAGTACTCTCTAAGCGAGAGTTCATTACTAAAGCACACTGTATTTACACTAGTTCGTTAAGGCGTTTGAGCCTGTGGCGTTGCTGCATGTGTTAGGGCGTCGTTAACATTAACATAAAAAGGGTAGTTCATTAGGTAAAATCTTTCACAAAATCACTCTCTAAATATCTAATCTGTTGCCGGCCTAAATCTTCGTTCACGTGTCACCGACACATAGTACGTAATCTCCAGTTCACATTTGCAACAAAACGAAACGAAGTGCCATCACACCCGTAATAAATACCAAATGTCAATATTTGCCATTCTCAACAACTTTGCACACCCATCGAAGTAGACTCTCATTTTATTCCCAACACGTTTCGTTGAAAGGGGATTAGGTAAAATTAAACGCCATATAAACAGTTATACATAGGTATCTAAGTATCAACTTACTGTTTTTTTAACCCCCAAATCTGTGGAATCTTAGCTCCCAAACCGATGGAACTATTTTTGATTCGTTTTTTTTTTAAATCTGATGTGATTGATATCGTTCTTCTTAGTTTTGAAGCCCATTTTCTAGTTGACGAAGGGATTTCACTAACTTCCACATGTTCGATTGTTGTGAAATGTGTATCAAGATGGATGACAATTTATTCTTCGTTATATGAAAATGAACTAGGTACTTATACATGAAATGTATCTGATCCTATTTTATTGCAAGTGTAGGGCCATTTTATAAGTCGGAACGGCAAAAGATGGTGTAATTTAAATAAAATATACCTACATACGTCATCTAACATATCGTGTACGTCTACGCTTTGTTCACATTCGGTCCATTCGGTAGTAAAAGAATTTCTCTAAATGAAGGTAGTTTCTGAGGCTTCTTTCATGTTCCATTACTACTTGTTTGTTCAGTATAATTAAGATAAGGGATTGGGAAGGCATAGGTAAATGGGCTTTTTCATCCCTTACTCGCTCACCGAAAAAACACAACCAGGGCCCTAATTCTCTAATCCAATTTAGCGATTCCTTACTTCAAAACCACGATAATCCCTTAAATTGTTATGACATCTGCTAAAAAGTTATTCTCTTACATACATATAAATGCCATGATAAGACATTGATGTGTTTTGGCAAGGTAAGACAAAAGCGTGAAATCATAATTGTCATACAGAATCAGGGCCCTGCATGCTTGTTGTTATAAGCGCTACTTATTAGCTTGTTATTAGCTTCTCTAGTAGGTACGTTAGTTTATAATACAATATATATCAACTCATGGCCCAAACAAAAAAAATTAAACACAAATTATTGGATAAGTAGCTGGTCTTGAATAATGTTTCCGAATGTTGTGCCCTCATTATGGTTTATATAGGAATAAATGTATCCAAGATCGATCACTGTGGTATCTTGCTTACAAACAAAATCCCTCTAGTACAATGCTGCGCCTAGTTATGGATCGTAGACATATCTCGGTTTTTATTGTAGACCGTGAATAGCCTGATAGATTTTCCAGAAGTAGGTACTAGAGCTTTTTCTTATGTACAGGTCGATAGGCAGGTTGACAGTGATTTGATGGCAGTTAACTATAGTTACAGACAGTCGCCTTTACCTATTAACAATGTTCGAGCCATAGGGCCAGTTTTGACGAACTTTTGAAATGAACTCTTCAAAGTTGATTTTGGTCTAGATCTGGCAAGTTGATTTTGGCTGGGCAAACTGCGTTTCGCAGTCATTTTGGCAGCTCGTTTGGCTGCAGTAACCATCCCTTACATACCTATTCTTTATCAGAGTCTGTAAAACAAATATATTTCCTTAGGCGACAGTCGCCACCTAATTAGCCCCTCTGCCCCCATTTATCATAATAAAAAATAATGGTTAAATCCTGTCAAAAAATTAAAATTTGGAGGTAGTTAAAATAAAACAATTACTGTATACATATAAATTATATTTAACTTACAAATAAACAAACACAAATATTAATTTACTAATTGTCTTTAAATTAAACATGGATGGATTCTGTATACACCGTAAGTTTTTACTTAAGTATATAATGTAGCTAAAGTCACAGTCCTAACTGTGAAAAATAATTTTACTTGAGTGCCCAAAAATAAGTTCCCAACATTATCTTTGGGCTTTTCAATTTTTCTATTAAAAAATACATTGCTCAATTTAGTATGAGACTTTGTCTTAATAGAGCTAAAGTTATTATTTATGATCATAATCGTAAATCCGTATCAAAAGATATGTTTATAATTTTTTATACCTGATTATTTGACTCACTTTTCGCCTCTATGAATTTACAATTTGCTAAATATATTGTTATGGTAGGTAATAATAACTAATAGCTTTTTATGAAATTTATTCTTATTATAAAAATACTAGCTGACCCTGCAAACGTTGTTTTGCCAAAAAAAAATTACAACCTATTCTCAGACCTACCAAATATACATACAAAAAAAAATCATAAAAATCGGTCTAGCCGTTTCGGAGGAGATTTGTTACAAACACTGTGACACGAGAATTTTATATACATAATAAGAAAGTCAAATAATTACGTATAAAAAGTTATACCCGTAAGATATATCAAAATATATTTTTTAAGAACTCTTAGTTCGTCGATTTTGAATAGGTATATTATATTTTGTGTATGTATATAGATTACTTACTTTTAAAAAACCTAATGAATTTCCTACTCTCATTCTTGGGAAGAATTAAGACCGAAGTTGAATAATATCCTTTACAAGTTACTTACGCAATATTATTTTTTGATCATAGCGGTGTAAATTAATTCATATGAATTTTCTTGAGTGTAAGCCCAATGAAGTTAAAAATTAAGAAAACAGTTGTTTCGACTCGCATGATTATTATATTCTAAACACACTCAAGAAAACATTTTTTTTAATTCCATTTGTAGGTATAATAGAAACATTGAAATCTATAAATGTATAGGTACGTAATTGAAGACATTTTTTAAGGAGACTTGTACAATATAATCGAGTAAACATTCTTTATTTAATCTTATAGACGCCATCAAAGTAAATTTTATTTTATAATGTATATTAGGTACATTTTTCATATGTAATTAATGTCTAGCTAGTATCTCGACACAGGCTTGTGCTTTTTGTGATTTTCTTTACTTTTTACACAATTTGAAAAAAGTCTTTAAAACATTTACGAATTAATGGCCAGGCCATTTCTTTTGGGCATTTTCTATTTTAATCCAGGTACTTATTTTTAAAATATACCTAAGGTATAGCAGGCTGACTGACGATTAATTCCATGTTAGGTGGCTATATTCACCTTCAAACACCAGAGGATATAGAATAGGTCCAGGATAATATGAGAATAAGCTAAGTGTTTCTGGAGCATCCATCTTGTTTTTGAGACTAGTGCACTGAACGGTATGAGGATATGGACCTCATCTCGTTTTATTTTTACTTTTATCTTCTAATTGTCAAGACTTGTGATGATTGTAAGTTTGCAATAAAATTAAATATATGTGAATAAGTATATGTGTATATATGTATATAAATAACATACCTATATATTATATTTAACTTTAAACTCGTAAGTCATTAATTGTCATAAAGTGTCATGGTAGGTACTTGGTCTTAAGCAGGAATCACTGATTCTGTTAAATTAAAATAAGTCATAGTTTTTGTGGTTTTATGTTTCTGTATCTGTTCGGATTATGAATATGTTATTCTTACTCTCAGTAAAATATTTAGTTGACCAATGAAGAATTGGCAGAAAATTTTATAATTTTATATCAATGGTAATTTTCAGTTCTATAATGTATAGTAATAAAACACAAAGCTTGCAACTTGATATATTAAATTAATTAATATCGAAATGCTAAGTGGAACATGACTCTTAGCCTGACTAAGCTTTTCTAAGCTTTTGTACGAGCCTTAACTAAGCTTTTCTTGACACCATTTCTTTATAAAGACATAATTAAAAATATTTCACGCAAATATATAGTTCAGCCAGTTCCTCCGTCTTGTCAATACAGAGGACAACAAAGCCAGCCATTATTTTCTCTTTTGCGCTAAATAAAGATCAACTTTCTTTGTTATGTATACCCATTCATCCCATTGTATTGCATTATACGATATTTGACTTTTATAAAAACAGGAAATTTGGTCTGTTTTCGTCACTTAAATTGGGGGTAAAAATAATTAAAAAATAGATTAAAACTGAATTTATACTCGTACTAGCTGGTGCCCACGACTTCGTCCGCGTTGAAAAATATTAAGTAGCCTATCCTGTGTCCCGTACGTCCAAATGTTTATTTACCAAGTTTCATGAAAATTAGTTAATTCGTTTCACAGTTATGGAGGAACATACATACATACATACAATACCTACACTTACAGATTTATTATTAGTATTGATTAAGTATTACGAGCGTATACCCAGCGGGATCTTTTAAACTACTAAACGGATTTAAATGAGGTTTAATAATGGAAAGAGCGTTAAACGAGGAAGGTATACCTATATGATTTCAAAAAAAAATGCACTCGTACGAAGCCGGTAGCGGGTCGCTAGTATAACATTATTTAAAATGCGAAAGTTGTACGTTTGTTTGTTACTCTATCATGCAAAAACTGCTGAACATATTTAGATGAAATTTGGCACACAGATAGTTTATTACCTGGATTAATATATAGGATAAGTTTTATCCCTAACAAATGTTAGGTTCCTGTGAGTTTTCATAAAAGTAACCACAGCGGTCACGAAATGGCGAGCACAGCTAGTATTATGTACTGGGCGACTTATGTACTTACATAAAATGGGTAAGAATAACATCAATATATATTCCGAAAGAAGTATTTAGATTAATTTATTTCTCGAAAATATAGTTGTGTAGTGTCCTTTTTGTTATGGCCAGTTTATTTGTTTATTTTGTATGTTATATGGTATTTGTTAACTGTTTACATTGAGTTTTATTACTACGTATAGAGAAGACACCGCGCTATCACTTGTGTTCCGTTCAACTGCGGCCGACTGGCCGCAGTTTAATCAGTCGCTTGCTCGCTCTTGAGCTAGTAACAGTGTTTGTGTTAAAGTGAAATAACGTCAAAACTCATCAAATATGCCCTCGTGTGTGTTACGATATTGCACTAATAATTCAAGTAATACGGCAAAGTGCAAAGGAATAACTTTCCATCGGTAAGTAACTAAATAATCATTTTAAAACTTAATTCCAGCAAAATATTTAGCGGGTGCCATTTTGCGTCGTTTGTCATAGACTAAAAAAATTAAAGAAGTGACATTGGGTGTATAACAAGTGTAGATATTATTAGTACGTATCTTTGGCGTACACCTTTAGAAAAAAATACACTGTGGTTATTAATTAAAAAAAGGTAAAATCATCATAAAAATCAATTACCTTCTTACTTAATTGTTTTATTAGATTGATTGGTTTTAATTGATTGATTATAGGCTACTGGCCTGAAATAAAATTATTATTTATTTATTTAGAGATAATATGTTACATTTTGTTTATTCAATCATAGTTATATATGTTCGTTGCATTTTCGCGAAGAATATAAATATACCACAAAAGCGGTAAGTGTTTTGTTTTTGTTAAAATTAAGTGTAATTGTTGCAATTTTATATTTTAAAGACAACAAAAAGTTAGTATCCTGAGTTTCTTTCGGGATTTCTTCTCAGGATCGTCATCTTGGCTTTTTTTCCGAAACCCTGGTAAATTTAAATTTATAATGACGATCATAAGAGTTTCTTGTAGAAACCTAATTGATAAATAAATATTTTAATTTAGAAACATTTTCTATAAAATTTTATAAATTATACAAAAAAGTGTTAGGTATTATTGTAATGTATAATAATTATATGTATATGTGTTGGCGTGAAATAAAATGTCTAGATAAATAGTCTAGCTTTAAAGATATTGTTATCATCTTGTGTGTAAATATGTGTTAGATAATAATAATAATAAATAAATAAATAAATAAATAAATAAATAAATAAATAAATAAATAAATAAATACGGCTTTTATTTTTTTGTAGCAAAACTGTAAGGAATGAGACTTTCCATGCCCCTTACTGAAGTATCACGGACATATACATAACAAATACATGCTAGATATTGTTTGTTCCGCAGAGTAAAATCAGTTTTTACCTAAAATAAATATTATAATTAAAATTGTCCGTCCAGCCACTTTAAATTTATTTTACTATGTTCACGTAAGTGGTATCCAATAAAATAGGCAGAATATAAACAAAGTGTCGCCTCTGTTACGGTGACATCGCATCTATGACTCATTAACCGCTCCCCGCGCGCCCCGCACTGCCGCGCTTGTTGCACAGATTTTGTTCGCGGCGTCTTCTCTATACGTAGTAATAAAACTCAATGACTGTTTATTGCTTTTTTTGTGTTTTCTCCTAGCTCGTATAAGTGTCGCAACGGTTTATGAGCGCTCGGCAAAACTGGCGGGGATGTCTGCGCAGGTGTACACTCTACTCCCGCCATAACAGATCCAAAAAATGAATACTGCGCATTCAAGGTCAGCGCTCATAAACCACTGCGACACTTATAATGACTTGTAATTTATATGTTTTAGTAATTTAGTGGAAACTTTGCTGATTTATGTTCTTCTTGTATGTATGTATAATGTGTAGCGAGATATTGTATGTTTCCCTAATATAAATAAAATTAAAATAAAATAAAGGAAATCGTAGACGATTTTACGCTGCATTCATAGATTAAGAAAAATCACCGAAAACTTTGAGTACCTATCAAATTAGGTCACTTTAAATAAAATTGTTAATTTATTACGGTAAATGATCCTTTAAGTTGTAAGAAAAATATGTGCCCGTGAAAGCCTATATAGGTATAAAATCTAACATTAAATTTTCTATTCACAGTTTTCTTTGTCTTGTGTAGTATGAAATTTTTCCATTCTGATCAATCTTAATGAACCTTTATGTTGGGGTTTAGTTCTTCATATATTATTTAGTTTACCTTAAACAAAGATTACACGTTAATGACCTGTCCTCCCTACATCAGATTTCTAACGAATCTAGTTAATTTTACATATTTAAATACGAAAATTCGTAGCAAAAATGCTTCTTCATTTCAATCCATTTTCTTAGAGAAAGTTTTAGTCAAAACCACACAAACGAGTGATGGATGAGAGCGATTAAACCGTCAAATTTCTTATGAACAAATTCCGGAAAGTTATTCATGAGTCACACCACAACTTAGTTAAGTAAACTGAGCCAAATCGTTCGCTGTGTTCGAACTTGTTTCGTTACTTGTAATTAACACTTTCGGTCAATTTTAAATACAACCAATTTGGTGAATATCAAAAGTTTTATTTGAACATGCTATGAGTATATTATCACAAATTAATTTGAAATGATAAATATTTAATTTTGTAATGGCTTAGGCATTTTAATTATTTTGTTATAAGTACATACTCTTAACTGTTTGTGTCCAAATTTTAATAACCTCACACATTACGAGTATAAAACATCTGTATGTATTCGCTATTATCTCAAAAACTACTGAACGGATTTTCATGCGATTTTCACTAATGGAAAGTTTGTAAAACGAGGAAGATTTTTATACATAACTATATATAAAAACCTTCTCGTTATTGCACGCGACTTAGCTCGCGTAACTTTATAAAATATAGCATATGTTACTCGCTGATATATCAAATGTAGCGTTCTATAAGTGAACGAATTTTCAAAATCGGTCCAGTAGTTTTTGAGTTTATTCATTACAAACATACTAAAATACAAATTTCTCTTTATAATATCAGTAGATATAAATTTGCAGAAAAAAAAATTTGTATTTTAATATAAATGCTGTCGAAACATAGTTTTCATCTGATAGAAGATATCTCTGGGATATCTCGAACAATCATCAATAGCACAAAACATACACAGGGAGCTTATGTGCCTCATTACACGATTAAAGGATGCTAGAGCCCACATTCCCCTAATCCCGCCTTATCCATTTATCCTATCAGGTTCGGCAACGCATTTGAATTGCCAGTGGCTATATTATTTGTATCTTAAGCCTTGCCATCTACCATGAAGTTACCGTCATGTCAGCCTGCATGCTGACATGAATAAAAAATGTTGCTAATGCTGAATAAAATAAAATAAAAACCTTTCTCTTTTTTATTTTTTAGATACAATAAATAGCGTATTAAAATAATTATTACTTAAAAAAATAAATAAATAATATAATTGTTATCTGACAATAAATACCCAATTTGGATCTAACGAAGTTTTGACAATTGGCAAAAACATTACGGAGACGAGGACCACAATTATAAAATTTTTAGGTCCACATAAGAATCTTCAAACTTAACATTTGTATTTCTATGTATGTAAGTACAGTTATTTTTTCAAATGACAAACGAATACATCTAAATATAACAAAACAAATGCATACTTTTTTTTCACATTTGAATGATAATACATAGTTAAATAAAATCCCATTGAGTGAGGGTCATGGCAGCAAAAAGGTATCTGGTTTAGCATAAGCTGATGAAAAGCACAACGCTCATTTTACGCCAGTCCTACTTGACAGTTTCACGCCGGCAAAATACGCGTCGTTATAGCAGTATTGTTACCTAAATCTAAAAAGCCAATTCAACTTCTATAAAAATTTACATATAAAAAAAGAGTTAACTTTTTAATCGAATTAGTTGTTGGTATTGGAATTTCGCACGGAATGTATTAGGTACATAAAATCGACACATGTCATTGTTAAACATTATTTTTTATAAATTTATGAGCTTATATATAAACGAGATCTTTCCCATAATAACATACATATACAGTTTTTAAATACAAAAATACTATTTACAACCAAGTTCCACAATCGTAATCTATTGAGCAGAGCCTCTGCATAGCGGCTAATCCACGTGCTCTCGCTAGCTTATCATCCTGTATCCTAGATATATCGTCATCTTCAATTTTACATTCGTAAACCACATTATATGACATTGCATTTTGAAAATAACTTTCGTCGTCCTCAACGTTATTATTAATACCTTCAAATCTATACTTAACTCTGTTTCTAAAATCGAATTCATCATTACAAAACTCTCTACCATCAATAACACCACTATCAGCCTTTGGTTCGTCCTCATTCTTGATCCAGAAGAAATGTAGGGTGTGATCGTCGTAAGCTGGTTAGCGTCAGTCATCACAGAAGGACACAGCCGGGGCCGAATGGTGGTCCCTTTGCGGTACAAAACAAGCGCACGCAGGAGGTCCAGGGGAAGAGAGAGCTGATCCAGGCCCAAGAGACCCACCGCATGATAGACGAGCCCTGTCCCTGATGTCGAGAATGGACCTTTGCGTTCCCCACCATGGCTGGTCGTAGTTTTCACTGTCTACTCCTCGATTGAAACCAGGCTCTGGAACAAATTGTTTAGTTACAAATCGGAATTGAATAAACAAGTAGCTACAAATTCAAATTCAAGTACAAATTCAAATCTTAATTATTAAAAGTGTGGTTTAAGCTGGATACAGACCAAAATCTAAGATTATCTCGCATAGCTGACGTAGTTTTTTATACTTGTGTACAAGATTGCATAGTTTGCGGTCCGCAGAAAAATTGCGTCAGCTAAATTAACTGAGCTCAGCTTTCGGTTTTCATCTAGACTTAAGCTTATTCCTAAAAAAGGAGAATTGGTTATGGAGAAAGACTTCTCGAACGTCGGTTATCCGATCTGGATTCAAGGGTCTGTCTTCTGTTCTTCTTGAATTTGGTTTTACCTAATGGGACTGTTTGTCGCAAGTAGACATACTTGTCAATAAATTCGAGAGTTGACTTCCCGACTGTTACTGGGGTGGGCGCAACATGGACTTTTGAGATAACTTTCTTGACTATATTAATTTTAAGGCACAACCTTCGGGAAACTCGTTCGAGGCCATCGAGCATCGAGGTGTCATGGGTCAATATAGAATGGAGACGTCTCAACTGTTCGAGTGAACAAGTTTAATTAATAGACATTGTGGAAAAAGACATTCAATTGATTTGTTAGTATTTGAGAACAAAAGTTGTAACGATAATGGCGCATATGAGATTGCCGGAAACGCCAAAGTTTGACGGCTTCCAATTACAATAACAATAAATCCACAAAATCCCTGAATATTATTTGAACTTCTGAAAATGTGTTATAATTCTGTAGAAGTTTGAGTTTGTACAAGCATTTATACTCATACCTCAGGGCAATTCAAGCTTTACTATTGATTTTGTACATATTAGGTAAACATAATATAATAACGAAAGAGAAAACTTCGAAACCCTTTTCCTATTATTTTTTTGTTTTACAGTTTTTTTGTGTAGTAGCTATTGGTGAGCATTTGTTTTACAACCCGTTGGTCAGCAAAGAAATAGTTCAATTTTTTTAATATAAAAAAAATATTAATAATATAATTATTAAAAAAAAATTAATGTCATTTAATATGTGTCACGTTTAATACAAATCAAAATTAAAATAGTTTGTTGCAAAGTGCTCAAAAATTTCCAATAGGTTGTATCAATTTTTTTTTTAATACTACGTTTTTTCTTCACTGTAGTCGAATTTCAATTAATTGGAGAAATTCACAATACTTAATGTGAAAAAAATTTCATAAATAAGCTATTAATTTTAAATAAAACTACATAGAATTAACAACTCATTTTTTGGTTATGATTGAATAGCTTTGTATTATTGCTTTATAATTAATTATTTCATATTTCATCGTCTTTAGGTGGGTCAACCGATACACCCAACAATACAGGACCGATGAAAACGTCGTAAATTAAACTTTGTTAACAATAATTGGTTTCGAGCAAGTTCATTGCTTTCACAACCTTCCTTTGAAGTTTATAATATTACATTTAAAGTCTCAATTAAAGATAATTAACTACGTTCATACACAAGAAGCTTTTGAAATTATCTGTCCGTTAAAACCAAATAAACATTGTCTAATTGCATCAAATTTTCATATATTAGAAAGTAATAAGTATCGTTATTTGTTTATTTATTTATTTTACTTTTTGTGTAATGTGTAGTAAGTGTGTATATTTTAACATAATATTTTTTTTGAAGCTATGGACACAGTCATGTCTGAAATACATAAATAATATATAAATAAATATATATATCTTCACACATTCCACACAGCACCAATTAGATTCACACTAAGCAACTAATGCTTGTTTTATGTATTCCAGACAGTTGATATACTACATAGATTACTTCTTTTTTGTAAATACATACATATTATAAATACAAAACATCCATGATTCAGGTACAAAGGTAAAATGTTAACACATAAACATTTGCCCCTAGCGGGATTCGAACCAGCGACCGTTTGGTTAACAGCTAGGGTTGCCAGCCACTAGACCAAACGTGGCGTCATAAAGTTGTTATTATTATTATTATATATCCATATCTAATTTCATTCATCAAAGTGTTTTTGATTATTATTTCTTAGAGGCAGGGTTCACTGTGTTTCTCAGTCATAAATTGAGCATCCTGTCTGGCGGCAGTAAGCAACCAGACCCTTACAAAAGGCTACTGTGAAAAATCAGCTCGTGTGCTGTTGGGTTTCCTCGAGTGGCTAAGGGATTTTATCCTTATAAGGTGGACAACGCACTTATAGCAAATAAGTATTTATGACACTGCTTGTGTCAATAGATGACTGTTGCCTACCATCAAGTGAACCGCCACGTCACCTTGACCCACTCACTTTGACATAAAAAAATACAATTCTCTAAAACTTTATAATTGAAAGGTTCATAGAAATGAAAATGAAATTTTCATTATTAATTTTTAAGGTAGGTACCTAAGTTTATTAACAAACATTACGTGGAAAACCGGTACTAGTATTTTTATTCATTACTTTTATTATTAAGCTGAAGAGTTTGTTTTTATTGTCCTCCTTAATCTCTGGAAAAACCAGTCGAATTTAAAAATTTCTTTTTGCATTTGATAGCAATTATCCTGATTGGGGTTGTAGCTGGGTTATAAGGCTATTTATAATCAAGCACTGAGCCCTACAGGCCCAACAAAAGGAAAAAGTCTCAGAAAAAACCTTAATCGAAAACTAAGATGCGACTAGACACGACGTAGGGTCAACAGACGAGGACGGCTGTACGAAAGTCAACGAACATTACCGAGAAGAACCGACACGTACGTACGTACATAATAATCCGTATGTATGACTGTATGTCTTTGTCAACTTAAATGGCATGGGACACCCGCGGGACACAACTAGTTAATTCATAAACAACTAGTAGGTATAGTTAGTAAATGAAAATAAATCACTTTTTTTTTAAATTTGAAAACTTGTAATAGTAATAGCTTAGACTATTAATATATATTTTATTATTTAGTAAAAAAAATCACTTACTGTATCGATATAAAGAATTTTTTCTTCTCTCGTGATCTTCTCCGACCAGCCACCAGGTTTTCATATCTCCTTTGCCCTTTTAAATAAAACAAACGCATTGTTAAAAACAGAGCTAGCTTTTCAGAGAGTAAAATGGGGTTATGAACTTTCAAAAGTTGGCTTTGGTCTGGCTCTGGCAAGTAGTAGCATGGCACAAAGCATTTTGCTATCATTTTGACAGCCCGTCTTGGCATGGCAGTGATTATCTCCTTACAGAAGAATACCGTGAAATAATAGCATGTCCATGTGACTTCCTTATTATCCTGAATCCTACTACTTGCTTG
The DNA here is from genome assembly GCA_936446665.2 of Synanthedon andrenaeformis. NCBI lineage: Eukaryota > Metazoa > Arthropoda > Insecta > Lepidoptera > Sesiidae > Synanthedon > Synanthedon andrenaeformis. The sequence continues at coordinate 11,396,039 of OW387787.2, read as the reverse complement.
TGTTATAGGCGACGGAAGCCGCCTTTCTGATGACATTTACATAAAAATATAAGGTCTACAAGTATACACATAATACAACACTGAACAAAAATAGTTTCGCAAATACGATTCGGTTCAAATACCTAATAACTATTGTCAATACAGACAAAAAGAAAAAATGTATTGAAATGTAATTTCAATTTTCTAGAAGCGTATTATTGGCCTTTTTCTACTAAAAGCTTTTTCAAGTGTAAAGAAACACAATGACCGTTGGCTTTTCAGTTGAGAGTACAAAGAAGCAAGAAATGTGTTGAAATAATATCAAACCTATTACTATTGATTTTATGGTATAATTTCCTTTGGGTAGGTACCTTAATGTTGACCATTCCTCTTTCCTTGAAGTGATAGCCTCCGTGTTGCCTCAGCAGTAGATACGTGTCGTTGCTGACGTGTATCCTGTGCGGCTCTCCGCTCGACTCCATCCTGGCTGCTGTGTTCACAGTGTCACCGAAGAGACAGTACCTTGGCATCTTTACGCCTACCACTCCGGCGGCACACTGGCCACTGTGTATGCCTGGTGAAAAACAACAAGTTCTCAAACGGTGTATGGCAACTGCATGTGCATGGTGTATGGCCATGTGGGTGTATTTAACTAAGAGTTCCTGCGGAAGATCAGTGCTGGCCTATGCCAGCAAAATACTGAGTAGGGACCTTTTTGTAACTTGTAACTTTTTTTTATTTTTATTTCTTACCGTTACTGTTTTTTTCTTTTTCTTTGTATGTTACTAAGTTATAAATAAATGATTGATTGATTGATTGAAACGGGAGTTCAGTTAAAGTTGACTCTTACGACAACTCTTACGACCGTTAAAGTTGTCGTTGATTTTTAGCCCACACCGTCCCCTACTCTGCCGGGCATACATAAGGATTTTCCAGGGTAAATTTCAGGTTTTAATTCGTACCTATTCTAATTCGTAGTCTAGCAGCCGGCATGTTACGCATGCGTATTTTGGGAACTGCGTCCAAAACATGGAGTGCCAGGGAAGCCACTTCAGCTGCATGCCTCGAACATCGTTCCGGGAGGCCTCCAACCACCATATATGCGTCTCCGATCGTCTCCACCTGATAAAATGTATACAATTTACCTTACTATAGAAACATAGTATTCAAAAACAAAAAGAATTAGGTAGGTATCTGAAATTAGTTCCGAAAAACTTTTTCGATTACTTGTTTCAAGTGTTTAAGAGTAAATTGCTGAAACTCGCTAATGAACTCGACCGTTAAAAGTTACATATGATATTAATTGTATGTGTCTCTCATTGTGTAATCTATCTTTTTTATCTATCATTTTTTTTATCTATCTTTTTTACCTTTTTTTTTTAATCTAGGAGTAGTAAGCGAAACTTTTAAAGAGAAAAAACTAAACAAAGTTAATATTTTAGGCACGCCAATTTCAGCTTAAACAAAATGTTACATAAAGTATTGGGATCTTAAGTATTACAAATTTTAAATAAAAGAAAATTAATTTCTAAGGTTTTACTATCCGTAATTAATACTGACTTGTATTTTGGCCACTATAAATTTAATTCTAATTTGTATACTTCGATGCACCGTGGAAATTGCATATAATAATAAAAAAAGATTAGAAACAAGGTAAAAAACACTACAATGACAAACAGTACGAAAAATAAAAAAGTTTCTAATACAATTTCTCAGAAATAATAAATTTCTAAAATTAACATAAATACAACATTCTCAGTAAAAATCTTTTTTTTTACAATATTACTCACCTTGTAAACGTTGTAATAAGAAATGATGGCGTCGCAACACGTGTACAAATCGTTTAGAATTTCTACGATCTGCAAAAAATAATAATAATAGAAGAGTGCTTTGATTTAAATTATCAATTATGTATGAACATTTTTGTAAGAGATCAGAATTTATCGAGACTTCGCCCTATCATTCCTATCATCACAGGTCTAGGAGTTATTTCTACAAAGAAGCTATCCAAATCTATGGATGGACAGGAAAATAGTCTCTGAACCGTGAGTTCAGAAACCGTGAGTACCTATCATCGCTAATTCGTGTTTACTATTCCACTAAAAACCTAATGGCCCCTCTTCATGTTGGCCCATAGCGATGGCCAACTATGATTGGCCAGCGTGTGGAGGGCGTATTGGCGTCGGATGGCTTATGGCGCGTGCGATTGTCGTGGGATGGCGTCGATGTCGGTTTTTCCGCCGCACATCAAAGGCAGTGGGCCAGCGATGGCGGTACGCATCTACACGTGGCCCATACCTCAGTGCCTGCTCGAACGCGGTTGAGTGTGGACGTTCACGCTTTGTTTATTAATTTACGATTTTTCTTAAAAATGACTAATACGTGGCCTCATAATGAAGTACCATACACACACACAAACACACATGCACGCAATCACGCATAATATGTTTCTATGTATGTATGTATTTGCATATAATGTATTATATATACATGTATCTATAATTATATAAGCATATTATACATTATATGCAAAATTAAAAAATGTAACAATATATGTATAATTTTTTAATATAATTTTTGTTATAATTTTTTAATTACTCGTGTTTTTTAATGTATTTGTGAAATGTTACATGCTGTAACTATTAATTGAATAAAAATAAAAATATTGGGATAGTAAATATATTGTCGCAGCGGCAAATGCTTCGACGTCTATCTTGGAAAACGTTAAGATCACAACTGAATGTCGTCATTGTGTAGTTGCGTATCAACCATCGCATGGCCATCTCGCTGGGCCAGCGCTGGCCCATTATGAAGAGGGCCCATAATATTTAGATGCTTTTAGTTACGTTTACCTAATGCAGGGGTCAGCAACCTTTTGAGTCGGAAGGGTTAAAAATTACAATATACAAAATGCCTTCTTGATTGCCGTGGTAACGAATAATATATAGTTTTTATGATTCTTTAGGCCTATTTGTATATAATCTATAATATATATTTTTTAAATTTATGGCTGCAATAAATAAATTAAAAAAAAAAGAGCCACAAAAATTTTATTTGCCAATAATAAATAGTAGTTGCATAAATAAAGTTTTTTGATAAAAAAAACTAAACTAATGTGTTGAAGTGAAGAGACTAGTCACGCTGCATGGAGGATTAGACTAGAACCGTACTAGGCATAAAGCTAATTTAATATGACATTTAATCATAACGCGATTTATAGTCCATCCAGTCCAAACCGCCGTTTAAGTGCCCAATAACAAGTTTGACTAGTTTTATATTAATACTAGCTGGTGCCCACGACTTCGTCCGCGTTGAAAAATATTAAGTATAGCCCATCCTGTGTCCCGTACGTCCAAATATTTATCTACCAAGTTTCATGAAAATCAGTTAATTCGTTTCAGAGTTATGGAGGAACATACATACATACATACATACAGAAAAAAATATATCTAACATATTATGTACATGTACATATCTAACATATTATGTACATATAATGTTACTTTTAAAATATCTCCCCACTCGAAAAAAATCCAAAGTTTCAATGATTTGATTACTCTTTACATAATTTTCTAATTTCTATTAAATCAAAACGAAACGCTTAATGCTAATCGCAAAACTCTAGAACAGCTGAACAAATTCGTCATTTTTTAAAATATTCTTAGCAGTCCGAAGAAGGTTCTTATGAAGAAAAAAACTAGAAAAGAGTTCCCGAAAAACGTTAAAACCACATTTTTATTTTTCTCATTCCCAGACAGAATGACGTCTGTAGGATTCGCTAGTGTGTACGATAGATTGATGCTAGTATGCAATAATAACAATTAAAATCATATTTATATTGTCCACACTACTTCTGATTAAAAGTTGTGGCACTTGAAAACGGTCTCCTCGACATTCATTTGAAATTCTCAACATTATGGTCCACAATTTAATTTGATTTACAACTCCTTGTTTAATTTGAGGTTCAAAGGGCGAAAATGTAGATTACTGTAATTGATTTCCACAACATTCTAATTTTGTACTTAGTAAACACAGGAAATTCTACATAAATAACTTGTTTTTCAAAAACATAAGTTAATCACAATAATTTGTTTGTTTATTAATAAATACAGCCAAATGCGTAGTTTACGAATTCAAATGCGTAGTTTACGAATTCAAATGCGTAGTTTACGAATTCGAATGCGTAGTTTACGAATTCAAATGCGTAGTTTACGAATACAAATGCGTAGTTTACGAATTCAAATGCGTAGTTTACGAATTCAAATAGTTTGCTAGTAGTTTGCCTAATGTAGATTTTTTATAACCACTTGAGAAGTATGGGTCGAGTTAATTATTTTAAAATTGTTATCCTTTTTAAAAAAATAATATAAGTACAAGATATACCTATATGGAAATTGTAATTGAATTTAAATTTTTGAAATTTTTATTAATGTTTATTTGTTACATTATCTGTTTTTCATTTTGATATTTTAACTTTTTTTTTTTACTGTGCTTTGTCACTTTTTGATTTGACTTGAGCAAAATGATTTTCTTTCAGATTGAAAACTGTTCTTAAGGGATCATTCAAAAATTTAAGTAAAAAATTCAACGTCTGCTAAAAATAAAGAGAAAAGATTTGTATGTGTTATGAATAAACTCAAAAACTACTGGACCGATATTAAAAATTCTTTCACCTATATAAAGCTACATTATCCGCGAGTAACATACATAGGCTATATTTTGTAAAGTTATGTGAGCGAAAACGCGTGCAACAGTTAGTGAGCAATAAAAAATGAAAATTTGTTTTAACACGTAAGAACCTCGAACGAAGTCGCAATCAAAATCTAATTTCATTTTGCCTTGTCTTGATATAGGTCTTCATTAACACCCATTTAAAGCAATGACGTACCTGCATAGGTGTATTGGTCGCGGCCAACTTTGTAAATCCAACGATATCACTGAAGTATATGGTCACGCAATCAAAACTTTCTGCCTGCACTCTTTCACCGCGTTTCAAAGCTTCTGCCACCGTCCTATTAAAAAAATATATATACACAAATTATCGTCATGTCATCTTCTATGTTAAAATGTGGCAGGCAGTCTGACAGTTAACTTCCCCCCTTTGGTGTTCTGTGACCTTGTCGAGGTGAGGAGGCAATCCGAGTGGTTGCAGGGGTCGGTGAGCTCACCGGCCTTCATCAGAGCTCGTAGTGGGGCATCAGTTGGAGGCTCCAACCAACTGATGCTCCACTACGAAACCCCCCCCCCCCTGCTTTTTCTATTCCTTCCTCGTTGACCGCTCTTTCCATTTGACGACATTTGGTCTAGTGGCTAGCAACCCTAGCTGTTAAGCAAACGGTCGCGGGTTCGAATCCCGCTAGGGGCAAATGTTTATGTGTTAACATTTTACCTTTGTGCCTGAGTCATGGATGTTTTGTATTTATAATATGTATGTATTTAGAAAAAAAAAGTAATCTATGTAATAAATCAACTGTCTAGTATCCATAATACAAGCATTAGTTGCTTAGTGTTGAACTAGATGGAGCTGTGTGGAATGTTTGAAGATATTTATATTTATGTAGCATTTGTCAATTTATTTATGCTTAATTTAAAATTCTTCAAAATTTAAATTCTTCATTAGTCAAGACCGCATCAAAATCCGTTGGGAGGTTTAGGAGTTAGCGGATATACAGACAGACGCGGAACTTCAATTTATCTATGCAATAATAAGCATTAGTATAAATTTTGAAATGTCGATGATCCGAATATCCACATAAAAGCTTTTACCTCTTTACAGTATCATAAGAGATTTGTTTGTTTATTCCTGCTTTTAAACCGATTTACATAATAACTTTTCACTTAATGTCAAGTGGAAAGTTATGTCACTTAATTCGAACCGCAAATTTTCACAATACTGCGCAACATTACTGCGAAGTCAATTACGCTGGAAAAGGGTAAAAAAATTATATCGTCATACATGTGAACTTTAGAACTTTCTATGAGCGCTTTCACTGGTGTGTGTCCTTAGGAGATGGTAGCTGATAGTTACCATCTTCTAAGGACACATAACACAAAACAAGCACCACAAGGAAGACTATGAGCCACCTGTACACAAAAGAAATTTGAGGTCGTCACCTGGGCAGCATTCTGTGAAGTAAATCGTCAGTTCTTCTCTTTTCTTGCAACAGTTGTTCTGTTCTGGCCGCTACAAGAGCTTCTAAATTCGACGCATATTTTTCCATCATAGCCAACATATTGTCGAATATGTTGGTTTTCCTATATAAAAAAAAAACAGTCAATATGGCTTCAAATTAATATTATTTTTATAAGTTTTTTGAAGAAACAAATGATACTGTAATATTTTTTCAACTGATGTTTTTCTAATAAATAAATAACAGATAACTTTATACGGCATAGTAAAATAAAAATATTGTTTTAGAACTTTTAATTAAATAAATAATAGATAAATTTATGATACCTACTTAATGCTTTGTAATGATAACATTAAGTAAAGAGTATTATTTTAGACTAGGTATTTAAATAAAGAAATTTATTAAAATTAAATAATATTATAAATAAATAAATAATAAACAATTTCATGACGTGGCTATTGATATTTAACGGCTCAGACAACAGATTCCTCGATTTAAAAAAAAAACCTAAAAATCTCTATTTTACACCGTTGTTTATTTTGTTTTGGATTTGCAAAAAAGAAAAGTATTTATTATTTTAAGGCAATGAGGAATTTTGGACAAGAAAATGTCTCGGAGCTTCCCGTAAGATGCCCATTCTTAAGACATGTCATTTAAAATTGTGAAAATAAAATAAAATTTGAAGTATCATTATAACATAGGTTTTATAGGCTTCTATCCAGAATCACCGGCACATATATCTTTCCCGATGAATGGGAATGAATAGTGAGAATATTTCTTACATGCCAGCATGCATATCCTTCAGCCTCAATCGAACCAGTCTCAGATCCGGCCTCCGATCAGGTCTCTCGCTCCAGCAAGCATTCAACACAGCCAGTACCGAGGGTCTGGCGGCTAAGCCGGCTAAAGGTGGTCGAAAGAGCACTCCGCCGATTGGCTGTCTCACGCGGCCGATGATTTCTATTCAAAAAAATTATCGGACTCTTCAATCTATCTTCAATAACTTGAATACTTAGTAATTTTTAAATCGCAAAATTCTTATACCTGTAATATCTATTCTATACAATTAATAAAATCGTAATCGTAAACGAAAAGTGTCTGTATTTGTATAACCGAGGTAAAACAAATATTTTTTTAGAAATTTAGTCTGTCTGTGCGTTTGTGTACGCTAATCTCAGAAACACAGTAGTTGGATGTTTGACACACAGTAGTTTATACCTTACATTAACATGTAGGATACTTTTTATCCTGTAAAAATGTTAGGTTCCTATGGAATTTGCAAGAAACAAACTAAAGTGCGTACGAATTTGCTGGCACAGCAGAAGAATAATATATTTTTGTCTGTGCGTTTGTGTACGCTAATCTCAGAAACACAGTAGTTGGATGTTTGACACACAGTAGTTTATACCTTACATTAACATGTAGGATACTTTTTATCCTGTAAAAAATGTTAGGTTCCTATGGAATTTGCAAGAAACAAACTAAAGTGCGTACGAATTTGCTGGCACAGCAGAAGAATAATATATTTTTGTCTGTGCGTTTGTGTACGCTAATCTCAGAAACACAGTAGTTGGATGTTTGACACACAGTAGTTTATACCTTACATTAACATGTAGGATACTTTTTATCCTGTAAAAAATGTTAGGTTCCTATGGAATTTGCAAGAAACAAACTAAAGTGCGTACGAATTTGCTGGCACAGCAGAAGAATAATATTTTTTTGTCTGTGCGTTTGTGTACGCTAATCTCAGAAACACAGTAGTTGGATGTTTGACACACAGTAGTTTATACCTTACATTAACATGTAGGATACTTTTTATCCTGTAAAAATGTTAGGTTCCTATGGAATTTGCAAGAAACAAACTAAAGTGCGTACGAATTTGCTGGCACAGCAGTAGAATAATATATTTTTGTTATTATTCTACTAATATAAATGCTGAAGTGAGATATTAATCCTTCACGCAAATGAGTTTGGTTTGAAAACGAAAATGAATATCACCAAAAAAAATAAAAAGGCAACCTGGGATCGCGACACTGGTTTAATCAAACGAACGATGTTCAAATATTAGAACTTACCGGCATTAGTTAAGTTGGTATCGCCCCATGGTCCATTTCTGCCCAATATCTCATATAGAATGATGCCAAAAGAATACACGTCTCCTTTCTGAGAGCCCCTTGGATTCAGGTTGGACTCCCGTAGTAGTTCGGGCGCACGCCACAGCATACGTCTCTCCATGCGAAGAGCATCTTCGGAGTCTGCACATCCACCTGATGTAGGTACAAGATATTAGAATTTTGTTTTACCAAAACGATTTGTCTGGAAAGAGGCCTTGATGCAAATAACAATCTCTCCAACATGACCAATACCCATCAATACTAATAATAAATCTGTAAGGGTCGGTCATGGAGTAAGTTACTTTGTTTTCAGAGATATCGTTTTCAGAGATAGGCTCTATACATGATACTGAAACTGAATTTACGATTTTAGGAATTTTTTTCTGTATGTATGTGCCTCCATAACTCTGAAAGGAACTAACTGATTTTCATGAAACTTGGTAGATAAACATTTGGAGATACGGGACACAGGATAGGCTACTTAATATTTTTCAACGCGGACGAAGTCGTGGGCACCAGCTAGTATATTAATATGTGTGTATTTTATATGTATAATGAAATACCACGGCTCTTTTAATATTATTTAGGGTGGTAAGGAGGGTATCGGTCCACTTGATGATTATCCTTTATCCTGCTAAGATAGGCAGGTTTCGTGGAAATAAAACTGTAAAAAACTGAAAATTTTAATAAAATATTAGCAAATTTTATTTATAACGTTAGCCCACACATATCTGGGTTATATAGATCATTATTATAATGATAAATTATTACTTCGAGGTCTAATTTCTTAATTAGACCTCGATTGCTCTAACTATAATAAACTTCATCAATATTTTCGCCACGCTTTGCAAGATAAATTTACTAAGAAAGACATTGTTATTTTAATAAAGATCAGTCCATTTTCTATCCAAAGTAATAACTTACTTAAAAAGGATTACCATTTTATAGCAAATAAATTGCTTATCCCACTAAAATCCGGTTAGATAATAGCTTTACATTCATTACACAATTACGTAGTATATATCTAAAACTAGCGGCTCGTTCCCGGTTGATTTTGTGTAACCATTATCCCATATTAACACAAGCGACCTACACCACCAAAGGTAATTTCCGTTTATAGAAGTTAATCTAATCTAAAGTATGAACGTTTCTAATTTCGGTTGTAACTAAATACAATATTCAAACAAATTATTTTGAGATATCATTGAAATATTTTGTAGTAATGAAAATTTCGAGATGAAATGAATTTTTTTTTTAATTTTAAGCCTATAGTACACACTATAAGTACTGTATTAGGGTATCACCTAAAAATAATTAATTCAAAACCTGTTAAATAAGTATGAGCAATAAAAATGAAATAAATATTGAAATGTTTAAGAAAAAAGGGTGGCGGAAATAGAGTTATCTCAGCCGCAGGACGTCCTCTGCTGGAAATAGGCCTTATCAGCGAGCCTATTCTCTATCTACGGTTTTGCTGTGGTTATCGACTCGACAATTGTCTACTTTCAAAACCTTTTAAAACAAGCACCTTTCAAAATGTCTATAACGTTTTTACCGTGGTTATACATGTGACACATGTCGATGAAGTTATTGGCGCGTAATTGTGTGGTTTTTACTTTTGGTAAAGTATTATTTCCAATTTAGATAATGTCGACATTGGAGTCGATAGTTTTTAAAAACCACTAATAGATAATAGGGCAACCGGTCGTCTGTCTACTTTGTGGGTGGATGTCCTACGCTGCGCTTGCTGGTACGTGGCCTTCACTCGAGAACCTTCCGGCGCCAGTGGCCTAAGGCTCTCCTATATATATGCCCTGCTCACTGCCACTTCAACTTACTGATCCGCCGGCTTATGTCGGTAACTTTCGTACGTCTACAGATCTCCTCATTTCTGATTCGATCTTGCAGTGTAACCCCCGAGCATAGCCCTCTCCATAGCTCCATGTATACCTCTAAAGGTATGTAATACCTATAAAATCTCACAGTGACAGAACTAATATAAATTTATATTAAAAATAATTAGGTACTTAATGTGATGAAAACCTTTTTATTTGCACATCTTTTTCAAATGGAACGCGGGGTCGTTACAATTTATTTTACAGCTTTATCAAATGACATTTTTGCGGTTTACCTTTTCGGTACCTCTTTTAGTGTCAATTTTATTATCCTATTTAGAAATATAAGTCAAGTACCGAGTACGTAATAACCGATTCAGTACCAACACCTTCATATAGATTGATATGCACAGTAAGGGCATGCATACCTATAGCATTTCACAGTTATAGGTTGCCCAACCCTTTTTTAAAGAAATATAAAACCGTTTATACGTATATAACTAGAGACCAGCTCCAGGTTTCGTTCGGGATGCAATTAGTGAAAACCGTATCAAAATCTGTTGGGTGGTTTAAAAGTAGTTAGCAGAGAAACAGACACACGCGGATACATTCGGCTACTTGGTTCCAAAATATTGTTATTTTTTTTTTAATTACAAAAAACTTAATTTGGTTTTATCATATAGGTACTAGCTGTTGCGCGCGACTTCGCCCGCGTAATTTTATAAAATATAGCCTATGTTACTCGCTGATGATATAGCTTTCCATAGGTGAAAGAATTTCTAAATACGGTCCAGTTTTTGAGTTCATTCATTACAAACATACAAAAATACAAACTTCTCTTTATAATTAGTATAGATATAATATAAGTATAGATGAAAAATTGTGTAACTGATTTTAAAAGCGGCATTAATATCCTAGAATAATGTTATGTTCCTGTGGGATTTTCAAAAAACTAGCTATTGCCCGCGACTTTGTTCGCATTCAAAATGTTATATAGCCTAAAGCCCTTCTCGTTAAATGGAAACAAGAAATAAAAATCATAAAAAAAAATCTAAATTATTATTTTTATCGAAATTATAAAAAGAATTTTTCAATTCGAACCAGTAGTGACTGAAATTAATGCTTTCACCCAAACAAACAAACTCTTCAGCTTTATAATATTAGTATAGATAAAGTATTACGCAACACACTTTACCTACAATATGGTTTTCAAATGGAATCTGAAAACGTAAGAAAAATCATGACAATAAGTTTCAAGTTACACTAAAACAAACCTTATTATTAAGGCATGAAAGTCTAACTGTGTTTTATACTCATTGACACCAAGAAACTCCCCAGTCGTCGTTTGAAATTGGATCGGATACTTTACCTATAAATGTGGAGTTTACGACCTCTATTCCCTTGAGAATGAGGTGTTTCATGTTGAACTATTGATCAACAACATAACAGGCAGTAATTATACAATTCCTCCAAAGAGATAGAATCATTATATTTACAACTACCTGGTGCCCACGACTTCGTCCGCGTTGAAAAATATTAAGTAGCCTATCCTGTGTCCCGTACGTCCAAATATTTATCTACCAAGTTTCATGAAAATCAGTTAATTCGTTTCAGAGTTATGGAGGAACATACATACATACAGAAAAAAATTCTAAAAATCGTCAATTTAGTTTCAGTATCATGTATAGAGCCTATAAACACGATATCTCTGAAAACAAAGTAACTTACTCCATGACCGACCCTTACAGATTTATTATTAGTATTGATAAATAATAAATAATGTTTATAATATATAAAAAAAACACGTTACACTTACGAATAGCCATATGAAACTGTAACTCTTTAACTACCTCATTTGAAACGATGTAGTGAAAGTAACGGTTAGGCTCAAGAGACACGATAAAAAAAACAGTTTTAAAAAGTAACAACCTACGACATTAGGGGCCCTTCGAAACTTAAATTTTTTTTTTATACATATACATAGTTTGGAGCATATAAAATAACTAGCAATTTGATTGTGATTTCAAGTTTTATGTTAAATGATTGATGAATTGTTTCTTAGACGAGGTTTTCCAAAAAAATTGTAGCATTTGTAGCTTTTTGTCAAAAATAACTTTTTTTTAAAAGATATGCTCTACATTACAAAAAAAATCTTGACCATTAAAAATTTTAAATGTAAAGAAAAAAATTAAAACAAGAAAAAAAAAACAAGAAATGAAATAAAATATTATCGAAAAGTGGAAAAATATTAATTGAACTCTTACTATAATAAAAGAGTAGAGGTACGTTTTAAAGGGATTAAAAATGGCGACGCTTCCATTTGCTTACACTACTCTAGACCACTATGGTCGGCAGCGACCTTTACATATAAATAAATTAAAAAAATCACGACTGGAGTTTACTTCGTACGAGTTTACTCCGTTTATAAAAATTTAAATTTTCACAAATCGATCACGCGGAAAAAAAAACATTGTTGTTTTTCTAAACAATATTGTTTAGATGGCGCAATATCTAAAACTTCAGATATTATAAAATATTCAATAAAATACAACGTAAATAACGCATATAAAACATAACGCATTCGTGTAACAATTTTGATTTTACTCCCATAAATTTTCATACCACGGGCTTATATACATATATGCAAGGAGTAAACTCTAAAAAATAACTTACTTTTCAAATTGTGGAGTCCGTAGTCAGCGATTTGAAGTACCCATCGGCTGTCAACAAGACAGTTACTGGAACTTAAGTTTCCATGCGAAATCAGCGCTGAGTCGTGCAGATATGTCAACCCTCTGAGCAGGTCGGCTACGAGGCTTGCCACGAACATGTCGTCAAGGTGAAGGTCTCTGTACAAACATCTTTAACATAAGCAAATAAGCTAGCAGCCTTTGCCAACGATTGCGTCCATGTAATGAAAAATCTCTGACAAATATTTCCGGGATAAAGGTCTCCTTTTGGAAAAGGGCATCAATGCGTAGTAAGTCTTCTATAATATAAAAATGAATCTTTTCAATGAAACTTTTTTTAAATTAGTATTCCTTCATTTGATGTTTAAATTTAAAAAATTTCGTTCTAGAATATTGCGTTCTTGTTTTTTCTCCGTCGCGCAGGGAGTTTGAACATTCTCTGTTTGGCTGTGGAGATATTTTCTTCAATTTTATCTTTGATAGTTTTTTCCTTTTGATATATGATTTTTTTTATTATAAGTTTCAGTTTAAATGTAAAAGAAACCCCCGAATATTATATGGGTACGTATTTCATCTTATTTGTAATGATAGAATGTTGATTTAATGTTTTTTATTATAATATGTGATTTTAGTTAATTTTAAATATTTTGTGAAATTAACATTCTATTTGAATTTCTAATTATCCTTGCAGTTTTTTTATTCTTATGCATTTGCATATTTTTTTGTTTACTCTTGTTTTTGCCTGACCATTTATTGATTAAATTAATAATAATAGGGGTTAAAGCATGAAATTGCCGTTTTATTGTAATAGGTACTTCGAATTGACATAGAACGTTCATGGTTTGAGATTTTTGAGTGAAACTTTTTTCATACGGTACCTATGTAGTTCTTCTTTTAAAAAATGTGCAACATTCGATTATCAACTTTCAGTTGTTTTTTTTTATTCAGCGTAGACAATAAAAATTCTTGTGATTTTTGAATACGAGTTCCGACGCGGAACTAACGCGGCAGAAACAGCTCGCAATATTAATGTTGCGTTTGGAGAGGGGACTGCTAATGAACGCACTGTGCGATTTTGGTTTAAACGCTTTCGTGATGGAAACTTCGATTTGAAGAACGAACCACGTGGAAGACCGCCCACACAGGTGAATAACAATGATTTGAAAGAGATGGTGGAAGCCGATCCGAGCCAAACTACCCAGGAATTAGCGGCACTGTTTAACGTTACCTTACCAACAATATTGACTCATTTGCGTCAAATCAATAAAATAAAAAAATATGAAAAATGTGTGCCTCATGATTTGACTGATCTGCAGACTCTACAGGAACTGCAATTAGAAACCATTCGTCACCCTCCGTATTCGCCAGACCTTGCTCCAACGGACTACCATTTTTTTCGTGATTTGGACAATTTTCTGCGTGATAAAAAGTTTTCTTCTCAGGAGGCAGTGCAAAATGCTTTCACACAGTTTGTCGAATCTAGATCACCAGAGTTCTATCGCAAAGGCATAAATGAGCTTCCTATTAGATGGCAGCAATGTATAGATAATAATGGTAATTATTTTGATTAAATAAATATGTTAAATTAAAAAAAAAACGAATTTTTATTTTTCAGTACAAATCGGCAATTTCATACTTTAACCCCTAATATTTAGGGATCTTGTATATCCAAATTTTAGTTTCACACGGGTCAAACACACATTTTCTAGATGTATGCTTAAATATTTCTATATTATTTCAGGGTTTTTTTATTTGGGTCATAAATTCGCACCCTTGTTCTTTTGGATCCTTGAAGCTTTGCACTACTGCAAGCTTGCTGTATAGAAGAGTTTCCTACGGCATCGGCAGGGGCCAACAATCGAGACTCACGCCTGTTGATTCCGTGGACGACTCGGGTTCCGGCCGTTATTAAGAAGGATAATCGAGCGAATTATAGTACCATAGGACCTACCCTGTTTAAGTTTTCTCATTATATTTTTATTTGCTAACTTCTGTTTTTTATTCTTAGTTAGCTGGCGCCCAATTAATTTATCTTTTTTTTTTTCCTTAGCCGATTACGTTGCTCAGTTTATAGCAAAATTTAATACGTAACATTTTAAAGGGATTTGTAGTCGCTTACAAATTTTTTCTATAAGAATTCAAATTCATGGTCTGTATACTAAAATGAGATGTGAGTAACATATTTTTTTCATGAACGTTCTAAAAGTAGATATAATTTTTTATTACAATAAAACATAAAATTGAACTTTATGGACTATAGAAAATATCTATGCGTTACTAGCATTTGCCCTCTGCTTCGTCCGCGCCCCTTTTTCTTGGGTGTTAAAACATTGTTCACTCTTCATTGCTCGTATATTTTTGTCTAGTATCTATTTAGAATCCAAGATGAAAAATAAAAAAGATAACTTCTGACAATATATATGCGTAGGCTTATTTGCTGTTAGAGTTTTGCCAGGCGTTGGATTTTTATTTTTCCGATCCCTTGGAAACAGTACTTTTTTGTGTCCTTTTCTGTATCACTGATAATGTGTATGCAAAATTTCACAATGATAAGTAGTTATGGTGTGAAAGTTTAACGGACAGACAGAATTACTTTCCACATACTTGTAGGGCTGATAACTTGGGAATAGTACTTTTTCTCTGAATAAAAGATACCTTGTCTATTTTTCTGTATACTTGACAACATGTAAGCAAAACATGATGATCAGTTCAGTAGTTAAACAGATTTACTTTGGCATTTATAATATTATAGTTAGGATTACCTATATTCCACATTTTTTTATAAATTACAATATATATTCATCTGAAAAAAAAACCAGAATATAATATTCACATTATTATTATTATTATTTTCAAATAATATTCTGCAGAAATTCACTGAGGCAGATTGGCGATCAACATAATGATAGGTGGTTATTGTGAGATGCAGATGCAGCTGCTGACCTTGTAGTATAAAAGAGAAAAGACGAGGTATTTATGTAAATGATTCCAGCATTCCTTACTCACTCACCGAAACACAACACAAGAGTTGTTATTTCAATTGTTTCATGTCTTTTGAGTTTATGACTGCAGAACGGAGTCACTACTAAGCCCCCTCGCGCCAGAAAGCCAGGCTAAGGCTGTCACTGCCAGCCAGGCTGCAATGCCTAAAATATTAGGCGACGACCAGTTGTGACCCTTTCATCGAGCAATATGAACATGAAAGATCTTATAAATTTTTACCTATCTCGTAAAAACGGAAAGCAAAGATAAAATACATTGGATTCATCCTTTGTTTCTAGAGGGACCCTGAGAAGGCTTATTTCATACCTATTTTAAGCATGTTCATAAATACCCAGACTGGTTTTATAACAGAAATCGTTTGATATATTTTTTTGCAAAATATAAGATATTTAATCACAAAATACGTGTGGCTGCTAAAACAAGTGCGTGGAGACTGACGGCAACCAAATATTTTCGTTACTTTCACTCTGGCTACGCGCAGCTAATGGACTGCTGTGCAGTGCAATCAGGGGTAATTTAATGGCTGCCGCTGCCAGGAATTAGTGGCCGCCTGGTGCGCGGGCTCTCATTTATGCAGCCGTCATCTGTTAGACTGGCTGTCGGCAGCCTGGCTGCGCAGCCATAGGGGGGCCTATATTACATTTATTGGGTTGTGTGACGTTGAGCATGGCGTAAGGTTGATATTGATATTATGTATAACATAGGTACATTATGTCATACCTATGTATTTGGTTCTGAAAATGAGAATTCCATTAAACATAAACATTTTGATTTTACTTTAAAACAATCCAATTAATATGATATTTTGTGGTTATACGTGATTGCTAGTCTGCATTAGAGCTCTCTCTCGACCACCAGAGGTATTCAGTTAACCTTGAAGGAGTCAGGTTAGCATCATAACGACTACATTGTCAAAACGACCAAATCATCATAAGGTCTAGATCTCAAAAGGACCAACCAAAGGAATTCACTTACCGGTCTGCTAGTACTCTTGCGAGGGAACCTCGCGAGCAGTAAGCTGTTACGATGCAAGCAGCACCGGTCTCAACGCAAACTCCAACAAATGCGTTAAGATTCTCATGGCGTAATTCACGAATCTAAACGATAAAGAAAAACAACATATCTATTACTTTTTACGAAATGATCAATTACAAGTAAAGATAAAACATGTTATTATTAATGAAGTGTCAACAAAATTTGTCAATTTTAACTACCTATATCGCTACTTTGAAATTTAATTAATTTTGAAAACTCCAATAAACGTTTAAGGGTGACATTTAAACATGTATAATTAATTATCTTATGTTGCTAACTTCCCTGTGTACTCTACAATCTACCTAGTCATTCTGTCCCACAATAAATTATTTAGATGCCAACGCTTTATGGCTACATAATCATATATAGTATTATTGGCCACCTTATTTCCCACAGTTTCAAAAGTCTATAGGAGATATTTTAAAGTGATAGGTGCATTGTTATTCTTCTTAAAGTGCCTCTCCAGTACTGGTATTTGACCGTCAGCTCTAAAAATTGTAGGCCAGACAGAACAGAAGTTATACACTGAAATTACCAGTGCTTTCCCTGATGTTAGGTAGCTAGGATTTCTTCTGCCTTCCAGGGATCAGTTTTCCATCATCACCAAGCAGTTAATATTTGTCGTTGCGTAACATATGCACTAGAATTTCAATTTGCACTTTTTGACACAACAATTTCCAAGTCATACCGGTACGCTAATGCACCTTTTCATTAAGACTTTTGGCTCCAGTTTTTACTTTATTAAGTTGTTAGTCATAGTAATTTTTTTTACCTGTTTAAGCTCCTTCCTGATAGCTCTTGTGACGTCAATACTTTTCTTTTGCAAACGCTTAACGGCCACTATATTGCCTCTATACAGGGCTATGCTAGTGTGAGCCCGTCGAGCCTCGACATCTTGTGGCACTGAAGTCTGCAAATAAAAATAAGTGTTCGCATTAACCTGAAATATCACACAAGGGAAATAGGACATTTGGACTTTCGCCTTAATTGGATTTCACTTACGAGTGTGTAAATTTACTTATACAGTAGTATTAAGGATGAGTAATCGGGAAAGGTTAGGGAAATGGGCTCTGGCATCCCATAAACACTCTCCGAAACACAACAGCAATCATGTTGTTATTTCACGGTGGTCTTCTGTGGGTACTGCCGCCAGATGTGCTGCCCAAATGACTGCGAAACGCAGTGTGCCCTACCACCACTTAAATTTTACTTGTCTTGGAATTTAAATACATTCTTAAATTTTACCACCCCATCGTGAAATGATCATCGTGAAATAACAGCACATGTGCTATTTTGTTTAGAGCGTGAGTTGGGGATATCAGAACTAAACTTCACCATTTCCCAGCCTGCTTAATATCGATGTTGCTATTTTATAAAATTAAAATTACACTTTCCATATATACACACCTCAGCCTTGAGATGCTTACCTTACCTCAGTTAGCGTAAAAATAGAGAGGACGCGAAAAGTTTCGGCAACTTGGTTACAAAATCTTGTATTTTTTATACTTACATTTAAAACCTATATATTTTATTTTATGCATTAACCTTTGTTATATACATACATATTTTATACATAAACTTTTCGTGAAAAATTACCTAACTGAAGGTGAAAACCGCATCAAAATCCGTTGCGTGGTTTTATGAGGAGTTTATGACCGAATATACAAACAGACAGACACGAAAGGCGACTTCAAATTTCATTGTCGCAATTAAAAATTATTTTGTTAGGTAACTACTTTTAACTTCTAATTGGCTTTAGAACAATAATAATTGCTTATTGCGAAATAGATTGTGATTTAATAAAGACTAATTAAATTACTTTTGTTTATTCAATAATTACAGACTATTGCGTAATGTAATTATTTCTAATAAATAATATTCGGTATAGCCTTTCTGTCCAGCTCGAATGGGCAGGGTTGCATGGCATCTTCTCGTCTAAAATTCCTCCGAGCCAATGTGTGTTGCAAGGCTTCGTAATAAAGCTCAACGTCGCTCAACGAGCTTTGGAAAGAGCTAGGCTCGGGGTTTACACTGCGAGATCGAATCAGGAACGAAAGTTAACGACATAACCCGGTGGATAAGTAAGTTGAAGTGGCAGGAAAGCTGGACAGACGTCAGAGGATACAGTTTTCACTTAGCGAAAGAGCGTTAAACGAGGAAAGATTTTGTATATAATTTGCAGAAAAAAATTATAAGCGTGCGATTTATCAATTATGTACAAGAGAAGATTTGTAATCGGCTTATCGGCTGTGTATTCCTACCCGGTTTGTACCTACATTCTGTATTTCATGGAAATTTTCCTACTAAAAATAATATTTATATTTCAAGAAATTCAGATCTTACACGATAACATCAAGAGAGGCAGGGCTGTGTCAATATTATTGTTTGTACGCTTGTTCGGGACTATATTGTAATTGAAGATAAAAAAATTAAGTAGGAGGGAGGTCTGTGTTATTTAAAAATAGATGGTCTCATTGATCAAGGTCATTTAAAATAATTCATTGGAGTGTTGGTAACGTCTCCAGAACTGTTGAATACATCCCTTGCAGCATTTAGTGATAAAATGAAGACAATTTAAATTACAAAATTAATAAACTAACCCCCGGCTTTCTGTTGAGCCCAGACACGCTATATACTTACAATTAGTTATAGCTAGGAATGACCCCGATCACGTCATCTTTCAAATAAAAAAAAAACGATCAAAATCGGTTCATCCGTTTAGAAGCTACGAATCCACAGATAAACAAACAGATGCATAGACACACACGTCAAACTTATAACACCCCGTTATTGCGTCGGGCGTCGGGGTTTAAAAAGAATAATAAATTGTGTAATTGGAGACAGTGTTCATAGTTCATTAATTGTTGTTTTAATATTACTTGAAGAACGATTGGCTCAGCAGCGATTTCCACTCAGAACAAACTTTTCAAAGTTATAATTGTAGTGTAAAAAAAAAACATATTTATGAGTTATATAGCACTCATAGCACAACTCATAGAATAAAAAAAAATCTCTCTAAAGAATATCCTTTAACAAGCATGTATTTGTATCGAGAGGAGAAAATAAATTAAATGAAATATAAAAAATAAAATGTAGATTCGGGTCCACTGAGATTGAAGTACAAACAATAAAATATCGAAAGAAAGGAGAAATATACAAGAAATTGTGTCACGTGTGTTTTTAGATTTTTATTACTTAAACCAAAGATAATAACGGCTAAATATATACGCTGTAATGTAATAATTTCCTAAGATAACCATGGTAATTTCTTATCTAAAAGATACAAGACTATGACGCATCTACAAAAAGACAATACAATTTACTCACAAGGAATCCTTGGGGACTCAATATTCAATATCGGAACATAAACATGTATGTTCTTGTATGTTACTTAGTAAGTAAGAAGAGTTAGATACATTATACATATACAATACACTTTCCACAACAGACACCTCAAACTTCGCTAAGGTAAATATCCCCAGCTTCGGCATGTTAAGGCTCTTAAGACTTTGATTTTTTAAAAATATTACTAAGCATGATACCACTTTGGAAGCTTTTTAGTGATAAATATTGGTGTTTTGCTAGTACATAGGTAATTTATTGCATGAATTATGTAGTTTTAGTACATATTGTTTTTTATATTAATTTATTTGTAAGCCTCTTGTTTGAACCCTGTTTCGTGATAAAATTTGGCTCTGCTTCTACGTTCGTGAATTCTTGGTCGCTGTTTCGGGATAAGTGAGTTATAATAATTTATTAATAAGAAAACATAAATATTTAATGAATTTAATAAATAAGAACAGATTTTTTTAAAAAAATAAAAAATATATATATATACTAACCATTGTTTGTCCCGTTCATAATAAATATATACAAAAATAAATGAAATAAAGCGAATAACAAACAAAATTAAATTGGTAGTACCTATGCACATTTCCCTTAAAAATGTAAATTCAGGTTACTTTCAAACTCGTATTATAAGAATTTTAGTATACAAAACATATACCGAATTTAGCTCATAAGAAACTTAAATAAATGCATTACTTGTTTTTAAATTTACATTTAAATCATCTTAATTATTATATAAATACACAAGCAACAAAAATGTATCTAGAATATCCCTGATTCGGTAGTGTCACGAATCAGGGGACCAAAGAAAAAAAAATTACCTCTGTTTCGTGAGTCGATTTATTGCAATTTTAAAGAAACTCTATGCTTGTATATAACTTTTTTTTTGTCTAATCCATTGTTAAGGAACATAAAAAAAGGACTATTAAAATTTCTATTCAAATACACTTTACCTTTGCTTGTTTATAAGCTTAAGAAGTACGGGCGTTAACCTTAGGGTTACAAGATATACACGCAAGCCACACAGCTATTCGCGGCCGACTCAGAGTTTCGAGCATCATATTTCTCTCAGTTTAGTTGCTAAAGTTTTGGTACTTGATTTTTTAGACAGTTTAAATTATAGAGTGTTAGTATTAATGTATAATTTAAATAAATATTATTTAAATAGCTTAATTTTTGCGCCACAAACAAAACTAACGAAATGACGTACTACCACGAAACTGGGGCCCTTTACCCATTATCTGCCGCCAACGTTTCTATCTAAAATCAAATATAGGGCCAGTTTTATAAATGACATACCTTTTTCCCGTTCGTTACAGTGCTGGTAACGAACGGTTAACGGTCCGTCAATAACGTTTACTGACGGTGGTTCTATAAAAGAAATACGCAAAAATACGCCGAAGTTTATGAATATTGTCGACGGTTTCGTTGTAGTCTGTCAAGAACTGTCAAGTTTCGCGTCGCAAACACATTTATTTACAAATATAACAAACAAATTATACTGTTGACTTACGAATATAGTGTACTATAAACAACTGTTCGTTAGTCAACAGTATAATTTGACAGCTAGCGTTTACTGGCTCGTTACTGACTATGATAGGGTCGGTTTATCTTACGTATCATTTATTTTGTTATTTTTGTAAATAAATGTGTTTGTGATGCGACACTTGACAGTTCTTGACAGACTACAACGAAACCATCGACAATATTCATAAACTTCGGCGTATTTTTACGGGAAGCTACCGAATGTTTAATTTCTTTTATAGAACCACCGTCAGTAAACGTTATTCACGGACCGTTAACCGTTCGGTTACCAGCACTGTAACGAACGTAAAAAAGGTATGTCGTTTATAAAACTGGCCCTTAATGTACTCCACAGATGTTCTATTTACTATCTGAAATCAAACTTAATGTTTACTACAGATACAGACGACACTGGGTCCCGAAAATTTTACATCATCCATTCATTACCTAGAACGTGTTCTTGATGTAACGAATTTACTGCTAAAATATATAGTGATAAAACAATCCAACAAGACTTATTATTATTATTGAATATTAAAATTTATAATTTGTTTGCAATGAATAAACTCAAAAACGAATTAGACCTATTTTAAAATATCTTTCGCCTATAGAAAGCCTATCTTATCAGAGAATAACATAGGCTACATTTTAAAAAGTTATGCGAACGAAGTCGCGTGCAACAATTAGTTGTGTATATTGAAATAATACTCGTATACTAGGATAAGGTGAAAACTTTTCGGTCTGACAAAGGGATGGTATTTCAATCAGAAAATTGTTTTTCCTGCCTGGGTACACAATAATGTAATTAATTTGTATGACAAGTTTCAACTTGGCCTCTCAGGCAGTAAATGTCTCGCGTGTTTTTCCTCAAAAATGGATGAACTTTAATATCGTGCTATAATAAATTTCTTCGCATTGGATGGATTAATCCCTAAGGAAATGAATGCGACGTAGACAAAAGTTTACAGGGACTCGGCTTTTTCCATGTCAACCGTTAAAACGGCTGGATTCAGATGTTATTTTTATTATATTACTAGCTGTCCCAGCAAATGTCGTTTTGCAAAAAAAAAAAATTGGGAGTGGGCCACCTTTATCACTTAGGGGTATAAAAAATAGTTTACGACCTATTATTCTCAGACATACCGAATATACCCAAAAAAAAAAAATTCATAAAAATCGATCAAGTTGTTTCGGAGGAGCTTGGTTACAAACACTGTAACATGAGAATTCCATATATATATATATATATATATATATATATATATATATATATATATATATATATATATATATAATATATATATATATACTAGCTGACCCGGCAAACGTTGTTTTGCCAAAAAATAAAAATAAAAATTTGGGATGGACCACCCTTAACATTTAGGGGTATGGAAAATACATGTTGGCCGATTCTCAGACCTACCCGATAAGCACACAAAATTTCAGCAAAATCGATCCAGCCCTTTCCAAGAAGTTTGGCAACAAACACCACGACGAGAATTTTATATATTAGATTATAGATTGTTATCATAGGACTATTTGTCTAACTTAAGTTTAGATTTTATGTCTTTTTAAATGAGACAAATGTGACAATCATTGTCATCTGGCGTTTGGTATTACAAACCGTCCCATTACAGACACATTGTGCCATTCCCTTAATGACAGGCAATAGCAATACTTCTTTTTATTCCCTATCCTATCTTCTATGGTGTTGCTTGTGATAATAAGTGACGATAGCCATATAACATCATGGGGCCTGCCCATCTATAATTGAAAATTTTTAACTAACCCTATTCTGCAAGTTGATAAGGAGTTGAGTATCCCGCAGACTGCTTGACGCTTCAGCATCAGGTCAAGGTTACCATGCCATGCAAATATAACCGAAGTAACAGTATGCCAAATTTCACATCAATCGAACATGTGGAAGTTAGTGAAATCCTGTCGTCAACTAGGAAATGAGTTGATCTTTTTCAAACGCCTAAAAAGATCTTCATAAATTATAGATAAGAAATATCCCGATCACGTCAGCTTTCAAACAAAAGCGGTCTATCCGTTTGGAAGGTACGATTGCACAGACATCTGTCTCTACACACACACACACACACACACACACACACACACACACACACACACACACAAGTCAAACTTATAACACCTCGATTTTGCGTCGGGGGTTGATAAAATATGTACGAACAACAAAGTATTGAAACAATTAAATGGAATCCACACGGGAAATTTTTTATTAACAAAGTGAGATCTAGTTATAGTTACAAAGAGATAAAGTAAGATTAATACTGGGCTGCTCTTTGTTTTTATTTGGCATGGTGATATAACGTGATATAAAGCTCATAAAATGGTGATATTTATTTTTGGCATAGCAGCAACACCATATCCGTAATGAGAGCCGCGACGTTCATTAGAAGAGTGACATATTGGTCCATATTGTTATCGGCGTAGTGATACGTCATCGTCATCAAAAAAATACTGTATTTTTCTGATAAATGTTAACTGTAAATACACTTCGTAAATTAACTTAATATTGTGACTATATTTATATCATTAAAAAAAGTTAAAAATTCTTTTGTCCCAATTTTATGCTTAAAAAAAAACAGCTTAAAAAAACATAATTATATAAAAATGTTAGGTACTTAAGTTGGTTTGTGTACGCTTCAAAAACTCGATAATGGGTAGACCGATTTTAATTTGGTTTTCATATATGAAAAGTGGGAAAGATTTTTACTTATATCGTAAAAATTGCACCCCGGGCGAAGCCGGGAGCGGTTCTCTAGTTTAATATAAATGATTACATTAAAATGTATACGTACGGTGTATAATTCGTTGAAATCTGAGGAAGGTTTTTGTGAAGAGAAAATACGTAAAAATTATGGGGCCGGAGCCCCATTTCTCTTTTTCCCATCTAAAGTTCTTAGCTGACAATTCAAACATTTCAAACAAACATTGACGTTAAACTCATCAATCAGAAAGTCCAACTTTTGACAGATCGACATCTTTCGGGCCAGCTAGTTTTAAATAATAATAGAACTTGACCTGACTGCTTTGGACTTGACGGACCTGTTTTGGAAAACTAAGAAAAATTAGACTTGACTGACTATAGTCTCAGGATCTGCTACTTTTGATTTTAATTTCAATTTTGCCTTTTACAAATTGCTATTTTTTACTAATGACACTGGCAAAACCATCGGAGAAGATCTGATGGAGCCAAGACATTAAAAGAGAAGAAGAATAATCACTAACTTTGCGGTTAGATTAGAGATTTCAACCCCAATGACATAGAAGATAGGAACTATACTTATGCTCAATAGGAAAACTATTTCTTTAGACATTTTCCGATAAAAACTATAAATTTAAATTGGCAGAATTTTACTATATCATCATCTTCTCAGCCACAGGACGTTCACTGCTGGACATAGGCCTCCCTCAAATACAGGAAGAGCGAGGCCGCCGAGGACTGGTGGCCTAGTCTCGTTTTTTATAAAACACTAGGTGTTACATGAGACTTCAACCGCGTAACTTTTTAAAATATAGCCTATGTTACTCACTAATAACGTAGTTTGCTATAGGTGAAAGAATTTTTAAAATTAGTACAATAGTTTTTGAGTTGATTCATTACAAACATAGGAATCTATTTCTCTCACCGCTACTATATCGAGCGCAGTTTGATATTGTCCGCAAAGGGCTCTGCTGCCTACCCTTTGGTGCTTTTTCCCTTAGCCCATTCTTATGGCACCCATCGGTTGAGTATTTGTGAATGCGATAGTTGTGAGGATGGATGGATTTATGTATGTATGTATGGATGTTTGTTACTCATTCACGTGAAAACTATTGAACGGAATTTTTAAATATGTACAGATTCAAAAATATAAATACAAATGTTGACGTAAGTGAAACTAATACACAATTGTGAATAGAAGATGTATATTCGCAATAAAATATAGTTTTCTAATAAACTTTTACCCATATCAAACTTTAAAAGGTTTTAAACTCGAAATGAAAGTATCATAATGAATAATCTCTCGTGTCCTACAAACTTATCGACAAAATATTGTGTATTGTCTTAGCTATTGTGTATAGAATGAATTTATTAATAGCTATATACTTTACCGATTTAAATTCTCAACAAGGCTTGTTATTGTATCAAAATAGATCTTTTGTATCCATGCTGTGAACACGTAAATAGAATATTTTGGAAGCGCTACTAGCTGACCCGACAGAAGTCGTTCCGTTCGAAGCTATTGCACTGGTTATATTTTTCACGATTTCGATGGTTTCACGTCCATATTTGATTTAATTTTGAATTAGCACCTAGGAACTTTGGATGGAAAAAAAAGAAAAAAAAATGCATTTCCTGAAAGAAAATGAAATTTGACGACACGTTTGGTCTAGTGGCTAGTGACCCTAGCTGTTAACCAAACGGTAGCGGGTTCGAATCCCGTTAGGGGCAAATGTTTATGTGAACATTTTACCTTTGTACCTGAGTCATGGATGTTTTGTATTTATAATATGTATATATTTACAAAAAAAAAAAAAAAAAAGTAATCTATTTAGTATATCAACTGTCTGCTATCCATAATACAAACATTAGTTGCTTACTGTGGAACTAGATGGTGCTGTGTGGAATGTGTGAAGATATGGAAGATATTTAAAATAAGTATCAAGAGTAGTTTGTTCGACTCACCTTATCAGTTCCATGTGCATTGTAGGGCGGTATAAAAGT
Organism: Synanthedon andrenaeformis; assembly: GCA_936446665.2. Classification (NCBI taxonomy): domain Eukaryota; kingdom Metazoa; phylum Arthropoda; class Insecta; order Lepidoptera; family Sesiidae; genus Synanthedon; species Synanthedon andrenaeformis. The sequence goes on along the minus strand of OW387787.2, from coordinate 11,369,645 downwards.
GAGATCCTTAGATTCAATTCTCCACAAGACAGAAGCGAGTTTTTGTTCGTATCTGTAATGTCTTATAAGCAATGCTGCAGCCAGGATCGCCGCAGCAGCTACTGCCGCCACAGCTGATAGTACCCCCGGATCGTGAGGTAAAGAGCATTTGGCACCATCGAATCCACAAGGAGGTTCAGCGACAGGCGGTTTTCCTCCGATCCATCCTATCACTCCGTCTTCTACTAATTCCTAGATGCAAAAAGAGTAAAAATTATTTACTTAGTTATTCAATTATTATTTTCAAGTCCATATTCAACCATACAATTGTACTACGTACTAGATTTTACGCTCAAAACACTCACTTTGTTGCAGAGAACTGCAACAAAGTGACTGTACTGTACTCCGTTAACCTTATGTAGTGCCGCTTTGAATAAAACGCATAAGCGCCGTATAAAATGCGGCGCTTACAACCTTTTCATCGCGAGAATATTATATACTAGCAGCGATCGAACGAAGCATGTTGTATCGTTTGATTAGACTTCATAACTTTTTTAGCGCTTCAGCGTATTTAGTTATAAGTATAATTATTACCAAAATGGACAAAACTTGTACTTAATAGCTTCTCTAGTACGTTAGTACATTAAACATCAATGTCTAAAAATTACTAATAATATGGCGATTTCAAAAATTCACCTAAATTGTAATAAATTGTAATTAACCATATATTTTAAATATCAAACGAGCTCATTGGATCATTACTTAGTACAATATTCATATTTAAATAAATATTTACAATGTATGTATTCACCGTCTCTGAAAATGTAATACACTATAAATCTATAACTTACTGGAAGCAAGTCGGAGTGGTTAGCGTATCTGAATGTAGCCACAGGTAGGGCACTCCAGCCACCGTGCGCTGTTGCGTCAGCCACCAAACCTATTACGGTGAAATTGCCTTCAGCGTCTCCCGCTTTGTCCATATTTACCTGTACAGCGAGTAAGTTAACATCTTATAATGTAAATCATGAGCTCACTTGCCAATGGGAGCTGCTTACTAATACCGATTAGATCTTCTGGAATAACTAAAGTCTGTAACTTACATCAAATCCCTGAACAGAACGGTATGTGGTAGGTCGGAGAAGCTTCATCAGCGTAGCTCCATCTGTCGGCGAAACTCCAGCTCGCATGGCCGCTGTCGCAGCACGTGCCCAGAGCGTCACTGCATCGTACAGATGTGCAGCTTCTATTGACACCTATGGAAGAATACTTATTATGAGCTTATGAAAATTTAAGACTTAAAAACTATTATCCACAAAGTAGACATAGGTAGGATTCTCATGTCCTGGTAGGTCCAACTTTGAAAATTAACTTTACAAAGTGGACATTTCCAACCCTCATACTTACCTAGATCATGTAAAAGTTTGTACTTTTACAATAAAATAATAATATTAAAAATATTATATTACTAGTTGGTGCCCGCGACTTCGTCCGCGTTGAAAAATAAAAGATATACGATATATCTTTTTGGATTTGGAATACATTTGGAAAAATAGGTACTGCAATATATATCGCTGTTTTACAGAGCGACAAAAAAAAATGTAAACCATTCTTAATTAAAAATGTCAACCGCACAAGCCAGCCACGGGGTCAACAATTCAATAAAGATATATTTTTTTGATTACAGTTGGAAATCGTGAAATTGGTCACAAAAAATATTTTCAAATGTCCTAATAAAATTAATTTTTTTAGCGAACCCTCGGGAACAGTGTTTTTTTTTTTCTGGATGAAAGGTACCCTATCTCCTTTCCTGTATCCCTGACAAATTACAAAATTTGATGATGATCGGTTGAGTTGTGAAAGCGTGATAGGGTAACAGACATATAGAAAAGTTAACAAGAGTTGAGTGCAACACATTGACACATTGTGCACATACCTCATGTTTTCATTATTACAGAGATTTCAGATCTCCATCCAACAGATTTCATAAACATTGCGAAATTGGTTAAAATATGACCATTTTTTCAACATACTGTATATCAAAAATGCATTGGTGTGAGTACTGTGGACGTGTCAACTTTAGTTAACTCACCTATACCGATAGACAGACAGTTACTTTCACATTTATAATATTATTATGGATTAGAATTTGCAAGTACATATATTTGGATAACGGAGACGATGTAATCTAGTTGTCTCTTAACATTGTAACTAAGATTGTATCATACATGGATATTGTCGACACGCCTTTTCAACGGCGTACCTACATTGCCCTTGGGTCTTACCTTGAAATGTTGCCAAATACAATATATAATATAATTAAAGGGAACGATAACACTGTTTGTTTGAAAGCTCAACGTCACTCAACGAGCTATATGCGAGACCGAATCAGAAAGGAGATTTGTTGACGTATGAAAGTTACCGACATATAAGCGGACGGATCAGTAAGTTGAAGTGGCAGTGGGTAGGACAAAATAGTACAGAGAGTTGACGGCCGCTGGGGCCGGAAGTTTCACGAGTGGAGGCCATGGACCAAGAGCAGCGCAGGACGTCCACCCACAAGGTGAACAGACATACTGGTAAGAGCCGAGAGTCGACGATGTATACAGGCTGCTTCCTGTGTCCAGGAGCAGACACACAGACACACAGATCAAACTTATATCACACCCTCTTTAGCGTCGGACGTTAAAAATAAGTCCTAAGAAGTATTGTTCGCTAAAGTTGTTATAACAAGTCAATTTGGATAATTTTAAATGTAGCAAAACTAATTTGCGTTATGTTCATTCAATTCGTTTTACATTACGTAGCCAGAAATCAAAGGGTTGCGAAAACGTCCCGACGCCGATGAGAAATCCTTGGTGACAGGAGAATTTGAATGTTTCATTTAATAACTTTGCGTGATCCCCTTTGATTTTGCCGTTGGATAGCTTTTATTTATGATTAAGATTTTATCCTAACCCAATATTGTAAATGCGAAAGTGAGTTTGTTTGTTTGTTACGATACACGTTTTAACTGCTCATCATGTTTTGCATATACATACACACACACGAATTAGTTCTAGTAGTTAATTGTGTAAGATAGATCACGAACGTGCTTTATTAATAAACAACTCCCATTTCTTTAATTATTCCTAAGTGAAAAGCGACAATGCAACCTCTTTGTTTATACTATTTACAATTACGATGTATTTAAATGAATATCAGTTCATTTATTTTAATCTTTTAATTAATTAGTTAATTATTTTAATCCAAAAGTTAGTAAATATATTTTTAGAATTTGTTGTAATGACATTACTATTATCTACAAGTAAATGCGATGGGACTATGGGAAGTGACTATTACCTACATCGTTTTTTTTTATTACAGATGTATTTACTCTTGGCCAGATCTAGCCATGTAGCAAAGATGAGGCCTATGATGGAGCGAGCTCATCCAGGAGATGCCTATTCACTCGAACTTTGAAAAGATTTGGGTTATATAAGCTCGGAAACACAGACGCTGGCAGGAAGTTCCAATAAATGATTACAGGCTAAAAATGCCTGCATAAAAAATTTGTCATCGTCAACAACATTGGGTTGTCAACAGAGGTCGCTTGTGGGCTAACCACAAGTATCCATTGTTGGTCATAGGCCTTTTAACTGAGCGTCACCACACACGAGCCTTCGCTTTTAGCGTCCATCTATGAACACTATTTGACGAAGGCACGAAGTGTAGCGAATATCAATTTGGTTACTCTTACCTCAGTATCTTCAAATATCTTGTGGTAGTTGGGAACGCAAAAAGGTGCGGCTGCTGATAGTTCTCTAATCATCTGGCACAGTTCACTGTGGACAACATTGTATATCAATTCCAAAATATAAATTACTACCTTTCTCGTTTATCTCTCTTTCCATAAGTGAAAACCGAATTAAAATCCTTTGGGTGGTTAAAAATTAGTTGGCGGAGAAACAGACATGATGAATTTGTAATATGTAAAGATTAAGGTTTTGATGAAAGAAATAGTTACTGTAAGTCACATATGAGATATGCCCCTAACATATAGAGATATGCAATTTTCATGTATCTGAAGGTCTTTCTATGCAAGCTATATAAAGTTAAAAAACATCAACAACCCATTACTTTATTCTCGATAAATTTAATTTAAATTTTCAAGTTTTTAACTTCAAAGAACCTTAGAGTACTCCCTTATTTAATTTGAAAAAGTTCTCCTTATTTAGCGGATACTTACGTTATAAAATATTGCGAATTTCAGCTTTCTAGACTTAGTAGTTTTCGCTGTGTGTTGATATTCAGTCGAGACAAACAACTTTACAGATATAGATTAATTGCGTAGGATTGAATTTGGTTCCTTTTGTAAGTTAAAAATACTTATTTATTTAATAATAGTAATTACCATCGACTCAGAAATCCAATTCTACAAAGCCTTCTTAAAGAGAAACCACCTAACCTCTTTAGACATTTATTAATTTGTGATACAAAATTGCGAAATGATAACTTCGTAAGACTTTTGTTTGGTAGCTATTTATAACTAAGTAATTCTTTTTTATTAAAATCTAAATTATTTCTTTAGTAAAGTGACCGATTTAAGCCGTTCCAAATATGTCAAAATATATCACTTCTGCTTGGTGCTTAAGTAGACCCCATAATTCTCCACTCTTGGACATCCAACAACTGCCATCCATCCGTTTAGCCAGGTGTTTTCCATCCGAAGACATATTTACACCAACGAACATCCGCTGCACGACATATATCTCTCGTCTCGTCCTGCTGACTGATTCTTTGATCTATGTCTCCGACGAATCTCCACATTTCGGAACATATCCCCCAAAGAATTACTAAGTATTATCCTAAGGGAGGCCGCACATTAGCTACTGTCGCTTAAGGGATTGTTGCTGAAGCGACCATCCTGTCCTGTCATACACACACTGTCCTGTCGTACATGATAGAACTGTTGTATAAGCGACTATATGTGGATAAAGATATCAATTTCCTTCATAAAACCAGTTGTTGAAGCGATAACAAAGATCACTCAAGCGTCTGTGCAGTTGCGTAGTTGTCGCATGCAATAGTATGAACGTAGAACTTAGACGAAATGCGTTACTCGCCCTTTAGTAGCCAATGTGCAGCCTACATCGATGGCGGCCTCTCTTATCATAGCTCCCTGAGAAAATTGTGGCGCTCAGGGCCATTTTCTCGCTATAGTGTGTCGCATCTCAGCATCGTATGTCAAACTCGAAAAAACACCTTCATCTTGAAGCAATACACAAATACACATTTTTTTTTTGTTTTCTCTGCATTTCTCTTAATACCGATCAGTTTTATTTCGTATGCCTCAGTTTGCCTCTTATACAATGTACATACTTAATACAAGGCTGTCACAATTTTATATACGTACATGAATATGTTCTTAATATTTTAGAACAAATAAATGAAAGCTAGTTAATAGATTTTAACTTTATACACATTATAGACAATGTTTTATAAATGTTTTATTGTAAATATAATGTTTTATAAGATTTTTTTGTCACTAACTTGTTAGATAATATTGTTAATTTGGTTATCTAGTTCCTAAATTAACCGTCTCATACTCTTCAAACGTTTACTAAGTGAAAAAAGACGAAGTAAGTAAAACGAAGTAAAAGTCGCGTCGTAAAATTTTGTCAATCTGTGTAAGAATTCACGATGACATCATTGTACGATATTTTCAACCCCTGGCAATTTTTCAAGACGATTTAGTCAGTAAGTACTTACACAAATTGATGAATCTGACATGGTTGATACTATTATAATATTACTTGTAAGAGTTTAGAAAGAGAAAATAATTAATGCTTAAATGTTTTCAATATATAAATGTGGTTAACCTATAAATCGATATCTATATCTGTACATATTATAAAATAATGGCGCTGTCCGGCTCTATCTGCTTCTGCACTAACTTCTTTCTAAACCACCCAACGGATTTTGATACGGTTTTCACTTATGGAAAGAGCTATATAAACAAGGAAGGTTTGAATATATAATTTTCAAAGAAAACTGCATCGTGTGAAGCCGGGGGCATTTTTATAAATAAAAAAAATCTTCCTCGTTTATCCCTCTATCCATATTTAAAAACCGAATTAAAATCGGTCTACCCATTCTCGAGTTTTTGAAGCGTACACAAACCGAGCTGAAATCTACGAGTGCTACGAATCTGTCTACGACCGTCTACGGAATTTCCTCTCTACGAAGCTACGAACGCTACACAAATGCTACGTACAGTATATTGTTTTTTTTCTCCTTTAGACGTGGAGTGCGATGGAGCTGTATTTATCTTTGTGGATATTCCACATTTTCTCTCCCTATCCCTTCCTGATCCCTTCATTCTACTTTAGTCGGTAGTGCACTTGTAGCTTTTTTTTTGGAAGGACGATCCCTTCCAATACATAATAAATAATTAATGTCGGAGTTAATTAACTCTAATTCGAGTCTCACGACATTCGTTAGATTCGTTCTTCATCTCATCAAAATTCTCTTTAACAATTTTCTTAATAATTTCATATAGCTGTTTCGCCCGACTTCGTCTGCGTTGAAAAATAAAAGATAATTATAACGCCTGCCATTATACTTTTGCCAAGTGTTTTTTTAATCCAAGTGCCTTTTGGATCTTATGTTTTTTTTTTTAATCAGATGAGTAGTTTCGAAGATACCTCCTACAAACAAACAAACGTACGAAATTTACCTCATTATAATATTAATATTAGTATATGTATACAAAATATTATTTTTATTGTGAATAATTTACTTACTTGTAATGAGGGTTTGTCGGAAATGAAGGCGTCAACTTAAGAACGGCTCTAAATGCAACCATGTCGTTACTGCTGTTCTGTCCAAGGTGATCTGTGAGCAAACACTCCACATATTAATGTTTGGTCAAAAATATTTACAACCTTATTTAAGTAAAGGTCGTCACACAGGCTGACGGTCAATTATGGTTCTAATTTCACGATTAAACTAAAAATTCTATATAATTTTTTTGTTAATAATAAAATTATTAATAATTACCTCCACGCGTAAAAAGTTGTAGGTGTTAATAAGTACCTAACTACTCCATTGCAGTACCCATTTACGGATAGCGGTTTTATTACTATACAATGGCGGACAATAAAATAAGCATTTTTTTCTTTTTTTTTAATGTTATACTTATGTATAAGTTATGTATGCTAAATGGTTGAATTAAAAATATATAACAAAGTATACTATAAATGCAAACAAATAACATCGAAATGAATGAAGTATGAAAAAACAGAGAAACTTCTAGTTTTTTTTTTTAAGAAAAATATCAAAACTAATTACAAAATAAACAAAAACTCATATAATTTCATACACACATACTTTTTGATTTTAGATTTATATGAGTTATTGTTATAATAGTAAAGTTATAATAAATAAAATGTATTGCATATCTTCCTGAAACAGATTTTTTTTAACCTAAAAAGGAAGCTTCGTATACATAATGTATATATAATGTTAATTTGTAAAATAAATACATTATTATTATAAAAAAGTGCTACAAAAGCATGAACATCTAAGCTCGTCGCTGTTCGGTTGCGTAGCTATAAACAAGTTGCTTAGTTATATTTTACTCAATATGATTGGTCTAATTTGTACTCAACTGAGAGAGCACGTGTTAGCGTAATTGCGTTTTATTTTTAGCTTTTAATGTGCAGAAGATGAAAGCGACTTATAGTACACAACATAAAATCTTATAATGTACAGGAAAGGGTTTGTTATTAAGATGTTAACATCTAGTTAATTTAAAAAAAACTGTATTTATATTAAATTTTAAATTTAATGTGAAGGTCGGCAGACAGACTGACAGTTCAATTGATGATAGGTGGCTACTGTCGCCTATAATACAAGCAATGCCACGCTGCAGGTACGCTGGCGACTACAATAGGGTTAAGGATAAATGAGTGAGGGTCTAGCATCCTTTACTCACTCACCGAAACACAACAGCACACGTGCTGTTATTTCACGATGGTCTTCTGTAAGGGGGTGGATCTGCCACTACTAACCTCAACATTTTCATAAAATCTAATTATCTATATAAATAAAAATAAATCGCTAAATATATCAATACGGCATTTTTCGCAAAGCACAAAACTCGAGAACGGCTGTATCGATTCGACTATTCATTTTAATACTCTTTGAAGTACGAAGATTCACATTAGGAGAAAAATTGGAAAAACGTAAACCCAATATATTTTTTTTCATCAAAAGTTCCTATACCTACAAAACATTGCAAACAAAGAGCGTAAACTTACTCGCCAACTTTCTTGTTTTGAGTAGGTACTTTTGTAGTAACTCAACACATAATCAAATTACACATCAGCTATTCTGACAAAATAAATATAAGAACAAATTTGAAATTAATTATTTATTGGTTCTCGAAGGGCCAGTTGTAACAACTCCATTTGTTTATATCCTCGGAGCGCTTCCAAAACATTATATTTACACTTTGAAAAGGGTTTATTTTGATATATAACAAGCCTTGTTAATAATTTAAATCGGTACATGTATATTGTATCTATTAACAAACTCATTCTATACGCAACAGCTTAGACAATAGGTCTCTGTCGACGCAATATTTGTCGATTAGTTTGTAGGACACGAGAGGTTATTCATTAACACACATTTACTTCGAGTTAAGCCTTTTAAAGTTTGATATGGGTAAAAATTCATTAGAAAAGTAATACATTATTGTGAAAAGGCTTTCTTTGTAGTCAATACCCGTTATTCCTAATTAACATCCTCTTGTTAACTACTAAATTCTATTTGATAATCTATAGCCCGCGACTTCGTGGAGGAAACCTTAAAATCATATTTATTTTTATTTTTAGTTGATTCCTTTGGGGACAGTTTTTTTTTTATTGAATGTACTCTATGTCGTGTTCTGTTTTATAATATAAAAAACAGTTGTGTTTGTGTTCTGTGTTTCGCAGTCATTTGGGCAGCCTTACAGAAGACGGATGAAATAACAGCATGTGTGCTGCAAAACAACGATGGTGATGATGATGGTGATGATGATGATGATGATGATGATGATGATGATGATGATGATGATGATGATGATGACGATGACGACGACGACGATGATAATGATGGTGATGATGGTGGTGATGATGATGGTGATGATGATGATGATGATTGATGATGATGATGATGATAATTTAACGATGATGTGTCGGTTGTTCAGTAATGTGAAGGTTTAACGGCAATTTTAACGCTTAATGAGCCGTATGTCATCCCTCTAACAATGTAGACGCTATTCCAGAAGAAGCAACTGCTACCGCAATGTCGGATCTAGCAGGAACAGTGGCTAAAATCAATGACATGAGGAAAATTTTCCCAGTCCCCAGTTAATAGCCAATTCTCATTGGCGACCGAGCCGTTTTACGGGCGCTCTTCTCGTGCGACAGGGGAATTTATTAATTTAACATTTATTCACAATGTTCCGGAGCCAAATATAATTACGAATTTGTTGGGAAAGATTAGATCTTCTGGGTCGCGACATTGTTAAATAATTTTATTAATAACACCCGCTCATCACAACATGAGACCAATCGATTTGACAGTACAATTTCCATAGTAATTTTCTGTTTCTTGTTTTAATTATTTTTTTTCGTTATTTTTTTGATATTTTAATAGTTATTCTGCTATTCGGAACGGAGACGAATCCAACAAAACAAAGATCATAAAAATCGGTCCAGCCGTTCTCGAGTTATAAATAGTGTAAATAACACGACTTTCTTTTAAGTATATGATATAGGATTTATTTTATAATATAAATAGATTGACATTCAAAAACATTGTTTTGAAACATATATTTAATATCTAACTTCTACCAGAAATTTCGTCTGCGCCACACCTCATTTTTATTTTGTTGAAGAAAGATACTATTTCTATACAATTGAAAATATGTATGCAAAAATTTTCATAATAATCGATTGAACTGTTAAGGTGTGGAAGCGTAACAACAAAAACACTTTCGAATATTTAATATTAGTTATAGTATTCTCCAGAGAATTTTATAATGAAATGTGGTTACAAAACACGAAAACATTTAATAATTGTTTTCATATCGTTGAGTAGATTAAAATTAACTGTTTGCATGCGGATTTCGCCGAAAATTTATGTTATTGGTAGAGGGCACGACCCACTACGTAATTTTTTAATTATTTTAATATTACTGCGTCACCAGTAAGTTACCAGTAATTTAATTAACTATGTAATTAACCACGAATCGTTTACTACGTGAGCTTCGGGAGTAACATGAGGGTGTATTTTTACAATGAAACTATATCTATAAGTACCTACCTAGTACGTAGGTACTAAATATAATAGAGAAGACTCGTATTTTGTATTTTTGTTTGCAATGAATTAATTCAAAAACTACTTGACTCATTTTAAAAATTCTTTCACCTATAGAAAGCTACATTAACAGCGAGTAACATAGGCTATACTTTATTAAGTTAAGCGAAGGAAGTCGCGTGCAACAGCTAGTATAGAAATATTCAGGCCGTGGTGAAATATAAAAAATAGCAAATTACATGGTCCCACAAGTTTCTGAAGCCACGAGCCGTCCCAAGAGTTACTGGCGGCAGTAACCATTCCTTATAGCAGACCATTCGGTAAGTGAGTAAGGGATAACAGAGTCCATCCCTTCCTAATTTCTACCATGGTCGGCAACACACTTGCAGCACTAGTACATAATAGCTTTGCTTGTATTATAGGCGACGGTAGCCACCTACCATCAAACGGACCGTTAGCCTATCTATCGAGTTGAACATTTATAAAAATGTGTGTGTGTCAGCTCCGACGCACGACTAGAGTTTACTCCTTACGAACGATAAATAAATAATTTAATAATTTAATAAATATAATTAAAACATATTAATATAATATATTATATGTATTATATTATATTAATATGTATTGAAGCATATTGTAGCCTGTAACGCGTAACGTGTGACATGTGACATTTGATTATACTCCCATAAATTTTCATACCCCGGACTTATATATGAAAATCGATTCTTAAGGAGTAAACCCAAAAAATCTATGATTAATTAAATGTGTAGCTAAAAAATGTTAACCTTACCAGCATGCGTGATGGCGGCTGTGCTTGGATCATATATCTCATCGTCTATTGCTACCACGGCATAATCACCGTTCTGCAGAAGACCACGACGCTGAAGCACCTTCATGAAGTCCACCAGCGCTATGTGCTCACCAAGGAAAACGTACACTGTAAACAAATCATCAATGTTAGAGTTGAAACAATGATATCAATACTAATAATAAATCTGTAAGGGTCGGTCATGGAGTAAGTTACTTTGTTTTCAGAGATATCGTGTTTATAGGTTTCATAACATTGAACATTCCAGCCTTACCTATAAACGTTACTTAAATTTTAAGTAATACTTAGAAACCACTTAAGAAATGTTTTTACTTATAAACGTTAACTTTAATTTGTTGCTTAGCAATGTCTTAATGAACTGTCAAACACTACTTAAGAAGATAAGTAGTGATTAGTTAATACGATGCTAAGAAGATGATTAGTTTATTTTTATAAGTAAGACAGTCATTGTTTATTTCATAATTCTATCAAAAATGCAACATAAATTCTCAACTTGACATATTATTATTGCAACCATTGGTCAACAGTTAAACAGCACTTCTGAAGGTGAATATTATATCTTCCATTACAAAACATTATCCATCAATGTCTTTTCAATGGCATTTCATTATAAAATATAATGTGTTTAAAAATATATACACTATATTTTAACTTTACGGAGGCGAGACATGAAAATGAAAAGTCTTCTATATAATATCGGTAGCACACTTCTTGCTTGTATGTATGAAGAGATATCTCAATTGATGTGTCTTGTGTCCCTAAAAAATCGCCATCATATAATAAAACTCTTATACCTCTGGTCTTGTCGTAAGTTTGGTCCACGATTCTCTCCATATCAGAGATGTGACGAGGGATGTAGTCGGCGAATCGATGTTCTGCAGTCACCGTCATGCCATTAGATCGAGCCAATTCCTGTGCAGACAAATTAGAATCAATTAAGCTCTCAAAAAAAGAAAAAAATGTTAGCACCCTCTACTTCAGGTACATCATCAATACTAATAATAAATCTGTAAGGGTCGGTCATGGAGTAAGTTACTTTGTTTTCAGAGATATCGTGTTTATAGGCTCTACACATGATACTGAAACTAAATTGAAAATTTTTAGAATTTTTTTTTGTATGTATGTAGGTATGTACATATGTATGTATGTTCCTCCATAACTCTGAAACGAATTAACTGATTTTCATGAAACTTGGTAGATAAACATTTGGACGTACGGGACACAGGATAGACTACTTAATATTTTTCAACGCGGACGAAGTCGTGGGCACCAGCTAGTTAATAAATAAACCGCTTTATGTTTAGACCCAATACTTTTATAGTCCGACCGGTATAATCAAAACTACAATTCCAACTATAAGATGTGCGCACATACAACGACGACCTCTCTTCGCGGACGTTCAACTGTCTGATACATTTTTTAATATCATGTCACCGAATGAATCTGAATGAATGAGCACCTCTATTTGCAACGTCACAGAGCACTTTTTACTATACTAACACTACTTATTACAGAGACAATCTGTCTACAGACAGTCATAAATTGGCGGTAGTAACCACCTCGTTACATAGGCGATACAAAACCATATGTGTGAAATAAAAAAAATGCACCTACTCTAGTCTTTTTTACTGATATAAAGAGAAATAGCGGATTTTGTTAATTTGTATGTAGAGGGAAATCTCTGGAACTGCACCCATTTGAAAAATTCTTTCACCATTTGAAAGATACATAATTTCAGATGAATAAAGGCTATATAATGTCTATATCTGCTAACTATCTGAATTGCGCCGAACAAAGCGGTCTGTCATTCTAGTTAAAAATAAATTCTACAACAACTTATTTGTGCTAATAATTTATTACTTAGCAGGAAGGAGCTCTTATGACTTCCCAAGATAATAGTCCCAAAAATAATAATAGAAAATTATTGAAAAGCTTCCGAGCATATTTCTTCTTATAAGATGAAAACTTTGTTTGTTTCAAACGTCAAGGGACGTAATTGAATTAATTCCGGTTTAGTCGTATTTTCTCTTTTTTTTCCTGTTTCCTGAATAATAAAAATATTTTTAAATGTTTACTATACTTACATACTAATAAGCTATTTACGTATAAACAATCGTATTATGTTCTCACAGATTATAAAAAAATTTGATGCTCAAATTAGATTAATTAATAAAAAAATAATTTTTAAAAAGTTTACTAAAGAAAGTCTTAGACTTGAAAAACTTTCATTAATCAATTTTTAAGACAATTACGAAGTTTTAAAATTTCAGATGTTACATTAATTAATTATTATTATATGAGTAAATATAAAAAGTTGAAGAGCGTCATCGAACCCTTTATTTTCCAATATATTTTTATGGATAAATATAAGGGCGAAGGCACATACTCTATTACCCATAAAATTAGATACCGCCTAGGCATCCCTTATGACGGAAAGATTACTGTATACTGTTAGGAGACCTAGTAATCATAATAAACTATGCAATGTTTATCATAATTACTAAAGCTTTTATGGTAAAAATAATAAATTTTTCTATAGTATATAAATGTGCTAGGTATATAGACGAGTTATATTCCATGTCCCAAACACTCGTGTTCCAGAGAACTGTACTGTACTCCATAACACTTTATTTAGTGCAGATTTGAACAAAACGCGTAAGCGCCGTAGAAAACACGGCGCTTAGAACCTTTTCATCGCGAATAATATATTCTAGCAGTTAAGCGGTTATCACACTTTACAATTTGAAGGCATCCAATTTGGGAACCTAAGTAGTGAACTAGTGATCACAATACACTAAATTGATTTCTAAATCGAAGACATAGTTGAAAATAGATAAAATCAAAATTGGATCCAATCTGTTCTAACTGCGATTACACTTTCCAATTTCCTAAATTGGAATCCTTCAAATTGTAAAGTGTGATAACCGCTTTAAGTAAAGTTGTAACTGACTTTAATGGCATCCAGTTGTTGGTCAGCGGCGGTCAGCGCGTCCCCAGCAACGATGGCGAATTTGTCCCAGCCGTAAGCTTTTAGCAAAGCCACAACAGACTTGCTCACTTTGTAGGCTGGCGGTAATGTTCTGGCAAAGGTCGTACCCAATCCGGCACCACTTTCCTTAGTTGGAACTCGGGCACCAGCGCATTTCTAAACAACAAAAAATAACAATCTATTGAAACCTGTAGCACATTTCGCTTGCAAGATGATTTTAACCCAAATCGCTCTTTTAATAATGTAAACCGAACGAATCAAAACCGTTGCGTGGTTTAAGAGGAGTTAGAGGATATAAAGACAACGCGAAAATCGACTTCAATTTATAATATGTAAAGATGTATATATAGATTTAGATTCGTATCTGGTTATGAAAAATGGTTATGAATGTGGCTGAAGGGAGATTATCTTACGTATATTTTGTGGAACTAATTGCATTCGTGCGAAGTAGGGGCGGGTCGCTATTGTGTTTTAAAAGAATATTTCAAATGTATATGTAAAATAATATTTCAAAAAATAATAATTTGGTACTTTAACTATCGATTAATGTAATTAAAAAATTCGAGTAATGCAATATACAGCATCATACCGATTTTGTTAACATCAGTTTTCTTAAAGGCCTCCTACTATTGAAGCAAAAGACCTATTCAAATCAAAACAACGCCATAAGGGTTATGAATGGATAAAAAATTGCTAACACATTGGTGCCACAAGAGTCTGATATAAAGGCACATTACATTACAATTCCTGCGAAATCCCATTTGCGTAAACCTTATCTTACGAGTATATCCTACTTCATCTCATTCCACATAATCCTTTATTTTAAACCTATCATCTTACCAAAGCCAGAAAAAGGTTTTCCCCTGAAATAATATAAAATGTACGATTTCTAACTGACACACGAACCCTTGGTGGAAAGGTGCTTGCTTTAATGCTCTGTCTCTGGATATCTTGGTTCGATTCTCGACAAGTCAACTCTGGTGCAAGTAGTGGGTTTCACAGTCATAAATTGGGCAGCCCATCTGGCGGCAGTAACCAGCCCCTTACAGAAGAACACTGTGAAATAACAGCATGTGTGCTGTTGTGTTTCAGTGAGTATTATCTCTTCATAATTAATCTCTTATTTTGAACCCTATTATGTTCGAAGTGAACTTGCAGCGCCTGTGGCTTTTCTTGTGTTATAGGCGACGGCTCCATCAAGACAGTGTACCCAGCGTAAAACTGTCAGGCGACCTTTATATAAAAGATAAACAGGTATGGTAAATGAAGTTCAATATTACTTACATGCGATATTAAGGGCAGGTTCCAAGCAGCTGCTAACTTAGCCTCCGTGTGACATGTGTTGTCTGGTCCGAAGAACGCCACTACACCCAAATCACGCATCTGTGTCATCACCCTGAATAAACAAACATACTATCTTAATTTGCTAATAGAAGTATCCGAAAGCTGTTGTCTAAGCGTGATTGATGTCGGTAATAATGTCCGTTGGGAACGCAGCGTCGTGTCTTTGCGTGTGATTGGCCAATTATAAAAACATCAATTAAGACTAAGTACTATACTAACATAATTAAGAAGAAATTTTTCATTTTTTATTTAAACAAACTAAGTATTGTTTTCATTTTGAAGCCTAATTTTTTATAGGCTATTAAAAATCACCTTACTACGGCTACAACCTTCAGGAGTCAAGTAAAAAGTAAGAAAGAACGCTAAACGATGATGAAGTACATAATAGAGCAGGCGAGCTAAGCGATGTAGGGACTGACGTCAACCGACGAGAACCGAGGATTACCGAGAGATCGGTCAATTTATTATTGTAACAAAGTGGTTACAAAATAAAGAGCATTATCATGGCTTCTTCTGACCGGTCCTATTGGAAATTGAGTGGTTTAAAAGATATTGGCGGAGAAAGCATCGAAATAATATATCTTTGCAGTTCGCTGGGAGAAAGAAACAAAGTCGGACGACCACTTGTAATATTATATAGATATATATGTATATGATGATAGATAAGATGATAAATATGTCTCTCAACAATCAGACTAAATTCTATTACTATAAAACTTTGTTTAAATATAGGTATTTTTCTAGAAATTATTTTATTACATTTTAACGGAATTATGTTATCTAATTAGAGCGAGGAAATGCTGCCAACATCGTCGGCACCATGCCGCGGGCGCCCAATTTTTTTTAGACTTATTTAGTTTTAGATTTTAGTTTAGTTTAGAATTAATAATTTTATTTTTTCATTTATTATATAGAATACAGCATTTATTTATAACTAGACATAGAACTCTGACAGCTTAGGAACGGCAAAGCCAGCGGTGGTAATGGAATCACGACAGAACTTCTAAAGGGGGGTGGGACTGCTCCTGAAGAAACTTCAGAAGCTTTATACGTAATGGAGTCTTCAACTCATAGCATAGCATACATAGCAGAATCATACCTGAGTCAAAAAAGGAGATAAATCTCTCCTCAAGAACTACAGACCGCAGTCATGTTTGTAAATTTGATAATAATTATCAAGTTAATTTTGTTTCCACTGTTATCCTTTAATGTAGGTTGCCAAAATTTTGTTAAATGTTGTACCAGGTTCATTAATCAAATTTATCTTTTTACAATTACCCAACTCACGTTAGCCTGACTTGAATGTGGGGCGGACCTCTTGTATGCGGCGATTCAATGTTATTTAGACCTATGATTAATTGAAAACGATAGCGTATTTCATATACTTATACATATTCGCGTATTTCGTACTAGCGACCTGTGCCAGGCTTCGCATGGATACTGTTATAATAGTAAACATAAAATAAACTGTGGCGTTTAATTAACTAGTGTGCTCGGACGGGACGGGACGACCGTCAGCCTGTCTGTCGACCTTAACATAAAAAGATATGTTATGACGCGTATTATGTATATTTTACGGAGAGAGAACTGTCAATCATATATTTGAATTCTCAGACGTCATGAATCTCATATTATTAATATGGATTAATACAAGTTTATAGTTTTTAATTTTAGCTTATTAAACTTTATAATACCTCGGGGACAGTACTTTTTTTCTTGAGGAAATGTACCCTATCTTTTGTCTGTATCCCTGAAAACGTGTATTCACAATTTCGTGATGAGTAGTTAAGGCGTGAAAGCATAACAAATAAACAAACTAACTTTCGCATATATATTTTTTATTAGATGGGTTTTATCTTGTCCAACGTCCAGCTGTGTAGCGAAGATGAGACACTAATTTTGAGATGAGAAAATAATTTTTCTAATAACTTATAATAGCTCTCATGTTGGGTCAATAATTAAAAATCAATTTCATGGCTGTTATTCAAGTGAGTTACGAAGGCTTTTAATATTATTCAAACTCTGTACAATATTATACTGCCACGCCAATTGTTTTCTCAGAAGGCAGGCTACAAAACATAATGTAGGTAAAATTGTGAGGGCGCTCATAAATATTCAAACAAAATACGCTTCGTCGAATTGTAACAAATATAGACAATGTTTACTGCTTATAGCCATTCGTAATAAAATAAACGGAACCCACAGGATCGACAGACGTAAACAAACAAATTCTTACTTCCTACTGCCCATAAGGACTTTAGGATAATAATAAACCACGTGACCACTCGTAACTGAGAACGAAACATTAGGTCTTGGAGGACATCGTCAATATAAAATGAAGGGACACCTTTTATTTTATTTATATTTTATATTTTCAGCTGAACCCGGCCATGCTTCGCTGTGGCTCAGTCTAATATCTATACTAATACTAGTGGCCCGCTCCCGGCTTCGCCCAGGGAGCAATTTTTATAATAAATATTTAATCCAGTCGATAAATTACCTAACTCTCTTATATGTACATATAATAAACAAATTATTTACAATAAAAAATACTATAAATTGAGATAAAAACTATCCTATCTTTTAAGTTGGACCAAATTACACATAGTTACGAAGTTTTATCAAAATCGGTTCAGTAGTTTAGGAGTTCATCGCGAACAAACATGTGACGTAATTTATATATATGTTACGGCTAAAGTTAGGTGTGAACATAAACTTAAGTTTAGCCGGCTAATCTTAAGTTTATCTTCGAGAGGAGGCTAAAGTTCGATATCACGTTAGTTTGCGTTGTGAATTTCCATCTTTAGGCGGTTCTGCACATTAACCGAAACGAAACGGCTAAAAATGTTTCGATGGATTTCATCGAATAATAAAGTTCTTTGTAATTCGAAATGCCATTCTAGTTTATCATGTTTCAACAAATAGCTCCTTTTTTATGATAAGGTCGACAGACAGGCTGACGGTCCACTTGATGGTAGGTGGCTACCGTCGCCTATAACACAAGCAACGCCATAAGTGCTACAAGTGCGCTGCCGACCATAGAAGGATTAAGGATAAGGGATAAGAGAGGGATAGGGCTCATTATTATTTTATTTTAATGACTAGATATTGTATTAAGTTATTAACACTGCAGAAGTTTTATTTTGTAATTTTGTATACCTACATAAGTATGTGTAATGAGAGTGATTATTTTTTTAATAAAAGTTTTGGTGTCGAAATAGTAAACATTATTATACCGTTTCCTTTTTCATTTGCTTCTTCTACATTTTTAGCCAAGGGCCTGCAGTTAAACTTAAGTTTAGCCGGCTAATGATAGATGAAACTAACATTAACATCTCCTCGAAGATAAACCTAAGTTTAGCCGGCTAATCTTAAGTTTATGTTCACACCTATCTTTAGCCGTAACATATATATAAGCATTATAAAGAAAGAAGATTTGTATGTTTGTAACGACTAAACTCAAAAAGTACTGCAACGATTTTGAAAACTATATTATCAGCGATTAACATAAGCTATATTTTATAAAGTTACGAGGCCGAAGTCTCGTGCAACAGCTAGTTATTAATATTATTATAGATAAAAACACTTCTATTAAAATGCAATGTTGCGTAAAAATTTCAAGTCAATCCATCGGCTAATTTTCGAGTTCCGAAATTCCGCAAACGACACAAACACAAGAAAGCTTATTGTTTATATGTAGAGATTAGTATTTAACTCATTTAATTTGTTCAGGTCATTAGTAATCTTTAGCAATAAGTAATTTTCAGGACTATATAGACTACAAATTATAAAGGTATTACAACAAAATTTTGTATTAGACAGACCACAACATAACAGAACATTAAATAATTCGTTAATTCCGTCTTGACTTGGCTTCGTAAGTATGCAATTGAAAACAGACCATCGTTTACTTCTATATTGACTTAAGTAAGTTAGCCATAAAAGACGTGACTACAAAAAACACATTAGACATCACCCGCTAAATCCACTTTGAGCCGTTTCGTTGATGGATAGAAAAACGTTGGGTCTCCGTTATTTTAATCTATACAAGCTTGGGATAAAATTATATGTTGAATAAATCGACCAAGTTTAAGTGGCCATTAAATGTATTAATAATTTATTTGTCATACTTATATATGAATAAGATCATTCAATAATTTACCATATAGGTACTCCGCACAGTGAATAGAGAACTTATTTATAACATTAAGTAATTGTTTATAGCGTCATGAGGCGATAATGTACGAGGAAAGATAATTCCTATTACAATACCCGGTTTTGAAGTAGGAATTATTATGAAGGCATAATAACCAATGTCGGCGTCCGGTAATGAATGACGTCACTTATTTTATCATTGGGTACTTCAATATTTACCACGTTATGTCAGTTTATACCAATTTACCAAACCTCGTCTGTAGTTTGGTAAACTGTCTACTCATAGCTACGTATTGGCTAGTATTTTATAAAAAACCAGTTTCCGTTTCCAGTTTTTGAAGCATACACAAACCAAAATAACATTTATATATAGTACTAGCTGGCGCCCGCGACTTCGTCTGCGTTGAAAAAGAAATAGTAGCCTGTCCTGTGTCCTGTACGTCTAAATGTTTATCTACCAAGTTTCATGAAAATCAGTTAATTTGTTTCAGAGTTATGGAGGAACATACATACATACATACATACAGAAAAAATAATTCTAAAAATCGTCAATTTAGTTTCAGTATCATGTATAGAGCCTATAAACACGATATCTCTGAAAACAAAGTAACTTACTCCATGACCGACCTTTACAGATTTATTATTAGTATTGATGAATGCGAAAAGCAATGTACCTTGTCACTAACTCAAATGACACTGTAATGTCGTTTTCCAAAATACTTATCACAATAAATATTTGTACGCTCTCTGCGAGATTTTGTTTTTGTTTGTCTCAATCCAGGTTATTAGGCGCCTCATTAATGTCGCATTTTTATTTGTTTCTTTGTTTATACACGTGGACGTGGATTTCGTTATTCGACAGTTATTTGATAATTGTAGGTCAGACAAGTCCTACTTTTTTTTAATATTTTATGGTCGACAGACAGGCTGAAGTCCCATACCTGAAGACAGGTAGGCAATGCACTTACAGCACCTATGGCGTTGTGTGCTTTATAGGTGACGGTAGCCACCTTTTTTTTAACTTTGGGAAATCTTCTTGGATACCCGGCAATGTAAAGGACACTGAGGGGTTATGTCAGTTTCACACCGGCTAAAACCCAACGATTTTCTAGCGAGGCCGTTGATGCAAGTTGATAGTCAGCCTTTCTGTCGACCTTAACATAAAAAAAAAGAATTTTAATTCGGTTTTCACTTGAGGAAAGAGGGATTAATGAGAAAGGTTTTTGTAAAAAAATCCAACTCAGGCGAAGCCGGAAGCGGGTCACTAGTAGCTTATTTATTGTCACGAACAGCACTGAAAACTTTTCATGATATTCTGACGCCCGGATCCTAACTGCACACCAACTTTCTCTTTGACAACATACTTGAGTACGGAGTGTTCATTTAGCATACGAACCTAACTTCGTGATTAGTTCATAAGAGCAGATTAATATCAAATTATGTCGTGCCTCGTCAACTGTTATGAATTAATTTTAAAATTCAAACGCTTTATTGTTAAGAACATTTTCAAACGCAGTTGTGACTGTGTATCAATTCATAGAAATATAACAATTTAAACTAGAAAATGTAATTCCATCAGCGACTGTCCTTAAACCTATTTAGTATAATATAAAAAAAATCTGGATAAAAGGTATCCTATATATTATTCCAGGTAATAAACTATCTGTGTGCTGAATTTCATTCAAATCTGTTCAGCCGTTTTTGCGTGATTGAGTAACAAACATCCAAACATGGAAACTTTCGCATTTATAATACGAGTATTATTATAATAAGATATAAAAAAATATATATCTTATTAAGCATAATGTTCACAGATGGCAGTTGGAAAATCCTCTCCTAAAGGTGCTCCCTCACCGGGAGGATTCGGCTGTAATGTAACGTTACAGATTCGAGCATTAAGGCGCGATTTCACCATACTATGTTAGTATTTAAGATCGCTATGAAGTCATTTAGCGCTGTCACTCTCATACTGTAAACGTCTGTTAAATGACTTAACAGCGATGTCAAATACTAACAGAGTATGGTGAAATCGCGCCTAAATCAGTGAGTAAGGAGTACCGAGCATTAGGCTAGAATTACACTTGTAAGTTTTACTTATGGGCTTATGTAACCATTACATAAGTGGCTTATTACACCTGAACGAACTTACTTTACTTAATTTCGCGACTTACAGCTTACGTATGTTAGAAACTTACGTTGTAATCATCTTACAAAGTTACATTACATTAGTAAATTCTTCGTAAGTAACTTACGTGAGTAAAAGTTACAAGTGTAATTCTAGCCTTACATTGCGCAACCTGTAATGATACAATCTGAAAATTTTTATACAACTTATAAGATTTTGAATTTTCATTTTATGACACCAATACCGTAATACGTTAATAACAATAGATAACTATCGCTTCGTCTGTTATAGTGGAATCAACTAAACAAAATCGAATACCTAAGAAATGTTACATAATTGACGAATGCTTCCGGTGAGGGAGCACCTTAATGCGTGAAGTCGCAATATCGTTTTGTAATAAATTATTGGGCCGCCATTTTTATTGGAAAATTATAGGTTCTAAAAATTATTTGGAATTGTACAACATTTTACCCTTTTCATTAAAACGTAAAAGTGAATTTAATGGCTACGTATCTAGCGAGGCTTGCCTATACTACATATAGGCTACATACCAGTGTTATTAACATGCCAAATGTCGCTATAAGATCTAAAAGAGGAATTACGAAGGCAAAAGCGCTTTGTTACAGAAATTTCCTGTAACGCTGAAGAAATAAATAGGAATTATTCTGTAACTCACAGCTTTACAATAGATCTATGAAGGATTTGAATACCACTTTATCGTATTGGAGTCTCTAAGACTTCCAGACGACGGTGGTCACTTACTGTTAAGGGGGGAACAGGAAACTTCTTGAAATCTTTCTTTATGAAAAAAACCATTCCATAATGTGCAATTTTCCTATTATTTCGTTACAATTTGTAAATTTTAATTGATATTTAATGGTGATTCCGCAAACAAATTTCCCAGGCGACAAACTTGTCTCCCGGGAACAAAAAGTAAATGAAGCTTTATAGCACTCAAATTATTAAGTCGTCTTAATCTTAGTCAGTGAAGGGATTAACAAACAGTGTTAACTAATTACGGTGAGAAATTCTTTGCCTACAATACTTAAAACAGATTAAGTTTAAAAGTTTTTACGATAAAAAGTTAAATTGTTTAAAAATAAAATAAATTTTAATGGTGAGCAAAATAAAAGCTATCTTTTTTATGTAAAGTTAGGCAGGCAGGCTGACAGTCTTCTTGATGGTATGTGCATATCGTCACCTTAATGGTGTGTGCAAAAATCTTGTTTATTTATTTACAAATTTTAGAATTGTTTATATAAACATTATTATAACATTTAGTAAAACAGCTAGTAAAACATTTTGATACCTTTTTCTGATCAAATGAGATAACATTTTTAGGAGCTTTATCAAGAATTAACGAAAACTTGAACTTGTGAACTAGGTTATAATATATCTATAACTATTTATATAAAGACTAGTTTTTTACCTTGACTTCATCTGCGCCCCTTTTTCTTAGACGTTAAAATATTCATTATTTGTTATTCAATTATTATTGATCATGTATTTTGTAAGGCGTTAATTTTTTTTTAATTTTTTTTTATTTTTAGACGATCTCTTTGTAACAGTACTTAATTTCTGGACAGACCTAGGGTACCTTATGTCCTTTTCTGTCCCTCTGACAACGTGTATGCGAAATTTCATGATAAGGGGTTAAGTAGTTAAGGCGTGAAAGCACAAACAAACAAACAATGAGATGCACATTGCACAATTTACGTGTTTTGATAGAAAAACTAGTAATTATTCTTTGAAAATTCAAGTCTAGTCATACAATTTAGATACTTTTTAAGTTCAGTGTATGTAAAGAATTAATTCAAGACCATTAACAAAGTTAAACAAACATGTTTAAATATTTGTTTGACAGTCTACGGTTCGTTTAATGGAGTTTCAATCAAGGTTAGTTTGCGTACGTTAATTAGAAAAGTTTGTGGAAACGCGGCAAAAAGAGTTAATGGACAAATCGCCCTAAGTCGCCCGAGTCGAATTGTCATGTATTATTTTTATAGACAACTCGCCCACAACGCTGATTCTGTGCAGTTGAAGATAAAAACTTAATAAAATATTAAAGTTAAAACTAGATATTGCTTTAACAAGTTGTTAGTATAAATTACTGTATTAAAAATCAATAACATTTACAATAATTAACAAAAATGAAATATCATATGCAGGGTACGCAAAAATGTGATATTTATAATAAATATTAAAATATCCGATATTTGATATATATTAAAGATAAGAAAAAGAAGTTATTTTCAGTCTGTTAGTAGTTTAGAATTTTAAAATGGTAAGGTAAAATAATAAAATTTGAGCTTGATTATTTGATGTTTATTTATATTATAAAAAAAATTCAATAATTATTAATTTTTACAAATATTTTTTTATTCGTAAAAGTTTGGTAATTCAATTATTTTAATATAAATATAACCTATATTTTAGGACAGCCATTTATTATTACATCGTTATTTTTTGATACTGATACATAAATATTGCGATCAGTCACTATAATACTTTTCCTTTAATTTGTCGTAATAAATTTCTTTTAACTTTCGAAACAAAATTAAAATTACAAAACATGCAACTTCTCTATTGTAATTCTTTACTTAGTTTGCCAGTAAACATCAATCTGTTAAATTTCTAGTTTAAAAGACAATAAAATATCAATTTATATATTTGTGATATATAAATAAATAAATATCTTCACACATTCCACACAGCACCATCTAGTTCCACACTAAGCAACTTAATGCTTGTATTATGGATACCAGACAGTTGATATAACACATAGATTACTTTTTTTTTTGTAAATACATACATATTATAAATACAAACATCCATGACTCAGGTACAAAGATAAATGTTAACACATAAACATTTGCCCCTAGCGGGATTCGAACCCGCGACCGTTTGGTTAACAGCTAGGGTTACTAGCCACTAGACCAAACGTGTCGTCATATATATATATATGTGTATCACGATATATATCCCCGCTGATATATATCAGATAACCCTGATCATATTAGAAAATCATTATGGGATTCAAAAATTTAAATTATCTAATCAATAACATCAGTATACATAAATGATCTGGTTTATACGTTATTAAGTAATTATATGTTTAAACACCCCTGTTGAATCGACAAAAAAACCATCAAAATATAGAAAACTAAACCTATCATTAATTAACTATATCACAATAAATCATTTTGGCTACGTTTTTATATTAAAATTTTTCGAGAAAAATTATTATTAAATAAAAAGTTAACAACGTCTAAATTAAAAGAAAATAAACTTAAAAACTGTACCACTATTAGTTTCTCTATGCCACAACTAAACTAATAAAACAAAAAAAAAATGAGTTGCGAAAGCTAAATCTAAATTTTTTTGTAATGTTGGATCTTTTGGAATATAACAACTGACAGCAATTATCATGCTGTTTTAGTATATTAAGAAATCATACGAGAAATATTAAGAAAATTACTACAGTACATTACGAGTAAGAACAAGAAATTTGTATTATTAATTTTATACCTATTAAAATTAAAACCTTAAATATCTGTGGAAAAAAATAAAAAAATTCTAGTTTAAAAATTCGTTTAATACCTCTATGTAACTGACTATTAATTATGCTAGTGGGCGAGTAGTCTATAAAAATAATAGGTAAAATAAAACATGACAATTCGACGAGATAAATTCGGGCGATTTGTTCATTAACTCGGCAAAAACATCTATCTAATCTCTTAGAAACTAGAGGGAAGAAAAATCAACAGAAATGAAATTGGTACATTTTTTTTTCTAAGAGGTTCTTGATAAATTAATTTCACGAATTCTTATAAATAAACTTCAGACAGAATTCGTGAAATTAATTTATTTCACTCTTTAGACTCAAAGGGTAATATTTTATTGTCCTTGAAGCGTGTCTGTGTGCGTGTTACGTGTGTTAATGTGTGTTTAAGAAGAGCTAAACGTCTGTACCAATTACGATGAAATCTTATTTCGAAGATTATCTCTTACGTACAAACAAATAAATATACAAACCTTACCTCTTTATAATATTACTATTTATTGTGAAAACATAAGAAACAATTATTTATGTAGTTATTTGGTAACTAAAGTGAAATACCCCTTCCTTGAAGGCAATATAATTAACTCCAGTGGGAACTGCACAAAGGCACTTACAGTAGAGTGATTAGTAAGTAGTATTGACAGAAAATAACTTAGACATCCAATATTATGTGCGTAAGAATGTAATATGACATGATTTTTATCGTCATCCATTGCTGGACAGGCCTCCCCCATAACTCTTCAATAGGAAAATTAGAAAAGCGCTGAAACAAGTGTATCTTATCTAAGGAGATTACATTGAAAAGGACCAAGAAAAAATAAATATTTTTTGAGACATATTCAGAAACCTTTCTTTTTGTTTGTAATATATAATACTGTGTTTATTAAATATATTATTAAAAAAATACTTAATTAATTAATTTATATTGACCGATAATCAATATGTTATTCCCATACGAAACATAATGTAGAGATTTATCTAAACTGTGTTGCATGCTAATGTTTAAACCAGGGATTCCCAAAGTGGTCGATATCGACCCCTTGGGGTCGATATCGACCCCTTGGGGTCGATATCGGTTTCCTAGGGGTCGACATAAACGAAAAGTGATTTTGGGGGTCGACGAGGTCTAAAAATCGACCCCTATTATATTAACACAAGTTCTTATTTAAAACTTTCAAGATAGGTAAGTAGGTAGTTACTGTATTGTTTATGTTGTGTTACGTGTACTAAGAATAATTAATATTTTTGTAGGAAATAATGTTCCAGGAATGTAAAGTTTCAAGTTCGTACAAGATGAAAAACTCGGCAAGTCTATGTGGACAAGTTTGTGCAAGATTGAGTTGGAGCGTACGTCTTTCAGCGGCGTTTTGACTTGCTCTCTATTTGACGATAAAGTGCTTATCACACTATTCAATTTGAACGATTCCTATTTAGGAATCTAAGTAGTGAGCTCGTGATCACACTACGCTAAATTGATTTCTAAATCGAAGATATAGAGTTGAAAATGGATAAACTCTTAATTGAATCCAATCTGTTCTAACTGCGATCACACCTTCCGATTTCCTAAATTGGAATCGTTCAAATTGAATAGTGTGATAGCGGCTTTACGCGAATTAAGACGAACGAATTCATGATCAAGTCCAAACATGTTCCTGATATTTTACTATTTAACGAGCTTGCATTTAGGTTGAAAGTTCATTTGCGTTTTGAAATTCGTTGGAGCTTGAACGATAAAAACTCATATAGCTAAGTACTCATTTATTTCAAGAGATTACAAACTTATTACAAAGCTAAATTAAGTGAAGTAAAGTGACTGAAAAAGTGTTAAACACAACATACAACATATTTTAAATAGGTATGTATAATTGTATTTGTAAAAATTCTACCTAATTACCTAATACGAAGTTTCTATACCTAATTACCTACTGTAGTTACTTCCCAATATAGGTATCAAAGTTTATCAAAGAGTAAGTCAGTAATACTTAACAAGAATCCATTAACTGAGTGTGATAAAAATAAGATAGTGTGCAAATTTAACAGTTTATTATTGTTTTTTATTTAGGTTCCTTATTTTTTTGTTTGCAGAATTACTGAAAGTTTTATGATGGCGGACACGAAAAAAAAATGCAGACAATACAGTTTGGACTACTTGAAGTTCGGATTTATTGCATCTCCATCAAATCAACACTTCCCGATGTGTCTCATATGTGAAAAAGTATTTAGTAACGATGCCATGAAGCCTTCAAAAATGGATGACCACTTATCAAGAGTACATGCTAACAAAAAAAGTAAGCCCTTGTCATATTTTCAAGCACTGAAAGAAAAACTAGACAAAAGGCCATCCATAGGATCGATGTTTGCGTCATCATCTATTCGAGACAATGATGGTTTACGAGCGTCCTATAATATATCTTTACTAATAGCGAAGTCGGGGAAACCCCATACAATTGGAGAGCAGCTTATCTTACCAGCCATTGCGGAGGTCCTTAACAATGTATTGCACAAACCCGCACATGATATTTTAAAGAGAATACCTTTGAGCAACAACACCGTTCAGAGACGCATAGATGAGATGGGACGCGATGTGGAAAACATTTTATGCAAGTTCTTACAGACCCGCAGATTCTCTCTCCAGTTGGACGAGTCTACATTACCCGGCAATGAAGCTCTATTGTTAGGATATGTTCGATTTATCAAAGATGAAAATATGTGCCAAGAACTGATTTTTGCTGCATATTTAGAGACTGATACTAGAGGAGAATCGATTTTTCAGGCCGTGGAACATTTTTTTACTGATAAAGCTATTCCATGGAAGAATATTGTTTCTGTTGCGACTGATGGTGCACCGTCTATGGTTGGTCGTCATCGTGGCTTTATAGCTCACTTAAAGCGACAACTGCCTGATGTACTGGTTATTCACTGTGTGATTCACAGGCAGCATTTAGCAGCAAAAAAGCTGAGTCCTAGATTGCATAAGTCTTTACAATATGTAATAAATGCTATCAACAAGATTCGAAGCAATTCTTTGAACTCTCGGTTATTTGCTCAACTATGTGACGAAAACGACGAAGTCTTTACTCGGTTACTTCTGCACACTGAAGTTCGCTGGCTATCAAGAGGCTCTTGCTTAGAAAGATTTTCAGCCCTTTTTGAATCTGTGTTGGAGTTTTTACAAGAAAAAGATCCGAATTTGAAAGAAAATCTGAACAATTGTAAAACAGATATTTATTACTTGACTGATATCTTTGGAATGTTCAACAAAGTTAATTTGCAACTACAGGGTGATGATCTTAACTTGATTAAAACAAAATCAATAATATCGGCCTTCGTGGGTAAACTAGTTCTTTATAAACAAAATTTAGGCAGAAAAGAATATTCGCAGTTTCCGCATTTGTCAAAATTACCAAAAATGCTTCAAGATGATGACATTTTATTATATGTTACTCACTTGGACGCATTACACAAGGATTTTACGGAGAGGTTTGATGATCTTTTAAATTTACAAATTCCTCAATGGATAATAAATCCGTATAACACCACAGCCATAGAAGAAGCCAATGTGATAATGCAAGAAGAGTTGATTACCATCAGCACAGACGAAGAGCTTAAGCAAAAGTTCAACCAAGGCTATCAGAAGTTCTGGTTGCAACGCAAAATTGAAACACAGTATCCTACATTGTGGAACATTGCTGAAAAATACCTTATCGCTTTTCCATCATCATATCTAGTTGAAAAAAGCTTCAGTGTGGTAACAAACATTTTGACAAAACAAAGAAACCGTTTGAAAATCAACGAACGTGGAGATTTAAGGCTGCAACTCACTAATATTGAACCGGATGTAGCTAGATTGGTAGATAGTCACCAGGTTCATCCATCGCACTGAATGTTTTATTTTCTCTTTGCGAATTAATAGTTTTTAAAATATAATTTCCTACCAACTTAAGATGCTTTATGTATTAATTTGTAATAATTATAAATTAAACTTGATATTTACTGAATTGGATTGTCTTTTTATTTTGTTAAATTTTGACGAGAAAATGAAATCAACTTCACTCACTTAACCAAGTGCAAAGTTTTCTAATTGGCACCTTAGTACCTAGGTATTTTGTACCAATAGGAAAAAACTAAAGATAGACTAAGATAGATAGCTGCTTTAAGTTAGCGGACCATTATGAATAAGGGGGTTGGTCTTAAAAGTAGGTAATTTGACCATGGGGGTCTGAGGTAACAGTTCATTGTTGAAAAGGGGTCACTTGTCCAAAATAGTTTGGGGAACCCTGGTTTAAACGGTGGCACGTTGCCAACTCTATCCTGAGGGATGCTAGCAGTTAGCCATCAAACGGATCAATGTCAAAACGAATCCTTTAGAGTTGGGAGCTATGCCAAATTACACTAAGACTTGCTAGACCAATGTAGAGATTGATTATTCAATTTTACATTGAACTAGAGTCATCTCATAAGACTTTCATTCAAGAAATTATTGAAAGGAAGATGTATATTTCGTACAAATATATTAGAAATAAATATATCACAGTAATATTACAAAACAAGGTGCGTCCGAAATAGGTCCCTCACTCAGCGACTTATAATGCGGTGGGACCACTATGCTGATGGCCTGAAGGGTTGTAAGACTCGTGCAAGGCTCCAGGAGGCCCCATAAGTAAAAATAATTAAAAAAATTAAGTAAAAGGTATAAAAATAAAATTAAAAAATTATTAATAAATAATTTTGATAGATGAGTGGTTAGAGTGCTTGCCTTAAGCCTCTGTTTCAGGGATCCCGGGTTCGATTCTCGGCAGGGCCAACTTGGGAAATGAAATTTTCAAAGTTGGCTCTGGTTTGGATCTGGAAAGTAGTGGCAATTCCACTGCGTTTCGCAGTCATTTGGGAAGCCCGTCTGGCGGCAGTAATCACCCTCTTACAGAAGACCACCATGAAATAACAGTATGTGTGCTGTTCTGTTTCGGTGAGTGAGTTAGTCAGTCTGTCTGTCGATCTTAATATAATAATAATAATAATAATAAATCATTTATTAGATGTAAGTTTTTACAAAACATTTACCCTCGTCAACATTATTTTATATTTACAAACTACCACCGGTTCGGAAAGCTGCTTCTAGGGGGAAGAACTCGGCAAGAAACCCCCTAGTTGCTCTTTTCATAAATCAATTAATCAATTTACAACAACACGTAACAATACTTAGCTATCTATTAACACCATATTCAACTCCAAGGACGTTCATCATTTATATAATCTAATATTCTATAATAACCCTTTTTGCACAGGGTTTTCTTAATATAAACTTTGAATTTATTCGTAGATAATTGTTGTATATTAGCAGGAAGCCTGTTGTAGAAGCGTATACATTGACCCATAAAAGAGTTGCTAACCTTGTGAAGACGAGTTTTATGCAATTGAAGCTTATGCTTGTTTCTAGTATTCAAACTATGAACATCACTATTTCTACTGAAAGTGCTAATATTTCTGTGAGCAAACAAAAGATTTTCAAAAATGTATTGTGAGGCTACAGTAAGTACATTTATTTCCCTAAACTTATCTATTAGCGAGACCCTGGGACCGAGCTTGTAGATGGCACGAATAGCCCTTTTCTGTAACACAAATATAGTGTTTATATCCGCAGCATTACCCCAAAGTAAAATACCGTACGTCATTACACTATGAAAATAGCTGAAATATACTATCCTCGCGGTATTTACGTCAGTAAGCTCACGAATTCTTTTAACAGCATAGGCAGCCGAACTTAATTTAATGGCTAGTTTATTAATGTGTGGTCCCCATTGTAGTTTAGAATCTACATTTATACCTAAGAATACAGTCGACTCAACCAGCTCAATGTCTTCGCCATTTACGTGAACATTATGATCAATTTGTTTGACATTTGGTAAAGTGAATTTAATACATTTTGTCTTTTTATTTTTTTAATAATAAAATAATAAATAATAAAAAATAATAAAATAATAATAATAAAATAATAAAAACCCAAAAAAATAGGTTTAACCGGTTACATTACGGTTACAGATCGCGAGTTCAATGGTTTATTCCCATCTCAAAAAATGCCCAACGCGCCTAAAGAAGTATTTTCACTTCAGAAATACTTAAGCGAAAATTAATTAAAATTTGACCCAATATTGACTATTAAAATTGATAGTGATAAAAACCTCCTGGAGCACAATGTCAATTGGGGCGATAAAATTGACTAGATTAAACCATAAAAATTTCGAAAGTGGGAAAAAGGTAATGTAACCCAAAAAAATAAAATCAGTTCACATACTAAAGGGGAACCAAAAAAAAGGTAATAAAATGTTTTCCTTTACCTATTTTTATGTGTAAGTTTATACTTCTATTGAAGATATAAAACTTCAGAGGAAATTTTCTACAACGAAAATACTCGTATGAACTTTCTATGTTGTTCAGGTAACGGTATTTTTTGTGATCTGAACTTAAATGTTAGAAATGTATTTCAACAATATCAAATAACAAAATTCCAAGGCACATTACGCAGTTATAAAGAAGCTACTCATATAATAAATAATTAAATTGTCAAATAACTGTCTTTTGTTTGCCCCTACAGACCAATTAGTCTATAAAGTGTTTAATAAAAGATGTGTTGATTTGTTCAAAGTGAAATTTCCATTTACTAACTTTTAAAGATCTTAAAGATTTTAAAGATCTACAACCATTTACTTTTACAGTCCATTTACTTTTACAACATTAAGAACATTAAATAAAGTCGCTGTCTGAGATAAAATAAGGCTTTGCATGGATGAATTTATTTATTTAAATTATATACACAAGCCTTCCTCGTTTATCCCTCTTCCCATTAGTGAAAACCGTATCAAAACCCTTTGGGCGGTTCAGAAGAATTTAGCGGAGAAACAGACAAAGTTTGGCGACGACTAAATTTTGTATTTGGTATAGTTATAGGTAAATATAGAAGACAGATAAGATATAGACATAATAGACATAGATAATGCAAGCACTGTGCATGTTAAAAGGGCTTACCTCAATGATAAACTGTCTTTGTTTAACGGTAGCGGAGGCCTCGGTCTTCCTATGTCGGCTGCAACGAAGCGTAATGTCAGACCTGGCAACAGGCTGGGCTCTCGGTTCACAGCGGCTACTGCCAACGGCATTGCACCTAACACCGTCTGTTGGAAAATTACTGTAGGTAAAATCTAGTATAAATAACACAAAGAGGTCGAATATAAATAATAATCAATACTAATAATAAATCTGTAAGGGTCGGTCATGGAGTAAGTTACTTTGTTTTCAGAGATATCGTGTTTATAAGCTCTATACATGATACTGAAACTAAATTGACGATTTTTAGAATTTTTTTCTGTATGTATGTATGTTCGTCCATAACTCTGAAACGAATTTACTGATTTTCATGAAACTGTAGTACATTTGGACGTACGGGACACAGGATAGGCTACTTAATATTTTTCAACGCTGACGAAGTCGTGGGCACCAGCTAGTAAATAATAAATTAATATCTTCATACATTCCACACAGCACCATCTAGTTCCACAGTAAGCAACTAATGTTTGTATTATGGATACCAGACAGTTGATATACTACATAGATTACTTTTTTTTTTTGTAAATACATACATATTATAAATACAAAACATCCATGAGTCAGGTACAAAGGTAAAATGTTAACAAATAAACATTTGCCACTAGCGGGATTCGAACCCGCGACCGTTTGGTTAACAGCTAGGGTTACTAGCCACTAGACCAAACGTGTTAAATACAATATCTGACATGACGTATTATTACGTATTTCTTTCCACTTTTGAATACGGATTTCTCTCCAATTATAGGAATTATGGAATAGATTATTGCCAACAATAGCCACAATTCAAAAGTTTTCAAGGATTTGGAGTTTTCTGAAAGCGAGAACTTAGAAGAAAAGCGTTATTTTCGTCGCCTTATTTGACTTCTTAGAATAAAATTAAAACATTATATAAAAATACAGTGAATGTTTAAAAAGAATTATATGAATTGCATATTTAAATTAAACTATTTATTATATTTAAAAAAGTTTTAAAAGAATATTTAAAAAATAAAAAAAAAATAGCTGGCGCTCATTTTGGCAAAAATTGTGTTCGGTCTGAGGTTAATCCCTGTCCTAAGAATACATTAAACATGGTATACTTAAGATCACAATATGTTTGTCCTAAAATTGTTAAATTATTGGTAATTATAGCGACCCGTCCCCGGCTATGTGAAGCAATTTGTTCTGCAAATTAACAAACTTTCCTCGTTTATTTTTCTTTCCATTATTGAAATTAGTAACAAAATTCGTTAGGCATTTTATAATATGTATGTTAGATATACATAGATCACCTTGTCACATATTAAATATCATGTCCCACTAAGAGTTAGGTCAGTGGGGCAGTGTAAAATCTTGCCAAAATTGTTCTGTCGTCTCAAGCCATCATCCGTGACAGCGTGCCGGCGGGATAATTTTTAAGTTAATAATTTTATTATATAAAATGATTTTTTTAGTTTCAAGAGTTCAACTATTTCTTTTAGTGTTTTATTAAAATATTCAAATTATGTTCGTTCATATAACATAAGTTTGATTCCTATGCTTGTATATTATAACATTGTTTATTTTAGCGAGTAGCTGTACAGAATAAGTAATAGTAGGTACATACTACAAGTATTATAGTAGTAGATGTGACCTCCAGTGTATATATATATTGTTACAAAAAACTAAACAAATGTCGTGTATTTGCTCCCATATTTTGATAAAATATCTGGTACAAGATAGTTTGGTTGGGTATATGATGCGAAAAGTGGCGACGCAGAATTTTGTTAATTATGGAAGATGTTTACCATATGTTAAACGAAAGTATCCGGAACGAGAGGGTGCGTAGGCTGAGCCTCAGTCACCCTCGGAAGCCAATTTGTGTCGCAAGTAGGTGAATTGAACAGCGACCTGGTATTCCCCTTATGCAATTATGCCAGGAAGCTGTACAATATTTACTATTCAAGATTTAATTATAAGCTATATTATAATTTAGAGAAATGTATTATTATATACTATACTAGCTGGTGCCCACGACTTCGTCCGCGTTGAAAAATATTAAGTAGCCTATCCTGTGTCCCGTACGTCCAAATGTTTATCTACCAAGTTTTATGAAAATCAGTTAATTCGTTTCGGAGTTATGGAGGAACATACATACATACAGAAAAAAATTGTAAAAATCGTCAATTTAGTTTCAGTATCATGTATAGAGCCTATAAACACGATGTCTCTAAAAACAAAGTAACTTTTTTTTTTGACTCCATGACCGACCCTTACAGATTTATTATTAGTATTGATGACTATGCCCATATGAGGCAACATGTCCATTAGGGAAAAGCCTCTACGAAAAATTGGAATTGTTTTAATAGAATTATAAAAAAATGTTTTTTAAGCATGTCCATGAAGTGAACGAGAGGAATAGAGTTAATATTATTTGTGTTACAAGGTGACAAACAAATATTTTGTTCCTCGGGGGCGTTATTTTGAATTCAAAGCGAACCGAAGGATTCTAAACGAGAAATTCAACATACGTCGCCCGATAACAAAATGTTTTAGCCCAGAATGACACACACTATCTTTCATTACTACCTATGAGAAAAAGAAACACCTATTACGTCTCGAAATGGTATCTATGAACATTGGACTGAAAGTTTAAATACAATAAATCATTATGAAGAAATTAAACTTTTATATTTAAAACTCGGACCAATCAGAAGCGAGAAAACTCAAACTCCAATGTGGATAAAATAGAATTTTGTACTATAATTTGTACTATTTTTTTTTTTAAATACTCATTAAAGATAGTAGGTATAATTTGCTTTATACATCAGAATAAAACATAGGCTATAATAATTTATACTAACGCAAGGACGTCGCAGGCAAAAGCTGATAGAAAATTATTTTTTCTTTAATTTCGTACCACTTTTCATTCTAAGTCAAATTTCATTACGTCACCTATTTTGTTAAACATTTTTCCCTTTGGTATGCACGCGAGAATTATACAAAATTATTCCCCTTAATCATTTTCGCTTCGGAACTTGGGCAATAAATCCCGCAGCTTCTGTGTACATCGTCTCAAGGAAAGAGTGATGGCAACTCCTTTATACGTGTCGAGGTAAATGTGCTCAATCGATAGACAGTTAAATTGAAAAGAAAATTGACCGTGTTCTTATGAAAAGAATCGGCTTTCCTATGTAAGTTTCCTGTTTATGGTGAAACACATAAAATATTAGGGTTAATGGATATAGTTGATGGAGAATTTTAATATTTTTTTACGTAAATGCATCAGGCAGGCTGTCAAACTTGATGATAAGTGGCTACCGTCGCCTATTAACTATCACAATACCTTTATAAATCATAGGGAATTCTTTAGCTAGGCTAAGCTAGCAAGGGGAGCTTATCAACTCTCTGCAAAAAACAACCCACTATCTGTTATTTCAAGGTGATATTCTGTAAGAGGGTGGTTACTGCCGCCAGACAGTGCCCTGCCAATATAGTTATATGTCTTATTTCAAATAAAACATATACTTAAATTTAATAATAAATATAATGTTGGAAAGTAAATGGATCTTGCTTATAAAAAGAAATTAAATAAAGTAGAACTAAACACTTAAATGAATACAAAATTAAAAAATACAATTTGTAAACTTTTATTAATTAATATAAGTTTAAGTTATTTATTAAAAAGTAGGTAAAAAGCTTTAGCTTAAAATAAAATATGAAGATAACTACATTGAAACGTTCCAATCTAAATATTGAAATAGTTTCTAAGTAAACTGGTATAAGCCATTATGTAAATTTTAATGTGATGTTTATCTACTCTTGATAAACTGCTAATGTCATCAATACTTATTATAAACAAACAAGTGAGGTATTTTATATTCCACTTTATACACTAGCGAGTCGCCCCCGGCTTCAGGGGCTTATAATTTAATACCCAAATTCATAAATATGAATAAAAACTATCACAATTTCGTAAGACTATTGCCAGAGGCTAAACAATATTTAATTACAAGGGTCTTATTGTGAGCTAAGAATTTGAATCTTTGTGTGTAGCTTGAATTTGATATTTAAATAAATTAATATACTTAGTTTGAGTTTTATATATTAGTTCTTGAAATTATTATTTTTTTAAAATAAGAATACACTTTACGGTACACGTATTTCTTTCACGTGTGGTATTATATTCTGTGGATGACAGATCGGAGTTACGTGTGATGAATATGAATTTCATATATTCCAAAAATAACATGTCCTCGCCATGAACCTAGAAAAAACAAAGGACGGAGTGCTGTCATTGTACAAAATGTAGCACCGTAACGGCGGCGAGTTTTTATGTGTGCGTATTTTCAGGGTTGCTATCCGAAGAAACTTTCCCTAAATTTTAATACATATAAAAATGTGTTGTTGACTACATTTAATAATAACATTTAATTACAATTAATTTAATAACATTTAGTTACATTTAATAATTACATTTAATTTTGTCCATAATAATCAGTTTTTTTTTCAGTTTTTAGTAACGAAATTCGTTTTTTGCAAAAATGTTCTATTACACATAGGTAATTAAACTTAGATAAAAAAAAATACACAATGTCTTTTCTTAATATTTCGATATGTACATATATAACCTATTATATTTTGCTTATTTTAAATATAGAAGGCTTAAAAAATATAATATAATTAAATAAAAAACTTTCCCTAAATGTGAACGAACGTTTTTCAGCACTTCAGTGGTAAGGGAGATTTATTTTAATACGTTGGCAACACTGGTAATCACTATAATGTATATATTAATTAAGTTAATTTAATCTCATATTAATTTATCTTAATTATTTTTTTTTATAAAATTGGAGAAATAACATTCAGAAAATTGACAACACTAATCCTGTCAAAGAAAAGTGTATTTACATAAATTACCAAAAGATATGATTAGAAAATAATCAAAATAAAGCGTTAAAGAGTATATTTACCTGTGGAAAGTGATTCCTCGTTCTTTTTTATCACGTAAAGTGCTACGGGATCAACATTTCACGACACATGTTGTCATAATTAAATAACAGTTATTTTAATTACTCATTAAAATTACGTCTGCACTTAAACGCCGAGTTTACTATGGTTTGTATGTGTGCTGTAAATACACGTTACCGAGCTTACTCTGAGCTTACTACGGTGCTACACTTTATTAGTATGTGGGATTCCGTCCGTTGTTTTTTCTAGGTTCATGGTCCTTACAAAGACGAGGCAACGCAGTAAAATGATTTACATGTACGATTCTATACACTCGCTTCAAATTGTATCAAAATATTCTATGTGACCCGAAATTGTTACGTACATACGTTAGGTAAAGGTCAGTTCACACCGGAACGCGACGTGGCGCGCATTTTTTAAGACAGCAATAGAATATATCACCTATTTACTGCAACAAAAGATACACAGTTTTTTGTAGTGATTTGACTTTTGTAACGAAGGCACGAATCTTCAATTTCGTGTCAATTGCTTTAATAAATTCCTTTATAAGATTATCTGTCTTTTACTGGAGTTTGAGTGTGAATAATAAAATATATTTAAAAATGAAAAAACAAATTTACGTAGAATTTTTAATGATTTTTTAACATATTTAAATTATTATACAGCAGGGCCTCTTTCACCAACTACAAGTAAAGAGTTGATTAGTTACTTTTCAAGTAACGCTAATTGGCGAGTAAATATTACGAGTATCTTGTGTCGATTTCATTGAAATTACCCTTGAGTAATGCTACTCGAAGATTGCGAAACTCGTACGCTTTTTTAGCGGTGACTTTAAATGGCGGTTAGCCTACTTGACACTTTACTCAGAGATGGTGAAATTCAAAATTAGAATAATTCTAAATAATTAAGAATTAACCTCTTATTATTATTTTCTACGTTAAGGTCAACGGACAGACGTTGCCTATAACATGAGCAAACGCCACAAGTGCTTCAAGAACGCTGCTGAAGTGTAATTATCATATAGGAAAGTGGGGAAGGGTAATTATCATATAGGATACTTTTTATCCTGAAAAAATGTTAGGTTTCCGAGGGATCGTCTAAAAATATAAAAAATCAGACGTCACCGTAGTCATAACGATAAAGATGTCGGCCGTTATAATATTCATATGATATTTTCTCAGGTTATATTTTCCAATTTCCAACGCTAACGATGTTGCGGATACCAGTTAATATT
Source organism: Synanthedon andrenaeformis (assembly GCA_936446665.2). Lineage (NCBI taxonomy): Eukaryota > Metazoa > Arthropoda > Insecta > Lepidoptera > Sesiidae > Synanthedon > Synanthedon andrenaeformis. Next base: position 11,331,048 of record OW387787.2, on the reverse strand, counting down.
AAATATACCCAAATTCAATGTCACTTTAGTAAATATCGTACACATAATGATTTTTTATGTATTCCCATTGCCCAGTATTTCCACAGATTTCAATCATAATACCAGTTCAATAGTTTAATCGTGAAAATTATTAAGTATTTTTTTGGATTCGAATTAGATGTTTTCTTCACTAGTTTTTTTTTTTTTTTGTATAAGAATATCGCTTTATGATAAATCGTAAAATTGTACCAACTGTTAGACTACTTTATCTAATATATCTACTTCACCATGTTTATCAGGTTACTGATTGGCATACCGATAACCATTAAATTGCAATCATTTCAAAAAAAGTATATTTTGCAATGATATCGCATGAAGCTAAAATTATAATGTCACCATTACACAGAAATTGCATTTTTACTCCTGTCACGATGCAAATACCGTCCAAACAATAAAATTTATTAGGCGCGTCTAAATGAAAGCTGCTGCATTAAGAAAACAGCCAGATAAGAATGTAACTACCTATAATTATGGACTAGCCCATTGGGCGAATGTTTTTAGCAATCTGATACCAAGGTTACAGGTTCGATTCCGGGACAGGACCAACTTTGAATATATTATAGAAACGACGCACCCCCGGATTCGCACAGATGCATTTTTTCTGCAAGACATATACATAAACCTTCCTTGTTTGTCACTCTTTCCATTAGTGTAAACCGTATCAAAATCTGTTAGGTGGTTTAAAAAAGGTTACCGGTGAACAGATAGACAGACTTCAATTTATAATATGTATGTATGTATATACCTAAATATAGACACTTAGTTAAGGACGAATTTGCCCTACTTTCCACATATGAAACATTGACTAAAAGACCTTAACGTACCTAACTGCAATCATCGGTAGTAAATGAGGTACCTTATATAGGTACTATTACCCCAAAACTCGCTGAAAGGTCACCCTTCAATAGGTTTAACGGAAATTAAACGTAATTGGAATTCAGTATTTATTCATAAAATAACAAATAGCTGCACATTATCGCATTTAAATAAAAACATACCGAAAAATACACGGGCCCACATAGGTAATTATGATTTCATATTTTAACTACAGCTTTACCAACGTTTTCTCCAGCTAACATACCAACAAACGCGTCATATAATTTATCAAAGCCTTCTGTCACATGCTCAGAGGTCTTAATTTGTCCGCTACGTATCCATTTCACAAGATTTTCAAAAGCTTCAGGCCATCTCTCATACCAGCGAGAAATTAAAAATCCTTCCATTTTCAATTGTTTAAATAAAATAATTGGTTGAATCATTGTCGTTTTCGGAATATCGGCTTCATTGTAAGTGCTAATGCACCCGCAGATCGAAATTCTACCATATAAATTCATCTGTGACAGTATAATACTGCTAATATCTCCACCAACATTGTCGAAGAAACAGTCGACGCCTTTTGGTGCAGCCTCTTGAAGCGCTTTTACGGCATCAACTGTCTTGTAATTAAATGCCTTATCGAATCCAAGCTCCTTCTCCAGCCAGTTCACTTTATCATCTGAACCGGCGAATCCGATGACTCTACAGCCTTTTATTTTTGCTATTTGACCGACAATAGATCCGACTGCACCCGCAGCACCCGTGACCACTACGGTCTCACCAGATTTTGGTTGACAGATTTCCAAAAATCCAAAGTATGCTGTTGCACCTGGCATTCCAACAGCTCCAATAGCATGTGAGTCGGATAGTCCTTGTAGATTTGGAACTTTGTATACCATATCGTTGTTACTTTGACTGGGGTTTATGATGCTATAATCACACCAGCCTCTGTGAGAAACGACTTTTGTGCCGATTGGAAATTTTGGATTTTTGGAATCCTCTACCACGCCCACTTGGTTACTAAATTGATCGTACGGCACGTTGAACCGTTTGTTGTATGCACGTAAGTACGGGTCTACACTGATCCATTCCGTTTTCACTAGAATCTCTCCATTCTGAATTTGTGGCAGTTCGTACTCAACAATATCGAAGTCTTCGCGCTTTGGCACTCCAGCAAAATGTGTCTTGACAACGTATTTTCTTGCCTTCGTCATTATGAACATGTACTATCTTGTCGAATGTCGAACCACACTGATTGAAGTATTCAAACTATAGCTACATTAAGTACCTTTTAATAATTGTGATAAGAAGTGATAAAATTACGCTATGTAATGTTTTATAAAAATTCTTGTCATCAATTTTGATAGTTAAATCCGCTTGTTTGATATTCATGCTAAGTGTACTTTTTTCATACTAGTCCGTTAATTGTATTGAATAATCGGTAAATTACTCATTTTGAGCTTGACTAGAGCATTTGTTATAGTTGATAGATAAGGAATCAAGTGAGAAGGTCCACACTAAGGGTTTGTTCAAACATAACTGACATTAAGCGCTGACATACTTAATGTAAGTACCCAGTTTTTTAACATTATCTCAAACGCTGCCTACAGAAGACATATAAAAACACACAGCCGTCACATCGAATCTGTTTTTTAACTCCAGTTAAATGGCCTCACAACTTATTTCGAAAGGTGCAGGTCGGTCAAACAATAATTAATAGTCAGAGTGCCTCGAACTAAGTGATGATCACTACCGGTATTAAACCTGTTGATCACTGCGGCAAGAACGAGTTCATCATATCGCTGATTAAATTCAAAAGTATCACAAATCAAAAAATTCCAAAAATGTTTTTATTGTAAAAATACAATCACAAACCTTTTCTTTATGTTGCAAAAAGACTTATGGTTGTTTTATTCCATATTTAGTATAGTATAGTTTTGATCATTTTTTTATATATTCAAAAGTAACTTATATGCTTATATCTCCTCTAGTGTTCAGTTTATTATAAAAGTACTTAAAACATTTAATGTTACTTAAAAATACGCTTCTAACGATGTATAATATGCATATATTTGATATATATATACTAAGAAAAAATAGACAATTTTTTTTTTCGATTAGGTAGCTCTCCTGTAAAAAAGTATAATTTTGATATGTGGTACTTTTGAATTTAAACAGTGATATATAAATATTTTATTTCGATGAAATTGCCCAGCATTTGCTTTTTCTCTATTATTATCTATTATTCTTAAAAGAATTTTAATTATTAGCGATTTGGTAAATATTACAAGTCATTTTGTAATTAGATATTAACGTCGAATCATGTTTTGATGATGTTAATTATAATAATATTTTCATCGGTATGCTATAGGTGCCTATTTATACTTAATGAAATTTTAATATTATGTACATATGTTTAAATTGCCGACTAAAAATACTGTCTTACTGTACCTACCTATATAGGCATTCATAACGCAGTGACCTTGATCTTGTATCTTATTTTTCCTCTTTAAACAATATAATACTGTTTCAGTCATGGCCATTCCATGTGTTAAAATCCACTTGTGTACACGATCTTTTTGTATAAAAAGGATAAATGATAGCATGCCAATATCATATCAATATTATATTACATCGTGAGAGCATCAACAGAGGCTACACTGACCAGTTTCACTGCATTCATTATCGCAATTGGTAGTGTTCAACGATTCAACTAAGTCGGAAACCATACGCAAAATATTGCGAACACCAATTAAAATCTTTTCACCGTTTTCCATCGAAGCATAAGTTCTGTCTTCTGACTGGTAAGTGTTCCATATTTCAAAAAATACTTCATATTAAACTGAATGATTGTGAATTTGAGCCCGTTTGTAATGGTAGTTGAGATTATTTGCCTATCACACAATGACAAATTATAGAATATACATACCTAAGGACTCTTTTTTATTTATATATTATTATTATATTATATTTTTTAAGGTTTTTATTTTTAGGTTCAATTGATAATAAAACAATAAATATATCCAAAAAAAAAAAAAAAAAAATTAAACAATATAATACATATAATATATTATATTAAAAGGACTCTTTTATCTAAGTTAACATGTACTATGGGTATCTATAAGTGATACCATAGGTACTATGTAGTTGTAATACCTAGATAACTATAGGTGTACACACGAGCGGCGTTAGGGTAGGGCGCGGTTGGGCGACCGCCCAGGGCGCCGGATATACAGGGGCGCCGCGGTCAACTAGACTATTTTTCACAGATATTTTATCGACTGCTAACTGACTCGATAGTTTCTTCAAACGCAGTTACCTATTTTTTCGACAAGTTAATAGTCCAGTCATTATATCCGAAAAAAAGGCAAAGAAATCAAAATTAACATAAAAAGCTGATTTTTGGACATTGTGTTGGGGGGGCTCAGAAAAGCTTAACTTCAAATTGTCGACCAAGATTTCCTATGAGCTTTCGCCGCCATCTTGAAAAAGGGGTAAATTTTTATTTTTTAGCGATAACTCGGCTCTCCGTCATGATACGAAAATTTTGATAATATGCTTTTTGGTTGCTTTTTTATGCTCTACAATTTAGGTCATTAGCATTTTTCCTTTATTGTTGATCGTTGTTGAGATATCGGACGAGAAAGTATAAAATGGATATGTTGAAACTTGGTTTATGCTATTCTCTGTTATAACAAAACAAACTTCTGTTGGTGAAATACTTGTTGATTGGATTTGAGGTTGCAACTACCTACAACGTGACGCTTGAAAAAAGTCGTATGAGTTCGAACAACTTCAATTTGGAAAAACTAATGGGCAGAGAAAACTTCGTCACATGGAAATTTGCAGTGAAAACATATTTAGAGCATGAGGATCTATGGTGTCGCCTGACGAGAACTCCATTGATGTTAGCAAAGCAAGGCACTCGTCCTGATATATCTTTCGCTGAGAATAGACTGAGTAGATTCAACAAGAATCCAAGCACTGAACACTGGTCTGCAGTGAAGAGAATATTTAGATATATACAAGGTACAAAAGATTTAAAGTTGGTTTTTACCAAGGACGGTAATGAAGAAATAACAGGATATTGTGATGCCAATATGTACAAATGATTCACGTGAAGTATGTAAGTAGGTACGTGTTTAGTAGTGGAAGGGCACGCTGCATTTGGCAGTCATTTGGGCAGCCTGTCTGGTGGCAGTATTCACCCCCTTACAGAAGACCACCGTGAAATAACATCATGTGTGCCGTTGTCTTTAGGTAACTGAGTAAGGGATGCCCGAGCCAATTTCCCTATGCCTTCCCGGTTCCTTATCCTTAATCTTACTTTAGCCGGCAGAGCACTTGCAGCTTCTGTGGCGTTGCTTGTGTTATAGGCGGTGGTTGCCACCTACCATTAAGTGGACCATCAGCCTGTCTGTCGACCTTCACATAAAAAAAAAGTAGCAAGGCAAGCGTGAATCCACCGACACCACTCGCTTCCTTACTGATCTGTAGACCTTTTGAGTACTAAATAAATTCTATAATCTTTTGCTACATATCTTACTTTAAAGTATTACTTTAAATGAGTTGCTTTTATTTTTAATTTCAGCTATTTAAAAAAAAAAACATGCAACCAAGTGGAGGGAGGTAAAAATGCCGCGTCGCGTTCCGGTGTGAACTGACCCTAATAGAGATTATTCCATTTTCACTGTAAAAAGTCGTCTTTATTAGTATGGATCGATTTCCTGATATTTTATACTTCTGTCTAATCCATCACCATCCATACTAATATTATAAATATGAAAGTAACTGTCTGTTTGTCTGTCTGTTACCTTTTCAAGCGTTAACAACTCAACCGATCATCATGATATTTTGCATACACGTTGTCAAGGATAGAAGAAAGGGTAAAAAGGCATCTAAATATTATCTAAATATTATTATCCATTTTTTAATACTATAAAGTCTCTATAATAGGTATCACGTATGAAGTAAGTAGTTTCTTTTATCACAAAGGCCAAATTGCCCATAAACATGTTTATGCATTACGGAAAAGGACGGCAAGAATATATATTTAGAATATGGAGCACAGACGAGTGACGTCATAGTAAAAGCTTCCAAAAGTCGACTATTTCTATATAAAAAAAATATTATTACGACATTTGTAAGTGGTTCTCTCTAGTTCTTAGTTTCTCAGCCTGGGGGTCGCAACCCTAGCGAGGTCGAGTTCAGGATTTTGAGGAAACCTAGGTGTTTACTGTCATAGTCAAATTATAATCGTAGTCAATTATAATCAACGCAACATGATCACAAGACGAGACTGGTAGCGCCATCTGTCGATAGATCAAAGTCATGTAGTCTTTAAAACTTTTTCTATTAAGACTTCTATTGTTTAAACCAGGGATTCCCAAAGTGGTCGATATCGACCCCTTGGGGTCGATATCGGTTTCCTAGGGGTCGACATAAACGAAAAGTGATTTTGGGGGTCGACGAGGTCTAAAAATCGACCCCTATTATATTAACACAAGTTCTTATTTAAAACTTTCAAGATAGGTAAGTAGGTAGTTACTGTATTGTTTATGTTGTGTTACGTGTACTAAGAATAATTAATATTTTTGTAGGAAATAATGTTCCAGGAATGTAAAGTTTCAAGTTCGTACAAGATGAAAAACTCGGCAAGTCTATGTGGACAAGTTTGTGCAAGATTGAGTTGGAGCGTACGTCTTTCAGCGGCGTTTTGACTTGCTCTCTATTTGACGATAAAGTGCTTATCACACTATTCAATTTGAACGATTCCTATTTAGGAATCTAAGTAGTGAGCTCGTGATCACACTACGCTAAATTGATTTCTAAATCGAAGATATAGAGTTGAAAATGGATAAACTCTTAATTGAATCCAATCTGTTCTAACTGCGATCACACCTTCCGATTTCCTAAATTGGAATCGTTCAAATTGAATAGTGTGATAGCGGCTTTACGCGAATTAAGACGAACGAATTCATGATCAAGTCCAAACATGTTCCTGATATTTTACTATTTAACGAGCTTGCATTTAGGTTGAAAGTTCATTTGCGTTTTGAAATTCGTTGGAGCTTGAACGATAAAAACTCATATAGCTAAGTACTCATTTATTTCAAGAGATTACAAACTTATTACAAAGCTAAATTAAGTGAAGTAAAGTGACTGAAAAAGTGTTAAACACAACATACAACATATTTTAAATAGGTATGTATAATTGTATTTGTAAAAATTACTAACACTTAAGTCTTTGGTTTTCGTTCTTATTCTACCTAATTACCTAATACGAAGTTTCTATACCTAATTACCTACTGTAGTTACTTCCCAATATAGGTATCAAAGTTTATCAAAGAGTAAGTCAGTAATACTTAACAAGAATCCATTAACTGAGTGTGATAAAAATAAGATAGTGTGCAAATTTAACAGTTTATTATTGTTTTTTATTTAGGTTCCTTATTTTTTTGTTTGCAGAATTACTGAAAGTTTTATGATGGCGGACACGAAAAAAAAATGCAGACAATACAGTTTGGACTACTTGAAGTTCGGATTTATTGCATCTCCATCAAATCAACACTTCCCGATGTGTCTCATATGTGAAAAAGTATTTAGTAACGATGCCATGAAGCCTTCAAAAATGGATGACCACTTATCAAGAGTACATGCTAACAAAAAAAGTAAGCCCTTGTCATATTTTCAAGCACTGAAAGAAAAACTAGACAAAAGGCCATCCATAGGATCGATGTTTGCGTCATCATCTATTCGAGACAATGATGGTTTACGAGCGTCCTATAATATATCTTTACTAATAGCGAAGTCGGGGAAACCCCATACAATTGGAGAGCAGCTTATCTTACCAGCCATTGCGGAGGTCCTTAACAATGTATTGCACAAACCCGCACATGATATTTTAAAGAGAATACCTTTGAGCAACAACACCGTTCAGAGACGCATAGATGAGATGGGACGCGATGTGGAAAACATTTTATGCAAGTTCTTACAGACCCGCAGATTCTCTCTCCAGTTGGACGAGTCTACATTACCCGGCAATGAAGCTCTATTGTTAGGATATGTTCGATTTATCAAAGATGAAAATATGTGCCAAGAACTGATTTTTGCTGCATATTTAGAGACTGATACTAGAGGAGAATCGATTTTTCAGGCCGTGGAACATTTTTTTACTGATAAAGCTATTCCATGGAAGAATATTGTTTCTGTTGCGACTGATGGTGCACCGTCTATGGTTGGTCGTCATCGTGGCTTTATAGCTCACTTAAAGCGACAACTGCCTGATGTACTGGTTATTCACTGTGTGATTCACAGGCAGCATTTAGCAGCAAAAAAGCTGAGTCCTAGATTGCATAAGTCTTTACAATATGTAATAAATGCTATCAACAAGATTCGAAGCAATTCTTTGAACTCTCGGTTATTTGCTCAACTATGTGACGAAAACGACGAAGTCTTTACTCGGTTACTTCTGCACACTGAAGTTCGCTGGCTATCAAGAGGCTCTTGCTTAGAAAGATTTTCAGCCCTTTTTGAATCTGTGTTGGAGTTTTTACAAGAAAAAGATCCGAATTTGAAAGAAAATCTGAACAATTGTAAAACAGATATTTATTACTTGACTGATATCTTTGGAATGTTCAACAAAGTTAATTTGCAACTACAGGGTGATGATCTTAACTTGATTAAAACAAAATCAATAATATCGGCCTTCGTGGGTAAACTAGTTCTTTATAAACAAAATTTAGGCAGAAAAGAATATTCGCAGTTTCCGCATTTGTCAAAATTACCAAAAATGCTTCAAGATGATGACATTTTATTATATGTTACTCACTTGGACGCATTACACAAGGATTTTACGGAGAGGTTTGATGATCTTTTAAATTTACAAATTCCTCAATGGATAATAAATCCGTATAACACCACAGCCATAGAAGAAGCCAATGTGATAATGCAAGAAGAGTTGATTACCATCAGCACAGACGAAGAGCTTAAGCAAAAGTTCAACCAAGGCTATCAGAAGTTCTGGTTGCAACGCAAAATTGAAACACAGTATCCTACATTGTGGAACATTGCTGAAAAATACCTTATCGCTTTTCCATCATCATATCTAGTTGAAAAAAGCTTCAGTGTGGTAACAAACATTTTGACAAAACAAAGAAACCGTTTGAAAATCAACGAACGTGGAGATTTAAGGCTGCAACTCACTAATATTGAACCGGATGTAGCTAGATTGGTAGATAGTCACCAGGTTCATCCATCGCACTGAATGTTTTATTTTCTCTTTGCGAATTAATAGTTTTTAAAATATAATTTCCTACCAACTTAAGATGCTTTATGTATTAATTTGTAATAATTATAAATTAAACTTGATATTTACTGAATTGGATTGTCTTTTTATTTTGTTAAATTTTGACGAGAAAATGAAATCAACTTCACTCACTTAACCAAGTGCAAAGTTTTCTAATTGGCACCTTAGTACCTAGGTATTTTGTACCAATAGGAAAAAACTAAAGATAGACTAAGATAGATAGCTGCTTTAAGTTAGCGGACCATTATGAATAAGGGGGTTGGTCTTAAAAGTAGGTAATTTGACCATGGGGGTCTGAGGTAACAGTTCATTGTTGAAAAGGGGTCACTTGTCCAAAATAGTTTGGGGAACCCTGGTTTAAACCATAGATCTTATTTTTTGCCAATGTTTAAGATTTTACTTTTTGTTCTTTAGAACCAGAAGCCTTTAGAAGCCAGTGTGCATAAATCGCATTATACTTAAATGTTATTTCAAATAAGCCTTTGAACTAAGTAGTCTAAGTCGTCCAACCTCATAAAACCATTGAAACTACATCAGTATTCAGTCCCCATGTAATATACGAAACAGCTTTTTATTTATGAAGTATTCACATGAATAATGGAAGAGATTCCAGTGTAATATTATTAGGTTTAACTTGTTCTATATTATTATTTTATTTTTATGACATCTTATCATCTACAGAAACATTACACAATATACATAAATTTTACAAAACGTAAACTGTTAATTTTTTAACATTATTACATTGTAAAATTTATTAGTAAAATCTTCATTAAAGATATAATAGGTCAGAGTAATGATGATTATTGACAATTATTGATAAGAATAATTTCTGAATACATATTCTTGTGAATATTTTTGATTTTATAAATGGGGATGACATACGAAAATTAAAAAGCCTTATTAAATTTTCAAATTTTTTTATACTTTAAATTTTTTAACACACTTTGGCATTAGTAATAGTATAAAGTTAGGATATTACATCATCTTTTAAGTAGATACTATCCTACACAAATTGTGTATGAAATATGCAATACACCTGCTATGCCTAACTCGAGCTTCTGTAATTCGAAAGCAATTCTAAATTTGAATTAGATACTTTAATTTTTTAGAAGGTTTTATGTTTATAAATTATGTATCCGTATCGGGAATCCAATATCAATTTCTGGGGAAATTTCAATTTTGTTAAGAGCTTCCCTGTAGGCTTTAATGTTACTTGATCTTATCTTGCGCATCTCATTGGACTTCAATATTGCATATTTTTATTGACCACTGCCCTTATGCCAATACTTCAAATTTCTTACGCGATTTCTAAATTTAAAAGACGAGGCATTTTTTTTTTTTTTTAATTTCCTTCGGGGAGTTACACCACCCCGTGGGCCGTGTATTCATTAAGTCTTACATTATATGCTTATGAATATGTACAATAAGTGGGGGGTTACCCCTTGCGTATCAAGACGAGGCAATTAAAATTAGATAGCTGACTTAATTTCATAATTGTGTTTAATATTATCTAGTAGTAGTGCTAACATATTTAGTACATAGACTAACTAACACAACATTTTATGATAAACAATTTTTCTCAAAAGATTATTACAGTAATTATTATGTAATTTGACTTAATTTGCCTATATCCTAATATACTCCTTTCAGGTCGTAAATATTTTTACGATTTTATTGTTTTTAGTAATAAAATGTTAGAAATTAAGAGAAAAACTGGTGGCTATTTCTTTCTTAAAAACATAGTTCATTGTTTTCTCCGTGAATTCTGGTATATTTTTTTATATGTTAAGGTCGGGTAATAGACTGACGGTCTACTACTGTCGCCTAGAACACAAGAAACGCCACATGTGCTAAAAGTATGCTACCGACTACAGTAACGTTAAGGATTAAGAGATTGGAAATGGATAAGATGCATCTGGCAACTCTTACTCTCTTATCGGAACACAATAGCACAAGTGCTGTTATTTCACGGTGGTCTTCTGTAAGGCCACCGTGACTGACCAAAATGTGAAACGCTGTGTATGTCCTGCCAATACTTTCCAGTATAGTGTAAACAATTTAATTTAATATTGTAAATAATAACTATTCCATCTCTCTATTTTATTTTATTTTTTAAATATAATTTTCTGCATTATTCTTAGATTACTTTTATTAGTTTGTAAACGCCTTAAAATACGTCTTAAATACATATTTTCTTCTGATACATACAGTTGCTGAAAAAAATGTTTGAGATCGATTCAGAATCTATTCTGATTTCAATGATTTTTTTATATATGTAATAAAACCACTTAATGTAATGTAATTATTAAATGAATTTCACTTTCTAGCTATATAAATTTTCAAGCATCATTCTTTCATAAAATATAAATTAATTTTATTTTTATAATTCCTAAATATTACGAAAGCGGTCTTAATATCTGTTAAGACTTAACAAGCAACAATGACACTTGAAACAATGAAAAGGCTTAACACATTCCCTTAACCAAAAGGATACGGGGTTATAAGGCTTTTTGGTAATTAACCTGGTATTGTTATCTTGGGCTCTTCTAACCCCTACTAATATTATAAACGTGAAATGTAACCTGTCTGTCCGTTACCTTAAGGGTACTTTTCATCCATAAAAAAAGTACTGTTCCTCAACTAAAAATAAAAATCCAACACCTGGGAAGACTACAATAAAAATTGAAAAAAAAAATTGCTCATATAATATTTTGAAAGGCGTTATATATTTTTTAAAAGTGCGCGGACGAAGTCGCCATCATCAGCTAATATTTAATAAAAAACATATTAGGTTAACCTTATGGAAAATTAAAATTAACTTAAGTATGGGTGGCTCTGTATGGGTGGTTACTGCCGCCAGAAGGGATTCCCAAAGGAAATGTAGTGTGCCCTGCCACTACCAAAGAACAATGGCGAAAACGTTGTTGGTCGAAACCTCAACCGTCTATAAATGTCACTATTAGGAAAATAGATATAAAATAGATAATATATATTTTATTCAGTTTTTTCAAAATGCTGTAATATAGCATTGTCTAAGTCGGGAAATAAAATCATTATTTTTGAACACACATTTTGACTAATTCATTATAAAATACAAGACATTTGCTTGACATTTACTGCTCCTTACTGTGGTTGAGAGCAATGAGAAGGTTCTTCTTCTTCTTCTTCTTCTCTTTTAATGTCTTGGCTCCATCATTATCTTCTCCGATGATTTTGCCAGTGTCATTAGTAAAAATAGCAATTTGTAATAGCCTATTTTGAAATAAAAACAAAAACAAAATTGAAATTAAAATCAAAAGTAGCAGATCCCGAGACTAGTCAGTCAAGTCGTCTATAATTTTTCTTAGTTTTCCAAAACAGATCCGTCAAGTCCAAAGCAGTCAGGTCAAGTCAATGAGAAGCTAGAGTATATATGTTCCTTGATGAGAAGATTGAGAAGTATACCAACTGACAGTTGATTTGACTGATTGAAGTGACATTTTATGTGACATCTTTCTATAAAGTATATGTTTTCTGTGGCCATGACGTTTAATAAAGAACTTTCACTACTTGCAATACAAATGGTGTTGCCACCTGTTTTTTTTTTTCACCTGAAAACACTTAACGTCAGCTTTTTTTTTTGTATTTACATTATTGTAATTATATTTACGTTTACTAATCAAATAAAATTAAAAAAAAAATGTTTACATTTTGCCGAACAGTATAAGAGTGGTAATAATTAAATAATAATAAAAAAATCACAATAATGCTGTAGACCTAAATAAAGTCTGCCAGACTTGATTTAAAGTCAGACAAGTTTAAACCATAATAACAACGGAAAAATGTTTATTCTTTTTTAATAAAATAAATTATTATTATTATAATGAAATAGATCGGTCACCTCTAAGCCGTAGCTGTAGAATATGAAATGTCAAAGATAATTTGCTGATATAAATACACTGGCCATGAAATTAGGAGAAAACCTTGTTTTCAAATTAAATTGCAAGTAAATGGAATTCTCAATTCAAATAACCTTTTTTTTTTCATGCCAGAGTTGCTTTGAGGGGTTACATTCTGGTTACATTGGCATTAATCTATTTTATGAATTTTATTTTTTTTAATTTAAATGTCGTCAGACAGACTGACGATCCATTTGATGGTAAATGTAACCACTTACCATCAATGGATGGTTATCTCCCGAGGGATCATCTGAAATCTCCCGAGGGATAGAATAAATGTAAGAACGCCAAAAAAAAGAAAAACTTTATAAAACCGGAAGTTTTTAAAAAAAATGCTGCATGCAATTTCCATAATTTTTTTTATGTTAAGGTCGAAAGACAGGCTGGCGGTCTACTTGATGGGAAGTGGTTACCATCGCCTATAACACAAGCAATGGCACAGGTGCTGGAAATGCACTGCCGACCATATTAGGAATTAGGATTAACCTCACTCTCCGAAACACAATAGCACACGTGCTGTTATTTCACGTCTTGTCTTTTGTAAGGAGGTGATTACTGCCCAAATGTCTGGGAAACATACTGTATAGTTAAAGTATAACTTCACTATATAATTATGTAACTTACTAATAATAGTTTACAACTGGTTTGTAACCTTTAAGAGACGTAATAAAGTTCAATTAGAAACAACATCTTTAGTACCTACGGCAGGAACTATGATGACGAAAACCTTTACCTAAGCGATGTGATAAAGTCCAATTAGACAACAACTTTGTCTATCAATCTTACTTGATGGCTTTCAATAAATTACGTTTAGGCGATACCTTCAAACATTCCACTTAATGACAAAACACTTAAACTCTCTTTGTTTATTATTTAAACCATATAAAAAGTAATGTTCAATATTGTCAAAAGTTAAAACGATAAATACTAGCTATTGTATGCGAATTCGTCGGCGTAAATTTATAAAATATAGACTATGTCACTCGCTGATAATGTAGCTTTGTATAGGTGAAAGAATTTTTAAAATCAGTCTAATAGTTTTTGAGTTTATTCATTTCAAACATACATATCTTGTCTCTTTATAATATTAGTATATATGTATAGTATATTAGTAGTTTATATAGTATAGTATGTTACATTAGTAGTTTTACTCACGATATCGTCCGCTCTTTTTTTTCTTCGGAGTATTCAATCTTTATTGCTCATAAATTTTTGTACGGTTTTGTATTTTTTATATTTACATGATCCCTCGGGAACTGTACTTTTTTCTAAATGTGCTTTTGACAACGTTGCCTTGACAACGTGTATATTATATATACAATTTCATGATGTTCGGTTGAGTAGTTAAGGCGGGAAAGCGTAACAAACAAACAAACATGCAAAGCAACAAAGGAGTAAAAGATCTCTGTTTAAAAAGTAAAATAAAAAAGCTTATATTTCCGCTTCTTTTCCCTACACCGCCTTAAGGAAATTGAATTGTTAAAGGTACAATTGATCTTTCAGCCTTTTGTTTCTAATGTTTTTTGTTAATTTATTTCAGGTCATAGAACTCGTTTCAAGATTGAACACCGAGACAATATGGCAAAAAAATAATAACAATATAAGGCAAAGTTCAAAATATCTCATAACAACCCTTAATATCTCATAACACACCCTCATAATCATAATCGGGTTAGCTAACCCGTGAAAGCCTACAACAATGATCCAAGAAAAGATTTATTATTAGTGAGTTTTAAAATGCATTTTCACACATTAAAATTTACATATAGTCGAATTAAATATTGTATATTTTAAAAGGTTTTGTTTAATATTTATTCAGATTTTTTAAAAGTTTAGGTTTAAACCTAAGCGAACGTTAGCGAGTATGAACTGTAAGCACGGGTTTGAACAGTATCGAAATTGCAATGGCGACGCTATTAGTCACAAATGTCACGCGCGCTGAATGTTTCTCCCACCGATATTTATTTAAATTTAATGTTATAATGGTGAATGTGCAGTACCAAGCTGTAAGAACGATTCACGGAAGCAAACTAATAAGAACAATGATTTTTCTTTTCATCGGTAAGTAATATTTTGATTAGAAAACACGGATTTTAACAAAATTACTCATGGCGAGAAAGGAGGTTGCGGGAGGCGCGGGGGCGGGTCCACGCAGGACGCGTTTCCGCGCCTCCCGCTTCACACCTCCTCCGCCTTGAAGATAGTGCTGTACCACGTTGTACTCGAATATTGTGTAATAACATGATTTCTTCCGTAATAATAATATGTAAGTATTAGACATTAATATTGTTTGTATTATCTACTAACAAATTATGGATTAATATTTAAAATAATTCCCCCTTCACGTCGTTACGCCCCGCTGTCGTCCAGGCGTGTTGCTTACTGTAGACAACATACAAATTTTTCTTTACTTTGAAATCATTATTTTATTCTAGTTTTACAAAATATGAGATTTATAAATACTTACCTACATGATTATGTTACGTACCAACATAATAGATACTTATAAATAATAAGTTATTATAAGTACCATACCAAATTAAGGCATTTAAGTAAGTATCTATTACTTACCTACAAATATATAATAAAATACATACAAGATCGTACAACAAAATAATATAAAAAATACATACATACAAAATACATACCTACTTAATACTTAAACTAATGAAGTACTGACATTTACGCACAGACATTAATCGTGGCACATCACTATTCAACCGCTACATCTATCTATCAGTATCTATAGAACATCTGCTTACACTTGGCATAATGGACAACAAGCGACGTTAGCGCTCTATAGCTTGCTTATGTTTACTCTGAGGTTTAAACCTAAACTTGTAATAATTATGTGTAACTAGCGGTCCGCTCCCGGCTTCGCCCGGGGTACATTTTTTTTTTACGTAAAAACCTTCCTTGATTATCCCTCTATCCATGAGTGAAGACAGAATTAAAATCGGTCCAGCCGTTCTCGAGTTTTGCGCTTAGCAACACATTTAGGGATTCATTTTTATATTATAGATAAATTGATTATTTAAATTCTAGCGTGCAAAGCCGGGAGCGAGTCGCTACTAAAGTTTATTACGGACGCGGCGCACGTAATATTTTATTAATTTTTTGGATTTTACCTGTTATGAAATCAGTAACAATATCATATTGCTTCTTTTTTTTTTCTTCTGTAACGACTTCTTTTTTTTTTCTTCATACGAACTTTACCCATCAACCACTTTCTCCTTTTCTCATTTCTGACGACCAAAATTTTTGTAGAACCAACATTCATTGCGAACACGATAACAAATTTATTCTCTTTTGACTTCAGTTTCAAATATTAATATTTCGTTTCGAAAAGAAATTATGTAATTGAAACCCTGTGTTATTTACTTAGTTACTTATCTATTATCTATGCTAATATTATAAAAGTGTAAAGTTTCTATGTATGTTTGTTTGTTTTTATGTATAATAGAAGGTAATCTTCGAAACTACTAATCCGATTTTTTTAAAAATTCACCAATAGAATAGAATTTCAGGATGGACACAAGGTAAATATACCATGCGGGCAAAGCCGCGCGCACTAGCTATCTAAAAATAAAGATACAATACTTGACGTTATATTACTTTACGTATTTTTTTAGGCGTTATTACTTTTGATTTTCAACGCAGACGAAGTCGTGTACTCCATTTATGATCTAAATTTAAAAAAATTGTTTACGGAAAAAACTTATTATTATGTATCATAACAACGCAATTGTGGTTCATTACAAATAATAAGGAAATACTATCTATATATATATTATATCAGAGGAATAAATTCAAAGTAAACACATTAACTCACCTTACTCCTTCCATAAGCACCGAGAAACCCGATAGTAATGCTATTATCCCTTGTCCAATTCTTGCTCAAGTTCGGACAAGCCTTGGTGCCTCCACATTCACTATTCACTATATCGTACAAGCTAACACCGTTCGCTTCAATATTATCTACAGAAACTTTCTCTTCTATCAAGTTTGTTGTCACACCTGAGTTCATATTGTTCAAATATATAGACTCCAAAATTTTAGAAGAATAATCTGTTTCCTCAGCAATAGTATTGTTAGTCGCTTCGCATGATTTCTTATTAACATTACCCGGTTCAATTTCCGTGGCATCTTTAGATGTTTTATCTTTAGAAACATCGTTTCCCGTTGCATTGAAATCGAGTTGTGTTGTTGAGTTGTAAGCTTTTGTTTCAGTTTTATTCGTCAATGTATCGTATTCCATAGTTCCATTATCGAAGTCGGTGAAATTGGCTGTGACGTCATTGAATAACACAATCAAGATGTAGATAGCTGGTGTGAGTACCGCCATCATGTATTACTTCATTGTCGTCGGCTTCTCTTTCAGTCAGTAGTTTACTGAAACAAAAGTAAACAAATTATTTATTTTAGAATAGGATTTTTACAAACATTAAAACCAGTTTAATGTAGTGGCAGGACACACTATGTTCATACGTAAACAGAACTTCTGGGGTGAGGAACCACCCTCGGGTCCAGAATGTCTAAATTAATTATTCTAAATCCTCCTTTAACACCCTTGAATAAGGTCAAAGTAAATGTCATAATATATTGTAACTTCTGTCCACATTTTACCGATAATTTTTTTACTTGATGTTTTGAGGCTTTTAGAAACAGAAGTTTTTTATTTTTATTTTTAAAACCAACTCTTAAGTAACCAAGCAATAACCACTATCTGCTAACTGTAAGGTAAATTATTAGGGTGTACGATTCCAAAAGAATAATGTTTTTATTATGGCATTATTTAACGTTGTAGGTCCTTATTTTGTCAAAATACTAGCTTTTATTTGAAAAAAATGTGTGCTCTTTTGTTTTACTATCAAGTCACATACCATCAAGTCGATCGACAGATTATCTGCTAGATCTTATATAAAAATAATATGGCAGCTGTGCATGCGCTCTGTTGAATGCTAATTTTTCTTTTGTATATTATCCCAACAAGGTCATCAGACCGCTTCCTTCTGTTTGTAGGCGACAGACCCACTTATCATCTAATGGAACATTTTCCTGCCTTTTTTTTTAGGAGGGGAAATCACACTTTACCGATTGGCTGCCCAACGCAGGGCAGCCGACGAAGGTGTATGTGCGTCTCACCCGGCGAAGTGACCTATCACAGACCCGGGATCACAACGGGGCCTTTTCCCTGGGCTCCACAAACACCGACATGTCCTTGCGGACCTACCTCTGTGCTACTTGTTCTACTCCTATTGTGGCGACCCACTGGAACATCTGTGGTTCACCACACCTCTCAACTGGTAAGTCCCGGACGCCAGATTCCCTCCTCTAACGCCCGAAACAAACAGACGACACTGTGCCTCGACCCAGCTCCTCGACCCTGTGGGGATTGGGCCGGATATTACCCGGGAACACGCCCAGCACGTGCCACCTGAGCCAGACACCCGTGTCCCGCCTGGGGGTTCGACCGGCACCGTCGCCTAAAAAACCCAGACATGACCGGCCCTACCGGTCTGAGCAGGATGACGGGGGTCCTCCTCCCAGAACCTCCCCAACCTCCCTGAACATGAACTCAGGACTTACGACCCCGACGACAGCTGACTGCGACAAGTCGAGGCGGAGGGACAAGCCCCGCTCCAGACCATCGGGGTCGCCCTTTTAAAAGAGAGCGCTCCTCGGAGCACTCGTCCTCCTATGGTGCGCTCCGCCCCACGAGCTCCGCTGAACAGAGCTCGCTCGGAGCACACGGGACCGATTAGATGAGCAAATGCCGGTGCCGCCCCACACCGGTCCCTGCGACCCATCGGATTGTCGAGGGTAAGCCCCCTACCACAACAAGTTCATGGCCCACCTAGGGGGAGAAGCCTGGCTGCTATCCTTACTCTTAAAAAAATAATAACATGCAATAGGAATGTAATAAAAAAATATTACATTCCTAAAAAATAAAACGCTACCCTTATTGTGACTCAATTTAGTAATGTTATGTTAATACGCCCACCCTCAACCTCATGCCCTGTTTCCACGACAACGCTTCTCCCGACAAAGTGTGCGGAGATACGAATAATGAGTCCCAAATGACACTCATTATTGTTAAAATCAAGGTTAGTGGTGGATTGTGAATAAGACGGTATCAAGCTGTTTGCCTTTTCAATAGGATCTATACAAGATTTTTAGTTTTAATAAATAAATAACGAGGGACTAAAGACTTATGTTTAAGTCAGGCAGTATATCTCTTAACATTTAGTAAAGTACTCCTTATAGTACAAATAAAGTCCTTGTCCTTGTTTCATTAATTCTACTAACTACGCAACATTTTTATGGGACATGTTCCTACAACAGCCATTGGCCCTTCCAACTTTGCGGTTATACCATAGAGCAAGGAATCGCTGCGCCCCCCGCTACTAGAGACCGTTCCAATTTGCGAGTTGCAAGTGCAAGCATTATCCAAAAAAAGCGATAGAAATGTCGTGTTGTGATTTGGCGTAGAAATCAAAGTAAAAACGGTAATAAACGGTAATTTTGGTGTATCAGATGACAAGTAATGCCGGTTTCTGAGGTACTTTTGTTGACGGTTTATCTATTCGTTAGCGCTATCGGTTCAATAACTTCTGAAAGTGCGTTTCATTACTTTATTTGACGTTTCATTTTTGACAAACTAATAAACTTTTAAGTTATTACTTGTTTATTTTGTATGAATGAATTAGTGATGAATTTAGTAGTGTTTACCACAAAATCTCATTTAGTTAGCAATTTTATGGCATTTAATGAGTGGGTAACTGATGGCATCTACACAAGTAGAAATAGGCTTTACGGGTTGTATGGTCAGAAACAGTATAATCGTAATCCAGAGTTTAGAAAATATTCAAAATTGTTTAAAAATCTATTCATGTAAAAAACAAAATTGCGACAAATAAAATAAAAATAACATGGAACATCATTAACAGGGAAACTGGAAGAAACCAAACTCATAATGGCAGCTTTAATTTAAAAATAAATGACCACGACTTCAAGGCAGATATGGATGTGGGGACAGTGTTTGAAAATTTCTTTTCCAATATTCTTGTTAACTTTACTCGGACACTAAACTCATTAATTGCTGCTGAGAATCTAATAAAGACAATGTAAAAGAATGTTATACAGCGTTTGAATTTACATTTGTTAGCCCAGGTGACATTGTGAAATTTTTTAAGACAATTGTAATAAAAAAAACTGTAGATCTTTGGGACATATTGAGAAAACTAAGGCTTAGCTCTGCGGCTTATTCAGTTAAGCAGATTTGACGCCTAACAGATGTCGATACAGCTATGATTGTCTATTATAGTTACTTCCACAGTTACTTCTTTTTTTAATTCTGTAGAAAATTTAAATGGCTCAGGGTTCATAGGTGGCAAGTGTGCTGTCGACCTCAGTAAGATTAAAGATAAGGGATAATAATATACTATATGAAATGGGCTTTAGGCACTTCTAACTCACTCACCGAAACACAACAGCACAGATGCTGTTTACACCCATCAAAGTTGACTACGAAAAAAAAGTGTGCCTGTCTAGATATGAAATAAGTAACGCGTACATCGATATAAGTTGCGGCGGCGTAAACTCTCATACCGATTACCACGGAGCACTTTTTTATTATGATGACTTGTCGTTTTTTCTCCTGAAGAATGTTTTAATATGAGGTCAAATTTTAACCACGATGCCCAGCTAGTCGAAGATAAAAATAGTCATCTCGTAACATGAGAAATTTTTCAGTAAATATACTGCACAAAATTATTTAGATTTACATAAGACGCGACTCCACAAGATAAGTAATTCTTTTATGGGTCAATGTATACGGTTTTATAATAAACTGCCTGAGATGATCAGAGCCTTATCTATAAATAAATTTAAAGGCGTCATTAAAACCAAAGTTTCGAAAGGCTAATTATAATCGAAAATCTCTATTTTAAGCGACAGTGAAGCCTGGATTTAAAGCCTGGATTCGGAGCTCATACTATGTTTAGTATTGTATATGTACCTACTTTGTTTTTGTTTGTGTTAAGTGTACCTAATTGTTGTAATTTTATATTTTAAAGATGACAAAAAGAATAGTATCCTGAGTTTTTTTCGGGGTTTCTTTTCAGAATCGTCATCTTGGCTTTTTTTTTCGAAACCCTGGTAAATTTAAATTTATAATGACGATCATAAGTGTCTTGGGGAAACCTTATTGATAAATAAATATTTTGATTTTTATTTGATTTTTATTATTTTATATAATTTTTCAGTGGAAAGAAAACATTTAAATTATGTAAAGTTTAAATTATATTTATAATAAAATAATATTAAATTAATAGAAAAATCAAGAACAAAATGGAAAAAAACAACGTAGAAAAAAATGACAAGGAGCTTTTATTCAGATTTGACACATAGCGATGTCATTCATGATAAATAACGAATTATAGTAATTTATATAATAAAAATAGTTTTTAGTTCACTATCTAGTAATATCTTTTACTTTCACTATAATACTATTAATGATGAAATTCAATGATTTTACAATTTAAGACTTGTTCTCTTGACGAGACCCATCTAGTGGCAAATTAAGGAACTGGCTATCGGTTTCATAGTTAATGAACGGCTCATTGTGTATTCAGAAACGCAGTGAAAGTTAACCGACGTTAAGCTTACGTTTAATTTTACCGAATGAATAGTTAGTGTGAGTTTAACTGGGAACTTCAGAAACCGGGTATAAGTAATTAAATGTAAAAAATGCGAGTCGAGATTGTCTTGTAACACAAAACCTAAACAATGCGTAAGCCGTGAGTGTACTGAGGGCCTAGTACGAGTTTTACTCGATCAAACGCGACGAACACGTAAATGTCAATTTGTATGGGAATGAAGCAGCGCCACCTGGTGGCTCACGTGTAGGCCTGCTTCATTCCCATACAAGTTGACATTTACGTGTTCGTCGCGTTTGATCGAGTAAAACTCGCACTAGGCCCTCAGGTGTTGAATAACGGTAACGCCCTCAAACACTGGATTTGTATAGAAAGTTTTGACCATGCCGCCTCTATTGACGCGGCGATTCTTTGCTCTGTGACTTATGACGGCCAACTTAATGATATATGGCGAACGTCGCCTGTTAACACAACCAACGTAGGGGTTGACTACAAGACTTCCGGTGCTTATGAGATAAGGAGATGATAGGACAATTGGTCCCGATAACCCTAACGCAGTCACCGATACACAACAGCACACATGCTGTTTGTTCACGGTGGTCTTCTGTCGTATTTTGCCTGTGACAAAATAAATCCCGGACATCTCCACATTTTTACCTGACCTTGCCTTTTCTGGTAGACATCCTTATATCAGAAAATATATAATTCCACAAAGCAACGTAAATGTATCATAATTTAGCAAATGTGAGTAACAAAAACAAACAATGTTCAAAGGGTTCATTTCAAAGGAAAAATTGCGGAATTCGCACCAAATAACAAATATAACGACCAGCTCCTAAAGCCATATTTTTATTTGAATCATAACCAAGTCCGACATCAATAGTTAAAAAAAGACTTTTTCTCACTATTGACTATGATTTGATCCATTTATTTTTTAACACGTCAATGTTTATTTATTTATTTATTTTAAAAGGCTTAACAACTAAAGACATACTTAATCACAACATACAACATTTACAGAAAGGAACAGAAGGAAGTATGAATTTAAATTATAGGAAAGCACAACATTATTAAAATATCTAGAACTTACAATCTTGATCGATTTATAATAATGTGTATTCAATAATGTCAAAAATAAAAATAAAAAATGTCAAACTAAAAAAAAGTTGTTTTTAAGTGTTTCCATATTTTAAGGGCTATTCTAACTTGTTTACAAAATTACCATAAAATTACCTTAATGACTAAAAGGTGTCTTATCTATAAAGATATTCTAAGTAATACTATGAATCTGAAAGCGAGTTTGCTTGTGCCTTAACTAAGGCACTTTTATGCCTTAACTAATTTAGCGATCATCATAAAATCTTGCATAAATGTCGTTAGGGGAACAGAAAAGGACATTTCATACAGAAAAAAGTACTGTTTCTAAAAAACGGGCCAAATAACAGGCGAAAGCTAGTTCAGTATAAAGCTCGTAGAGCTTTATTTCATTGAATTGAAAATCCGGTTTTTTTTAATAAAAAACTAATCTATACTTACTAATATTATAAAGCTGAAGAGTTTGTTTGTTTGGTTAATTTCAGGAACTACTGGTTCGAATTGAAAAATTCTTTTTGTGTTGGATAGTCCATTCATCGAGAAAAGCTTTAGGCTATATAACATTTTGAACGCGGACAAAGTCGCGGGCAACAGCTAGCTTTGTATAAGACTAGAGCTGTGTTCTATTCTATTCATCTTATAGAAGAGATACATAACATACACCTACTGCTATATATCTTGAACGGATATATGATCAAGATAAATATGTATAGCAGTAACATGGACTCATTTCCTTGTGCGTAGGCGTCATCTGAAATCAACAATGTTCCCTTCGAATGCTGTTTGCGTAGTTTCCTTCAACAATATTTCTATACCTTTGTGTTCAATTGGCGTATAAACCATTTTGGCCAAATTGAGCTAAATATATGCCATTTTTCTCACAAAAAAATCTCTTTCGATCTGTATATACGAAATATAGATATTCGCAAAAAAAATATTTATACGACCCAAAAATTTTTGTCATACTCTTACAAAAGATAAATTATCAATGTAAAAGCCGAATGGTTTTTTTTTTGTAGTTTTATTTTGATGTAACGATATTTTATTATCAACTCAGAGAGTAAAAGTCGTCGTTAATTGTAAATGGTTTATACGCCTTAAACCTATTAAACGTATTACTTACACATAATTTAAATTCGACTTCATAAATCCAAATGGTCAATAGCGTTTTGATTAAGTTTACCAAAAATGAATATACGACGTATACAGTTATTTTTGGCCTAGTTAGGTCAATTTTCGTGGGGTGTATTAACCATAAACTGTTTTTCAAGCTATCTTCTAACTAAAGAAGATAGATAATGTTTTGATGATTTAACCTTCTTCATTCCCAAGTTCTAAGAATCTTTTTCCTTGGACATTTTTTTATGACTTAAAAGTTGCTAATACCCATGTCTGTGTCTCTGTTTACTTCTTTATAAACAGTAATATATTATTCATTATTTTAAAGATTACAAAAATAATTTTGCAATACTTACACACAGATATCTTAAATATATAAAACAGAAAATAAAAAATTATTCTATGTACAATATAAATAAATGAATAAGGGTAAAAAAAATAGTAGGTGTGTATTAAAATAATATATCGGCTCCGTTGTCGGATACACATGCTGGTGGCCTGAATTATTGCAGTACTTATTTTTGTTCTAAGCCAACCTAGTATGGTACTTAATGATTTATTCCAGCTGTATATTTATATAATAAGCCGCTGTCCGTCTCTCTGTGTGTGTATCTTATTTGTGAATGTAACACTGTATATATACGAAGCCGGGGCGGGTCGCTAGTATGGTATAAGTATCTTAAGTCATTAGTTCAATGAGATAAGAAATTTCTTACCACATCTCTTCGGTGTCCAAATAACGACTTACTTGCCTAAGGCCTGTATAATTTTGTTATTCGGACCTATCAAACAGATTAGAAGCGTGTAAGGGTACTGATAACGGGGTAGCCTCACAAAATTTTATTAGTATGAGAATTTCCAGCCTAATGTTTCCTATCTTAAGTCGATTAATTATTACTGTCAAAGTTCTGTACTGTGTAAGTGACTAGCTTTTTCTCATGACTTCGTCCGCGGCCATTTTTCTTATAGGTGATGAAATATAAATATTTATTGCTCCTTTATATCTGTCAGACATTGACTTTTTAAAAATTTTATTTTTAGCTGATCCTTCCAGAACATAAAATATATTGTTATTATATATTTTAACTAAGTATTAAATTATTAAATATATTGTAACTAAGCCAGTCTATAGGAATTAAAATGGAATTAAATCCAGTATGGATGGAATGAATACCTACTTGTGGAACAATGCGATTCTTTGGACTTACTTAAATAGTGTTTGGGTTATTTATACGGTGATGAAATTATTCTTTCATAAAAGGTAATTAGTGCCGCCATACAAACTGTTTAGTTTGTGATTGCGGTACGTGCCCTCGCACTAATAAAACCTACAAATTGCCCGCAAATTGGTCAGAGTAAGAAAATGTTATTTTGTTCGGCTAATTCTCTATATATTGTATAAAATAATTGTGTGACGACACGTTTGGTCTAGTGGCTAGTAACCCTAGCTGTTAACCAAACGGTCGCGGGTTCGAATCCCGCTAGGGGCAAATGTTTATGTGTTAACATTTAACTTTGTACCTGAGTCATGGATGTTTGTATTTATAATATGTATGTATTTACAAAAAAAAGTAATCTATGTATTATATCAACTGTCTGGTATCCATAATACAAGCATTAAGTTGCTTAGTGTGGAACTAGATGGTGCTGTGTGGAATGTGTGGAGATATTTATTTATTTATTTATTTATTTCTTGGATTTATGATCGGTAAATACACAAACTCATTGAGTAGTTACTTCCTACTCAACGATAACATTAAGTAGTAAGTTTTAACAGTCTCGCAGAGTGCGAGCGAGACAGACTGTTTCATTAGTTTTTTATTCAATAAAAAGAATTAAAAAAAAAATTATTACTAGTGTAAATCAGTACAGTGGGTCAAGTAGAATATTACGTCTTAAAAAATTTTAAAAAGAAATTATACGAGGGCAATTCATAAACTAACCTCCGATTGGTCACAGTGCGGGTAGTGGGGGGAGTAGCGCGCCATCTGTGCATTCACGCGCTCAGCAGGTCAGTCGGCATCAAGCCGTAGTCGAGTGAACATCGTACCTGCGCTAGTTTAGTTTTTGTGGCCGTTTGAAATGTGTGCTGCAATAGAAAATCCCGCCAAATGTGAAGTGCGTGCTGTTATACGGTTTTTTACAGCCAAAGGATACTCTGCAGCAGCTATTCATCGTGAGCTTTGTGCCGTGTACGGACCAAAAGTTATGAGTGAAGGAGTTGTCCGTGAATGGGTACGTTTATTTAAAAGTGGACGAGAAAACGTTCATGATGAAGAGAGGAGTGGTAGACCATCCTTGGTGACTGACGAACTCGTTCAGACAGTTGATGCAAAAGTTCGTGAAAATCGACGTTTCACAATGGCGGAGTTGTCTACTGATTTTCCACAGATTTCTAAGACTCTTTTGTACGAGATAGTGACAGCAAGATTGGGTTACCGTAAGTTCTGTGCACGATGGGTGCCCAAAATTCTTACCGACCACCACAAAACTCAAAGAATGGCCTCTGCATTAGACTTTCTGTCACGTTATGCGGACGAAGGAGAACCATTGTTAAACAGAATCGTGACCGGTGACGAAACCTGGATTAAGTACGTGAACCCTGAGACAAAAGAACAATCAAAGATGTGGGCACATTCAGATTCGCCTACCAAACCAAAAAAAGCCCGGCAAGATTTTTCTGCCAGAAAACTGATGGCAACGGTGTTTTGGGATGCCAAAGGGGTGTTGTTGGTTGAATTCATGGAACGTGGGACGACCATTAATCAAGACGTGTACTGTGAAACACTAAAAACATTACGACGGGCTATACAGAACAAACGCCGTGGTATGCTGACTTCCGGTATCGTTTTTTTGCACGATAACGCCCGTCCTCACTCTGCTCGCAGAACAACAGCCCTTCTTGAGTCCTTCAAGTGGGACGTTTTCAACCATCCACCTTACAGCCCAGATCTGGCGCCAAGCGATTATCACCTCTTCATGCATATGAAGAAATGGCTCGGGTCCCAGCGGTTTGATGACGACGAAGAGCTCAAAGATGCGGTCACAGGCTGGCTCAAGGCACAAGCGGGTGATTTTTATGCAGAAGGAATTTCAAAGCTTGTGAAGAGATACGATAAGTGCCTCAATCGTTATGGAGACTATGTCGAAAAATAGTGCAAAGATGTAGTTGTAAGATGTATATATTAAAATATTTTTACTTAACTTGGTGTATTTTTTTCAATCAACCGGAAGTTAGTTTCTGAATTGCCCTCGTACGAAAATTTTCACGCAATTTTGTCTCTAATTTATGTAATTCTTGGAAGAAAATTTTCGTGGAAAATTATAAGTGTCAATTTCGTTCAGAATCAAATGTTTAGGACGAAAGGGTGACCTCCCCTACCCTTGCCCTATAAACGAAAATCTACAATGAATATTAAATGAAATCATTTTCAACTATCTTCTTGTTTTATATTCAACTATTGTACAACAAGCGATCATTTGCACTGCGATAGACAGATCGCGAATGCAACTTTAATAAAAAATTATTAATAAAGGCACAACCCTACTAATTTTCATTGAATTAGGAAATTCGCCACATATAACACATCAATTGAACACAGTTGCTAGATGAGGTGCAGTTATATTTATTACAGAGGCAACTGTTTTCACTGACACGCCCCAAAGATCTACAGCTTTTTATATTTCAGTTATCTTAAAGAACTTCACAATTTCACCTGGGCTAACAAATGTAAATTCAAACGCTGTATAACATTCTTTTACATTCTGTTTAATTAGATTCTCAGCAGCAATTAATGAGTTTAGTGTCCGAGTAAGGTTAACAGGAATATTGGAAAAGAAATTTTCAAACACTGTCCCCACATCCATATCTGCCTTAAAGTCCTGGTCATTTATTTTTAAATTAAAGCTGCCATTATGAGTTTGGTTTCTTCCAGTTTCCCTGTTAATGATGTTCCATGTTATTTTTATTTTATTTGTCGCACTCACAATTTTGTTTTTTACATGAATAGATTTTGCCATGTAACAAACTTTTTTAAACAATTTTGAATATTTTTTTACATATTCTCTAAACTCTGGATTATGATTATACTGTTTCTGACCATACATCTCATAAAGCTTATTTCTACTTGTGTAGATGCCATCAGTTACCCACTCATTAAATGCCATAAAATTGCTAACTAAATGGAACAAAATTAATGTGCTTTCTTTGAGATTGACTTATATTTGAATTAAATGACACAAACAAACCATAGTGGTCAGAGTCTAGTACATTCAGGACTGATTTGTTATATGATTTTACATAACAAAATATGTTATCAATACAGGAACCACTTCTGGCAGTTATCCTTGTAGGTTCAAAGAAAACGTTGTACAAGTTAAAGGACCTAAACAGATTTACAAAATTAATAGAAATTTTAGAGCCATCTTAGTACGTTAACATTAAAATCTCCACAAATTACGACACTTTTATGGGACACTCATATACAACACACTCATATTACGATTTGTGTAAACTCAATGAGTTCATTCAAACTATTTGTATTTATCTAATCAATTGGTTTATTTGTTGACGCTACTGACAGTATTGATTAGCTTCGAATAATGTTAATTACTATAAATAACATATTAATTATGAAATTATTATGATAACTATGACATGATAAGTAGCGGCAGGGCGCAGTGCGTTTCGCAGTCATTTGGGCAGCCCGTCTGGTGGCAGTAACCACCCCCTTACGGTGAGTGAGTAAGAGATGCCAAAGCCCATAACCCCATTCCTTCCTTCCACTTGCAGCACCTGTGGCGTTACTTGTGTTATAGGCGACAGTAGCCACCTACCGTCAGCTGTACTGACTAATTAAACTTTGTTACTGTAATTATATCCATTGTAAATTAATTAAATCAATCTTTGATTAACGAATACCACAAAATACAAATATTTAGTTGGCGACTTACTAACTTTGAGAGTAAGTCACTCTTTATTATATCTTAAAACAGACGAAAACTGTAGTTTTCATAGAAAAGAGAAAACAAGTTTTCCTATTTATTTATCAACGCCTCTCTATTTATCAACAAACCTCTAACCTTGATGTTTACTACTACGAGTGTCATTAGGGACTCTATATAAGTTAATTAATCGGTTTAAACTTTAATACGTTGAGCAATTACATATCACCAATTTAAACTTTTTGTTTACCTCGTAATCGTGATGTCTTCATGTGATACGCAATAAGTGTTTCGTTAAAGTGAACCCAAACCTCAAAGGTTTCCACTAAAAACAAAAATTACACGCTCCATGGAACCCAATTTATACAGTGTTTACAGACATAACTGGACCATTTATACGCCTTGTTATTAAAGGTGTATTACCAGTTTTAATTACTTTGTTAAACAAATCGAAATCCCTGATAAAGTGTTGGCAGTCCTTGTGAATGTTGATAGAAATAGAATTCTAGATAAAACTATCAGTCTCTGTATGCTTGCTACGGAACACGTGACTACGTCGTAGCACTGTATACGATTCTCTACGTAGCCTCGCTACGAATAATTCCATAGAGGATATAAAACTTTGTAAAATATTGATGTCAATATACATACATATATTCATAGCTTGCCTTGCCTTATGGACTTCAGAAGTATGGCAGTCTGTTTGATATAAATTTTGCAACCTGGATTTGTTAGGCATTAGCAACCTGGCCCCCGAATTTGAACGCATGCAACTTTTTTCTGCAAATTATATACACCGACCTTCCTCATTTATCGCTTTTTACGTTAATAAAAACCGTATGAAAATATACTGGATGGTATAGAATTTATAAGTAAGTTAAATGCGTTGTTTTATGACTTGTAAGGTATTTTTACTTTTATCTATTACTTAAATATGAGTTTTCGACCAATATGTGTTGCTGGTGATGATATATGGTGCTGAAACGTGGTCTCGTATGAAAGCTAAATGTCGCTAAACGAGCGCTAAACGCTAATAAGAAAGCCAAATCAGGAATGAGAAGATCCGTCAGTAAGTTGAAGTGGCAGAGAGCCGGCGGCCGCTGGAGACTGAAATTTCTTATGTTGAGACCACGGACCAGCAAGACCCGCCCAGAAATCATACCTGCCTATGCAGTCTTAAAACTTGAGAGCGTTCATGTCAATGAGCTAAAAATAAAATTATTCGTACTTATATAACAATTCTCAATTCCGATTCCGGTTCCGGCACGATTTCTGGTTAAAAAGTTTCTGTTAAAGTTAGTAAATTGGCTTCAACTTCTAGTATTTTCCTGGGAGAAATAATACGTAATTAATTTTTGAAAATAACATTAGCACAAGTCACTTTTCATCAAAGATATTATTAAATTATCTATTTTAACAGTATTTCTTCTAAAAGATGTATGGGTATTTATGTTTATTACGTCGTTTATTAAATGTTTAGATTATTTAAAAATAATATGTTTATTATTCTAAAATGGCTCTTTATATAAGCCTTTTTCCCTGGCTTCGTAACCACCGATGGCACAAGCTATCGACATATAGTTATCGATATATTAGTAAGACATAAAAAGACGCTGCGCATAAAGTCTTTATAAAAATAAAAAACTTCTTATAAATCTTCTTTTTTTAAAAAAAACAATCGTATTTCCTTTTTACTGATTTCCTCAATTTAACCACACTTTTCTGTTAATTACTGAAAATTTCATTAATGTAAACAACATAAACATTTTCATTTTTTTACAATTGATATAATAAATAAATTTATTTTACAATATTATAGAAATAATATAAAAAAAAAACAAATTGTTAAATTGAAAAACAAAATTACGTAAGTATCTTTTTTGTATTTCGACGAGGAGTTCGTTTTCTTTGTAATGTTGTATTAATTTTTTTGATAATAATTAAGTATTAAGAAAGTAAGAAATAAATATACTCGTATATACTTTTATATAAAACTTAACACACAAGAAATAATTTTTTGGACCCGCGACTTTTATTTTAATAATATATTGTTGTAGCATGTGGTAAAATTTATTTGCTTATTTTTATTATAAGTTCTAAATATTATAACAACCAAGACATACAGGCTATGTAGCAAGTATAAATAAAATAAAAATATAATAATAACATATAAAAATATAAATAAGATAACAAACAACAACAATTACAGACAAAAGCTTTCTCATATTCACCTTTATTGAGACCTTTATTTTTCTTCGACTCGAACTGATTGAATCACAAAACAAAACTACTTAAAAGTTTCCACGAAAGTTCACAACAGTTACCTACTAATGTTTTCGTCTACAAATTTTATTAGAACTCGAGTTTTAGTTAGTTTCCAAATAAAAAAATTTGTACATTAAAATAAATATATTAATGTGTAAAAATGTTTTCAAACTTCACTTGGTGAAAATTCGCAAGAGATATATAATATATTGTATGAATGTAAGAAGCGCGCATCAAGTAGGGCGGTTCGGATAGAACTAGACGATGCGCTGAAAATTGTGGAGGGCCGACAACTGAATTGCGCGAGAAACTCATTCAGGACGTGGGCGATGACGTCCTTGTATAAGATTTTATGTGTAACTAGCTACTAGCCACCCCCGGCTTTGCACGTAAGAAATCCTGTCTTAATATCCACTTACGTCACCTATGTTCCAAAATGTCTAGACTTCGTACTTTTGGCTGTGCGATAAATCAGTCAAGACAAAAAAAAATATTTCTAGGATTATAGCGACCTGTGAAGGCGGGGCTTCACACGAATTTTAAATTTTCAAAAATCCGTTTTTCTTAACAGAAAATCTATGTTTCAAATTTCAGCTCTATTGACTTAGTTGTTTTGACTATACCTTGATAGGCAGTCAAGAGCGACCCTTATGGCGACCCGCTCCCGGCTTCGCACGTGTTTGAAATTTTCAAAAACGCTTTCTTAGCGGATGCTTAAAAAATAAATCTAGTTTCAAATTTCAGCTTTCAAGACTTAATAATTTTGGCTGTGCATTAATAAATCAGTCAGGACAAACTATTTTATAAGTATAGATAAATAGGCTATAATGACTCCCTGGGATTTATGTTATAGGTAGCAGCACAAATATGAATTTATGGCGGCAAAGAACATACAATACGATTTGTGAGTGTTATTGTAAGCTTAATAAAGATCTATGAAATTTCTTTTATACAAAACCTTTTTTATAACAATATAACCGCGAGTTCAAACACTCTTCGCGGAAATAGTTTTCATAGATAAAACGTACCCTATATTCCTTTCTTTAGGGGTCCCCGAGACGATCAATTGCGAATGACAATTTTTACGTGATTTAGGCTGGACCCGCATTGCGAAATTCCACCGCGCGATTTTTTCCGCAATATAGAAATTGTATGGAGTTTTTTTATTCGCGAGTGCGTGTAGCTCCATACAATTTCTATATATTGTTACGATCAGAGTATGGAACATTCTCGATAGCGTAAGATCTGGACGGCGGAAAATTCCACACACTTAGTCGCGCTCGGGGCGGCACAATGAATAGGTGACCACGCCCCCTCTTTGATTAGTTTCAAAGCAAACTGTTCCTTATGGTTGCGACATAAGGTTCAGATTCCTTTGACAGCAATAGCCTTCGAGAAGCTTTGATAAACTTGTTTACGACTTTTAAAGTTTCCAGTAATTTCCACAACTTTCTGCGCAGTATAAATACGGGTGCGATCGCTCGAGAGAGCAGTTGTGCGATAACTAGCGATACATTAACAACACTTGGGAGCTTTTACGAAGACATTTGCGACAGTGCATAGTTGAGACGTAGAGTGAATTAGCGACGACTTTTGGCAAGTTTTACGGTTTGATTGGAGAAGCTCTGTAATATTGGAAGTCATCTTGGTCTGTAATAATAAATCGTGTTCCTATACCCCTAAACGGCATTTTATCTTACCCGCGCGTAACAACTGGTGTCAGAAGCGGAATGCCGTTAATGCCACGGGACGAAGGAACTCGTACTCCACGGACAAGGAGACAAGTGGAAATGGATGCTGCGAGACAACGAGGGCTTGAGGAGCCGGAGGAAGGCACCGATGCTGAACTGCTTCCTACGGCAGCACCTTCATCGTGCCCGTCGATGGACCTCGCTGCGCTGCTAGCTGCTGTTCAGAGCATACAAGCCAGCCAGGAAGCTGCTCGCCGTGAACAGGAAGCCGCTCGCCGTGAACAGGAAGCCGCTCGCCGTGAACAGGAAGCCGCTGTACAGAGCATACAAGCCAGTCAGGAAGCCACTCGCCGTGAACAGGAATCGGCTAGCCAAATGTTGCTTTCAAAATTAGACACAAACCTTGAAGCAATCTGTGACAAAGTTAAACAGGTAGAGTCCGAAGTAAAAGGGGTCTCACTGAAAGTCGAAGGCCTGGAAGAGAGACTCGAGCAAACCGACAGTCGCCACCAAGCGCTCGCCGAAAAAGTGCAGAAGTTGATGACGAGGGAGGCAGTCCTCACTGCGCCGGTACCTACACAAGGCAGATTGGACTTGCCACGGTTTGATGGCACATCGTCCTGGATAGCCTATAAGTACCAATTCGAAACCCTCTCTAACTGCAGCGGTTGGACCGAGGATCAAGCGTTCATGGCGTTGACTCTAGCCTTAAGAGGAGACGCCCAACTGATTCTGGAGCGACTCCCTACAGAAGGAAGGTCTCTGCAAGCCCTACTGGAAGCCCTAGAGACACGGTATGGTGACAAG
Organism: Synanthedon andrenaeformis; assembly: GCA_936446665.2. NCBI lineage: Eukaryota > Metazoa > Arthropoda > Insecta > Lepidoptera > Sesiidae > Synanthedon > Synanthedon andrenaeformis. The sequence continues at coordinate 11,297,363 of OW387787.2, read as the reverse complement.
CATATGGAGCACACGTATAGGGCACAACTACGCGATCGCATACAGAGGCCCACGGAAACACTCCAGCAGTGGGCTGACGAAATCGAAAGATTAGTTCGACGCGCCTATATATCGACACCGAATGCAGTGGAAATAACTCTGCTCCAAGCCTTCGTAGACGGCATAAGGGACGGCGAAGTTCGCGCAGCGGTGCGATTGGGTCACCATCAGAGCCTGAAGAGTGCACTGGCACATGCTCTAGAAGTGGAAGCTGTACGGCGTGACACAAGGCCATTCAAGGTCAGGGAGCTGGTAGCCGAGGAGCGAAAGCCTCGCTATGGTCCGACCTGTTATGGCTGCGGTGAAAAAGGCCACATAAGGGTGGACTGCCCAAAGAAGGAAAGAAAGAGGGTCTCGGAGATGGAGACCCAAGTTGAGGAAGGGCAGTTAAAACTAGGCGTCGCCAGGGCCGCGGGGCAGGCGCTGGCTGGGAGAAAGAAAGCCCCTGCTATTACTATCAGACAAGCTTCTAACGGAAACAGTTTAATCATCGAGGGTACGCTAAACGGGAAAACGTGCAGATTCACAATAGACACAGGAGCATCGCGCACCATTGTAAGACCTGAACTTTTAAAACGAACTATTTCATGGAAGCAACAATCTCCAACATGTCAGCTGCGAACAGCAACGGGCCAGCCAGTACCTGTCCTCGGTGACACAGACATAGAAATTGGAATTGGTAGTCAGTTGTACTCAAACTCAGTGCTGATTGCCAATATTACTGACGACTGCATAATAGGATTGGATTTCTTAAAAAATCACCGTTGTATTTTGAACGTTGACCAAGGAGTACTCAAATTTCCTGATCAAGAAGTTTTCTTAGAAGGATCGACCCCGTGTACACTTTATTGTTTAAAGGATGTGAAACTAGCCCCCAGATCAGAAAATCTAGTAATGACGAAATTCTCATCCAACGTTAAGAACGGATTATGTGTCATCGCGGAGGATGAAGGAACACATCCTAATTGGATAATGGCCAGAACACTACTAATGACAAACAGGATAGGCAGAGTAAGAATTTTAAATCTCAGCAATGAAGAGGTACAGCTGAGAAGAAACAGCGTAGTTGGAAAGTGTCAGGAAGTGAAGTATTTAAGACGTATAAGCAGTACAACAAACGCAGGTGTTGATGACAGACGCCTGTAGGCTAATATTGTATATAAGAATGTTATGTATAAGTAAATGTAAGCTGCCTGTTTCTGTTTTTGTTTACCGTCAATTCCGTTTGATTATTTTTTATTGTTATTTTTATTTATAAATAAATGAGGGTGGACCGAGATTGCGGGCGGCAAATCGTTTAACTTTTTTGAAGGAGTTACCCACGTGCTGCCACACAAGAAACATATGCATCGAAACCCGAGCCGCTCGCATCTCGGACATCGGCTAACTAAATTTTAAAGTCTTTTTCTTTCGCAAACCGCGGCCACACAATCGTGTCACCAACAAAAGTGGTTCTTCGAGCCGAATCTGCGAAAGAAGAAACAAAACCTGTGCCGCAGGGATGTCTTTGTTCCGAACACCCCGCTCGGTTTCGACCCGCAGTCAGCACAGACGGGAACAGCTGGCGCATGATGAGATCATGCACGATGTGAAGTCAGATACTCCAGCAGAAGAAAAAGTGCATGCAACGAGAGGATTAAAAGAGGATGCGGGTAGTGAAAAACCCAGCACGCACGCGTCTTCCACTGCTGCACGCCAGTTGCAGCTGGAGTATGAAGCTGCTCAAGCTAAAGCAAAAATCAATTTAGATATGGCAGAAATAAAAGCGCGCGTAGAAACGGAGCTACTTGATATGAAGCTAGCTGCTGAAAAAGCTAAACTCGGTTCGCTTAGTTCTAGATCTAGAAAGTCATCTGTATCCTGCACAAGTAAAGTTGTTAACTGGTTGGAAAAGTCAGTTGCCGCACCCGGCTCTTCACTGAACGATTGTGATAATAAATTAGTGAGTGGCAACGGCGGAGGTGACCATCATCACCACCGCACCATTGATAACGGCAACAGCACGCGAAACAGCCCCAGCAGTCTTGAACTTGCCCAAGAGCATAAGCAGATGACACCTGAGCCGCAAAGCGATATTCAATTATTAGCAAGCACCCTCCGTGACGTCGTAGCCCAATTATCGACGTCAAAAACGCACAATCAAGAATTATTAACTAGATTAGCCACATCTAAAGACCTTCCATTATTTTTTGGGGATCCGATGGAGTGGTTGCAATTTAAGGAAGCATTTAGTGAATCAACACGCCTTTGTAATTACAGCGACACAGAGAACATGTGGCGATTACGCAAATGCTTACGAGGTGAAGCAAGAGAAGCGACGTCTTCTTTACTTATCAGTGCCACTTCACCTAGCGATGTCATGAGTGCCCTGGAACTAAGATTCGGAAGACCCGAAAATATTATGCGAAAAATATCGTTTCAACTGAGGAAGCTGCAGCCGCTGCCACAAGCGTATCACGGCGAGATAGTAAATTTTTCGATTAAAATAAAAAACTGCGTCGCTGCTGTCCGTGCTATAAATCAAAATGATTATTTAAGAAGCCCCGAACTTGTGAGTACAACGGTGACTAAGTTACCGACGGCATTGATAACCAAGTGGGCAGATTACATGCATGAGAAGCGCAGCGATGACGTCACACCTAGATTTGAGCTATTGTCTAATTTCCTATACGAGGAAGCTACTAAAATCGCCAACTCGGGAGTGAGCTACGTGCAAAACACTGGCGAAATTAAGAAAAAATACGATCACTACAAAAGTAATCAACAGAGTCAGTCAGTGTTATTGTGTGAGAGTGTAAACAGCACCACCTCAAAATGTAAGTTCTGTCGTATAGAAAAACACGAGTTGATAAACTGCACGAAATTTAAGCGCGCCCTGCGGAAAGACAGATGGAGATTCGCGCGTGTAAATAAGCTGTGTTACAAGTGCTTACAAGAACGTCACAAAGATATGACGATGTGTTCCGCTGACGAATGTGATGTCGAGGGATGTGGAGCTCCACATCACCGTCTCTTACACTGGACGAAGCCTACCAGTCGCCAGTATACACCCGAGCAACGACTGGATGAGACTGTGAATCATGTGACCGCGCAATAGTGTCCAAAAGTGCTGTTAAAAATAGTGCCGGTTACTATCCACGGACCTAAGGGTAGCGTTCATACACACGCGCTGCTGGATGACGGTGCAACGGTCACCCTCATCGCGGCCGACATCGCTGATAAGGCCGGACTACACGGTAAAAACATTACGTTGCGCGCCCGCGGCGCATGGGACTCCGGTGAGTTAATTTGCAAAACAGAAATCGTTAATTTCGATATAAGTAACGCTAATGGTGTTCGATATAACTTAAGTGCTCGTAAAATGAAAGAACTGAATTTACCTATGCAATTGTGTTCTAATATAGATTTCAGTAGATATAATAATTTAAATAATCTTGAATTTTGTAAATGTGATACTGTACCTAAAATATTAATCGGCCAAGATAATTATAATTTGATTTCTCCTATTGTATGTATAAAAAACACAGGTGGACTGTACATCACTGAAACCCCACTAGGTTGGTGTGTGCACGGAGCCTTATGTCCGGTAAGTTACGTAAACAATGCACGCTTAGTTCCTTATCAGTGTTATCAGTCGAACGTAGCACGGGAGGAGGAGTGTACAAACAGCCCCTCTTCACCCGCGCCCGCGTCGCCTCGTCGGGACACAGCCGCCGCCGCCAGTAGCTGCGCAGACGCCGTCGCCGCACACTCTGATGGCTACGAGAGCCATAGTGTTACAGGTAATCACGATAATAATAATGATTTACAATTGCAGGAAATTATACGTCGTTCATTTTTACTTGATGCGATAGGTATTTGTTCAAAGCCACGCCAAAATTTAGACGAATTGCGAGCAATTAATATTTTGAATAATACTTCACAATTAATTAACGGTAAATGGACCGTAGGTCTCCCTTGGAAGTATGATAATTTTAGCATGCCTAATTCTTATTCGAACGCATTGACTAGATTAAAATCGGTTGAAAAGAAGATGTTTGTTAACCCAGAGTATGCGACACGTTACCGTGAACGGGTGCAACATCTTTTTATAAATGATTATGCCCGGGAGTTAAGTGTTTCTGAGCTTAGTAAACAAAGCGGACATACATGGTATTTACCCCACTTTGGAGTAGATAATCCTAATAAAGGAAAATTGCGTTTGGTTTTTGATGCTGCCGCCAAATGCAACGGTTTTTCGTTAAATGACTATTTGCTTCAGGGACCCGATTTATTACAATCGCTTTTCGGAATTATGTTTAGATTTCGTGAGAATCGCATAGGCATAGTAGGTGATATAAAGGATATGTTTTTGAGAATAAAAATTCGCGATGAAGATCAACATGCTTTGCGTTTTTTATGGAGGGAACCTAGTAGGAAATCTATTAAGGAGTACTCTATGACCTCGTTGATTTTTGGCGCCAATTGCTCCCCCTTTATAGCACAATTTATAAACCAAAACAAAAATGCATCTCGTTTTGAGCAAGAGATGCCAGCGGCAGTTAATGCTATTCAGAACAATCAATATATGGATGATTATATCGATAGTTTTGATGATACAAATTTAACGACTAAAATTATAAAAGATATAGCCTATATTAACCAACAGGGCGGGTTTGAAATGCGTAATTGGGTTAGTAATAAACCGTCTGTTTTAGTTGGTGTGCCAAAAGAAACCTTAAACGACAAGGCAGTAAAGTTCAATATCGATAACCAGCCAGAGCGAACACTCGGGCTGCTTTGGTTTCCATCAGATGACACATTAGCATTGGATTTGTCTTTAAAACGCATTCCCGAAGATATTTTAAATTGTAAAAGAAAACCTACCAAGCGCGAAATGTTACGTATTATTATGTCTATATTGGATGTACATGGATTTTTAGCGCCATTTATAATAAATGCGAAAATTATAATGCGAGAAACTTGGAAGTTAAATTTAAAATGGGACGAACAAATAAATAATAAGTTAAACGATTCATTTAGGCTATGGTTATTGCAGTTACAAAACATTAAAAATATAAAAATACCACGCTGGTATTTTCGCACGAACGGAGACGGCATAGGTACTACGGGTGTGAGCGAGACATCACTAGAGTTGCATTTGTTTTGTGATGCATCGCCGAGCGCATACGCTGCCGTCGCATACTGGCGCAAGGAATGGACTGATGGTCTTGATGGACGCGTGACTGTGTCATTCATTGCGAGTAAGTGCAGGGTCGCCCCGCTAAAACCGGTTTCTATGCCGAGACTCGAACTACAGGGCGCCTTGTTAGCATGTCGATTATCAAATAGTATAAGAAAGGAACATCGTTTAAAACCTACCGCAATATACTATTGGACAGATTCTACAACAGTTTTACATTGGATTAAAAATCAGTATAGAAATTATAAAATTTTTATTGCGAATAGACTCGGCGAAATCGACGAGTTAAGTAGTATTTCACAATGGCATTATGTCCCTACTGACTTAAATATAGCGGATGTCGCGACTAAAATAAATAACTACAAATTGTTTAGCGACTCAGAATGGTTCAACGGTCCGTCGTTCCTTCGCGAGCCACGCTGCAACTGGCCGCAACCACCTGAAATGATAGAAAATATTAACGAAGAAATTTTAGAAAAGATTAATACTATAATTATAAATAATAATGAGGACTTACCTGTACCCGATGCCGGCCGTTTCTCCAGTTGGTTGCGATTGTTGCGCGCAGCTGCCACGGTTTTATTATTTATTGAAAAGTGCAAAAAGCGAAAAATTAATTCAATTAATGATGTGGTCACGCCAATGATCGACTCGTGAGGAACACTCAGAGTGGATCACGCAAATATGTTGGATAAAAAGTGGACTGTATTCTTTATATGGTGCGTGCAATCAAGTGGCAAGGAAGAGAGACTGGACCGGGACATGCAACACCTACCTCGTATGCCGTCGGTAGCTTACGCGTTCCTCCAGCGCCGATGGAGACGGGCGGGCCCGCCACACACTCTCGTTCTGGTATCGGAACTGTCTTCCTTCACCTAAACTGCACTCGCGGGGCGTGACCAATTGTCAATTATAAAAGCACAATGCTTCAGCGATGCGATATGTGAATTTAATCGGATTTATTGGTATTATAAATCCGCGCGGCGCGGTACACGTAAATTTCTTTCTTTTTCAACTGCGGGTTCACACCGAGCGCTGCGTTGCGTTTCGAAGTCACCAGAGGGCGTGACTCGGCGTGTGCGGTGTTTGCATGTTTGTTGGCGTGGATTTAAGGAATTGGGAACGCACCATAGTAAATTAGTTATTTTGGCGCCACCATTTCCACCCGCCCTTAATGGGTCACCATTAAAAAACAAACATGAATGGGAAAAAAAATAAAATAAAATAAAATCCTATGACTCCATGATAAAGCGCTTAAAGCGCGCGGTATAGCAATGAGTCCACAAAGTCACGGCGAAGCGGAAGTAAATTTAAAAACTATAGGTAGGTATGCGAAGCGGTATAAAAAATAATATAAAATAGAATATAGCGGTATTGATATTATAAAAACTTATAACTAAAGCGCGGCGGATAAATTATTGTTTTGGAATTATTATTGACTTTACGTGATAGTTTTCAATGATCACGTTCACTACATGGTCACTGCGCGGTAAAATAGCTGGATGCATGTGAGCATAGTCCAGCGCGGAGTTGACGAGGCGACCGCCTACGCGGATCAGACCGTTATCAACGAAAGGCCTCAAACGGTTGAAGGCCGGCGAGCACGATTTATTATTTTTAATTCTATGATATTCCTCTGCAAAGTACTGGCTTTGCAGGGCGCGTAACATATTAATTTCAGCGAACTGAATATCACCGGCGGTCACTGTAATAGTGCTGCGGCGAGGCAATAACTTTGCGAACTTACATACATATGTAATAATTCGTAGAAGCCTACTCCATGAGGAGGTGCGGAGAGCAAGCTCATATAAAGCGCAATGCTTTACAGGCGTGCACACGGGGTGCGCATATACCTTCTGTTCCGGTATGTCTGTAATAGACTGTCCGTCAAGGCTCTTAAGAGGCCATCCGGATGGATGCGATGAAGCCCACTGAGGCCCGTGGAGCCACAGAGGGTGCGACAGTAATTTCTGTGGCGTAATGCCACGTGAGAGTATGTCGGCGGGGTTTTCAGTGCCCGCGACGTGATAAAAGTTGTCAGCTGGAATATTATCCGTGACTTGAATAACGGGATTTGCAACGAACGTTTGCCACCTGTGTGGTGAGCTCTTAATCCAGTATAGTGCAACTTTAGAGTCTATAAACGCGTAAGTCTCGATTGGGAGGTGACGAGAATAGTTATCGTAAACCGTACGAAGTAGTTTCGACAACAAAACAGCTCCGCATAGCTCGAGTCGAGCGATCGAATGCGGTTTGGTAGGTGCTACCTTCGTCTTCGCGCACACCAGCTGAACTGTGTTGCCAGTGGGGGCGGTCACGTGCATATACACTACAGCACCGTAAGCCTGCAGACTGGCGTCGGAGAAACCCACGAGGGTGACGTCACAGTCCGCGGACACTCCTACGTGACGAGGGATGCGTAAGTTATTGAGCGCCGGTAACTCGAAGCAAAACTGCTGCCACATCTTAGTGATGTGTAGCGGCGGTGTATCGTCCCAATCGAGATTAAGCTGCCAAAGCTGTTTTATTAACATCTTGGCGTATACAACTGTGGGGGCAACGAAACCCATTATGTCCCACAGGCGCGCGACGGTGGACAAAATGGAGCGCTTAGTGCACTTCACTTCGGCGGGAGCGAAGATTTTAAAATAAAAAGCGTCATTATCTGTGGACCAGTGCAAGCCTAATATTTTGTGTTGCACGGCCTTATCAAACTCCACCTCAGTGGGAAGTCTGTGCGAAGCGGGGAGATTATCTAATACAGATCGACTGTTACTATTCCACTTAACGAGTTCCCACTGTGCACCTTTAAATAATTCAATCATCTGCTGAGACGCGTGGACTGCTTCTCGTTCGGTAGGAAGCGAGAAGGCGAGGTCGTCCATAAACAACGAAGTAGGCACAATGCTACTCGCGAGCGGAAACTTAGCGCCGTCGTCGTCGATGAGCTGTCTAACCGTGCGCAGTGCATGGTATGGACTCGACGTTAAACCGAAGCATACACGATTGAAGTGGTACAATAGGAGAGGGTCTTGTGGACGGAATCGGTACAAGAAACACTGATAACGACGATCAAGTTCGCGGACAACGATTTGTAGGAACTGCTGGCGACAGTCAGCGGTCATTGCGACTTTATGTAAGCGGAAACCTAAAATAATTTGGAATAAGTCGCCTTGCAAGTTCGGCCCTGCATGCAGGATGTCGTTCAGCGATCGTCGGGAACGGCTGCTAGTCTTACTGCTAGCATCCAGAACCATGCGAAGTCGAGTGGATGTCTTGTCCTCGCGCACGACTCCATGATGCGGTATGACGTATATAGGAGTGGGGTCATGGAAATCGTACAGCGGTGCGGGAGCAATATAATCTTTCGCGAGGTAATCGTTAATGACGTCATCATATGCCGACCTAAATTTAGGTGAAGCTTCTAGCTTTCTTTCGAGGCATAAGAAACGCTTGCGAGCGGTTTCGAAAGAATCTCCGAGAGAATAAACATCGCCATTAAATGGTAGGCCAACAGTGTATCTACCAGTAACGGGATCGCGGGTCGTAGTTGATTTATAAAATTCTTCGCATTCAACATCGGCGGGATGAAGAACGGGCGGTGCGGATGGAAGCTCTTCGAGCTCCCAAAATCGCCTGACTAGGGAGTCAATAGCGGCAGGCTCTTGAGCGAGGCAACATGTCAAGGCCTGGTTGTTAATGAGTGTGGGTATCGTGGGTGCGGAACCCATAATAACATACCCCAATACTGTGCGTAAAGCAGAGGGCGCCGACGAGTCGCGCGGGGCGTGAACTACGTCGGGGAGGAAGAGATGCGGGAAGAGTGCGGCTCCGATCAGCGCGTCTATTTTATTTGGCATGCCGAAACTCTCATCCGCTAGCGGCACCCCTGATAGGTGTGATAATATCGAAGTGTCCACCACAGCTGTGGGTAATAAATCGGTAATTTGATCAACAACGAGCGACGAAATATTAAAATTAATGTTGTTGTCAAAGCGCGAATAAATTTTTAAATCGATTGAGTTAGTCTTAATAATTTTCTCAGCTCCACCGAACCCCTTTACAATAGTACGTTCAGTATCATGAAGCTGTATTCCTAACCGATCGCAGCACTCTTTCGTAATAAAGTGGCTTTGCGATGCTGAATCCAATAGTACGCGAATAACATGCCGATCGCCCTTAATATCATACGCGACGACTTGAGCGGTTGATAATAAAATAGTAGTTTGTTTACTACGCGCGGGCGCATCATGCAATCGGTTATTTATATATGAATAGGTACACAACGCAACATCTGACCGCGCGGGGGGAGGTTGCGGCGATTGCGCGGGAGGCGCGCACCTAGCGGTATGACTTTGGGCAGCGGTCAAAGGCGGAGGCTTCGACGCGGGTCCGGGAACTGCGCTGCCGGACTCCACTCGCTTGAAGTGTAACATTGTGTGGTGCCTTTGTTTACAAACGCGGCAAAAAGAATTAGATGAGCAATTTGAAACTCGGTGTTTTAAACTTAGGCAATTAACACACGCATTGTTATCCTTCACGCATTGTAAACGTTCATGAGCAGTCATCCTATTAAATTCCGAACATTTAAATAAATGCTGATGCGTTATATTAGTGCAAAGACACTTGCACTGTGAGTCGACCGTTGTACTCAAGTAGGTTTGGTACTTAGGCGGCGGGGCGCTATTATTATTATTATTAGAGCGACGATTATTATTGTTGTTACTTTGACGAGTATTCATTGCACCCGATAAACTATGCTGAGTGCGTTCCAAAACCTTAGCGCGGGAGGTAATAAAATCGACTAAATTATCGAACGTAGGTATTTTGGAATTACAACTCAGCTCGAAAGCGCGAACAGTATCTAAGTCTATTTTCTTAAGCGCGATATGAAGAATGATTAAGTCGGTCAGATTATCTAACTTTAGATTCTTTAAAGCGCGCACTGCACTTGTAAAGTTATCTGTAAATAAATCAAAGTTCGTCGCGGTGGCAGATTGTAAAGGCTTGAAATCAAACATTTGATTTAAATACGCGGAAGCGAGCATTCGCTGATCTTCATACTTATCAATCAGCGTCTGTAAAAGAAGTTCGTAATTCTCAGCGCAAGGAGAGATACCTGCGCATGCGGACTGAGCCTTGCCCTTCAGCCTGCCTAGCAGATAGTACAACTTTTCGGAGTTCGTGAGCGATGGGTTATCATGAACAGTAGATTTAAAGCTGGCATAAAACAATGACCATGAGCGAACGTCACCCGAAAAATCCATCAGTTGTATCGGCGGCAGTGTGGGGCTGGCCTTATGTGCATATGAATCGTGCTTATCAGTTGGCGGCAAATATTTCAATTGAACTCCTTTTATTCTACCATACAAAGACTCGAAAGCAACGAGGCCTTTATAGTTAGGTTTCGCGCTAGGATTCAATGCTAATAAGCGAGCATTATAATTATCTAAATTCGTTACGAACTCAGAGCGTAGCGATTCGATCTGTGACGAAGCGCCAGAGAAACTTTCCTTATCTGAAGACATATCATAGATATTTTGTAATATTTCGCAGATAGCTTCATATTTAGCTTTCGCAATAGCTAGTTGCGCATCAGGAACATCCTCTTCGTTATCAGAAGAAATCTTTTTAGGCGGCATTATAAAATGTAAGCGAATATATAGTTAAATTAATAAAATCAAATATTACGCGGGAAAATATAATACTACGCGAATGATAAGCGCGTGACTTCGTGACTCGATAGGATAATATCGAACAATTTACGATAACACGATTTGTTAGCGCGGTAGATTCGGTAGGTAGATATTATTATATTATAAATTAATTTAAATATCACTTTTATGATTAACTAGCTTGATAGTTTTATGAAATATATTATGTATTACATAGATATATATTATATCTAGGCGGGAAATCACGTAACTTAATTCGTTACGGGCGATTTATGAAAAAATATGTAAATAAATATTTTAATAAATAAGTAGGTGAATGCGGGTTGACAAAATTAATATTTACAATGAACAAATTAAAAATCTCCTACTAGGGGCTATAAAGTATCCTAATAAGGGCGGCTGGATGGGACCATAAGACCACACAAATAGTCCGGCTCGTAAGGACCACTCAAATGATCCGGCTCGAAGGACCACTCAAATGGTCACGCCAATGATCGACTCGTGAGGAACACTCAGAGTGGATCACGCAAATATGTTGGATAAAAAGTGGACTGTATTCTTTATATGGTGCGTGCAATCAAGTGGCAAGGAAGAGAGACTGGACCGGGACATGCAACACCTACCTCGTATGCCGTCGGTAGCTTACGCGTTCCTCCAGCGCCGATGGAGACGGGCGGGCCCGCCACACACTCTCGTTCTGGTATCGGAACTGTCTTCCTTCACCTAAACTGCACTCGCGGGGCGTGACCAATTGTCAATTATAAAAGCACAATGCTTCAGCGATGCGATATGTGAATTTAATCGGATTTATTGGTATTATAAATCCGCGCGGCGCGGTACACGTAAATTTCTTTCTTTTTCAACTGCGGGTTCACACCGAGCGCTGCGTTGCGTTTCGAAGTCACCAGAGGGCGTGACTCGGCGTGTGCGGTGTTTGCATGTTTGTTGGCGTGGATTTAAGGAATTGGGAACGCACCATAGTAAATTAGTTATTTTGGCGCCACCAGATGAATTAATGAGCAAAGCCGAAACGTTATTGCTTCGTCACTCCCAGTCGCAGTCGTTTCAAGCTGAAATCAGCTTTGAAACGAAATAAAGAAATAAAGGCAGATAGTCGGCTCCGTGCCCTGACACCTGTAGTAGATGAAAATGGCCTGCTAAGAGTGGAAGGGCGTATAGGTGCCGCTAAAGGTGTAGACACACTTACCAAGTGCCCCATCATATTAGATGGAAAAAATATTACATCACGGCTTATTGTGATGGACTATCACGTACGCGCCGCGCACTCCTGCAATGAGATGGTTATAAATGAATTACGGCAGAAATACTGGGTGATTAATTTAAGGCCCACAGTACGTACTGTCTCGTCGAGATGCCTCGTTTGTCGCTTTAGGAAAGCCACTCCAAAACCACCGCGCCTTGGTGACCTGCCTGCAGGTAGACTGACTCACCACCAGAGACCATTCACGGTGTGTGGATTGGACTTATTTGGACCAGTAGAGGTGTCAATCGGCAGAAGTAGGGCTCGCAGGTACGGAGTACTCTTCACCTGCATGACAGTGCGCTCTGTACATATCGAAGTTGTTTCATCGCTCACAGCCGATTCAATGATTATGGCATTGCGCCGAATGGCAGCGCGCAGAGGATGGCCACATACCATTTTTTCGGACAATGGCACAAATTTGAGAGGTGCCGCAAAAGAATTAAATAAAGCTTACGAGGAAGTAGATAAACAGCTGGTGCAGTCTCAGGCTCTCAATAAAGGCGTAAATTGGCATTTCATACCACCTGGCAGTCCCCACATGGGAGGAGCATGGGAACGTCTTATTAGAAGTGTGAAGACTGCTCTGAAAGTTGTGCTCAAAGAACGAGCCCCTAAAGAAGAGGTTCTACTAACACTGCTTGCCGAGGTAGAAAATATTGTAAACAGTAGGCCTTTGTCACACGTCTCGGTAGACCCCCATAGTCAGGAGGCTTTGACGCCTAACCATTTTCTGATAGGTTCTTCTTCCAATTTACCTGTACCCGGAGTTTTTGATGATAGCGATTTGTACCTACGAAAACAATGGCGTAACGCTCAACAATTGGCTAATCTATTTTGGTCTAGGTGGATGAAGGAGGTCCTGCCTACCCTGATTCCACGAAGCAAGTGGCGCAGGGAAGGAGTTCAGCTGAAAACAGGTGACCTAGTTATTATTGTTGACCCATCATCCCCACGGAATTTCTGGCCTAAGGGAGTAGTGCAGGCAGTCTATCCTGGAACGGACGGTCGGGTAAGAGTCCTAGATATAAGAACTAAGTCAGGTGTGATGAAGCGGCCCGCTTCACGGGTCGCTCTTTTGCTTAGTAATGAGTGTCGTGCCGACACTGGTGGGGAGGATGTTGATGACAGACGCCTGTAGGCTAATATTGTATATAAGAATGTTATGTATAAGTAAATGTAAGCTGCCTGTTTCTGTTTTTGTTTACCGTCAATTCCGTTTGATTATTTTTTATTGTTATTTTTATTTATAAATAAATGAGGGTGGACCGAGATTGCGGGCGGCAAATCGTTTAACTTTTTTGAAGGAGTTACCCACGTACTGCCACACAAGAAACATATGCATCGAAACCCGAGCCGCTCGCATCTCGGACATCGGCTAACTAAATTTTAAAGTCTTTTTCTTTCGCAAACCGCGGCCACACAATCGTGTCACCAACAGCAGGAATAAGCACAGATTACCCGGTATCGCAGTTATTGGATTCGTTAAAAGGAAATTTGTCGTCAGTTCAGTTGAGACAAGCTCAGGATCTTTTAATGCGGTTCAAAGACATTTTTGCCGTAGGCAATGATTGCGGTAGAACAGGACTTGTGAAGCACAGAATAGACACCGGCGATTCAAGACCTATACGACAAAGACCTCGTCGAATCCCGTGGGCAAAAGAAGCTGAAGTTGCGGATATGATAAGGGATATGGCGGCAAACAATATCATCGAACCATCTACAAGCCCCTGGTCGTCACCTGTGGTGCTGGTGAAGAAGAAAGATGGCACAACCAGGTTCTGCGTAGACTACCGAAGGCTGAACGACGTTACCAAGAAGGACAGCTACCCTCTACCGCGTATTGATGACACTTTAGATATGCTCAGTGGAATGGAATGGTTTTCTACCGTTGACCTTAAAAGTGGGTACTGGCAGGTGGAAATAAGTCCAGAGGATAAGGAGAAAACAGCATTCTCTACGGGCATCGGAAATGGACTTTGGCAATTCAATGTCATGCCGCTTGGTTTGTGTAATGCTCCCGCAACGTTTGAGCGCCTTATGGACAGAGTTATGGTGGGTCTTCTGGGAGATGTTTGCCTGGTGTACCTGGACGACGTAATCATCATGGGTCGTGACTTCAAGGAACATCTCCAAAACCTTGAAAAGGTGTTCAACCGTCTACGTGAGGCAAACTTAAAACTGAGTCCCAAAAAGTGTACCTTCTTCAGCAACGCAGTTAGCTATCTGGGGCACATAATCACCAAGGAAGGAGTTCAAACAGACCCAGAAAAGATCAAAGCTGTAAAAGATTGGCCTATACCAAAGAATAAAACGGAAGTCAGATCCTTTCTTGGCTTATGCGCATATTACAGGCGCTTTGTCAAGAATTTCTCAATAATAGCCAAACCCCTCCATCGCCTGACTGAAGATAAACAAGTGTTTTCTTGGGATGCAAATTGTGACAACGCTTTCAAAGAACTGAAACAGCGTTTATGTGAATCCCCGATATTAGGCTATCCGACACGGAATGGAAGATTCATTGTGGATACGGATGCCAGCAACACGGGTATTGGTGGAGTGTTATCACAAGTGCAAGGAGACAAACAAGTTGTGATTGCATACTACAGCAAAACGCTTTCCAGACCAGAGAGGAACTACTGTGTTACACGTCGAGAGTTGTTAGCTGTAGTGAAGACCTTGCAACATTTTCACAAATATCTCATTGGACGTGAGTTCACCTTAAGGACGGACCATGCTGCACTTAAATGGCTCCTTCAATTTAAAAGTCCTGAAGGACAGGTAGCACGGTGGATTGAGCAATTGCAGGAATTCCATTTTGCAACAGAACATCGAAGTGGAAAAGGTCATGGTAACGCTGACGCTCTATCGAGAAGACCATGTCCTGAAACCTGTAAACACTGCAGGAAACAAGAGTCACAGGAATCTGTAAGAATTATCCGTACCCAAGGATTAGACGACGACTGGTTTGGAGAAAATATGAGGAAGGCGCAAGAGGAAGATGACGACCTGCGATTAATCTTAGATTGGATGAAAAAAGGAGTGAAACCTGAGTGGGCGGACGTGTCAGCTTCCAGTCCTGTTACAAAAAGCTATTGGGCTCAATGGGATAGTTTGGCCCTGGAAGGCGTAGTCTTATGTAGGAAATGGGAGTCTAATACCGGACATCAGGTTACGGTACAGGTTGTAGTCCCTCGAAGCAAGGTATCTCCTCTGCTACGTCATATTCATGATGGGGTGTCTGGTGGTCATCTTGGAGTGAGGAAAACCCTTTTGAAAGTGCGACAGCGATTCTACTGGGTCCATTGCCGGGAAGACGTAGAAGATTGGTGTCGTAAATGCAACGCATGCGCTTCAGTCAAGGGACCGCAGACAAGAAGTAGAGGAAAACTAAAGCTCTACAATGTAGGAGCACCATGGGAACGTATCGCTATTGACGTGGCCGGGCCGTTTCCTGAAACTGAGGATGGTAACAAATACATCGTTGTAGTGCAGGACTATTTCAGCAAATGGCCAGAAGTATTTGCAACCCCTAACCAAGAAGCTAAAACCGTTGCCAAGAAGCTAGTTCAGAATGTAATCTGTCGGTATGGCGTACCTCTGGAAATACACTCCGATCAGGGGAGAAATTTCGAATCAACCCTATTTCAAGAGATGTGCAACCTTCTCGGTATACATAAGACCCGTACGACACCAGCTCATCCTCAGTCAGACGGAATGGTCGAAAGGTTTAACCAAACATTGGAAAATAATTTGGCTAAAGTAGTCGACTCACATCAGAGAGACTGGGACCAATACATACCTCTTTTCTTGCTGTCTTATCGCTCCGCTGTACACGACAGTACTGGTGTTACACCAGCCAAAGTGAATTTTGGACGAGAAATAAGGCTACCGGTCGATGCAATAACAGGGTCTCCACCGAATAGCCCGAAGCTTGTGACGGATTATGTCAGCGATCTTCGCGAACAGCTGGATGAAGTGCACAAGCTAGTCCGCGAGTGCAGTCTCAAGACCGGTGAAAAAATGAAAACCCGTTATGATAGGAAATCAAACATCAACGGTTTTGAAGAGGGAACTCTCGTATGGCTTCACAATCCCCTCAGAAGAAAGGGCAAAAGCCCAAAGCTACAAGCACGATGGGAAGGACCTTACAATGTGGTTACAAAAATTAACGACGTCACCTACCGAATCAAAAAGGGGCAAAGAGGAAAACCGAAGGTCGTACACATTGACCGTTTGACGAAGTATCACGGTACGAATGATGATCGGGACGATCATAACTAAGAGGGGGGTAATGTTACGATCAGAGTATGGAACATTCTCGATAGCGTAAGATCTGGACGGCGGAAAATTCCACACACTTAGTCGCGCTCGGGGCGGCACAATGAATAGGTGACCACGCCCCCTCTTTGATTAGTTTCAAAGCAAACTGTTCCTTATGGTTGCGACATAAGGTTCAGATTCCTTTGACAGCAATAGCCTTCGAGAAGCTTTGATAAACTTGTTTACGACTTTTAAAGTTTCCAGTAATTTCCACAACTTTCTGCGCAGTATAAATACGGGTGCGATCGCTCGAGAGAGCAGTTGTGCGATAACTAGCGATACATTAACAACACTTGGGAGCTTTTACGAAGACATTTGCGACAGTGCATAGTTGAGACGTAGAGTGAATTAGCGACGACTTTTGGCAAGTTTTACGGTTTGATTGGAGAAGCTCTGTAATATTGGAAGTCATCTTGGTCTGTAATAATAAATCGTGTTCCTATACCCCTAAACGGCATTTTATCTTACCCTGCGCGTAACAATATCACAGAATTTTGCGGAAAAAATCGCGCGGTGGAATTTCGCAATGCGGGTCCAGCCTTAAGATTTCAAATGACGGACGATTGAAGGAGCAATTGAAGGTATATCATTCGCGTATGCCTTAGTCGTTTTGAATTGTGTTGAGAAAAAGTCGCGTCACTTAAAATCGTCTTTGCTCATTAAATATGATTTCAAACGCAGACATGGCTTTTCTTACAATAATTATTAGGAAAAAAAGAAAAGAACCAGACGTTGGTCCAAGGAGTGGTACAAATTGAGATAATATATTGGTTTACTCATGAACATTTAACATACAATTGTCATTTGCCATCATTCTCTGTTAATTCACATAGCATCAATTGCCGTCAATCCAATTTTTTGTCATTTGATGTCAATGCCGTAGCAATATTGACAATTAAGTCATATAGTTGCAAAGACAGAAACATCAATAATTTTTTTTCAACTTGCAATTTTTGCAAATTTTAACAAAAATGTGTAACTATATAAGAAAAAATCATTTTCTTGTTGTAAACGATCAATTTTTCTATCAATGAGCGCCAATCACGTAAATATTGTTATTCGCAATTGATCGTCTCGGGGACCCTTAATATTAGTCAGGGTAGTTACACACCACTTATAAATTACAAAAATTCTGATTACAAAATAATGAAAAATAATAATAGAGAATTTAATTTGAATTGCAGTATTAAGTGCAGCAATATTCCATAAACAATGGAGTTTATTGAACCCAAGTGCAACTAAGCGGAACTTAATGTAAATAGACTATCGAAGGCACCGTTTGAATATATTAAAGGCGAACCGATTTGTATTCGTTACACCCACACTATGTTTTGGTACATCTTTATACATTTGGAAAAACAATGGAAATATTTTCCGCAATTTCCATCCATAGGAATTTCTCTCACATTTATTTTTGTACTGAATTTACGTAGCTACTGTGTCAGAAGATATAATATATAGTGGTAATTTTGAAAATAAGCATAGGTACCAATCAAAATGGGGTATTTAGTAGTGGCAGGGCAAACCGTGTTGCAGTCATCTGGCGGCAGTAACCACCCCCTTATAGAAGACCACAGTGAAATAACAGTATGTGTGCTGTTGTTTCGGTGAACGAGTAAGGAATGTCAGTGCCCATTAATTTCCAATCCCTTATCCTCAATACTACTGTGGCGATGGTAACCACCTACCATCAAGTGTATCGTCAGCTTAACTGTCGAGCTTAACATAAAAAATATATATTCATTTTTTCGCGAAAGAGTAAGCTTAATTCAACGTTAATATGTTTTTCACGATGACGTTTTACTTACAGAAAAAAATTCCATCCGTGCGAAGCCGGGGTGGATCGTTAGTTTTCGACAAATCGATAATTTAATCTAACAAGGCTGTCTAATTTAGATGTAGTTGCTTAATTTTTTTAAATATTTTTTCGATTACTGTCTAAGACCGTTGCGGCATAGTTAAATTATTTATTAGTTGAATCGAGTATTAAAATTAATAAATAGCATTTTTTTTAAACTAGTCAAATCAATTATTAGGCCAATATTAAAAAAAACACAGTTCACCTAGACGAGCAATTAAAACAATATTGTTTCGGCAGGCCTCTTTCACTTCATGTACTTGCGCGCGCTAAGTCCCTACGCGCCGCTGTACTTTCCAAGGTACACATTCACGCGGTTGCCACCGACGCGAGCGCGCGCATTCACATTTATTTTTTTCTTCTTTGATCTCCGCCAGGAGTAATTGTGTTCCGTGTCTTTCATTTACATTTCGGAAAGAATAATAGGTATTATGCCTCGTAATACGTGTGCAGTGGAAGGATGTAAATCCGTGAAAACTAAAAAATATAATACGGAGAATTTAAATTTTTTCTCATTACCTGCGGATTTAGAAAAGTGAGTAGGTACCTACATAATCTTTTTTTAATACTTTAACTTTAAAATCCATTGAATGACATGCACCTACCTAAATATTCTTTGTATTTAATAATTAATAGGTATGTATTTAATTATAATACTTGAACTTGTGAAATCCGTACCTACCTATCTACCTACGTATCTTTTCGGGTCATGTGCATTGTTTATGTGGTTGTACAATAAATAAATTTCACAACTTACGAAATGGAACTTTTAAAGTTACTAGTGCAAACGAAATTTTAATAAAACAATGTTTAGTAAAAATAAACTCAAGTAAGTAATAAGTATTATTAGCATTCGCACGGCAACGCGCTGCACCGGCCGCCGCCGCCGCGTTGCCAAGTGGCGTTGCTATGCGGTCTGGCAACAAGGCACGCGCACGCTGTCCGCTACATAGTTTGACAGCTGACTACAAAATTTATCACCTAGTTACCTTTAAACGAAATTATTTATCTGTAAAAAAATTTGTACCTATTAAAGATAGATTAAAAATAAAGAGTGTATTACACTTATTTATGCATTGTTTTTTTAATATGATTTTTTTATCTTCTTTGTTTAATCCAGGCATGTTTTTTGATGAACGTTCGTTAATTTTTCAAACATAGCTTCAGTTTATTCGCTACAGAAAAAAAAAAAGTTCTAAAAGCTCTTTAGTAAATAATCGTTGGTGAAGTAAAAATAAAAAAATTGAATTAATTATAATTTTGTACATATCCATACATAATAATAAATCTCTAGAGGGGCGTGTGTGTACATAGAATATTTTCTCCTCTCCGCCTGTCCGCCTGTCATCTCTGACTCTCCTCCTGTCGGCCTGTCCCGTCTGTCTGTTTCATATTGATAAGTTGTGTATTGATTTTTAATAAACCCAACTACCACGGCTGCTATAAAGGTGTCGAAACGATGGGTTTTGTTATAAAGCAATACACAATTTAAATCTGTAAAAACAGTTTTATTTAGTAACATAACAAATACTTACTTTACTCAATACTTACATACTTTACATAAATACTCTCCGCCGTTGTTCAAAATTTTTTTCACTATAGAACAATAATGTATCGCCAAATAATTTTATGTCGAGAACAATTTAGCAGCGAGCTCTCCGACTATTTCATCAAAACTCGATGTTTGGTCGACTTTGTGTTGTGTGGATTTGTGGACTAATGATATACACAATTTAAGCTTTTTTATTTGGTCTCGTCAGTGGAAATAGGAATAAGTACCTACCAATATGAAAACCTTTAGGTACCTACAAGGTTTTTTATCATTGCTCGATACCTACTAGTACTTATTTACATCTTAAAAATCATGTTATTCTGATCAACTTGAACTGAGAAGTTGTAAGCTTATAGTTACTAGTTAATTACTTAATAAATAGTTACTAGCGGCTTAATTAGCTTTGTATTTTGGGACGGCCTAGAAAAACTCAGTAGTAGTAGCCCTGACTTTATTACTATTACTTCAATGTCACGCGGGCGCGTGCGGCTGCAGAGCAATAACAACTCAACGTTTGAACTATAAGGTATATTTTTCCGCTAAGCAGTTGGCGAGGCAAAACGGTAGGCATTTAAAAAAGTTGTGATGGTCTTTTTGTTAGGGAGTGATTTATCTGTTACGGTAGTAACTACTTATTAATCTGTGGTTTCGGCAACTAGATATTGAAACAGTCAAAGGCTGCAGTGAATTCTACTTGTTTTTTTTTTTAAGAAGAATATTAAAATATGAATTTAAAACTAATAAATATTTATATTCAATGTGTTTTCCAAAAAGTATACAAGTTGGGTTACCTCTAAAGAACAAAATCAGTTATACAATAATCCTTCATATTTGTACCTAGATATATTTTTCGTTTTCTAGGTACAAATATGTTTAAGAATTCGTTACAGTCGTTATTGCAATCTATTAGGTCAAATATTTATGGAGTAAAAATATTTTTACTTATGTCAGTAGCTTTTTTCCGCGACATCGTCTACGCTCCTTTTACTTTGTTGTCATAATATTTATTCAATCTTTATGAAACATATTTTTGTATATTTTATTTTATTATTAGATGACGTTTTTCTGGATGAAAGGTATGTCCTTTTTTGTCCTGTATCCCTGACAACGTGTATGAAAAATTTCGTTAATTTAAAAAAAAAACAAATATTAATTTATTTACAATAGATTTTTTTAGGAAAAAGTCTGGTTTTTTTTTTGCCTTTCAGGAGTTAAAACTATCTTTATGAACTTTAAATAAATAATGGAAAATAAATATTTAATAAGACAAACATTACATTTTATATGACTATTTTTATCTTCATATACATTGGGAAGAAACCACGATCCTATAATTTTCCGAGATTTCCGATGTTCCGAGGAAATCCGAGAGACTAAATAAAATTTTCACTGAGTGGCTGATCTTATTGTAGAACTCCATATTTATTTTGTGTGTTATCTGAAAACTGATTTTGAAAAAACTGTTATGAAAACTAACTTACATAAATTGTAAGGCAAATGCATATTTTAACAGAATTAATATCATTATTATTATTGTAAACTAGATGAAAACTACTATTATTGGAACTAATAGTAACTGTGAAACTGAGGTTTAACAGGTATTTGGATACCAGTCAGGATTACTACCGTTAATCCCGACCGGAATTAACGGAAATCTGCCGTTCCAAAAATTCCAAAATCTGCCATTGGAACCGTCAAAAATGATAACAGTAAAAAAAATAAGGTTTATACAAAAAAGTTGTTAGGTAAATGTAGAAATTTTATGGAAGATACTCGCATAGTTTCTCTACTACGTCAGATATAGATGCCTTGTAGTCAACCATTTTATTACTATTATAAATTCAAAATTCTACCGAAATACTATAGTGTATCAAGGTTAAGTAAGGGCATGAGCTGAGCTCTAGCGTTCCTTACTCACCCGCACAAATATAACAGCACTGGTGCTTTTATCGGGAAGTGCCCTAGAGAATTTGATTATTCAGTTTGTGAGTTTCATAAGTGACGTCGAGATCGTATCAAGAATTCATACGGCGTTCTCGGAAGAAATTGTATTTTTTAAAGATAAATCTACTTTGGACGTGTTATTTCTATCAGTGTATTTAAAAAATTATTGAAAAGGCTGACAAGCAGGCTAAAATTGTCTACTTAATGGTAAGTCTTACTTACTTAAGGCTTGTTTTCTCGATTCAAAAATAGATTGACTGATTTTCAAGTAGAAAGTAAGAAAATGTTATTAATTAAGAACTAATTAAGACATGTATTAATAACCATTAGTAGTTAAGTTAAGTAAAACATGTTAAGTACACTGTTTAGGAGTGCAATTTAGATTAATCAATACACTTATAATTTATAGTTATCATGTATTCTGTTTGTGTACTACATCAAATAAATAAATAAATAAATAAATAAATAAATAAATAAATAAATAAATAATCATTTACGCATGGGGTGAAGATCTGCTACCAATCAAGATTTGATAAAGGGTATAAAATATAGTGAAGCCAAAGGACACCTTCCTTAGGTTAGGTGATGGTTAATAATTTTAAAAATTTCAGCCCGTATGGCGGCAGTAACCACTCCTTAATCCCACTGTAGTCGGCAACGCATTTGCAGCAACTACGGCTTTTCTTGTGTATTAGGCGACTGTATCCACCTGCTATATATCAAGTGGACTGTCAGCCTGTCTGTCGACCTTAACATTTATAAAAATTAATAACCTTACAGCGATCGTGTGTCTGCTTTAACAAATATTATGTTTTTAAATTGATACAATGTTACTAAGCATTTTTTTAAATTACTTTCTGGAATCCTTAAAAATACTCCACAATTTATTTCCTTCCCAAAAAGGGTAAAGTTAAAATTTTTATGTACTCTGAATATTCCTGTTAGGCAAAGCTCATAATATTGTTCTTACGAAATTAATTTGCAAGTCAAATTAAGTTACAATATGATAAATTCGCCCTAACCTCTGTCTTTTAGTGAAAGTGATCTTTGACGCAGTTATGTGTATATTATTTACATAAATTGTAACTTTTCGTATCGGGTGTCTAAATTGAATCTAATCGAAAAATATATAGGACTAAATAATTGTACTAAAAATATCACTTCCTTGGTAAACTGTGCGTATATAATGTATTGAAATTTTGTGTACACAAAGTATTGAAAATTCGAACGATATTTTTTATATGAAAATTTTACCTAAGTATCTTATCTATGTAATGTAGTAATTTTAAAAAATCAAACAACTTGACACATAAATTATTTTTGTTTAATTAAATACAATATTAAAGCAATAACTGTCTAAGTGTTAACTACAATTTTAATATTCGAGCACCGTCATCTCCTTGACACGTAAAGAAAAACGGATTTCCAACGTACTCAGACAGGATTTTGGATTTCACTTCGTTCACGTGATCATTTTGTACCTGCGAATGAACACGAATGTTTCCATCAAAACAGACAGTAAAAAGCCTAAAAGGTCGAAGTTAATAATCTCTTGACAGGTTGGAAAAATATGATTCAGATTTGTCACAAAAAATTCTAAACCAAGAGATTAAGCGTCTAAAATGTAGGTTTGTTGACTCTTTTAGGTTTAATCCAGGTTGTTTGTAGTAGGCATAGACTTTTGGGGCAAGCAAACAATCTAGTAATCTAGTTCTAATAGAATAAGAATTTCTTTTATTTTTAAGTAAGTGAATATATAGTCGTTGTTAAACCAAAATCTGCTATATGGGAAAAGTATACTTTCGAGATATTGACAAAAAAGATTTCCTAAAAAAAATTATATGAAAATTTATTTCTTAAAAAAAGCATTTTATTTGAAACTTCATAGCATAATTTGGTTTGATAACGATGGTTGACTATTATGTTAATTACAGTGACGACAGGTTGCGTTTCACAGTCATAAATTGGGCAACTAACTAGTCTGGCGGTATTAACCACCCCCTCACAGAAGAGCATAGTGAAATAACAAATTGATTGCTGTTGTTGAGGGATGCCAGAGCCCCTGTCCTCTCATGACCCCTTATTCTTTATTTACTGCAATGCGGAAAACCGCAGGCTGAGCCTGCGGCAACTTTACATGAAATATATTAGATACACATTATATTACATAACAACACATTGGGTAAATTCTAGATTATTTATTTGTACATGCTTATTTTTTATTACACTTGAAATTATGTAGAAAGTATATTTCCTTTACATTTTTTATTCTTAGCGATTGAAAGCTGCTGGCAAGTATCGACCTATATAGTGTAGTTTTCTCTGAGGGTAATAAATGTAAACAATATTCGATATTGTTCTACAAGAAACACAATACTATTCAAAATATTATGTTACTAAAAACAACTTACCAACGCCACTACGCATCCACCGAAACCGCCTCCGGTCATTCTTGCTCCATACACTCCTGAACAGCCCTTGATAATTTCAACTAATTCGTCTAACTCCGGGCACGAAACCTCCATTAACTTGCTCAGCGATTCATGAGATTTGTACATTATTTCACCGGCCTAGAGAAAGAGCAATGATGATAGATTTCAAGTAAAAAAAAGTATTTAATCTCGATACAGTAGTCCTAAACGTGGTCTAGCATGGTCAGGGTGTGCGCGATAAGACCGGCGCGGCGCCTGCGCAGTTCGTAGACCTCTAGCAGAGGTGAAAGCGAAGCGAGCGAGTCAAGTCCTGCGTTTTTCCGTACGTCCAGCACCTCTTATGTTTCAAAATATACTCTATTCAATATACGCTAAAATTTTTATAGTGATTGATATATATTGCGGTAGGATTTTCTTTTAAGAACTAGTTTTCTTACTTGGTTCTAGTCATTTCCGGTTCAGAAGTAAAAGCAAACGGTAGCTTTCAAGACAGATAATAGTCGTAGGCTCGTAAATATATAATGCCTACATGTGTATATAGATTTTAAAACGTACTCTGTTTAAGTCCTTTTTTGATAAACTTTCAGCGACTTGTAAGGTGTAATTAATTTCATTGATTACATGTTCAGCCCTCTTCAGAATCAATTCGTCACTATCCATATCTCTGAGCACTGTAAATTTAAAAAATAATTCAGAATTACTTTTAATGCGATTTTCACTAATGGAAAATGCGTTAAACGAGAAAGGTGTTTGTACATAATTTAAAAAAAAATTTCACCCGTACGAAGCCGGGAGCGAGTCACTAGTTTAAAATGTAATAGATACTATTGTATATTTCATTAAATTATAATATGTAAACAGTAAATATGTGGAAATACCGATTTGTGGCAGACATAGTCAAATCTAGTATGTGAAATACAATAGGTATTATTGTGGGTTGTCATTGTTCCTATAGAATTTGTATGGATCGATCTTTCGCAAAACAAAGACTTCAAAATCCTCAATGCGTGCCTAACCATTATCCGATCATCGCCTATTTCTCTATCCGCTTCTGTCCGTAATAGTTTCTGTACGAGCCTGTAGCACCCACGCATTTGTATAGCCTGGCTGTTATGGCTTTAAGTGGGCAGGGCCTCCGGCTAAGGAGGGCTCACTGGCTAGCCTTGCGATTGTTAGTCGAGGAGGAGAGGGTTGTATTTTCCAAACAAGTTGTACTGGTACAAAGGTCTTTACGATGCCGAAGCAAGGAGAAGACTGATTTATTTTAAAAAAACCACTGAGGTTTAATCTCGTTTTATCATTTGAAATTATTAATAATTCTAACTATATACTATTAATTATTATTAATATTATTATTAATTACATACAATTTAAAAAATATTTCTTTAATTTAAATTTAATATTTTTAATCGATATATTGTTACATAGATCTGAAGGTAGGCCGTTGATAAGGTGTGGGACAATGTAAGCGGTAGTCCTTTCGCCATACGTATTATTTACGCGCTGTGTACGTAATCGCTTTTTTGAAATAGCTCTAGTGCATACTGGGTGTTCCATCAATTTTTTTAAGGACTCGTTAAAAAAATTTTCTTTCAGTATTGAAAAAGAAAACTGATTCTTTATTGGTAAAATCTTACAGTGCTTAAAAAGGCCGTTCTCATCGTCGTAGTATTTATTTTTAATTTTAGTTGAGACTAATGTTTTTAGAATTTTTACTTGTAGTTTGTAGATTTTGTTTAAATAACTTTTGTAGGTTCGACCATAACTACTAAGTCCATACTGTATATAGGGTTCTGCTAGTGCATAATAAAGCATAAGTTTCACTTTAAATGGTATGCGATTTTTTAATATTGTAATATTTGCAAGGAAAATCCTTAATTTATCGCAAATTAGTTCGATATGAGGGTTCCAATTAAATTTGTCGTCTATAGTTAATCCGAGGTATGTTTGGGTTTTGACAATATCTATAGATTGACAGTTGCAGTGTTTTATACTGACAGTGTGTAAACAATCATGTTCATGAGCTACTATGTTCTGTATATGGGATTCTCTAATGTACGGTGATTTTATAATTAACAATTTTGTTTTGTTTGCGTTAAGTACAAGACCGGAATCATGACACCATCTTGTTAAGGCATTCAGATCGGATTGTAAGCGTTCACATGCCGTGTTAGGATTTCTATCAGAAATTACAAGGCACGTGTCATCTGCGAATTGAAAACATGTGCTATATCTGATGTAATTGCTCATGTCATTAACATAGGATAGGAAGTGAAGTGGGCCCATCACGGATCCTTGAGCTGTTCCTTCGGTTACAGACATGAGCTCACTATATGTGTTATCGATTTTTACCGCAAATGTTCGATTTTTTAGATAGTTCGTACACCAAGTTAGTAATGGGCCACGTATTCCGCAATCATCCAATTTTTCAACGAGCTGGTTATGCACTTATGTGTCAAATGCTCGTGAGAAGTCAATAAAGAGAGTAAAAACATACTTTTTTAGCTTATTCTTAGTAAAAACATTATTCTTAGCAAATAATAAATCTACGTAATCTACGAGTACATTTAATAAAAGAAAGTCTTGGTAATTACATCATTTGTAACTCACGAACGGCGGGACCGATTTTTATTACCTTTAATTTTCTGAATTTGTCTCCACTCCGAATAGCAGAATCAGAAAAAAAAACAACGGAAATATAACAAAAAAAATATGAAGAATATTTTTTTTTTACATATTGTGTGGAACCGTTTTTTTTTTTAATTTGGGACGGTACGAATTCACCGGGTCAACTAGTTAAGGTTTAATTAAAATTGCTCATAAGTCTTACGACTAGATGATGTACTCTTAAAATGATGTACTTTCCTGGGTACAACCTTTAAAAAAGCATTGTACACAGTAAACAATAAGGATCTTCTCACATTGTCACTTACCCTTCTTAACTTATCTCCATACACTCTCTGCCAAGCTTCACCACACATTGAAATAGATGTATTTATTATTTTGAATACACTACCTAAATTTAGCCCAATAATATAAAATGTACGTCTCCCACGCCACACCATTTGCGATCAAGGTCAAACGAATGCTATGAAAATAAACAGAGTCTCTACCTTCAATCAATCAAACGAATTTATTCCCTTTTATAGCCTATATATGTTTGCTTAACCCTCGTCATTTTCTAGATTTCCCTAACTGAACGTATCTCTGTTAGATAAACCTATAGAAGCCAATTCTGTTAACTGAAATTGCTATTTTAATTTCCATTTTATGGACAAAAAGTGATTCTCTTTATAATTTATAATTTAAGTATTACTTATACTTATACTTATTTATAACTTTATAAGATTTTTAATTATCGTGAAGTGATATTATGAATTAAATTGGTTTACAGTAAGTATAAATATATTAAAATAGTAAGAATGTTTTATAGATATATTGTGGTATGTATGTATAAAATGTGTAACTATATATAAACTAATAAGACGTATACTATAATATGTAGAAAATTTATATTTTTACAATGCATTTATAACAAATTAATGTATGTTCATAAAAATATTTGCAAATTTAATAAAAAATAGGTAGTAATCCTAGTAAATTATTAATTAATCTATCTATTAAATGTTAATTAAGGTTATTGTAGTATACTGTACTCCAATAAGTACCAAACTGAGGTTAATTGCTATTTTAAAGCCATCCAAATGCGTTTCAATAGGATAGCAGTTAAGTACTAAAACTGTGCAAAACTCTTCTTGACTTTTCTTTCTTAAAAATTTCTAATTTCAGCCAGGCTTTAAATTTTATACAAAGAACACAGTTAGATAAAGTATGTACAATACAGGGTTCATTAGTGCCTCAAATATCAACTTACAATTTCTCGCATTGCTCACAGACTATTCGAGGAATACGATTTGCGAAAAATCTAGGACTGCACACGAAAATCCCAGTCGACAGTTTTGTCGATAATGTCGATGTCGGAGAATGAAAAAAAAAAAATGTCAAAATCAAAGGCGTCGAAAATAAATTTCTAAATTAGATTCTGAGAAAATAAAGTTATTTTCGGAATAGAACAGATAATTATTTCCTTCAAAACAATGTCTGTTCATTATGATAAAATTAAGAAATTCTCGGAAACTATGTAAGGTACGCTTTAATTATCGCTCTAATTTTTATTATTGTATTATAATAAAAATTAGGTATGCCTACACTATTGGTATATACTTATATATGTATATTTATTTATTTTATTTTATTTTAAAAGAAGATAAGAATGTATATATAAGAATGTTCTAGTAACGTACACGTATTAACTCTAGATAATAGCAAATCTCGGGCCCCAGTACCCCCTTTCCCGCGGGTGCTGGGGTCCCTGGTTGGCCTCCCGCAGTTTGTAACAGAGTTGCAAGTTATGGGAGGCTGATAATAGACTGTGTACCGGGCACCATGTTGCTGTTGCCTTTGTCTGTTACCCATAATATTAATTAATGCTAGCAATGTGCAAACTCGACCTTCTATTAGTAAGTTAGTTTAAGCTGTGTACACCCTGGTTAGAGTAGTTAGTATTAGGTTAGTATAAGCTTAAGATAGTTGTAGGTTGGCTAATAATTCCTGTACCATCAATATAGTTAAAATAATAAATAGACAATTCTAGATTAGTAGCAATTCTCGGACCCCAGTACTCCTTTTCCCGCGGGAGCTGGGGTCCCTAGGCAAAAATGTATTATTCTACCATTAGGGCAATTAATAAAGACTGTACCAAGCGCTGCATTGACAGTAGCGAGCTTTTCATTGTATCGGCGAGAAAATAAAAAAAAAAAAAAAAAAAAAAAAAAAAAAAAAAAAAAAAAAAAAGAAAAAAAAAAAAAAAAAAAAAAAAAAACGTACACGTATTCATTATTTATAGTATAAGATCCGGCATTAGAAATATATACCCACATCTGTTATTTAATGATGGCAAAGGTTATCTGGTAGATAATACTTACATTGATAAATTGCGAATGGGTTGCCTAATTAACTCGTAATAAAAACGGCGCGAGAGTGAAAAGTGACAGAGAAGCGTTGCGTGCGCTACTCCATGTGACAGATAGGGATGGCGAAAGTTAATTATAATTTATTTTATTTAACAGCATAAATAATAAATAAATACATACACATTCCACACAGCACCATCTAGTTCCAAAGTAAGCAACTAATGCTTGTATTATGGATACCAGACAGTTGATATAATACATAGATTACTTTTTTTTGTAAATATATACATATTATAAATACAAACATCCATGACTCAGGTACAAAGGTAAATGTTAACACATAAACATTTGCCCCTAGCGGGATTCGAACCCGCGACCGTTTGGTTAACAGCTAGGGTTACTAGCCACTAGACCAAACGTGTCGTCAAACATTATTAAAACATACGGCCGTGTCACAGATGCACCCCTTTTTTTATTAAATAAAATTTAATTCTAAAATTACAATATAGAAACTGTTAAATCATTAACATACTAATGCAAATGTAAGGTACAATCTTATATACCTTGTAAATGCACTATTGTGGCAGATCTGAGTGAAGGCAGACCAAGTTTGTCAGCGGCCTCTTGGCATTGCGCTCTCCTCTGAGGGTATTCGCTTCCAGTTAACTTGTGCTTCACATTGGAATTAATCACCATAATTACTGCATCACCAATGTCCAGCGGAATCTGTTTCGATTCTAAAGACCTGCGAAAGTTTGAGAATTAAACCTTATATGACCAATTACCTTTGTCCGCGACTTCTTTCGGGCTCCTTTTTCTTACGCATAGAATCCCTATCCCTTATCCTTCCCCTATCCTCTTTATCTTTTATCCTTAATCCTTCTATAGTCGGCAGCGCCCTTGCAGCTCCTATAGCATTGCTTGTCATATATAGGCGATGATAGCCCCCTACCATTAAGTAGACCATCAGCCTGTATTTCGACCTTAACATAAAAATATAAAATAAAAAACAATGCCTCACAAGCAACATTAACAAAAAATAATATAGAAATTGCATGTAGAATTTTTTTTAAAAAACTTCCGGTTTTATAAAGGTTTTCTTTTGGCGTTACATTTATTCTATCTTATTTTGTCAGATGTTGAATTTTTATTTTCAGATGATCAGATGAAAGGAAAATCCTTTTCTCTATCTCTGACAACGCGCGTTGTCGATTTCGTGAAGATCGCTAAAGTACTTTCGGATATTTGCGAATTTGAACAAACATATTTTTTTATTTATGAATAGAGATATAAAGGCTTCTTTAGTAAGGATCAGTAAGGCGAAGTCTGAAACTGTAAGAGATTAAGAAAATTACGAAAATTACAAAATCCTTAATCAAAATTTTAAAAGTTTCGGTGTTATTACTAAACTAGTGACCTGCTCCTGACTTCGCCCGGGGTGCATTTTTTACATGTACAAACCTTCCTCGTTTGTACATGTACAAACTTTCCTCGTTTCCCTTTTTTCATAAATGAAAACTGAATTAAAATCGGTCTACCAAATCTTGAGTTTTTGTGAGACATAAAGATATGAAATCCTGTTTGTTTATTTTTTGAAAACTCGAATAGATCAGCGATTTATAATGATAACTAAATTATTTTTTAATTTCCCACACTACTATATGTATCTATTTTATACCAAGCAATATTTAAAACTCCCTCACTAAGTGAAATGTTAAGAAAAAACTCACTCTAGAAGCTGAAGGGCATTGCCTCAATAATACGTAACGCAGAACTGTATATGGCTGACGTAATTGTATTGCAAGCAAATATTTGAACTTGAAAATACTTATTTTTTTAATTTTATTTCATGACTCATACTTATTTCACTGAATGTAAGGCATACTGCGTTTCGCAGTCATTCATTGTGCAGCGCATCTGGCGGGAGTAACCACCCCCTTAACAACATGCGTGCTGTTGTAATTCGGTGAGTTAGTTAGCCCATTCTTGGCTAGGGCCCCAGGGGCCCTAGCCAAGATGCAAACGCAGTGCTTTCTACAGTCGTAAACGCTACGCTACACTGGGACAAAGCTTTGTGATTGGTCAAAATTTTATGTGGGCGTTACAACAACCAATCACCGGGCTTTATTTTGTTCGCTTCGTAAAGTTCGCTAGGGAGCGTTTCTTTAATGTACATCTTGGCTAGGCCCCCTGGAAACCAATGCAAACGTTTCGTTGCGTTCTTACGAAACGAAAGAAATAAAGCCCGGTGATTGGTTGTTGTAACGCCCACATAAAATTTTGACCAATCACAAAGCTTTCTCCCAGCGTAGCGTAGCCTGAGCGTAGCGTTTACGACTGTACGTTTGCTCTTGGCTAGGTCCCCTGGCCCCTTACCTTTTATCTGCTAGCATAGGCAGCACACTTGCAGCACCTATGGCGTTGTTTATGTTAATAACCACCTACCATCAAGTAGACCGTCAGCTTGCCTAACGAACTTTACATTAAGAAATCGCCAATAAAGTCTAATAGGACTTTATTGGCGATTCTAAATATTAATATTGTATCGACCTCCATTACATCCATTGTTTTACTTTATAGTGTGTGCAATCACTCGTTGCAGATGACGTCATTAATCTTGTCATAAGAGCAGTAAATGTAACGTTCAATATACTTATTACGTAAGTTCACATATTTTTGGCAGTGCAGCGAATGTTTGCAAGTATTATAGCGCTTACTAAGTTGTAGAAATATGTAGGCAGTTTTTTTAATATCAATCAATACTAATAATAAATCTGTAAGGGTCGGTCATGGAGTAAGTTACTTTGTTTTCAGAGATATCGTGTTTATAGGCTATACATGATACTGAAACTAAATTGACGATTTTTAGAATTTATGTATGTATTTTCCTCCATAACTCTGAAACGAATTAATTGATTTTCATGAAACTTGGTAGATAAACATTTGGACGTTCGGGACACAGGATAGGCTACTTAATATTTTTCAACGCGGACGAAGTCGTGGCCACCAGCTAGTATGTATATAAGAGAGTGTTCAATATTGTTCAACATAACAACATCATAGACCTAAGTATTTGGCAGTTCAAAGCCCGATTAATTAGACGCTGGAGGTCGGTATGTATATCATAATTGAAAGTATAAACTTTCATTTTACTTAAGGTTCATTATTAAAGAAAGTGGATAATTTAGTTAAATTCTCATCAACAGCCTGTCTCTGTCCACTTTTGGATATACGCCTTTCCCGAGACCTGTATATGACTGGTGTTAAATTACTCCCAACATATTCATAGTTTCATCGTCTCCCAAGAGGAATCCGAGAACCGAGAACTTCCGGGTCACCTGTATATATTATACATGTATTTATGTACTTGTAAAATATGTGGTGCTGGGTTAATATTTATAAATAGCCTGAAATAACAGCACATGTTCTGTAGTATTCTGTGAGTGATCGTGCGTGAGTGTGGCATATCTATGTTTGAGCTTTTTGAATTATCCTCGCCTCGTATTTTCTATTGAAATCGTCAATGAATTGCGTTCTACTATCAACGCGATATAACTAAGTATAGAACTCAGTAGTGGAGTTATACTTTTCGAGCAATGTCTATTACGCAACGTGACCCGCTAAATCCTTTAATTCTTGACATCACATAATCCATCAATCAGTATTCAACGCACGAAGTCAGTAAGTAACTTTCTATGGAAATTTATCGCATCCAGACAAAACATCCA
This sequence comes from Synanthedon andrenaeformis, assembly GCA_936446665.2. NCBI lineage: Eukaryota > Metazoa > Arthropoda > Insecta > Lepidoptera > Sesiidae > Synanthedon > Synanthedon andrenaeformis. The sequence goes on along the minus strand of OW387787.2, from coordinate 11,264,396 downwards.
GTGTACATACAGGGTGTGGCCTGTAATAAGAGCAGTAAATTTAAACGATGATTCTATAGAGTATACGCAGTTACCTTAACCTAATCATAATGCTCCAAAGTGCTTATACTCAGATATAGCAATCCAGTTACAATACACAATCAATGAATTTCATGATCGCTAAATTGTCGTTTATCAGTCGTTAAATGTCTTGGTACAGGGTACTGGGTATCCCAGTACCCTGGACGTAATGTGTCCAGTACTCTGACTGGACACATTATGTCTGTAGTAGTACATTGTTGGCTCGATTAATTTTGTTAGAAAATAACAGTAAATTTGTTTTTCGTTTTATTTAATTGAAACCATTTGGAATTAATTACTGATTCGTTAAAGGGTCTATATTTTAATTTATTGCTCTTATTACAGGCCACACCCTGTATAAAATATCCCTTTTTCTAAAAACGTACTGTAAGACGTATTAACAAATTAACACAATTTTAAGACATAAAAATTTTAAGAAGTCAACATCGCAGAGGCAATAAAGTTCGAAGCTTACTTATTATATTATATTATATTATATTATATTATATATAATATAATATAATAAAAATGATGGGATATATACAAAGTATATAGGTTATGTAACTATTGCAAAGAACATACGAAACACGTCAATGAAAAATTGAATATACATAATTTAATCTAATTAAATATACGTAAAAAAATTGTTAGTTTGTTCAAAACCGCAAATCACCGAAATTACTTTATTAGAAAACAATGAAATATTGCATACACGTTGTCAGTACAGAAAAGAACATAATCTTTCATCCTTTAAAAAAGTATTATTCGGGAAAGATCATCTAAAAATATAAATAAAAATTAGTCCTACTAATATTATAAATGCAAAATTTTGTGAGTACGTATGTTTGTTACTCTTCCACGTAAAAACTGCTGGACGGATTTGGATGACATGAGTTTATTTCAAAATGCTTACCAACTAAAGACATACTTAATCACAACATACAACACTAAAGAAAGGAACATTACAAGTATGAATTTAAATTATAGGAAAGCTCAACATTATTAGAGATTAATTAAATTAATTTATATTATAAATGAATCAACAAATAATATTAATGAGATCAAAAATACCTAAAACAACTTACCCATTATTATAAATCAATCAATCAATCTACCTGGTTTATCACCTGGTTTAATATATAGGTTACTTTTTATACTGAAAAATGTTAGGTTTCCGAGGGATCGTATAAAAATATAAAAAATGGCGAAACCGTCATCACAGGCATAAAAATTTGAGGTAGTACATTATTTTCTTTTTCCACACCGACGAAGACGCGGGCACCAACTTATGAAGTTTGAAATAATCCAAATTTGATGAGTAATGAACGAATTAACAATTACATGTTATGTAATAAACTCGTACTTACCTGCAATCTATGAGAAGAGCGTGATTCTTCTTCCCTAAACTTGATATATATTGGTCCATTATACCGCAAGGCATACCCGGAAACTCATGTTCAGCTTTTTGACACAGCTGTGCTCTTTTGATTGGACTAGAAAAGTAAAATCACAACTAAACACCATGAAATTATCTTTAAAAAGAACATTTAGGTGCGATTTCACCATACTCTGTTAGTATGTAACATCGCTGTTAAGTCATTTAGCGCTGTAAACATACTGTAAACGTCTGTTAAATGACTTAACAGCGCTGTAAAATACTAACAAAGTCATCTTTACATCTTTAAGCAAATATACATACCTGTATAAATATACATATACAATACCTACGTGAAATTTAAAAATTAAGCAATAAGTAATCCAAAAAAAAAACATTTATTTACAATTTCACTATATCGACATAATTATAAGAATTAAGTTAATTATAAGGTAATATGTACTATAGCAAATTGTCTGTGTGATCAATTAAATGGCCTTTAATTTAGAAGTTGCAGACCAGGCTGAGTTTCGCAATAATAAACGGAGCACCCCGACTGGTGGCAGTAACCACCCCTTACAGAAAACCATCGTAAAATAACAGAATTGTGTACTCGTGTGCGAGCAAGAAATGTCAAGATCTAGTTCCTTATCTTTACTTGTATTAATTTGCGAAGGTAGCTACTTACCATCAAATGAACCATCAGCCTGTCTATCGACTTTTACACTCAAAAAAATAGGTGAACATAACAAATTCGTTCGACCAATTCATTTAAGTTTTGTATCAGATATTATATTCGCTTTTTGCTTTTAACTGAGGATTTTATAGATTGCATATTAGTTGACTTTTTTTTTAAATTATGTAATATAAAGGTGGCAGACAGGCTGGCGGCTTACTTGATGGTGGGTGGTTACCGTCGCCTAAGGACACAAGCAACACCAAGGGGAGTGCTAGTGCGCTGCCCTTGGTCCCAATTCTATACGTAAGTATAACTTGAAGTTTATAACTTACTCAACTTGTGTACTTGTAAGTGCCTCGAGGAAACTAAACGTAGCCACTTCTATAGCAGCACTGCTTGATAGACCAGCGCCCATTGGCACATCAGACATTATTACAGCGTCAAAACCTTTTACAGTACCTGTAAAAAATTAATTATTATGTTTAAAGAAGGACATAATAATTTTACTAAAATGCGAGTCTAGAATTAAAATTCTACCGACTTCTAGCGGCATCTAGAGAGCAACTCTAGCATATATTCATCATTAATTAATAATATTTAAGACATAATTACCCTTATTAGTATTGTAATTTTCACTCCCATTCGTGCTACATTAATAATATCGGGTATATACTGTACGGGCCTGTATATACCCGTACAAAGACAATTTGGTCACAAAAGTAGCTTATGTTGCTATTATACAAATAGCGACGGCAGTGCAAAGCGTACTGTTCAATGAGACAATAAGAGGCGAGTATTACTTTTGCGAGATTACTTCAAAGTATCTCAACGACTAGAAAACACTAGAAACTACTAGAAAGCGTTCTAACATTACAATTATATATTTATCTTTATATATATATTTAAAAAAAAAAGTTCACGTTGTTTCTCCGCGATTTTAATCAAATTTTGCACACTTTGTGCAATTTGATCCAACTTAAGACATAGGATAATTTATATCTCAAGTTATAGTCGCAATATTTTTTATTGCAAATTATTTGTTTATTATATGAGAAAGAGATATATTTATCTGAGTTCCATAAGATTCTAACAGATGGCGGTGTAAGGTAATTTATCCGCTGCATTGAGTAAAAAATTGCACCCGTGCGAAGCCGGGAGCGGGTAGCTATTAGTATATTTATATATATGAATCGAGCAATAACCATCTATTATTATCAGCAAGTAAATGTATCTATTATTGGAGATCTTGATTTCAAAGCTGCTTCTATAAAAAAATATTCTTAAATCTATAAAAAATATTATTTTGTGGTTAAGAAGTTTAGCTTTCTAACTCAATGATCCCAAATTTAATTCAATTTGAGCTGTTGTTACCTGGAAACAATGTTTACCGGGAAAATTTGCCACTACTCCTTTAACGTAGTTAGCCCAAGCAGGGTCGCCAGGTGTGAGAGGCGATGTCGACATCGGCGCTAAGAATTTGGTCTCCAAAACTTTGCCTGTCTCTAGTCGCGTCCACAGTCGGCATTCTTGTGAATTGTTATAACCTCCCACTATTACTGTCAAGAAGGGGAGGGCCTGTGAGCAAGAGGAGTTTTTTTTTTTTTAATATCTACAAAACATTCCACACAGCACCATCTAGTTCCACACTAAGCAACTTAATGCTTGTATTATGGATACCAGACAGTTGATATAATACATAGATTACTTTTTTTTTGTAAATACATACATATTATAAATACAAACATCCATGACTCAGGTACAAAGGTAAATGTTAACACATTAACATTTGCCCCTAGCGGGATTCGAACCCGCGACCGTTTGATTAACAGCTAGGGTTACTAGCCACTAGACTAGACCAAACGTGTCAATGTTGTTGCATAACAATGTAAAGGTTGTTATACATACAGTAGGGCTGGCAATTTGTCGAAACGTTTAACTACACATATCCGATTCTACCGCCCGGCTATGCCGGCCCGACTATATGTATGACAACCCTGACGTATAATATTATTTATCCCATTTAAAAATTAAATTTAAAAAAATGTGAGCTATAATCCATAGTCATAAACAGGACTTACAGTTTGGCATTGCATAATCAACGCAAAATATCTACGGGGATTGCCATTATGTTGGAACATCTGCCTGTCCTTTATAAAATTTTGTATAAAACATAAGATAGCATAAGACTCTTTATTCAATATAAAATAGTTTTTTATTAACACCAGTTGGGAATCATATTAGTTTTGGTCCATTTATAGAATAGTTATAATAAATCCTTTTTTTATCGCTGACAACGTCCTACGCGAAATTTCATGATGATAGGCTCAATAGTCAAACAAACAAACTCTTTATACAAGATTATTAGTAAATTTATTTGCTAAAATTTATTCATATCATTACGCTACATTACACTTATTTATTTACATAAAGAATGTATGTAGTGTTAGTTACATAGGTAAAAGAAAAAAGGGAAACCCAAGAAATTAATACCTTTTTACCGTGTGTTTCTACGCGGTAAGTTTGGTTAAATGGTTAACTCCTTCCCCAATATAATCACCTGCCCCCCTTTTTCCAGGACAAAGGAAAATATTAACGTAGTTATTTGTGTATTTACCTACATCTATTGTGTTAAATAAGCAACCGTTCATTTGAAGACAACAAACACTAACAAAACTGTTTTGCGGTATGAAACTGGCAATATTAAAACGTATTAATTAACGCTAACCAACAAACAAGTATTATAGCCTTAATTAACGCTATTTTTTGTTAAATTTCATAACAAATTTATTGCATTAGAAAACGGGAAAACACAGACAAAAACATATAGTGAGTTTGTTCGTTTGTTACGCTTTTCAACAGCCACATGAACTATTCAACAGATCACCATGAATTTTTGCATACAACTTTTCTAGAATATAGAAAAGGACCTTTCATCCAAAAAAGTGTGATAGTCTAATTTGATGATAAAGTATATGGGAAAGGGTTAAGGATAAGAAGAAGCCCTGACAACCCTTACACAAGTAAGTACTGTTATTGGGGTCTTTTGTTAATGTGGCTGGAAAATGTAACAGAATTTCTAAAATAACGAAAGAAGCGATCCTAAATATAAATGCTACTTACTGGGTTTTGAAAATGGGCAGTGAGCTTCAACTGTTCAAATATCCACAAAAGAACAAACATCAGCAGGAACAATGAAGAATTTTCTTTTAACAACCCCACGAAAACCAGAGGAAAACAGATTTGTGAAAATAATGTACTTAAAATAATGCGAAGTTCATACAATCATATTGACACACCTCTTAGGTTTCAAACTATTTATTAAAAATATTTACTGGCACTCGAGGCAATAGGTATTAATAATTTTTTAAATTCTATAATAAAATTTAAAAAATAATAATACCTAAGTGTTGTAATAGATTGGCATTGTGGATACATAAAATTGTTTTTTTAACTAACTATTAACTTTATTAGTAGCTTTAGATGAATGAATTTTTAAAGTCGGTCCAGGAAAGGTAAAGAACCACGTTTAAACTCATTTGAATGTTTAAATATAGCGTGTCAATAATTGAACAAAGTAAAATGTATTATTGGTAAGAAGGGTAAAGGGAAAATCGTTTGAAATGATTCGCTTTTTCCATTAGACGATGGAAATATCAAATCTGTCAAAGACGAGCTGCGTCTGGCGTTCGATCGTTAATCTTCATTTTGTATTTCTTGTTTATTTATGTAATTTTCTTTCACAATTTTTATTAAATTTAATATTTAATATTATTCTCTTAAGTGCGTTGGTACAGTGTTGGAGCGTTTTCCCTATATTTATGTTTTTATAAAAAAAATTATTTCAACATGTTACAAAACACATTGTCTTTTACTACTCTCAACTACTCATTGATCATCATGAAATTGTGCATTGGTACAGAAAAGTTATATTGGGTGCCTTTTGTCCAATCTAAAAATAAAAATAAAACTAACACTAGGCAAAGCTATAATAGCAATGAAATGTTCGGCGTTATATTGCTCATATTTTGTTAGACGTTATATTTATTTATTTTTCAATGTAAACGAATTCGCGGGCTAATTGGAAAAGTTTAAAGTACATATGGGGTCATCGATCAGTGTCAACGCTTGCCTCTTAATTTGACAATCAGTCTTGTTTTCATACTTAAGACTAATAATGGTATATAAAATCATTGAAATAAAAATAACCCAAATCTTTTCAAAGTTCGAGTGAATAGGCATTGTCTGGGTGAGCTCGCTCCATCATAGGCCTCATCTTCGTTACACAGCTGGATGTTTGCCATGAGAAAGCCCCTCTGATAAAAAAAATATATAAAAATTCAAAGAAAAATTATGAAAAGAAAAGTATCAGCGAATTCACCTGAAATAGTTTATTTAATTTAGTTAACAACCTGATTCCAGAAAAAAATATTATTAGCCGATTATGAAACAAGATAAAATTAATTTAGGAAAATTACAAAGTGTCTGCTAAACTTATTTTATTCAATAACGTTCTGCGGTTATTTCGTAGCCACAAATAGCATGACTTTATAACCAAATATACCTTCCGTAAATACCAAGACATAAACAAATTTATCTCAATTATTTCAACAGTGTTAATCAACGATATTGATAAACAAAATTAGAAACTTTCTAAAATCTATCACATTTAAAATGAAATTTGTAAATAAATAATAATAATAATCCTGTTAAAGTTTATTTCTGACTAGCTGGTGCCCACGACTTCGTACGCGCTTTAGTTCGTTTTTTGAAAATCCCACAGTAACCTAACACTTTTCCAGGATAAAAAGTATCGTATATTCTCCAAGTAATCGTCAGATTATGAATCAGCACAATCAGGAACTTAAGCTGTACCATCTGTATAGGAAAATCTGACGCGCTCGAGTATTTCAAAATGGCAATTTTTTGCAATTTCAAAAATCTACCATGAGTCCGAATCGACAGTCTTTTAAATATGAGCTTAGTTTGGGTTTTCTTAACATCCCATCTTAACAATTATATTTTTCCCATTTGGCCATCCTTCCTTATTTTTCCTTTTTCCAAGGCCGGAAAGCCGGCCAAACCGGCTGATTAACATGTGTCCGATATCGCTATATAATAAATCCCAAAATCCCCTCTTGGGCTCCCCTACTATCGCATACTAGCCTAAGTTACTCCTTATTACATCAGCTACCTGCCAATAAAAGTCCCGTCAAAATCGGTGCAGCCATTTCAGAGATTAGCCGGAACAAACAGACAGACAGACAGACAGACAGACAGACAGACAGACAGACAGACAGACAGACAGACAGACAGACAGACAGACAGACAGACAGACAGACAGACAGACAGACAGACAGACAGACAGACAGACAGACAGACAGACAGACAGACAGACAGACAGACAGACAGACAGACAGACAGACAGACAGACAGACAGACAGACAGACAGACAGACAGACAGACAAAAATTGTAAAAAATGTTATTTTGGTATATGTACCGTATATATATTCATATGCATGTAGTAAAAAAAAAGTTATATCAATATTACAAACAGACACTCCAATTTTATTTATATGTATAGATATGCGTATATTCTAAATTCAGCTGTATTTTATAAAAATAACTAAACTTAGTAAACAATTGAGCCATTACAATATTTTTTCCAAAAAAATATTGATAATAACGCCTAACGCGGTTTTTTTTAATTTCTTCAAAATTACTATTTGTTCCAGAAACGTTATTAAGTATTTTTTTTTAAATTGATTATTATTTAAACATTAAAAAGATTAAACTCTTACGACAGGTAAAACATATCCTTCGCAGTAGTCAATGTGGTCGCCAATCAAATTAACGCGGCCTGGTGCGCACGCGCCGACAACTGGATTGCGATCAAAAGTCGCAATGAATTTTTCGCTGGCCAGTTGCAATAACTCCGCTTCCCCCTTCGCGTGCGTTTCGTTTGCCATCTGTAAATTTACATGTATAAATTGTAACTAATTACAAATGTAGATGTTCCTCTGATAAGTCGACTGAGACATTTACATTCCCTCTGACTTTTGCTGTGTTATAGGCAACGGTAGCCACCCACTATCAAATGGATATAGTGAAAAAAAACGAATTATATTGCCATAAAATATTACTTATTACATACTATCGACCCGCCCCCGTCTTCGGACAGTTAAAAATTTCAGAAATCATTTCTTAACATTATAAAAATCAAATAAACCAATGTTCCAAACTTCATACATCAATACTTCCAAAAGAAGTATTGATCGTTCCGGAACATGGCTGTTCACCATTTGGACGTTCTGTTCTGTCAATATTAAAAAATTGCCATATTTACCTGAATTTACCACAAATCTAATACTAATATTATAAAGCTGAAGAGTTTGTTTGTTTGGTTGAACGCGATAATCTCAGGAACTACTGGTTCGAATTGAAAAATTCTTTTTGTGTTGGATAGTTAGTCAATTTATCGAGATTCTTTAGGCTATATAACATTTTGAAAGCGGGCGAAGTCAGGGACAACAGCTAGTTATAATATATTTGTAGTACCGTTCTAAATTCACAAGAAAAACATTAGCCTTTTAAAGAAATAATCAATCGCGCTCACTTACCTTCTAAATTGAAAAAACTACCTCCTCACACAATATTAAACTAACAATTTATAACACGTCTCGACGTTACTGCACGAGAAAAAGGAAATAAGTTCATTGTGTTGTGTATGCTTAAAGATAAGGGTGTGTCTTGATAGGCGATTTTAGTAATTTACTAAAATATACACGTACTGTGATAACGAATTGACTATTAAAACCTGAGATTAAAACTGTTTAACACATAAACATTAGAAAATTTTATTGATCAAATTTTATTGATTTATTATCCTTTGACTGCGACTTAGTCCGCACCCCTTTTTGCTTAGGTTTTTTTTTTATTTATTTTTTCATACATATCTTACGGGAACTGTACTTGAATGAAAGGTGCACTATGTCCTTTTATATATCCCTTTTAAGTTTCGTGATGATTGGTTAAGCCAGGCCAAATTATTATTATTATAATAATTTTATTAGTTAGAATGTTATTCTGTTTCCTTAAAACTGATGTTACCATATTTATTTAAAAAAATATATATATCTGAAATTATTTTTGACTACAATAGTACTTCTTTAAATATTTCTCAACTTTGTAAATTTAACAATGTCAGTCATTGAATGGAAGGCCTCGGGAATAAATAAAGAGCTAGAGTAGGTACATAATCATTAACTTTCTAATGAGAACGTACTCCTGATAAATAAGAATGTAAGTCGTCAATGTAAACGTGACTTAAGGACAATAAAAATTATCAATTGTGAGGTCAGTTACGTTGTTTATTGCCCCCTTATTGTGTATACTTATCAGATAAAAACTCTAGTTATAATATAAAGTTTTTATTTTTATAACTTAAAACTAGATATTCCTCCTGCTTGTTAAGTGCAATAAAAAAAATAGATAATCATTTTTATTGCCTATATTGTATACTTATATTGTTATATATGTATATATCCAACGAATTTATATATGTATTATCTTGTGCCCGCGACTTCGTCAGCGTTGAAAAATATATAAAAAAATAAGCAATATAAGGCTTGACTACTTTTTGCTATAATACTTTGGTCAGGCGTTAGTTTTTTTTTATTTTATTTTAGATGATCCCTCGGGAACAGTCCTTTTTTCTGGATGAAAGGTACCCTATGTCCTTTTCTGTATCACTGACAGACAATATGTATACAAAATTTTATTATTTATGATGAAATTTTGCATTTTCCTTTTATGAAACTTGATTTTATGAACTTTGATGAAACTTTCCTTTTATAATATTAAGTTTGGATATATTTAAGTAGTTAATTAGTAGATATTTTACAAATATACGTTGGATTTTTCATTCAACTCAAAATTACGTTCTAACCCGATAAATACATAATTTGATGTGCGGAACTTGTAATGAACCAAGACCATGCTCGTATCAACGAGTAGATACATAATATAATTATGTCTAAAGTTACATATATTTTAAGTTATAATATGTTGTTAGTTATAGGCGGCAGAGATACCTAATTATTTAAGTATGTACTTATGTGCTTCCATTACAAACCGCGTTCATGTTAAACATCATTTATGATCAAAGGTAAGATAGACTTAATAGTTCTTAATGGTCTAGCTAGACGTCGAGCTGTTATTACCAAAGTTTTCTACAATGCTACACACCTATTCTCTTTTCTCTTTTCTTATATAGACGCCATTTATAATAAGAATTTTCAAATATTTACCTAAGATTATTAAGAAATGATAAATTGTGAAGAAATGTACCAAAACAAGTTTTCTATTCTTTTGTTTACAAGTGATGACATATGCCATTGAAATGTGGTCTTCACTATAGGCCTCGTAAAAAAACTCAACGTCTCTCAACAAGCTATTGAGAGAACTCAAGGTCGAATCAGAAATGAGGAGATCCGTTGACGAACAAAAGTTAGGTATTATACCGAGATAACACAGCGGATCAGTAAGTAGAAGTGGCTGTGGGAAAGCAGCAGAGCTGACGGTCGCTGATGGGTTTCCGAGTGGAGGCCACGGATCGGTCGACAATGGATCCAAGCAGCTTCTGACCGGGCCAACTATAAAATTATAGGGGATGCCTATGTCCAACAGTGAAAGAGATAGCTGTGGCCAAGTGGTTCGACTGCGTAGCTCGATCGAATGATGATGAACTTTCATCTCCACTAGTAAGTGTGTTCTTCTTTATAGTGGGCTCTTTATAGTCCCAAACGATGCTGGCTGAAAATCAGCGCTGCAGGTGCTTGTCTAGCACCTCACCACAAGCCAGTATTCGATTCACCGCCGCGAGGACAAACACATCTTTTACCTGTATATTGATTTCTGTTTTGTGGTTTTTGTATTATGTTTGTGTTGCGTGAATAAAATTCTTTCTTTCTTCTTTCTTTATAGGGAGTGGATTAGGTATAAAATTAAACTATACCTGACATCGTAAACTAAGAGAAATTTGAGTGTTTGTTCATATCTTTCATTTGAACTTATCAAAGTTGATCATGCATGCATTTGAGTTATTTACCACATTACGACTATGTTCTATTTTATAGGGCGTAAGTATTATATTATAATAATAAAATTTATGGTAGTTATGTATGCAACATTTTCAAATAAATTAATTAATTTGCCTTTATTTGCACAAACACACGTCTACAGGATCTTTCATATACCTACAGGTACCTATGTTCTAACATGCAATACCATAAATGCATTTATATGTTCATTTGTTATAATTTTTCTTTTATTTTTATTACTAATATATTTTAATGTCATAAATTAATTAATTCTAATGTGTTTTATTATAAAATTCTTTTAGTGTCGTAATAGCCATTCTCTCAAAGTCAAGATTCGGCAATTCGTTTGCAAGAATTTCAGTAGGTAATAATAGATGTTTCTTTAAAATAATGTTATTTTAATATCCATTATCAACCTTTCATACATTTACAAAAGTATCTACGTCTTTCGTCGATGCACCCTCATATTATACATTCGGTATAATTAAACTTCAAGCATCTGAGGTGATCGATGAAGGAAATGACTCTTTTTATTCTGATCGCGTTCAAACTCAATCTTGACGAGTCTACGTACTTCTATGTTAAAATTGATTTATTATAAAAATATGCCAGATTTCCAAGCAAATCTCATTAATTATATTTTAAACACAATTTAACACTGATTGCTACTCTCGAATATTTTTTTTTATTATGTTCGTAATTATGTTTGTATTGATTTCTATTTCACGCCTTCTCACTAACATTCAGATGTTCGACCAAGTACCTAACTAGGGGTAAATTTAGATAGATTATTTTTATTTTTTTTCAATTGAAAAAGAATAAATAAGGGTGTGTAGACGCGAAATAGAAAATAAATTTCAATTCCACTGTGATAATTGTTTTGACAGTCTTTTGTAAATATTTTGTTTAGTTTCTGTGTCTACACAATCCTTCTTCGGGTTTGCGTAAACAAAACTCTCCTTGATTCGATTTTTTCACAGTTTATTTCGAGGAAAAGATTTCTTTATAATTGAAAGTCGCCTTCTATAGCTAAAAATAGAAAGTAAGTAAACCTTCTCCCTTTAAGTAATTCTCAGATCATTCTCAATATAGCGTTCTGGAAGCTAAATAGTGGATAAAAAGGATGAAAAGTATCCTATATGTTAATCCAGATAATGAACTATCTGTGTGCCAGATTTTATCCAAATCCGTTTAGCCGTTTTTGCGTAATTGAGTAACAACGAAGAGTGATGAATAGTTATTACCTAGTAGTAGGTAAAAGATGGCGTTGAGAAAAATAGAACGTTACATTTGAATTTATAAAGGAAATGCTCACGGCTTTGCTCGGGATTTTTTTCTTTATACAAGAACCTTCCCCGTTTATCCCTCTTTCCATTAGTGAAAGCCGTATCAAAATCCGTTTGGTGGTTTAAAAGAAGTTAGCGGGAAAACAGGCAGCGCGGACAGTTTTGACGACTTGGTTGCAATATTGTTTTTGGTTTCTTTTTCTTTTTTTTACTTAGATAAAAACGTATTTAGGTTTTATTATCTAACTGATGGTGACACATTAAAATGCGTTGCGTGATTTAGAAGGAGTTAGCGGATATATCTATAGACAGACAGACGCTTAAAGCGACTTCAATTTATACTATATAGGGATATAAGGTTGACACTAACTGGAAGAAACATCGTATGAAAATTTAATTCTATACTATTAAAATAAGACCTTAATCCGCTTTACAAAGTAAAGTAAGTACTTAGCCATAAGAAGCCTGCTGTGTTCGGTAGTAATGTGGCTATAAACTTAACCTCATCGCGTTTAAAACAAGCAAAAAAAGCTCCTGTTCGGCGCACCCCAATTTTGTGGTACGTGCGCCGCCGTCAGCTGAATGCCTATTAAGTTTGTTCGTGAGGTAAATTGACTCATTATTTCGTAATACTTTAAAACAAAGCTACTTTTTTAAGCTTTTTAAAAACCTACCTACATAATAATACCTACCTACAAGTGAAAAGCAAAAGCAAAATTGCAGGCATCACTGAAGTCTGACGAAAGTGAAAACTCTGATGAAGAGTTTTCACTTCCGAGCAAAGTATATACAGTCTTCGATATTTACTTTTGCATTAATTGCCGACGAAATGGCAAACAGACGGCAAAGGTGTTTAAACCAAAAAACCAAACAAGATGAATCTCTCGTTGATATTAATATTGTATATAAAAATAAATAGAATAAAATTAAATAAGCCTTTATTTTCTGACAAGTTATAGAATTTATACCATAATATGCTTCTATATAATGAAAAAAAGTTATAATCTAAATTTAGTGATATTTTTCTATATTTTCTATCTATATTAGTTGTTTATTTTATATATTTAGTTGTATATTTACATATATTTTTAAACATCCGCAAGAGATCCGCAACCTTTAGAGGCTGCATGTCCCTATCTAATAGGGTGACAATAACATTTTTGCTATGTGAGACACATTTAAATGTTGCAATATGTATAGTAGTAGTTTTTTATAAATATTTTTTGAAATTTAAATAGGAATTAGTCAACACTTCTACCAGTTGTAATTTTCGCATTGTTCATTTTATTACTTATAATAGTTTTGCACCAATTGTACATAATCATATCCACCACCGCTACAAATTTATGGTCATTTACCGCCAAGACACTTTAAAGGGATACCCTCTCAGAGTAAACATAAGCTAGATACCCTCTAAGGGGATACCAGTAGAAAATAAAATATAAAATAGGCCTGAAACAATAAATATTAACCTTTTGTACCCGATTTAGGAATACATATATAGGTAACGAAATTATTGATTATAAGACGTTGACTTAAAATTTATTAAAACAATAAACAATTAATATAATATAATACAAGTGAACAAGTAATAATTATTAAGCAATTAACATATAATACATGTGTTACAACTAAGATTTTTAAATCTAAATCTAAATCAAAGAAAGAGACACACTGCCTCCGTTTGGCTATCTCTCACGGCTCGGATTAGCCTCTGTATAAGACGCAATGAAAAATATGCTTTAACTATTGATAATACAGTTCATTTTAGTAAATACAAATTTTCAAGTAATCAGTCCTGCTTATCTATATAAATAAAATCAGAGTGTCTGTCTGTGATTTGCGAAAAACTGCCTCAAACTAAGCTTAGAGAGTCATTCGCATGCTGTTAAAACGTAAATAACTTTTTTTAGAATTTTTGTCTGTCTGTCTGTCTGTCTGTCTGTCTGTCTGTCTGTCTGTCTGTCTGTCTGTCTGTCTGTCTGTCTGTCTGTCTGTCTGTCTGTCTGTCTGTCTGTCTCTGTCTGTCTCTGTCTGTCTGTCTGTCTGTCTGTCTGTCTGTCTGTCTGTCTGTCTGTCTGTCTGTCTGTCTGTCTGTCTGTCTGTCTGTCTGTCTGTCTGTCTGTCTGTCTGTCTGTCTGTCTGTCTGTCTGTCTGTCTGTCTGTCTGTCTGTCTGTCTGTCTGTCTGTCTGTCTGTCTGTCTGTCTGTCTGTCTGTCTGTCTGTCTGTCTGTCTGTCTGTCTGTCTGTCTGTCTGTCTGTCTGTCTGTCTGTCTGTCTGTCTGTCTGTCTGTCTGTCTGTCTGTCTGTCTGTCTGTCTGTCTGTCTGTCTGTCTGTCTGTCTGTCTGTCTGTCTGTCTGTCTGTCTGTCTGTCTGTCTGTCTGTCTGTCTGTCTGTCTGTCTGTCTGTCTGTCTGTCTGTCTGTCTGTCTGTCTGTCTGTCTGTCTGTCTGTCTGTCTGTCTGTCTGTCTGTCTGTCTGTCTGTCTGTCTGTCTGTCTGTCTGTCTGTCTGTCTGTCTGTCTGTCTGTCTGTCTGTCTGTCTGTCTGTCTGTCTGTCTGTCTGTCTGTCTGTCTGTCTGTCTGTCTGTCTGTCTGTCTGTCTGTCTGTCTGTCTGTCTGTCTGTCTGTCTGTCTGTCTGTCTGTCTGTCTGTCTGTCTGTCTGTCTGTCTGTCTGTCTGTCTGTCTGTCTGTCTGTCTGTCTGTCTGTCTGTCTGTCTGTCTGTCTGTCTGTCTGTCTGTCTGTCTGTCTGTCTGTCTGTCTGTCTGTCTGTCTGTCTGTCTGTCTGTCTGTCTGTCTGTCTGTCTGTCTGTCTGTCTGTCTGTCTGTCTGTCTGTCTGTCTGTCTGTCTGTCTGTCTGTCTGTCTGTCTGTCTGTCTGTCTGTCTGTCTGTCTGTCTGTCTGTCTGTCTGTCTGTCTGTCTGTCTGTCTGTCTGTCTGTCTGTCTGTCTGTCTGTCTGTCTGTCTGTCTGTCTGTCTGTCTGTCTGTCTGTCTGTCTGTCTGTCTGTCTGTCTGTCTGTCTGTCTGTCTGTCTGTCTGTCTGTCTGTCTGTCTGTCTGTCTGTCTGTCTGTCTGTCTGTCTGTCTGTCTGTCTGTCTGTCTGTCTGTCTGTCTGTCTGTCTGTCTGTCTGTCTGTCTGTCTGTCTGTCTGTCTGTCTGTCTGTCTGTCTGTCTGTCTGTCTGTCTGTCTGTCTGTCTGTCTGTCTGTCTGTCTGTCTGTCTGTCTGTCTGTCTGTCTGTCTGTCTGTCTGTCTGTCTGTCTGTCTGTCTGTCTGTCTGTCTGTCTGTCTGTCTGTCTGTCTGTCTGTCTGTCTGTCTGTCTGTCTGTCTGTCTGTCTGTCTGTCTGTCTGTCTGTCTGTCTGTCTGTCTGTCTGTCTGTCTGTCTGTCTGTCTGTCTGTCTGTCTGTCTGTCTGTCTGTCTGTCTGTCTGTCTGTCTGTCTGTCTGTCTGTCTGTCTGTCTGTCTGTCTGTCTGTCTGTCTGTCTGTCTGTCTGTTCGGGGTAATCTCAGAAACGGCTGAAGCGATTTCGATGAAACTTTGCAGACATGAAGAGGGGGTCGTCGGGAGTAACATAGGCTACTTTTTGTTTATGTAAATTGCGGTACATACACCAAAATAACATTTTTTACAATTTTTGTCTGTCTGTCTGTTTGTTCCGGCTAATCTCTGAAATAGCTAGACCGATTTTGACGGGACTTTTATTGGCAGGTAGCTGATGTAATAAGGAGTAACTTAGGCTACGTTTATTTTAGAAAAAATACACCCCGGACGAAGCCGGGAGCGGGCCGCTATAAACAATAAAAAACGGGATCTATGCAATATAATCGAGTTTTTCAAACGCAATATTTTTTCTTTTACTGAAAAAAGTTACTAACCCTGTGACAACATTGCATTTGTTGTTAACAACTGAAACGAAGGTTCATGCAATACGATGAGTTCTCCTTGCGGCATATCTTTTCTTTGGCTGAGTCGCTCATTATGTATTATTAATAGGAACGGATTTTTTTTTCGCTAACATTCTAGAAAATTCTAGATGTTTATAGAAAATTCTAGAAGTTTTTAGAAAATTCTAGAAGTTTCTCGAAAATTCTAGAAGTTTCTCGATAATTCTAGAAGTTTCTCGAAAATTCTAGAAGTTTCTCGAAAATTTCAGAAGTTTCTAGAAAATTCCAGAAGTTTCTAGAAAATTCTATGAAAACTTTCTTCACTTTTTCAGATAATTTAATAAGATTTTTTGAAATTTCAGAACATCGTCAAAATTTTTAGAAATTTAAAAATTTGTTAAACCTGATGGGTGATTTGTTATATTTATTTCGATGGAAGTAGAGTGAGGCTATCTTAATGCATAAGCATCATTCTCATTAAACTCGAAAAGTCTATGTACACGAATAAGTTGAAACATTTATCTTTTCTGCCTAACGATCATCACTCAGCTTGATAGACAGCTTTAGTATTCATCATCGAAGTTAAAACGTAGTGATTATATACTCTTTGATCGAAGTTTTGAGATAGAATATACCCATATTTCGCCGAACTGCGTTCTCTTATCTCAGTTGAACTAATATACACAGGAAAAAGACAAAGTTACGCACAATTAAACAAAAATCAATTCGCTCACGCAGACAACATTCTTCTTCTTTTCTTCTTCTTCTTTTAATGTCTTGGCTCCATCAGATTTTCTCCGATGATTTTGCCAGTGTCATTAGTAAAAATAGCAATTTGTAAGTCTTTTTTAAATAAAAAAGACTAAATTGAAATTAAAATCAAAAATAGCAAATCCCGAGACTAGTCAGTCAAGTCAAGTCAAGTCTAATTTTTCTAGAGATTTCCAAAACAGGTCCGTCAAGTCCAAAGCAGTCAGGTCAAGTCCGCAGACAACATTATTAAATTTACGTTTTTTAATATTATAAAACAAAGTCCCCCCGCCGCGTCTGTCTGTCTGTATGTTTGCGATTCTCAAAAACTACCGAATGTATTTTTATACTGTTTTCATTAATGGGAAGAGCGTTAAACGAGGAAGGTTTCTACGTTTAATTTGCAGAAAAAAATTGCACCCGTGCGAAGCCGGGAACAGATCGCTAGAATTATAATATGTCCATGGACAATAATGACAATGGACATTATTATTTAGACATTGACATACGACATGACAACTTATTTGACAGTACCTTCATGTTCATGTTATTTGACAGCCCTTGTTCCTATTACAATTCTTATTATTTATAACATTTTAACATTATTTTTTATTTATTTTTTATTCATTGCATGAATTATTCTGTCAGTCTTTCTGTATCAACATAAAATTAAAAATATAAATCCATGGCTTTAAATAAAAAAGATGTCGTGTTGTCCGAGGACCGGCCGAAAAGCTTAATGTTACAAAAACATTCAGACTATTTGGCAAGTTATGGCACAAACAAGGATGATTATGAATATTGTATGACCGAATATTTACGTATGTCCGGCATATACTGGAGTTTAACAGCTATGGAACTTATGGGACAGTCCTCAAGGTACATGCTTAAAGAATATATATTGATAATTATTTAACAATTAGGAGCAAATTTAATCAATACATTACACATATTTCTTGTCTTTAAATGATATATTCCATTTTTTATTTGTATCATTATAATGTTAACTATAATCAGTTAAGTATATGTAGCTGAGCAAAACAGAGGTGTTACACAGTATTTCATTTTGTTACGTTTTCTAAGTAAGTAGGTCTATGTTATGATGAAATTTTGTCCATTTCTTTATCTGCTCCATTTTAAAATATGGTTGTTATATCTACTTAACATTTATGTTTTTAGGATGCCCAAAGATGACATAATAGAGTTTATATCTTCGTGTCAGGATAGCGAGAGTGGGGGTATATCGGCGAGTATAGGACATGACCCTCACATGCTTTACACTTTGAGTGCAGTTCAGGTTAGACCTTTTAATGGGAATCATTAATTAATATTATATCGCATAGACTACCAATAAGTGGACAATTAGGCTGCAATGAAATGATAGTTATTGTAATACAGTTGTCTTAAAAAAAAAACAACTAAGTACAATTTTTTTGTTGTAAACTTTTGGTATCCTGTAAAAAAAAGTTTTCTTACATTAAGATTGACAGATAGACTGACGGACCACTTAATGGTAGGTGGGAACTGTCGCTATGGCTTGTGGCTATAACACAAGCAACGCCACAAAAGCTGCACTGCCGATTGGTATGACATACGGAAATGGACTCTAGCATTACCTACTTACTCACTCACCTAAAAACAACAGCATAAAAGCTGTTAGTATATTTAATATGCACTTCTGTACGGGAGTGATTACCACCGCCAAATGGGCTGCCCAAATGACTGCAAAACGCAATTTGCCTTGCGACTACTTAAATTATTAAAAAAACTTTAATTGTAATATTTCCATTTTCAGGTTCTAGCCATGTATGATAGATTAGATGCAATAAATGTTGATGAAGTTGTGAGGTTTGTTGCATCCCTGCAACAAGATGATGGCAGTTTTTATGGTAATAAAAAAGTTAATACATTATGATTTCCCCTGATATATGTACTTAATTATGTTTAATAATATTATTCACATATTAGGTGTACATTTTAGGTGATAAATGGGGCGAAGTGGATACTCGTTACTCGTTCTGTGCGGTGATGTGCCTCTCGCTACTTCATGGATTAGACGCTATTAATGTTAATAATGCAGTTGAATTTGTACTCTCTTGTATGAATTTTGATGGTGGATTTGGTTCTAAGCCAGGCTCTGAAAGTCATGCAGGTACTTTTGTTTTTTTTTTAATACTATAAGACATAATTTATTATAAAAAAAATATTACAGTAACAAAGGCCTTTATGAAAATACAATTAATACATTAAAAAATGCAGACGTTTGTTTTTCAATTTATCGATAAAATTGTATTTACTACAATAAATAAAATAAAAATAGCCTTTATTGCTGAAGTTAATTTACAAAAAAAAAGTATAATATATTATTTAACACCACAACAACTCCAACTTGTCTTGCGACATAGGCCTCTTGTTGCCTTAAGTCTTGCGACATAGGCCTCTTGTCGCCTTAAGCCTTGTCGATAACATGCCTTTTTGCCATACTCCGTTAGCCTTAAGTCTTGCGACATAGGCCTCTTGTCGCCTTAAGCCTTGTCGATAACATGCCTTTTTGCCATACTCCGTTAGTGGTCTTGTTCAGGTCATCTGTCCATCTGAGATGAGGTCTTCCTCTTTTCCATAATGATCCTCTCGGGTACCATTCCGCAATGCCTTTAGTCTATTTATTTACTATAATACATTATATTCAAAGTCGTGACCTACAGTAAGATGTTAATTTTGATTTGAAGTTATTGTATTTAATTGAATTTCTTAACTGGACATTAAGTCCAGTTCACTCACCAGATTTGGTGTTAGATGTAAATACATCTTGGTGCCATATGAATTTTTAACGGTGGTAAAAACCAGTTTTTTTTTACACCACTAAAAGACAGTGATAAAAAATGTATAGTCTTTTGCAAGTCAGTGGCTAAATTCGATTGTGGACAGGTCTGATCTACTGTTGTGTGGGCACATTGTCCATCTGCAAGCGAATGGACGCGTTAAGAGCTGATGAGCTCGCGTGGTGGTTATGCGAACGGCAGCTGCCCAGCGGTGGACTCAACGGACGTCCAGAGAAATTGCCAGATTTATGTTACTCCTGGTCAGTATACAATAACGGTCACCCTTCATACTTAGCTTCTGTGTAAGAAGTATTTCATTCTTGTTAATTATTTTTTGTAATTCTATAATGAACAGCGCCATCTATCTATACTAGTATTATAAAGAGAGAAGATTTGTATGTACGTAATGAATAAATTCAAAAACTATTGGAGCTATTTTGAAAATTTTTCACCTAAAGAAAAAGCTACGTTATCAGCGAGTAACATAAACTATATTTAATAAAGTTATGTGGGCGAAGTCGCGTGCAACAGCTAGTATTACGTAAAAGAAAACAATACAGTCAAAAATCAAAGTGATTTTACATATTATATGTATATTTATTGAATAAAGTTAGGTATTTCATAAAATTGTTTCTCTCTTCAGGTGGGTAATGTCGTCCTTGTCTATGCTTAACCGCATACACTGGGTCGATAAGAAAAATCTAGAACAATTTATACTGGCGTGTCAAGACGCCGAAACTGGAGGGTTTAGTGACAGGCCAGGAGACATAACGGATCCTTTCCACACTCTGTTTGGTTTAGCAGGATTGTCACTATTAGGAAATAGTACTATTAAACCTGTGAATCCAACTTACTGTATGCCTCAAGAAACCATAGATAGGCTAAAGTTGGAGCCCCAAATACTAAATGTTTAAATAAGTTTAAATGATTGTATTTTATTAGTTTTTATCATATATTTATGTAATATATTGTACAATGAATTAAAGTGGTTTAAATATTGTATACACGTTTATTGTCCTAACTTTCATTGATTTATTTCAAATTTAAGTAGGGAAAACGTTTAATATTGTACCCAGACCAACTCCTGGGTTCTGTAATCAAAAGTGGTGCACCCCCATTTTGTTAAATGAGTATATCTATAACCCCTGGCTTTACATGAGTAAAGCCACAGGTAGTACTTGGATAGTTTTGATATTGATGCTATAAGAGGCAATGTTATCAAGACGTTCTGGTTTAACTGAGGATATCGCAGAAAATCTTGTTAAGAGTGAGTCCCTACCAGATGAAGGAACTAGTGTGTAGTCCCGATTCGAAATTTGAGATTTCTTTGGAATTTGATTTCATTTAATCATTTGAGGTTGATTATTTAGACTCCTTTTGACTGATTCGTAAAAAGTAAGCTTAAATTATTGAATTTAAGCTTAGTTTCGTTTCGTTGTTTTCCTTGTTGTAGACATAACAGCCATTACCTACTAATTCACACAATAAATTTGAAAATATAGTGTCAAGGCGTTAATTTAAACAACTCGAAAATATAATTAGGAATATTAATAACGTAGTTATCAAAGTTATTTTAACGTGATCTTAGAATATGTACAAAATAACAATGGACAGATGTCTGCAATAAAGTTTTATTATTATAGCCGGTGTAGCCCTACATGCTATTTAAATTTTCGTATTTTTGTTCAGTTTCAAAAACTGGTTCTTTTTATTTCTATTTTTGTATACAGTAAATCAATAATTTGTACTTGCAACATTGATTTACATCTGCTCTAAGTAAACTGTCAATGTCAACGTCAAGTCATGGCATTTATTTGTTTATTTTGTTTTTAAAGACATAACCTCAATGAGATTATAAAAAGTAATATTTCCAAAGCCGTTTAGTTTTTAGTGCTTATAAAACATCCTAACTTAATAACATACAGCGTAATAAACGTAATGTCACCAGTGCATTGTTGTCAGTTTTTCATATTCAGCCTCTGTGTGCATTTGTTTTCAATATTTACTTATTTTTCTTACTACAGCGATATATTTGCTGCGAATTTACAAGAAGACTTATTGAACGATCGTTATGATTACATAATTGGTAAACTTTCATTTTAATGCAATGCTTACTTTACTTCACAACTATTGATAAAATAATTGTAGGTACCTTGTATCACAATGCAGATCAAATTGAAAATAAAGATATAAATTAAACAGTTTATTATTACGATCTTTAACATGGTTTTCGATGAGGTTTTCTTATTATGACAACACAAATTGCTATACATTAAAGACCTACATTAAGCTCAATGTGAGAGCCTAGTAATTTTAGGCTTGTGCATTTAGGATTTTTTTTACGACAGACAGGCTGACGGTCACTTGATGGTAGATGGCTATCGTCGTCTATAACACAAGCAACGTCACAGGTGCTGCAAGTGTGCTTTGACCATAATAGTACCAAGAATAAGCAAGGGTTAGGGAAATGGGGCTCTAGTATCCCTTACTCACTCGACGAAACACAACAGCACACATGCTGTCATTTTACCATGGTCTTCTGTAAGGAGGTGGTTACTGCCATTAGACTGGCTGCTCAAATGCAGTGTGCTCTGCTGCTACTGCATAAATAATATTATGTGATATTCGTAATTTTATATTTTGCATTATCTTGTAGTTGGTTCAGGAACTGCCGGCTCTCTGGTAGCACATCGTATAGCAACAGAGACCAACTACACATTCATTATATTAGAAGCGGGCAGAAAAAGTAATTCCTTTTTGGAAATACCAGTATTGGGTCCTTTATTACATGGCTCTGTTTATGACTGGCAATATGAAACTGTGCCACAAAGAAATGCCTGTCTCGCCATGGAGAATAATGTAAATATTTTTTTTAATTGATCACTAAATCACACTGTATTTGTATTAGAGTATTTGTGAGCCCCTTAGTCAATTGGTAATGATGCTCTTGTCTCGGAGGTCCTGGGTACAATTCCTGGCAGAGCTAAATTAGTAATAAATGTCATAATAATGATCTTTTTTTAGGATATAGCAATTATTATTTTTTAAAAGTTTCTTAAAAATATTGCCATATTGTGAAAATACTGTCTCATTATAAAATACTGTCATTTCAGGTGTGTAAACTGCCTCAAGGCAGAATAATAGGTGGGTCTGCTAAACTTAATAACATGGTTCATGTTAGAGGAAATCTGAGTCATTATGTTGACTGGTTCCAAGGATTGTATAGTGAAGAATATATCTTACGGCAGTTTGAATATATCGAAAATAATATATTACATTTAAATAAATTAATGTATCAAAGTGACTTAACAGATGCAATGTTGAATGCAGCAGCTGAACTTGGTTATAAGCAAATAGGTAGAAAATATGGGGAGGGCTTTATGAAAGCTGAACTAAGCCAAATGCGTGGAAAAAGATTGACAACATCTGACAAAATAAACAATTACAAACATATTGTAACAAACTGTCTAGTTGAAAAAATATTGTTTATTAAAAATAGAGCTGTCGGTGTAGAAATTATAAATAAAAATAATGTGAGGAGAAAGGTATATGCACGAAAGGGTTTGATTTTATCGGCTGGAACTTACAACTCCCCAAAAATATTGCAACTTTCAGGTATTGGTCCTAAAGAACTCTTGAAGAGAATAGATTTACCGTTGGTAAAAGATTTACCTGTTGGGAAGAATTTACAGGAACACATTGCGACTGGTTTGGATTTGATAATGTTTAATAAATCCCTAAAAATAAACGCATTAGACATTTTAAATCCCTTAAATGTGTTTGAATACTTTTGGAGTGGTGTAGGACCATTGACGTCCCCAGGATGTGAAGTTGTTGGCTTCCTTTCTACAAAAAAGTTGACAACACCAGATTTACAATTCATGGTGTTGCCAGTAGGCATATCTTCAGATCGCGGCAGTCATTTGCGTAAAACATTAGGAATCAGACTGGAAACATGGAATAAATATTTTGCAAAAACGTTCAATTCATACACGGCAACAATTTTACCCATAGTATTGCATCCAAAGAGTAAAGGAGAAGTTTATGTAGAAAACAAAGACCCCACAATTGCACCCAAAATCAACCCCAATTTTTTAACAGACAAGGAAGATATAGAAGTCCTAATAAAAGGTTTGAAATTAATTTTTGAATTTGTATCAACAAAGGCTATGAGAGATTTGGGTGCTCACATCACTCCTATACCATTCCCTGGATGTGAAAGTTACGAATTTCTTTCGGAAGAATATTGTGAATGTTATGTACGACAGTTGACGCTGACAAGCTACCATCCAGTGGGCACTTGCTCTATGGGGTTGCCCAATTCAAAAATGGCGGTAATTGACACCTCCTTTAGGGTGATTGGTGTGGAAAATTTGTATGTAGTCGATGGTTCGGTGTTACCAACATTGCCAAGTGGCAATATAAATGCTGCCATAACTATGATGGCCAATATATTTTTTGAAACGAATATAAAAATTAATAGAAATATACAAAAAACTGATTTTTGTTACAGGTTCAGTTTGTTATATGAATACTTATTTAAGATTTGTTTATAGTCTTTAAGTAAAATCTGTAGTTATTTAATAGTTTTTGTTTGAGTTACAAAAATCATATTTTTGAACAAACTTATAGAACCTCGCCTCGCAATTATAGCAATTGTCAGGTAACTACTAATTAAATATATTAGTAGTGGCACATCTATGATCCTCAGTCATGAGGTAGTCAGTACGTCTGGCTATGACCCCCCCCTTTATGATGCATGAGAGGGTTGCCAGAACTAATTCTTGTATTATCACCTTTTTCCTTTTCTAGTGCAGCCGGGTTTGCCCGAAGTTGAAATTTTTAAAAATCATTATATCTAAATTTGATCTAAGCTTTTGATGGCACTTGAGAGATATTTTATATTTAGATAGTTTTACCGGATTCTCTCGAATTCAGTACCATGCACCCTTTTGGATACATGGGATTCAGGGTAAACCAGATTTTGTATCCAAATGGATAGAGTGAACATCTATTTGGATACAAAATTTACACGTAAAATAAAAACGTAAAATTAATTTTTGAATCTTTAATTAACGTGAGGACACTTCTATTACATATGTAGATTATACATGAAATATTACGCACAGAATAGAAACATTATTTTCTATTTATTAACCAATTACTGTTATACAAGACAATTTGATTTCATTACATACATTCTGTGAAATTTCACTTCATAGTCACTTTTCTCAGCAAATTCTTTTTTTTTTGTGAAATATTGTTAAGATTCTTTTACAAAACTACAATTAAATGGTACAAAAACAACAAGGATTTTATTTCATCCCCTTCTTCATTCGTAATACATCGTTAATACTTATACATCTTATATTTGTTATAAATTATTTTCACCGTCATCTATTTAAACAAAATATACTTAACACAAACATTGAAATGACTAGACAAACATGCCTTGTTTATTTAATATCTACTTAAGTACTAAATTAAACAAAATTTCGATATTAATTTAAAAAAAGTTACACTTTTATTGGCGACGTTAGTACATGAAAACGTGTTTTTTTTTTAAACAGTAAAAAACGTTATTAGTAACAATTCACAATTTTTATTAATTTACAATAATAATAAAATTACATATAGATCGTCCTAATAGATAGAAACATTAATGTTGCTTTCATTAGTTTCTTTTTTTTATAATAAAAGGACGACTTTTCTACTTAAGACACACGTGGACGGAAGAATTTCTACAACTAAGTGTCTATACATACCTACAGTTCAAGAGGCACACTGATATCTAAGTACTTTTTAGTTATGTATGTATTCAATAATTTCGAAAGCAGTTAAGAAAGTTAACCTTTGCTTTCATTAACAAGCCCATTGGTCAAATGGTTAAAGTGCTTGCCTTGCGTTCTAGGCTACCGGTCTGTCCCCAGGCCGGTGGGTATCCATGATGATTCCTCTTGTAAAAATAAAAGGGTTCCGGATGTTGCGGATATACGCATCCACAATTATGCGGAATTTCCGCATCGATTTACATTCTCAAAAAATCCCCAGGATGAATTATGAATTAGTTTTAATTTTTTACTAAAAGCTTGATCACTTAATAAAAATTTATGAAAAAGAGCAATATCTGTTAATGAATTATATATTTTTTTTAATTTAAAGAAATTTATTTCAGAATAAAATGAAATGTGAATGTTCTAAAAATCTAAAATCCGTAATCGTATCCCCGGATGTTGATAATTCTGCATCCGCAATTACCCTGCTAGGGATTTTTTCATATTTGACTGGTGGTGCAGTTTCGCCTCCTGTGCGGTGTATGGTTGGTTATCCCATAACACAAGCCTTATAAGTGCTTAGTTTGAGTTGGGGGCCACACAATTGGTGTGTTTAGTTTTGGCGATTTATTTATATTTTTTGTGCTGTTTTTGCCGGTTTTTTTTTTCATAAATACTTAAATATAGCTCATATGTTATACCAATAAAAATATCCCTTCATATGTTACTAACGTATACTTAATTGTTACAAAAAAGAAAATTTTAAAAAAAAGTTATGAACAATGATGATTATTATATTAACACATAAAGCGAAAATATATTTTTCTAATTTTTTTGAACTATTTTTCGTACTTTTTTGTTTAGTAGTTTAGTTGACGAACTTTAGTGTTGTCAGTAAAAAATATTGGAAAAAGTTTTTTTTTCCACCAATTCGATTTTTGACCAGTGGGCGAATAATACTAGTCAGTGTAATTAATGAATTCTTCATTATAATTTTTCATATATGAACAAATAGCGAATCCATCGAAATAATATATCTTTGCAGCGAATCCTCTTCTAGAATTTTTGTCGCGTCATTCTCGAACCAATAAGCACATGCGCAGAGTGTAGGTATAGTTTGGCTAAAAAGTCTAGAAACCGAACTGTTTATTTTCTTCCCTTGAAATGTCTCCAATACTTATTGTATTACTGACAAACCAATTTAATTATATTTTCACTTAAAACCCGCCACCGGCTTCGCACGGAGTTAAAATTATCAAAATCCTTTCTTAGAGATGCTTACGTTATAAAATAAACGTAGGTTCCAAATTTCAGCTTTCTAGACTTAACAATTTTAGCTGTGCATTGATGGTCAGTCAGGACAAACAATTTATAAGTATAGATGGCCAAGAATAAGTTCAGAACGCATCATAAACGCATTCTCTACGCATATTGTCTGATATCTGTCATATTAATGTACAGTCGGAGTAATAAAAGGGTCGTCACCTTAATTTGACTGCACCAGGGCAATAAAATTATTTATAAGTCATGCCAAAATTTCATTTCAAACGCCTGTCAATTGTCTACTTAGTGCTTTAGTTTGAAAAGGGTGGTACTAAGAGTCCACGACTTGATAAAAGAATTAATTGGAAAATTGACGAAGGTTTTCGTATCCCGACTGTACTTTCTCTATGCCTATAAGCTATAAGTAATAATAATTTGATACTAAATCAAGAATTTGCGCGATTTTCGTCAGAGATTTGCATACACCCTTACGTTAATGTCCCAGAATCTAGTACTAACAAACAATTTATTTGATATTAAAACTAATTTTGTATAGATAATATATATTTTATATTTGTTTATCATTATATGTATATTTGACAACTAAAAGACACTTTGTGCTGAGCAAGTTTCACCCAATAAGAACTTAAATACTACGGACGGATTGCCTGATACATAGGTATACTTATGTATCTAATTTTTTACTACAAATATTGCCTTTATTTAATACTTTTTTTACAGTAACTACGTTTTTTTTTAATACTGAGCGGTAAAGTCGTTTATATATAATTTGTGCTGCTTATAAAAGTATAGATAAAAATTAACATACAATTAAATTTGAAACGTCATAAAAAAAATAAACAATGAAAAATGGCAAGTATTCATTTATTCGAATACTTACTTAAAAGAATGAAAAAAAGATATATTTATTAATGAATATTATAAAACATATAAAAACTCTACGTCTCATAGCCCAGTTGGTAAGTTGGGAAGTTTGATAGATTGATATTATTCCCAAAGTTCATAAGAAATTATAGTTTCACCATTCGTTTGATACCATGGACTTAATTTTTTAACAAAATGATTTTTTTTAATACCACGTAATTCTTTTTATTATTGATGTGTTGTTTCAGCAAGATACGGACGCAAATATATGCCTAAAGATTGTAGATAAATAATATTTCTTTAATATTTCACATGAGCTTCTTTTGAGCAAAATTATTACTTTTGAGATAAGTATATCTACTTTTGAAGTACATACTTAATAAATATATAAAATACCTATTTGTGCTATAAAAGCAACTACGATTACCCATTTGTGCTCAACCGATTGTACAAAATTACGCTTAAATATATAACTTACTTATATAAGTAACTTTAGACTTATATATTTTTTTATATTATTGCTTATCTAATCTTTCGCCGTCGCCGTTCGTTGACTAGAAAATAATACATAGAAACACCACGAAAGAAAATGATCGATGTTCATATTTCGGAATAGAATGATAGTTACATAAATATGGCGGCCATTAAATAAATTACTTTTGCCGCGTTACAAAACTCAGGTGTTTTGTCTCTTTACAATTTAAAAGAAGTAATATACATACATACACTCATTATATACAGGAATATATCTATTTTAAACGTTGTTGGAAGGTTACTCTGTCAAGGTGGTTTCAAGATATGTAATTGAAATTGTTAAAAGAGGTCGAAATTTTCTTTTCATTATGGCTTAGAACTGAAAAAGCTTTTAACCCAAAATAATTCGATTTTGAGCTTTTATGTTCATCATTATAGATAATCTTTAAATTAAGTCCAGTGAGGCTCTGAAATTTAGCATGGTTTTGTGGGAAAACATTTTCATCTATGAAATTTAATTCCTCATAAGATAGGACTTAGATTAACTTTACCGGTAAATATGATTTAATATTTTATTTTGAAATATTGTTTAAATATTTCAAAAAAAGAACTACTAGTTCTAACAAATTTCGCTACATTTCCTTTCAACTCTAAGCCCTCGAGTGAGTAGCATAAAATGAAAGCACACATCTTACTTGAAACACGAATCCAGGTAGTTATCCAACATGTCCAGCTGCAAGTCATCCCAATCCGTGGGATTAAGCAGCAATGAGGATAGATCGTCGTCTGGAATTAGCGGAGGAGGTTGCGCGACCGGTTCCACTATCACGTTTGCTCCAATATGAGCCTCCGTATCAATGTCTGGCAAATGAATTCCTCCAAGATTGAACTCAGGCAGATGCAAACTTATCGCTTGACCCATATCCACTTCTTCGACAGCCTCAACAGTGTCCAATTGAGGTATATTAGCCACTGCCACTCTCTCTTCCGTCGCTTTGTCTTTAACGTCAGTTGCAGCAGTTTTCTTCTTCTTATGAGGCCTGTTCGATATACGCTTGGTGCCCTCTAAATGTGCTAAATCCAATTTCCAAAAGCCCCCCTTGCCAGGCTCCTGCTTCGAGCGTGCCACTTTTACGAACACTTTGTTCAAAGATAAGTTGTGCCGGATTGAATTCTGCAATAAAAGTTTTTTGGTTCACGAAAACATTGGCAATAAAAAAAACTGAAGCACTGATAAAATGTTATCCAAAAAACAATCAATTCACCCGAATCCAATTAGTTGTTATCTTATCTAGAATTATTGGCCCATTTAACGTTTATTAAACCTAAAGGGCTTCCCTACTACTGATTGTTTGATAACACTTACCTGCCAAGTAGGATCAGCGTTTCTGTAGTATTTAAAGTTTTCTCGTATCCAGGAATAAATGGCTGAAAGGGTCATCTTGTCGTCATTGTTTCTCATCGCCATACAGATTAATGTGCTGTAAGAGTACGGCGGCTTCTTATCACTGTTCGTTTGATATTCTTGTTTATTCTCTGTAAAATCTTCTTGACACTTTGCTATAGTTTGGTTAAATTTCTCGAGCCTCGTATTTTGTGGTGGTGTTTTAGTCTGAGGGCTCGGAGACACTGGCGAAATTGGAAACTGCGGCACTGCCATTATGTTTGTTATGTTTTGTAACCACGTCAGATTTGTTAGGTCTGTTTCAGATTCGTCGACGACAGGTCTTTCGGGATTAATTTTTGTGCGCATCTTCTTGGCGGCCGGAACATTTTGCACTTTAAACGTTTCCGGGACGGTTGTGTTGTTTTTCAGTCCATCTATATTAATTTCTTCTAGAGATTGAGTATAGGTCTCCGGCTGTTCATAAATGTACTCAATCTCGACCGTGTGCGAAGACTCCGGTACAGTGTGGTCGACCGCAAAGAACGTAGTGCTGCATTGCTCCCCTGCATCTCCGTAAAAATTTATACCAGACGTGTCCAGCATCTCACCGGAAGCCGGCGATAACCCCGATGTTATATGCATTTTACCTACATAGCTCGCTGGAACCTGAAAATGATTACAACAGAATGATGAGTCATTGATGATTCAACGGGTTTTTGAAAACTTTTAAGATTGTTTCTTTAGAAGAAGCACTATTATTTTTGTTTTCATTAATAGTTATTGTGGAGTTTGATGGTATAGGAAGAAAATAGCAATGATTACCTGGGTTGAGAAAGCGGGGTGCGATGGCGTGGTCGTCCAAGATGCCGGACTAGGATCGATCGCGAGAACCACGTGACGTCACAGCGGTCAGTAGCGTTTCCCCCCCTCGCGTCTCATGCTGAACACAAATCGCGTTCGTGTGGTGGTGGTTGGCGGACGAGTGGTAATGTGTGCGCTCGTGGCGGCGTCGAGTTCGCTTGTGTTGTGTGGGCAGGTGCGCGCTCCCCATTGTGTGCCACCGAACAGGTGTGTGCTATGGATCGATATTTTTCCGCCCGCCAGAAACGGGCGTTAAGCTGCCCGCATCGACGATAGCTACAGACAATTAGTCACAGCTATCAGAGAACTTTGAAGCCTTATCGCCAAACACGCTTGAGTGTCTGCGCGAGACGTGGGTAACGTCTTTCCGCCGACTCTGCGGGTACTTCCGCAAATGCAAGCAAACTTGCGGACAATTTTGCCTCAACTTGTGCCATTGCGTTGTTTATTAGTATTGTTTTTATTTTGTCCAAATAAATGAGGACGAGGCACTATTTGAGTAATAAACATTGTGGTGTTTGTGGAAGCTTTCGTAGCGAGTGCTTTTCCAATGTCACTCATGAAATGTTTTCACAGCCCTCTGTTTATTCTGGACTCGATACAGAAGGGTGCGAAGGCGACTACTCGTCAATTAAGAAAGGCTTTCTATTTTAGTAATTATTAGTTTATTTTAAGCGATATATATATAGATACTGGGTTTTTATTTATTTTGTAATTTTTCCTTTTTTTTATGAAATTTATAAAAAAATTCTTTTAATAAAAGAAGAGACTTTTACATGGAATTTAGGAAAACTATACCTTTATCTGGTTTTTTTCTTAATAATAATAGATTTTCATATGCGATTCTTCCGGATTCTATAACTGATTAATTTGGAGTAAGAAAATTCATTAAAGTTCGTTACCTACGCAGAGGTTGTCGCACTTGGGTGACCTTTTGTACCGATTTCAAGGCAACTTTTACACTAATTACTATAGATTGTATTTATATAAGTTTACTAAGATATATATTTATTTAGATCGATCAAATTTGATTTAACCCTTCATATAACTACGTAAAGTATAATTTCGTTTGAGTCACTTTTAAGTACCATAGTTTGAGACCATTATTAATGGAATAAGTAGGGTAGGGAGTATTACCGGGTAACGGGAATTGCGTGCGACTGGTACGTTCCGCTCGGATAACTTAGAACTATATGAGAATGAAGGGGTAGAAAACACGGGAAAAAAATCACAAGACAATGATATTTTTAGAGCATTTTACCCTCCAGCCAACAAAGTGCATACATTATTTTTCCTGAAAATACATGAATGTGACTCCATTTGCTACTCTAACTAAAGTAAGAATCCAATTGATTCAAGTATAGGTACTTATTTTGAGAAATTCAAATCAATACTAATAATAAATCTGTAAGTGTAGGTATTGTATGTATGTATGTTCCTCCATAACTCTGAAACGAATTAACTGATTTTCATGAAACTTGGTAGATAAACATTTGGACGTACGGGACACAGGATAGGCTACTTAATATTTTTCAACGCGGACGAAGTCGTGGGCACCAGCTAGTATTGAAATAAAATGTATTTTTATTATGCTAAAATAATTTTCTTTTTTTTTGTAAATATTTAAAATTCTCTTATAATAGTTTTAAAAAACTATCAATAACTCGACCCATTAGTCGAGTAGTGAATTGCTTGGCTTAGCGCTATGTCTCAGGGGTCCCGCATTCGATTCCCCGAACCCGGCAAATAGTTGCAGGGCGCACTTGGGCAGCCCGTTTGGCGTCAGTAACCGCTTTTTTATTGAATAATACATTTTATCCCAGCAAAATGTTACATTCCTGTGAAATTTTCAAAAAACGAACAACAGCGCGTACGAAGTTGCAGACAAACACCTACTAAAATATGTTGTCTAAAATCTAGAAACTTTTCAAGTCGCTCAGTCAATATTGAATCTAGATTGTTGTTAATGAATTAAAATTATATAGGTACTTGGGTAAAACGGGACACAATTAGTTAAATGTAGTTTACTTTACGCTAGAGTACCGTAAACATTTTATTAGTTCCGTGCGTCGTAGCGTGTCAGTGTCAGTCCGCAACACATGGCCGAGACACCTGCTTGTAAATACCGAGGGTCGTGTCAATCAACCGATTAAAATGAAGTGTGCGATGTAGGGAGTTATTGCTAGTTATCTACTTGACGAGTTTATGCCTCTCTACTATTTTTTTAATATATATAGTTGTAGCAGAGCACACTGTTGTCTGTGTTACGCCATCATAAATTGGGCAACCTGCCTTACAGAAGACCACAGGAAAGTTTTGGTGGGTTAGCAAGGGAACCAATTTCTTTATCCCTTATCCTTAATCTATATTCTATACCAGTCTTTCCCAAAGTGGGCGATAACGCCCCCTTGTGGGCGCTGCAGGCCTAAAGGGGGGCGGTAAGAGACCCAGAAAAAAAATGGGGGCGTTGTGTAGATGCTTGGGGGGTGATTTGTAATTTCATTTAGCTAGGATGCCTCTTAGACACCGACTGCATGAGCTCTCGACTCTCAACTACAACTTGTGAACATCAACTAATATTAGTTGATTAAGAGATTGCTCAAACTCGGTTCGATATTTCTCTCCGCGTAGTTCATATGTCTGTCCTGTTTTATTGAATATATAAAATAAAAATCATGTCAATCGGTCGCTCCGTTTCTAAATGAAAGTAGACACAAACAAACAAATAAAACTATAATTTGAAGTTATAGTGGTTTTTAAGTAGGTGAAAAAATGGGGGCGCTAAAAAATAATTTACTCTCAAAGTGGGCAGTAGACAAAATAAGTTTGGGAACCCCTGTTCTATACTAATAAGTAAAATCGAAATGTCTGATTGTAATGTCAAAATAACTGCTTTTTTTACTATATGTATGGGGACTTGACCTGACTGCTTTGGACTTGACAGACCCGTTTTGGAAAACTAAGAAAAATTATAGACTTGACTAAGTTTTTGATTTTAATTTCATAAAAAAAAGGCTATTACAAATTGCTATCTTTACTAATGACACTGGCAAAATCATCTGAGAAGATCTGATGGACTTTAAAAGAGAATAAGAAGTACTATATGTATATCAAAGTATAGGTATACGTTACTTACAAAAAAAACCTATTTTTAAAATTTCACCGAAATTTGATTTAAAAGTTCTCTTTCTGGTCTGGATTTGGAAAACAATGACAGCTTACAACGCGTTTCAGTCATTTGGGGAGCCCGTCTGGCGGCAGTAACCACCTCATTACAGAGATATTGCGTTTCGGTAAGTCAGCATGGGAATTGTGTTACAGGCAACTGTAACCACCCTACCATTGACTGGTCTGTCAGCCTGTCTGTCGCCCTTAATAAAAAAATCACGTTTATATTTCTTAAAAATTTCCAAATGTCTCAAATTAAAACTGTATAAACAATGTTAGTTATAATTCAGGGAAATAAAAAATTTCAATTAACTTTATAAATATTTTAATCAAATAAAAAAAGTACATACATAATCACAAAAACTTTTTATATTATTTTTTTCTTAATTTAAAAATATATAATAATGAAATTCTTATTTAATAATTCTTTGAACACATATTATTGGATAGGATTTTTTTTCAATACACGTTTTAAAAATGGAGCATTTTGTTTATTGTTTATGTTCAAAAAACCATGCGGCACTATTTATAAGTTTATCCATTTCTGCTGGCAAAGACGACAACGAGTGATTATCCTCATACATGTACACTCTGCAACAAACGTACATTCCTCATTTAATAAACACATGCATCAAACCTAATCCATACTATAATATTACTAGATGGTGCCCGCGACTTCGTCCGCGTTGAAAATGCAATATATCGCCTGACATCTTTATTGCTATTACACTTAGCCAGAAGTTAGTTTCCTTAATTTTAGATGATCCCTCGGGAACTGTCCTTTTTTCTGGATGAAAGGTACCCTATGTCCTTTCTGGTGTTCCAGACAACGTCTATGCAAAGTTTCATGGTGATCCGTTCAGTAGTTTTTGCGTGAAAGAGTAACAAACATCCAAACAAACTTTCGCATTTATAACATTGGTTAACGTGAAAGTAACTCTGTCTTGTCTGTTACCTTTTCACGCCTTAACTACTCAACCGATCGTCATGAAATTTTGCATACACGTTGTAAGGGATACGAGAAAGGACATAGGGTACCTTTTATCCAGAAAAAAAGTAAGGTTCCCGAGGGATCACCATAAAATAAAAAAACAGTCCGGCCAAAGCAACCAGAGGTCAAGCGTTATATTGCCTGTATATATTTTTTTATTTTTCAATGTGGACGAAGTCGCGGAAACCAGCTAGTATAATATTATAAATGCGAGTTTTTTATGTTTTATACTCAATCACGCAAAAACGGCTGAACGGATTTAGAGGAAATTTGGCACACAGATAGTTTATTATCTGGAGTAAGGGATGACAGAATCCTATTCAACAGGGCATTCAACAGGGTTTTGCCATTTGGTCGTTGTAACCGATATGTCGTTATAACTGGGGTCGTTATATCCGGTTTCTACTGTAGTTACAACCGTGTAACCGGCATATATAAGTATATACATAATATATTGTAAAATATTTCTTGACGATACAAAAAATACACATTACACACGGTGTGCCAGTTCATTTAATGGACAGGATAGTGAGGTACATTGAAGTTACCTAGTGGGCACGCCGTTGGCCTTGAGCCTCCTGGCGTACTCGAGCCCCTGGTAGTGCGGGACCCTCTTGTCGCCGGAGCCCAACATGAGAGCGGTGGGCGCTCGCACCTTGTGGGCGTGCACTAGCGGGGAGCGACGCCTCATCGCCACCAGCTGCTCTTCGGACACGGGCCCACTTTCTGTGAACTCGAACCCACTTTCCACCGCACACCTACAACCCATTTTCCAATACTTCTCAAATTAAGAGTGGACACAAAACTATATATAAAAAAAAACTTCACTAGTTAACTAGATTAACTAGTTTGTTTATAAAGAACACCAACTTTTGTCGGCAATTTCGAATTTTCATAAATTATAAGTCTCTGTGTTATATTCTGATTTGTAAACTGAAAGTAAACTGTAGTCTCATGTAACGCAGATTTTCATACCCCGACTGTACATATGGCCTTTTGAGAAACTAGTGTAAGGTAAGAGACCCCATGTAAGGTAAGAGACCTTTTTTTAATATCATTATTGTTTCATTGAAACAATAATAAATAAAATAAACAAAAATCAATAAAATGTTAAACTTTTGATCACTTTGTTAGTATTTCTCGACGACCTTGTTTTCTCCGTGCTATTATTTTTGTCTGCGTGGCTGCCCAAAGCAAGCCCCGTTTGGTCTGATTTAGTAAGTTAAACCAAAAGAAAGTGGCAAAAATTGAATGTTCATGTTCAAATCCGTAATAAATAGCAAAAATATCAACAAAATTATTATCGAATTAATAAAAGGTCTAAAAGACACACAGAAACTTGTAGATAGAAACTTTATTTTGAATTTTGTATTGAACTTCATTTTCTGGGTTATTTTTTAATATTACTCAATAACTGAACACCCCAATCCACTCACCCATCGGAGTTATCCGCGTAATGACCTTTAGTGGCCAAATCGATCAATGGGTTCCTTAAGACCATAGCTTTAAACATATCTGCGTATCGGCCAGCTAAATGTGCCGCCGCGAATCCACCGTAGCTGCCTCCATACAACAGGACATTGTCCAATCTGTTGTCTCTTTCTAGCGCGGTGGTCAGAGCGAGATGGCAATCTGTGACGTCATAATTTCCCAGTTTTCCGAGCAAGCATCGCACGTTTCCATCCCCTTGACCGGTAGAACCGCGAAAATTCACTCTCAACAAAGCAAAACCTATATTTGATAGAAATAATTAAAAGGGAACTTTTACGTTGAACGTAATTGAAGTTAATAAAGGGAATCGCGGCCAATAGGTGCCTTATAATAAATTATCAGGTTGGCAACTAATAACCTATTTTTAGAATGTTTGAGAAACTTGCAGAACGATTCAGAGTTGTAAAATTTACAAACAATAAATGGGAATTTCAGCCGTTTATTTTTTTTCCATTAATTTCGTTTAGGTCGAAAAGCAACGTTCTGCAAAACATTGGTACAAGATACAGGGATGAAAATTTGGATCTCTTTGATGACTGTCATGCAGTACGACCTCGATTAAATAAAATTAATTGAATAATTTATGTATTACTGCTACTCTCAAACATCAATAGATGATTAGGATGGTTTGGAGTTCATGTGGAAATATTCTGTTGGACATTGTCATTTGAGAAGTGTATACAGCTCGTAAAAAAAAATGTCCCTAAAATGGACTGTCCTTTCCCGCCTACCGTATACACAAGATCTTATCCCTGAACATCAGAAAACCGACCTCAGAAATATAGTAAAGTTACTTTGTCTCTACCAACTCGTGATAGTAAACGATTAGGTTTACATAAATGAGAAATGATAACTACTCTCTAAAATAATCTTTTATTATTAGCTGCCAACCTAATGTCGTTACAAACTTTTAGGGCTAAATTTTAGAAGGGAAAATTTAAGTTGAATTTGAGAGAAATCAGGCCTCAATATACTTTCAATAGTAAAAGTTATTATATTCTAGATTAGATAATAATAAAAAAGCAAGTAGCTATCAAACATTCATTTGCCATTATTTTACCACATAAAACTTTTCGTAACATTTTCTTGTCTGCATTTCAATTAGGGACATTTTAGAATCCGACATAACTTTATAACAAGCGAATGTCATAATAAATGTATTACTTTTTAGACCTTTTATTAATTAATCAAGTCACAATCTTTTTAAACGAATTTTAAACAAGTAATCGTACTGCACTAAGTCACGACATTAAATCTGCCACAAAAATATGCTTAAACTTTTCTAATTGCGTTTCTTTTTAGTCCCGTCATTCGCGGAGGGCTAAGGGATTTAATATAAGATAAGATAATGAGACTGGATACTTTTTTGATACTTTCAAATTATGCACTTCAACAAAGATCTTCCTTTTAATAGAAACTCACCAATCAGGGATGTCCGACGAATTGACCATGCTGGCAAGATCGATAACCGGATTTCGGGTGGTCACCGCTCTATACAAATCCGGGTATTGACCGCTCAGGTGTGTGATCAGAAAGCCACCGTGAGAACCGCCCGTGAGGAAGACATTTTTTTCGTCTATGGGAAATTTGGCAAGAGCCTCTCGGGTTGCCAGCTCGCAGTCTTTCACGTCAGTGTTGCCAACGTTTTTCGGTAGAAAGTATACTGAGGCCTGACCGGTGCCGGTTGAGCCGCGATAGTTCACGTGCAGGGTTGCAAAACCTGCAAATTTCCCATTTACCGTCAGACCCAGGTATATCTTCGGAGGTAATAATATAAATCATACGATCTATGGTGGAGTGGTCACCGTTGATTACTATTAATAGTAGGGGAGCCCACGATGCTAAATGTGGAGTCACTCGAGTGTCATGGGGACCTATTGGATTTTGAAGATTAGATAGTAAAAAGAAAAAAGGTTATATGATTCATGCCTTTTCATCGAATTAAGAAAAATCCTGCAAATTTTTATTTATTATCTATGAATGAGCACGATCGGAAATTTAAGCTGTAAA
This sequence comes from Synanthedon andrenaeformis, assembly GCA_936446665.2. NCBI lineage: Eukaryota > Metazoa > Arthropoda > Insecta > Lepidoptera > Sesiidae > Synanthedon > Synanthedon andrenaeformis. The sequence goes on along the minus strand of OW387787.2, from coordinate 11,226,133 downwards.
ATCTGTCACGCTCTAGTATTTCAAAATGGCGATTTTTTTATTGCATTTTCAAAAATTGCCACGAGCTTGGGTCAATTAGAATTGTCATTTAAATTGTTGCTTAGGTTGGGTTCACTTAACATCCCCTCTAAAAATCTAACGCGCTCGAGTAAATCCCAAAATCCTCTCTTGGGCTCCCCTACTATAAAGAGTAGAGAGATTAGTTTCTAACAAACTCACCAAGGGTATTGAAAAAGATAGGTTCCAATGCATAGGAATTGACGAATCCAGTGTGTGGCCCTCCGTGTGGATTCACTATCAATGGCAACTTTTTGTTGTCGCCAGATGGAGCCACATATATAGCTGTGAATGTGCCTGGAAAATGTGCTTAATGTAAGTTGAAACTGCAAAACATAAAATTGGTTAGGAAAAAATTGTTTATCGTGAAAATTGTTATGCTATTCTGATGTAAGAATACGTGTCATAATATTATTTTTAAAAAAGTAACATTATCTGTCGACGTTCAGTATATTTAGATCCATGAACAAAAGACTTATGTTTAAACTCTTTACTAACTGGCCCACAATGTAACTTCAAAAGGGTGTTTTTTATAGTTATTCTAAAAAGCTATAGCCATAGCTTCTAGTTTATCTCTAAGGTTGGCACGTATAGTGTATTATTAAATAAAATTACTTACTAACACCATCTGTTGAGTTTTCGTGTTTCAAGTTCAAATACTGTACAGTGGGGATGTTGACAGAGGGCGGCAGTTGTATGGGGTTGCTGACGCGCGTCCACGATATATTTCTCTCGTCACCTTTGGCCGGCAGACGGGCCACGTACAACTGACATCAAAACACAATTACCTTTATTACCTTTGTTTCGTAAACTGAGCTCTTGGTGAGTGTAACGCATTTTTTATTTTTTATTAAAAATGGTAACACGACTGGATGTTAGCTCAACAAGAGCAACCACGACCGGATGTTTGCTCAACAAGAGCAACCACGACCGGATGTTTGCTCAACGAGAGCAAAAACACAACTGGATGTTTGCTCAACAAGAGCAAACACGACTGGATGTTTGCTCAACAAGAGCAAAAACACAACTGGATGTTTGCTCAACAAGAGCAACCACGACCGGATGTTTGCTCAACAAGAGCAACCACGACCGGATGTTTGCTCAACGAGAGCAAAAACACAACTGGATGTTTGCTCAACAAGAGCAAACACGACTGGATGTTTGCTCAACAAGAGCAAAAACACAACTGGATGTTTGCTCAACAAGAGCAGACACGACTAGACACGACTAGTGGTAGCGATGACGAGGCCGATGATGGTGGACGAAAACTTGGGGTGGAACTAGTTTTCATAAAAAACTACACTGATTTTATATTTTTACTATCTGTTGCCCGCGACTTCACTCGCTTTGAAAATATATCACATGATTCATCAAAAAGAAATATATCCGACATCGTTATCGCTGTGACAACGGTGGCGCCGCCATGGCAACAGTGGCGTCCAATTTTTTATATTCATAGACGATCTCTTGGGGACCTAAATTTTTTTCAGAAAAAAAAATCTATATGTATATGTTGTTGATTCTATATGATGTTATATGGAAATGTTGAAAACAGCAGTAGGTCAACCTAAAATATTTGTACTAACATAGACAAAGTTAAATGTGACTAACAAAATGATCAGACATGGTCAAAATAAATAAATTAAAAAATTAGGTAATAAGCTATCTGCGGCTATAACAATAAATTAAAATAGTAAACTAGTGACGCTTATTTTAAATATAAACACTGCAAGAACACTGCAAGGCAGTGAACACTGCAATCCTCTGTCATGAAATTAACAGCCCGTCTGGCGACAGTGACCATCCTCTTACAAAGACCACCGTGAAACAACAGCACGTGTGCGTTTATTAAAAAAAAAAAAAAAAAAAAAAAAAAAAAAAAAAAAAAAAAAAAAAAAAAAAAAAAAAAAAAAAAAAAAAAAAGCATATTCACCGACCTGTGGGGGAATAGTCATATTGGAATAAGACGCTAGGACAATATCATTCTTCACATCCAATATGGATGTTGAGCCCGGCACGTCCTTTATAGAAATATCGACTAATCTTCCACTATCTGCAAAACAAAGAGTAAATATTTTAAAATAATAATTACATTGAAAATTGTATAGTTTTAAATTACAATTACTATAAATTATCCACTGGACTAAACAATAAATAATCATTTTGAAGGTAAACGTAAAAAAAAAAAACTAAATTCGGTTTACAAAAACAAGACAAAACAGTATTGAACAATTTTGTCTTTAAATGTTAATGTACGGGCCTGTAGCACCCGCGCATTTGTATAGCCTGGCTGTTATGGCTTTAAGTGGGCAGGGCCTCCGGCTAAGGAGGGCTCACTGGTTAGCCTGCGATTGTTAGTCGAGGAGGAGAGGGTTGTATTTTCCAAACAAGTTGTACTGGTACAAAGGTCTTTACTATGCCGAAGCAAGGAGAAGACTGATTTATTTTAAAAAAAATGCCTATCTAAGTAACAATATTTCCTTATAGAACTAGTGGCGGTCGTGCCATGTGCCGAACTAGCTTGCGCCAATGGCGCGCAAGCGTGACACGACCGCCCGAAATAATAATAACTAAAGTGAACACTATCTGTCTCTATCTATTTGCTGTCTCTTTCACTTACACTGTTTTCACTATACACTAGTTCTATGATTTCACTATATTTCACAATTTGTACAATAGGCTGTCCCGAACAGTTAATATAATACTAATATTATAAATGCGAAAGTTTTTGACGATGAAAGTATTGAATGTTTGTTACTCTTTTGCTCAAAAACGACTCAACGAATTTGGATGAAATTTGGCACACAGATATAACACAAATGTTTGGATTGACATATATAGCACACTTTTTATCCTGGGAAAAGGTTAGATTCCCGAGGGATAGTCTAAAAATACAAGCCATTTGTCGTCACACCGATAAAAATGTGTTTTTACAGGTGTTATTTTTTTTTGAACGCGAACGAAGTCGCGGGCACCAGCTTAGTCATGAAACTTTATGGTACTTTCACTCCGAGTTTACTGCCACTGAAAGTGACACTCTCGATTAACTAAATTGACAAATATTAGGCAAACACTTGTCTTAGGCATTAGACAAATATTAGGCTAACATCTTAGGCAAATATTAGGCAAAACCCATCACACCAGTTTCATACCTATATCAGCAACGTAACTCCTGACTTCGTTCTGCTGTGGAGTTGAGAGCAATATCCTCTGTTCATCAGTTGAGAAGCATCTGCTGGGCAAAGCCAGGCTATAAATGCCATAGAAACTGCCATTTTCTATTTTCATTTCCTGTTCCACTATTGGTATTACGGTTGATATTTCCTTCTGAAATTTTTTAAAAAAATATTCAAGCTTTTCAAGTTCAGAGGCTTTACGTTTAATTGAGCTTTGTTTCTGCTCAACGTTTAATTTAAAAGTTTTAATATTAATAAAGCTAGTGTTTATATCTTTGTACATTTGTGGATATTCTTTTAAACGACAATATTGCTTGAGTTAGGAAATTCTGATTTTTTTATTATCCAATATTATCATTATAAATATATTCACCAGCTTTCGTTAATCCACCAGAACAAATATTTGGATACCCTTTGATGGCTAAAATATTAGTGTAACTGATGTATACGAAAAGATGTGTTTGTGCAAAATAAAACTTATTTATTATTTAATTACTAGCCTGTGCCCGCGACTTCGTCCGTGTTGAAAAATACAATATATGAGTAATTACTGTATCCGTGCGCCTTACACCGCCATCTGTTAGATTTTTGTGGAACTACAGATAGTAAAAACAAATTTGTCCACGTTGAAAAAGAAAAAAGTAGCCTATCTCGTACGTCCAAATGTTTATCTACCAAGTTTCATGAAAATCAGTTAATTTGTTTCAGAGTTATGGAGGAACATACATACATATATACATACATACATGCATACAGAAAAAAATTCTAAAAATCGTCAATTTAGTTTCAGTATCATATATAGAGCCTATAAACACGATATCTCTGAAAACAAAGTAACTTACTCCATGACCGACCTTTACAGATTTATTATTAGTATTTGTAGCGGTGCTGACGCAGCCCGCTAGCCAAACACACAGGTCAGGCTCTGCGCAGCCGCGAGTGTTCTGGCGGTCCCCGAACGCGCAACACGTACCGTAATAAACAGTGTACACAAAATATCGCCTATCATTCCACTATCACCTATAGGGACCATATAGCCAGACACTCCCACATTGGTGACCCCGAACGTTAAATTGGGCAAAGGTGATAGTGACGAACAGTGAGTTACAAAGGACATTATAACAAATTCGTTAAATAATTGTGTTCGAAACGTGTCCGACGTGTGACCTACTTACCAGACAGCGGTCATTGTGCGCCGAGCACATAGCAACGCACACACCTGTTGACGTCATACGAACGTGGCACATTCAAATTAATAATAATGGAAGGAGTGCAGATTAACGAACAAGGCCAGTCTACAGCTTACACAACGCCAACAGCCGGTAATCATTACGAGACAACGTACCAAGGCTATACAAGTGGCAGAGATACCATGGAACACATCAACGTGGGAGAAGTTGCACAATGCAATGCTATCAACCCATCATACTTACCACTAACGGAGATGATGTCACAATTAAATAAATTAACATTAGAACTAGCATCCTTACGCAACGAAGTGAACCGCGAACGCAGCCGTTTGCGAGGCCAAAGCCGCGGAAGAGGATTCGGAGATCGTCGATCAAGATCACACTCCCACAGCAGACCAAGATCAAGAACAGACAATCCCAACTGGTTATGTAGATATCACTACAAGTTCAGAGAACAGGCAAGACGCTGCGAGCAACCCTGCAACTGGCAAAACAGGAAGAACAAGGCGGAAAACTAAATGAGGTACGTACGGGAACAGGCGGCTACGTACCCAACAGCAACCATCGCCTGTGTGTAACAGATTGGACAAACAATCTAAAGTTTTTAGTGGACACTGGTGCAAATGTATCCGTATTACCAGCGACAAGAAAAGACAAAATTAACAGTGAGTTATCCCAATATCGTTTATTCGCCGCGAACGGTAGCGAAATCAGAACTTACGGTGTAAAATCATTAGTCCTTAATCTTAAGCTTAGACGTAATTTTAGATGGACATTCATTATTGCAGATGTTTCACAACCTATACTAGGTGCCGATTTTTTAGCATACTATAGATTGTCAGTAGATTTAAGTTCTAAGAGATTGGTAGATCAAATAACAAATTTAAACATCCTTGCCTCTCTGGTTGATAGCGAACATTCAACTATAAATACTATAGGTAATGACCATCCTTATTATGACTTATTAAAAACATTCCCAGACGTTACGAAACCAATATCCTTCAAGGACATTCCGTCACACTCGGTGACGCACCACATAGATACAACAGGTCCACCCTTATATACTAAAGCAAGACCACTACCACCAGATCGCTACAAATTAGTCAAAGACGAATTTATTCATATGCAAGAATTAGGTATATGTCGACCATCTAAAAGTGAATGGGCCAGCCCACTACACATAGTACCCAAAAAGAACGGACAATTACGTCCCTGTGGCGACTATAGGAGATTAAATCACATTACTAAACCTGATAGATATCCAGTACCACGGTTACATGATTTTACATATATTTTAAGTAATAAAACTATATTCTCTCGCCTAGACATCAATAGAGCTTACCATTGTATTCCAGTAAATGCGGATGACATTAAGAAAACCGCTATCATAACACCTTTTGGTCTATTCGAATTCGTGCGAATGCCCTTTGGTCTTTGTAATGCAGCACAAACATTCCAACGCTTCATGGACCAAAGTGTATTATCAGGATTGAATACAGAATTACAATCAGATTTTTATTTTGCATATTTGGATGATGTCATAGTAGCTAGTGATAACGAAGAAATGCATAAAAAACATTTACAAGCAGTATTAAAAAGATTTAACGATTTCGGTATCACAATTAATATATCTAAATGTAGTTTCGGTCAAAAAGTAATCGAATTTTTAGGTCACGAAGTATCATGTAAAGGTATACGTCCACTGGAAAAGAAAGTCGAAGCTATTCTGAATTTCCCGAAACCGGAAACTGTAAAAGATTTAAGACGATTTTTAGGAATGGTTAACTTTTATAGACCACATATACCCAATGCGGCAGAGATACAGTCTAAATTAAATTCATATTTACATAATACAAAACGTAACGATAGTACTAAAATTAATTGGACGAGCGAAGCGATAACGCAATACGAGCAGTGTAAGGCAAGCCTTACGAACGCAGTTACGTTATCGCACCCGTTACCCGACACCCCGCTAGCACTCATGACTGACGCATCGAATACGTGCGCGGGCGCTGTTTTACAACAAAAGGTCAATAATCAATGGGAACCTTTAGGATATTTTTCAAAAAAGTTTTCAGATGCTCAACAAAAGTATTCAACATACGATCGCGAACTTACAGCTATTTACTTATCAGTTCAATATTTTCGTAAAATGTTTGAAGGACGTCAATTAATTATATACACAGACCACAAACCCTTAACGTACGCTTTTAGCAAAAAAAGTACAGACAAGGAATTACCAAGACGCACTAGGCAATTAGCATACATAAGCGAATTTACAACCGACATACGCCACGTAACAGGCAAAGGTAACGTAGTAGCAGATACATTATCCAGAATAGAGAGTATAACGTGTCCCACTAGCATTATCTATGAAGATTTAGCAATTGAACAGTCAACGGATGACGAGTTAAAAGACCTATTAAATCGAACTGACAGACAGAAAGACAATTCACAATTTAAGGAAATATATTTACCGAACTGTGAACACTCTTTAGTCTGTAACATGTCTACACAAAAAGCTAGACCGTATCTAACAGAAAAATATCGTAGAATTGCTTTCGATACATTACATAATCTTAGCCATCCAGGAATAAGGACTACAAAAAAATTAATAAAGGATCGCTACTATTGGCCGTCTATGAACAAAGATATATCACTTTGGAGTAAAAATTGTATTAACTGTCAAAAGGCAAAAATCCAACGCCATACAATGTCAGAACTAGGTCAATTCCCACAAAGCGGACGACTAGAGCATGTACACATAGATATAGTAGGGCCATTGCCTACTACAAAGGAAGGCTATAGATATCTTTTAACAATGATAGATAGAGGAACAGGTTGGCCAGAAGCCATACCTATGCGCGAGATTACGGCAGAATTGGTAGCTAGAAAATTTTTCGAAATCTGGATTTCCCGTTTTGGTTGTCCTAGACGTCTAACGACAGATCAAGGTAAACAATTTGAGAGCAGTTTATTCACTCAATTATCAAAATTTTTAGGTATAGAAAAAATCCGTACTAATGCATACCATCCACAAAGTAATGGTATGGTCGAAAGGTGGCATAGATCGCTTAAATCAGCATTGAGAGCGAGACTAAACAATAACTTAAACTGGTACACTGAATTGTCAGCAGTTATGTTAGGCTTACGCGCTGTTCCACGAACCGATACGTGTGTCAGCGCAGCCGAGTTCATGTATGGTATCAAGTTAAAACTTCCGAGCGATTTTTACGACACAAGCGACGTCAGAGAATTCGACTCACAAGAATTCGTAAAAAATCTTAAGCAAACGATTTCAAATTTGAAACCGAGGTCGGTCAAACAACGTGACTCAAGGTCAATTTTCGTACATAAAGACCTACGCGATTGCGAGCACGTTTTCTTAAGAAAAGAAGTCCTAAAATCTTCCCTTCACCAACCGTACGAAGGTCCATATCAAGTTATCAAGAGAGGAGAAAAGTCATATACAATCGATATTTTTGGCAAACGAAGCTCAGTATCAATTGATAGGCTTAAACCTGCTTATACTATAGGGTTCAGCAATCAAACAGAAAGTCAAGGATCGCTAGAGAGTAAATATGAGTCATTAGATCAGTATAAAAATGTAAATGTAAACGATCATCATGATAGATCAATCAACAGCGAAAAGTCCAAAACTTACACCACACGCAGTGGCCGTGTTTCGAAACCAACGGTGAGGTTTGCGCTTACGTAATCAAATTTTTAATAATAGAGTAGTTCATACTAACATAACATTTTCTTTGTATAATAAAATTAACCTAGGAATAAACGTAACATAAATTGTAACTTACTTTTTTTCTTTGTATTTTTCGATCGTATATGTGTATGTAATATAAATTTTCAATAAGAGGGGGAATATTGTAGCGGTGCTGACGCAGCCCGCTAGCCAAACACACAGGTCAGGCTCTGCGCAGCCGCGAGTGTTCTGGCGGTCCCCGAACGCGCAACACGTACCGTAATAAACAGTGTACACAAAATATCGCCTATCATTCCACTATCACCTATAGGGACCATATAGCCAGACACTCCCACAGTATTGATTTAAAAAGATGTTTTTGGAAATTTATAAATCTTTCATTTAATGCTTTGAAATGTTGACAACCTTAAACATGTGATATGGTTGTGCCCGTTCACGAAACCCCACAATCAAATTTCTCATAGATTTCTATATAGATTTCCTATAGATACTCACGCTATCGTGTTTCTTGATGAGGAGTTGATGGCAGGCATGATGAGGCCCGCCGACATCCCTTTGCAACCACACCAAGTCCCCACCGCTCGTATAGCGAGGCGAACGCACCGAATTACCCTCTGATGAAATATTAACTAAACAATGGAAAAAATTACAAAAACGTTTAAAACACACCAAAAATGGCGAGTTGTGTCTTTGGTCATTCAATTCAGAAAACTGATAACAACAAAATGGGAAATTTAATTACACCACCCGATAGCTAAAGGGTTAGATTTTTTTTTAATATTATTGATACTAGTAACGCCATCTGACATATTAGACTGGTACTAAGAGGTAGTTCATTGATTTATAGTGGTCATTTTAATAGGTAACATTTGACGTCTGTCAGTTTTATCTTCATAGTGAGGTGACCTGCTTAAAAACATCGATTAAAGTGAATGAATCGATACGGACTTCAAACATATGTAAATTTTAAAAATCATCAGGCGAATTCCTGTCCCATTATTTTTTCTTTCGTAAATTTAAGGAGCAAAATAAGACAAGTACATAATTTAACAAAAAAATTGCATTTATTCAGTTAAACTAACAGAACTGTTATTAGTATTGTCATCTTCATCACTGCTGTCAGCACTCAGAGATATTATTAATTCATTTTCAATAATATTGTCTATTCTCACATCTCGTTCAAAATCTTGTAAAATTATTTTCTTTGTTTTCTCTACGACTTTTCTCCAGTCTTCTGTAGTGACTTCTGCACACGCAGTTAAAGAGAAAAAAAGCAAATAGGTCGGTGGACGAAAGAGAGGAGCTCTCTTGGTCTGCAGATGGGATAACGAACGGTTGTATTTTAAAGTATAGACTTATAAGACAGATTGTCGGAGAAAATAATATTTTAGTTTCCAAGTTGGAATGTTAATATCACGATTGATCGAGCGGCATCTGTACGCAAGAGGTGCTACAGGCAAATTCTGTCTGCAACAAATTGCATTTTCTACAACGCTTTGACCTGACCACATGCGTGGCCAGTAAAGTGCTAGCCATCTGCATCTTCGTATTTTCGGTGTTTTCGTCGCGTCGGTGGGCGGTGAGGTGGATGGCATTGGGTGGTGAGGCATCCTGCAGAGACCATCCCCAGCTTCGCATAACCTCGACGGCAGTGGTGACGGCAACCTTCATCAGAGGTACCCTCTTCCTAATTTATTCTCTCAATCATACACTTCGGTGTGTATATTCAGTGTCAGTGCAGTGCATTACAGACGGAAACCATAGTTGGTGATCTTTTGTTTGTGTTCTCCTGTACAAATAGAAAAGACTGCAATTTTTGTAATACAGTATAATCAATTTTTGTAATATATAAGTAGGAATTAATTAATAAATGTGTTGTAGATTCCGAAGTTTTTTTATTGCATTCATCCCGCTGATCTTTAGGTTTCTTCAGTAGCTGGCGCCCTGAGATTCGTGCTTTACTTATTGTTTCTGGTCGGTGAGTAGGGTCGTCAGTCACACCTGACTGGCAACGTATCCAACAAATACGCTCAAAAAATATTGCTCGTAACGTACACATATTCGTTTAAAAAAAACTCGTAACGTATTGTATAAGTATTCTTAATATGTGGCTAAGTTAAAAATCAAAGTATTAATAAAAACTCCTTTAAAAAATGCACCTCTTAGACCTCTGATGTTGCATAGGTCTATAATAGCTTAATAAAATAAGAAATATTAATAATATTAACCTAATATTAGTGATGATAACTTACACAAATGTCCATCCAGAGTGAGAGTGAATATGTAGGAAGGTCTGTTGGTACAAAAAATAAGTCCTAGACGTCGCGGTTCAGTCTCCCAAGCCACGCCCGAAACTCCGGAACCATCCGGGGAGAAGTGGACCTATGCCAACACATACCACAGCTAAATCTCTTATTCTATGCACCCTTTGAACCTATCTTTTCTGCTTTGGGTCCATTATCTGACCCAAAACTTATCGATTTCAAGAAAAATCTCGACAAAATTAAATCATGTCTGTATTGAATTCATTATTAAAAAATTAAAAAAAATAAAGGTTATGTGAGCCTTAATGCAGTAAATTTATTTTTCGTTTATTAAATAACAAAACAAAATGTTCTCAGTAAATCAAAATCCAAAAATACATGTTTTTTCTGGACCTAATTATTATGGTCCTTCGAGCCAGATCTAAAATGGCAATTAAAAATTTTGTATCTTAGACATTTCACTCTACTCTCTCTATATAATAACCTATTTTGTATTTATTTTTGTCTATCTATATTGAGGCTTTATACTTTCAAGAGGATAAAACGCTGTATAACTCATATAGTCCTCATCCTTAAAAGCTTACAGGAGCTTATTCCAATATGATTTGACATGTTCTAGTAATCGTAAAACTGCTATGTTCATGTTTGACAATGTGTACTTACCACTTTCAATTATTAATGGTCACATTAAAAAAAATATTAACATAGCCTGTCTGTCGACCTTAACATAAAAATAAAGAAATCAATATGCATAAAATATTAATTAACACGTAATTATGATGAATCACATATTTACCTGTCCTGGACACCAACTATCGGGAATTCCTTCCAATATGGTAACACTTTCATCTTGTAATCGGACAAGAACAATCACAGAGAGATGTTTCCCAACTAACTGCTCTCCCCAATCCTGTCTGTAAACAAACTCCTCACCCTGGAACAGAACAACATATTACATAAAATATATGGTTTTTCCTAACATCAACTTACTCAACTTTACTCAGTCAACACCTTCTTAGGAGGGGCTTCCCCGCTTCCGTCCAATTTTGTTGCATCGACCGCTTTCCTCTTAATATAAGGTTCACTTTTCTTTAACTTCTTCTCAGCCACATATAAAATGGCGGTTTCGTCTACAGACCAATCGAGACCGCCGAACTCCGCTGAAATGCAAACAAATGTATTTTTACCTCTATAACTACACTACAATATAAATGAAAACTGATTATTAATCATAATATAGACCCCGCTAATTACTAAAGCGAATGGTCGCCATTTTAGTAACGTAATCTTGTGACACACTCAGTACCGTTAGCAACAGTGGCCGGCGAGGAAGCGGGGTAGAGGATGACGTCATGTAGATGTTAATGCAAATGCACTGCCGAGGTTTGGAACTCCCTGCCGGCGTCTGTATTTCCGAGCTCATATAACCCAAATCTTTTCAAAGTTCGAGTGAATAGGCATATTGTGGGTGAGTTCGCTCCATCATAGGCCTCAACTTCGCTACACAGCTGGATGTTGGCCAAGAGCAAACCCATCTCTAATAAAAAATAAAATAAAAGTGTGACAGGGCCCCCTGCGCATTAGCAATTTGAAGGGAAAGTCATCATCATAATTTATTTTTGTTATATTTAATTTTGCATTACAACACATCTAGAGATGAATAAATTTAATATATAAAAACAAATAACGAGAAGTAAACGAAAACAAATTACCATCAGCATAAACATCCCCGTGTAAATCTAATGCAGTCAAATCAATAGAATGTTCTAGAAAGTTTGCACGCCACACATCTAGATATTGTTTCTTACTATCTTTGTTATCTTTTTCTTCGCGAATAACGGCTTTAAATGTCTCTTGAGGTGAAATGGCTGATAATAATCTGGAAAAAAAAGACAAGTTATTTATATTTATAGTAGTCAGTTATATCAGTCAGATTTTTTCAGTATTATTTATATTTCTATAACTAACAATGTGTACGATAACTATTTTCTTATTGTAATACGTTATTATTTTCTTATTGGAAAATCATGCGGTATAGGCCTACATCCAGATGTGGTGTCCTGCGGCTGAGTTGGTGTTACTTTTTAATTGTCGACAAACCCTATCAAGAGTTTAAAGACATTACCAACCATCTTATGTAACCATTTGTATAAAAATGAATAAACAAATATTACAATACAATGATAATAGTGATAAAGAAAACACTCACTCAGTACTAACATCAGTGGCAAAGTTGCTCTTGTAGACAACATTCAGATTATCATTTAAAACATAGTTATAAATATACTTTGTATTTTTCCCTTTATCTATATTCCTGACAGACCATTTTGATGTTATCATAGTACCACTATTGTCAAGACATCCACTCAATATGGATGGTATTTTTGACAGTGTTTTATAGGCATTCACTATATTTTCCATCTGGAAAAAAATATATAGATGAAATTACATTTGTGCAATAAGACATTTATTAAATATAATATTATTCTAATATTTACCTGTGTAGACATCTTTAACATTACTTTTTGCTGAAATGAGAAAAAAAAAATGTTTTTACTATGGGGTAACTCAGTCGAGATAATAAAAGCAATAAGCGGTGTGGACTTTATGGAGCCCAAAATATACATATATTAAAAAGTTATAATAGATATATTTCTCTTACCATGCTTGTGTGTAAAAATATATTGTATTTGTCAGAAAATATTCAAATTATTTTGTCACAAATAGAGATATAGGGTGCAAAATAACAAGGGAAAGTAATTTGTTGCAGACCAAAATGTAAACTAGAACTATATAATAGAAATGTTTGTTATGGCAATTAAACCATAAACTACTCAATAGTGTTCCGGGACGGCCTAATAGTGAAATTGCATTTGAAAAAACAAGTAGTGTAAATATAAACCACTTTTATGTGGGTCTTCGTTTACCGTAATAAAGACCTAGTACTAATAAAAACACTTGTATTTGGAACACACTCTCTTCGGCCTTCCATCGGTCGGCGGACCAGCGAGGGACCTCTTTACTTGGAGGTGCTGCTCCACTGCATCCTCAGCCAGACCTAACATATGTGCGGGAGCAAACAGGACCGTACAATACTATAAAGGGAATTGCAGGATCATAAATTTAAAAGAACTTTGACAGAATTGTTATTAGACTGTTGCTATTAGGACTTCAAAGAATTCTATAGTAAAACATATTATATAATTTATTACATTAAAACAAATTAGTTAGTCAAAATTAAAAAATATATATAATAGAATTTTACCATTTAACTATCATATACAAATATATGCATTACCTTGTCAGGTAGAACACCTACTTTGTACTGTAAATGATGATATGAACTGTAGACATGTGTTTTTGCTAGTAAAGATTTATTTATTCATAAAAACTTTGTAATGTAACAAATTATAGAATTAAGAAGTCTGAAATATAGTAGAAAAACAGTAAAACACATACCATCTAATTGTCTGCAATACCTACTTATTATGATCTAATTGTTTAGGTACTATTTTAGTGTAAAATACTTATATACCCACATGAACTTACATGTTAACATTCTAAATAAAAAAAAATTATCAAAGGGGGTATGTCTTTGAACCTATGTCACTTGTTGAGGTGCAAAATGGCAACAAGTGGCTAAGCCCGCAGCAAGGAGTAAAAGGTTGATAATAATAGAAAATCTAAAAAAAAATGCATGACTTATGCACACACAACTGTGAAAATAAAAATATGAATCTGTATGCATTTCATAGTATGTGATGCCAATCAATAATATATAAGTAGGTACCCTTTTTCTGTAGGTTCGTCACGTACCTATACATTGTCGTACTTATTTGCCCACCTAACTCTTTGTCTAACGTTATTTTACTATCTCATTTATTTGTTAAATATGTTTGCACAGAAAATAAATACAGTAAAACTTGTAATAGAACCCAAAACCAGATTTTCGAGTGATGGGCATGAATGCATCAACAGGTAGGTTAATTTAATTCCAATGGTCTGAACTCTGACTAATTATACACACAACAAAAAATTTTGCACATTAAAAACAAAATTACAGTAGTGTTTATGTTTAACAATAGTACTAAGGCCTTATTATAGTTATTATAGTAGCAAATAAAGCTGGTAAAATTTGTTAGGTGTTAGAATTAAATTAATAAAATATTATAATAATTACCCTCAAATTTAAACACTGAATAATGTCACAATTATAACTAAACTAAATGGAATTTTTCTACAAACAAACCCAACACAATATAACTAAAGATAAGAAACTATGGCATAAGCATAGTTCATTTATATCATAATACAGGCAAAACAGCTTGAGCTCTGTGCTGTGATAGATGTCAGAGGTCAGAGTGACACTTGGAGTGACATACCTAGTTCTTAATGATGGCTTAATAAAGCTGAAAGATGCGTTTGGATTGATGGAAGCACGTGTTTGCGAACCTGACCAAGAAAATTAACTTTCTTAATTGTTTATAATTTTTCTTTACGAACTATTGTAAGATAATTCCTATATATTTGGTGCTGGGTTTATTTAATAAAACTAACATTTTCTTTGTATTTTCACATTTTATTTGCCTAAGTAGTTACTAACCTGCAATATAGTTTAGTTGTTTATAGCTCCTTGGTTGGACACCGACAATGGAGTCGGTGTACACCCCTGAACCCCCTGACCCTCCTGAAGTCTTCCATGACGTCATGGAACTTTCGCCTGACTTGGGTCAGTCCAGTCAGGAAAAACGTAAGCGTCCTTCCGACTCAAGCAATTCAAATGAATCGGCCAAAAAGTCGCATCCCCCATCCGACTCCAGGCAAGACACGTGGACTCACCAAAGCTTAGGCGAACCACGCAAATACACAAATAGTGACGATGGCCCTTTCATTGTTCATGTGCAGCGCATCGAAAAACACCCTAAAGCGGGCTTCACTATTAATCCTTTGCACTTTGGTCAATTGTTACCTCTCGCTAGAGAGTATATATGTTCCTTGATTGTTACTGAAATCAAAAGTTGGTAAAATTGCCAAACACGGAATAAAAAATATTGGTAAGAACAGGATTTGTGTCGAGTTTGATAATCCCAATGACACCAACCAATTTGTAAACAACCTGTATATATTTTTCGTAATGGCTCATTATTGTTATGTATATTTTTTTTTGTCTATTCGCTTTCATGCTGTGGAAGCGTAAAGTCCCTCTACGTGTGGAAGTCACAAAACTAATTTATTTAGTCATTGCACAAAACGCAGTCATAACGTGACATTGACATGACATTGGCATGATTGGCAGATAATGGCCATTCCCAAAATGAGCCGAAATGCCATTATACATAAAGAAGAAGAAGAAAAGCTGAAAGATTAGATTTTTTTTGGTCAAAACTTGATAATGAAAATTCCTGATTGCTCAATTTTGAGGAATTGAATTGATTAAATTATTTTGCTACGATATTCAGGAACCGAACAAAAAGAAAAATCAGAAAGTATGCCAAGCCATATGAGAGAGTTAGTATAAAAAATTACAGTATAATTTTTTGATAATTAATCAAACAATTATAGTTTTTCGTTGGTAATTATCATCAATTGACAATTATTTAATAGTCTGTCTATTTGTATCCTTCACTCATTCTAATTCACTGTTCACTGTAGTATTGCCTATTCTGTGCCTTCACTCACGCTGTCACTTCACTTTGATTTGATTGCTTCATTTTCATTCATTCACTTTCACTTCTCTTCAACACAACAATGATGTTTGTTTTGTTATGGATATTGATAGATTATTATGTATGTTATTATTCTTCTTGGTTTATTAATAAAAAAAACCATTGTGTTAAAGGCTCATCATTAATATTCAAAGTCATAATAAACTGTAAGTTTTTATTACTTATTCACATGTTATTTACCTACTCTGCCAAAAATTCATGTTTTGTTTATCGTTATAGATGTATCCGACAGTCATAATGACGAAAATTCCCCTAGTCTCTTGTAAAATATGTTTCAAGCCGTTCTTAAATGAACATAAACTGGACCAACATATGCTCACACATAATATGTTTGGATTTGTAGATCATGTAAGTATTCCACCCTATCAGATTTCAAATTCATAACCTTAAAGTTGTTTTACAGGTTTATGTGCATGCAGATTTATTTATCCTTACCCGCTGTCTGTCTGTATATCCACTAACTCCTTCTAAACAATGCAACAGATTTTCATGCGGCTTTCACCATCTAACTGATGGTAAAGTAGATAATTTTTCACAGAAGGTTTACACATAATAAAACTTACATAAAATACTTATAATAAAATACATAATAAAAATTCATTACACTTTTATGTAATTAGAAAAAAAAGAACAATATTTTGCAACCATGTTTCCAAAACTGTATGTCTGTTTCTCCGCTAACTACTTCTAAACCTCCCAATGGATTTTGATATGGATTTCACTATTTGTACTTGTGCTATAGGCGTGTAGCCACCTACCATCAAGTGGATTGTTAGCCTGTCTATCGACCTTAACATTAAAAGAGGTACTCTGTTAGGGATTATGTGACACCATAATGCCACATTAATATTTCTAATGTCAAGTTGATAGTTGTGTTTTTCCTACTGAAGTATCACCCCTAACTCTGTCCATGTTTCAGGTTACAAGTGTTTGTGTGAAATTGGAACATGTTAAAACTTATAATTGCGAGGAGTGTCCATCAGTATTTTATGACACGAAAACTTTTAGACTTCACCAAATCCAACATGTCAGAGAGGAAGTGTAAGTATAACTTTATTCTAAACACCTGAACCGAATTTAATGTTTTTTTTTTCCACAATATAATAGATGTTAATTTTAAAAAAAATGTATTGTTTGAAACTTCAAAGATCGTTAACATGGAACAGCAGGACGAAAACAACAGCAGGGGTGCTGGCAGCAGTTCCCCCAATGTTATGATACCTAGCTATACCGAAAATGTTTATGACATTTAATCGTCTCCTCTTTTTACAGGCTTGGCAATAACACGGAGCTAAATAACAACAAAGATAGATTCATAAAAAAATTTAAATGCGACGAGTGCAGTGAAACATTTGTACTGGAGAGTACATTGATTTTACATTCAAAAGTTCACAGAGACTTACATACGTGCATGTGTGGTATTACTTATCGTTTTGAAAATGACTATAGAGATCACAGGGACCTGGTACATCCAGAATTGGATGTCGTTCAAGAACCACCTCCGAAAAAGTCCAATGTGAAACCTAGAATCAGGGCAGAGTTGAAGAATAAAACAAAATCAAAGAATAAACCGAAAATTAAAATCAAAATCAAAAGTGTGGAGAGTGTAATGCCCAAATTGGACATAGAAATTGAAAAGGACGAGAATAATATGTTTATATGTTTGCAGTGTAACAAAGTGTTCAAAGCGAAGCAAAACTTGCAAATTCATTATTTAACACATACAGGGATTAAACCTTATTCATGCGATGAGTGTGGGAAAAATTTTTCACAATCTGGTGCATTAAAATTGCACAAGCTCAGGCACGAGGGGGCTAAGAATTTTTCTTGTAGTTATTGCCAAAAATTGTTTTATTGCAAAGGTGCCTTAGACCTTCATATGAGAATTCATACAGGAGAAAAACCTTACAAATGCAATTATTGTGCCAAGGCTTTTTCGGATCCGTCCGCTTGTAAACGTCACGAGCGAATTCACACTCAGGACAAGCGATATGTTTGCGATCAATGCGATAAGGCCTTCACCGACCACAGTGCCTTGTATTATCACAAAAAGCTTCACAAAGGCGAAAAAAAATTCAAATGTGACATTTGCGACAAACGCTTCTACGTCAAGTACTATTTGAATCAACATTTATTGGTCCACAGTCAAAATAAAAAAATAAAATGCCCCGTGTGCAACAAAATGTTTTTGCTCAAGAGTTATTTGAAGAGTCATCTGGAACGCATTCACAACGACGCCCCCCAATACACCTGCGATTACTGTGGCGATAAATTTACATTGAAGCACTATCTGGGTTTACATATAAAGAAACAACATTCTGATTATAAAAAGGGTTTTTAAATATATATTAATAAAAATAAAAAAAAAAAACAAAAAACGGAAATCGAAAAAGACCAACAATTCGGAAGATATTTTTTAATTATTATATTAGCTTTATTTTTGTTTATTGATTTGTAGACACTTGCTTGCAATTATATTGAAAGGCAATGATTGTACTCAATTTTTGAATTCAATAATTGCTAATGCGCCAAAGGTAAATTGACTCCAAAAAATCTATGATTTTTTTTTTATTGTGTTCGTTTTGATTTTGTACACAGTACCTGTTATTGGATTAAGTATAAGTTTCTAATTTAATAAAACATGACTGTAATTATTTGACCTCATTTGTGTATTGTTATTTTTTAGAATTATAAGTAAGAATAGAATTATAAGAATTATAAGTGCCTTTTGTATTTTAAAAAAATATATTTTCAGACTTATCCTAATGAGACTAAATGTGCATTTAATTATTTTAATTTTAATAATAATTTAATAGCGAAAACGATCTAATGAATGTTTTTTTTTTTTCTATAAAATAGATGTATAATATGGTGTAAGAAAGAATGACTGTATTATGTTCATTATTTTATGTAAATTGTCACTTTATGTAAATGTATTTTATGTCACTTAAAATATATATATAACGAATTGTACTGTTATATGAATAATTAAAATGGATGTTTAAAATTAAATTGATAGTTTTTTTGTTTTTTTGCAGTCTTTTTTAAAATATATTCGTAAAAAATCATATCATTTATTTATATTAAAATATTGTTATATAAAATACTAGTAATACTAGTAGTAGTTCATTACTATAAACTTAATCTCTCGGAAACAAAACTTTTTTCTGTATAAAGGCTTCCTTTTTTGTATCCCTGATAATGTGTATGCATTTCATGAAGAATAGAATAAATTAATACTTAATAATATATAAAAGTATAAGTTAATTGATTAATAAAGGCACCAAAATAAACACAACGAGTAATATCGTCGTTACAAAATCAACCAGTAGTTTCATACATAGGGATAGTGTATCTAAAAGCAAACGATTTTCAACGTTAATTCCAACGGCAATGAGGTCTATTTTAGTTTGAAATGTCAAAGTGTGATATGATAAGAGTTAGGCACGAGTTAGGGGACGCGGCGATCCGCCGCTCAATACGCGCGGCGCGCGCGTACCGTCCGGCGTCCTACCCCAGTTGTAGCTTCACTGGCTTCGACAACACACCCACATTTCACCCTGGCATTTAATTTACTACGTAAACAATCATAATTTTATATATATTTTAATAAATTTTTAAAAGTTATCTATCAATTTAAAATTCTATTTAGCTATGAAAATTGTTAAAAATATGCACCCACTCACCTAAATATAAAGTTTCAATTACATCGATAAGTGTCGCGTGGCGCGTTTTATTTTTTAATTGCTACAATGAACGAGATAGATTTAATAAAGGAAGTTGAGAAGCGGCCGATATTGTACGACAAGTCTGTGAGCGGATTCAACAAAACTAAATTGAGGGATGACGCGTGGAAAGAAGTTCAGGACATACTCAATGTATCAGGTATTAAATATATTTTTTATATAATACTAGCTGGTGTTTGCGACTTTGTGCGCCTTGAAAAATAAAAAATATAACGTCTGACCACTTGTTGCTATAACACTTTGGCCAGGCGTTAGTTTTTTTTTTTCTTTTTTTTTTCTAGATGATCCCTAGGGAACTGTTCTTTTTCTCATGTTTTACGTATAGGTACTTAGATTTTTAACTTAGTTCAATAATTAAAAGTAATAAATCATTAATAAAAGTTTGTATAATTTAAGAGGGTAATCCTGTTGAAAATAGATTTATTTACTTACTGACTTTTGGAAGAGCTGCTTTTTTAAAAGTAATTTTCAAAAAACGAAATTAAAGCGCTTACGAAGTTGCTGGCACAGATAGTTTTATAATATGTATGTATAGATAGATATATAAGTTATAGATTTTGTGACACCCCTGCATATATGATATGTGAACTACCTACCTATACGATTGATTGTATTGTCCGACTGTCTTTATTGTTTATTCACGTGCGTAAAGTAAATTGATTCTTTTCAACGCACACGCACTATGAGTAATGAATTTCTATTATGGTTTTGCCAGGCGTAGGAACCTATCCAATAAGAATCCGTCTCAATTTTCCCTTGAGAACTGTACTTTTTTCTGTCTGAAAGGTAGGTTACCTATCTCCTTTTCTGTAGGCAAAAAATTATGACGTCGGTTAAGGCGAGAAAAAGTAACAGACAGTACAGATATAGTTAAATTTTACATCAATATTAGTAAGTATGAATTTTTGCTTAGAGGTGGAGTGTAAGAAACGTTGGCGGTCCTTGAGAGACTCGTTTATAAAACTACAGCGGACCCATGGGGGACGTACCAGATGGCCCTATCACTACGCCATGCGGTTTCTCTTGCCACACGTCGAACCAAAGACAGATGTTGCGTATGTAATGTAATGTACCTATATATTTTGTTTTAAACTTTTTTTTCACGGTGGGTTACAATTTTTTTTTATATTAAATGTTAAGTATTGACAGGTAGATGTGTTCGTAACCCATTTGCATGGCAATGTTTATTACAATATTGAAATATTTACTTTTGTTAAAATTGTTTATCAAAACAGTCACAGATCAATTGATAAATTAGTTTGTCTTCGATACCAAAGGCTCTGGTATCCTTTACTCACTTACCAAAATACATCTTCTGTAAAAGGGTGGTTACTGCCGCCAGACAGTCTGCCCAAATGACTGCAAAACGCAATGTGCCCTGTCACTATTAATATCACTGTATCGTCAAGATTGTCTTTCTTTTTAATACGAGTAGTTTATTTAATCATCCAATGAAACATTAAGATTTATTATAAGTAAATAATACAATACATTTTGTTTATTGTTATTAATTTATTAACGTTGTCTTATTATATTGATTTTATTAAAAAAAATGCTTCCAGGTTGCCGAAAAGGGATGAAGACTCCGATGGCGAAGAAGAAGTGAGAAGACCGCTGCAAATACAAAGCATTCCCGACTTATATTTCAATCAGGATCTGTCTAAACACGAAGAGGACGAAGACTCGCAACCGTTGCCAAAGAAAACTAGACTTAATTCCACAGAGGATGAGAATTACAATGGCAAAACGACCGATCCAGATGAGCTGTTTCTCCTCAGCTGTGCACCGGCCTTAAAACGTTTAAACTCTCAGAAGAATGCCTCAGCCAGGCTAAAGATTCAGCAAGTTCTATACGAAGCGGAATTCGGAAAACAAATGGAAAATGAAATCAGTCAAATAGAAGTGCAAAATGTTTCTATTTCGCTTCCCCTAATAGAGTAAGAAGGTCTATTTTATTAAGTAATTAGCTTTTGTAAGCCTGACAAAAATCTGTGTTAGAGCTTTAATTTATTCAATCTTCATTGCTCATATATTTGTGTAAGGCTCTGAACTTTTTATATTTTTAGATTTACAATTTCAATTGACCGATTTATTATGTGTTGCGTACAGATTTAGGAACATGTGTGTACAGTAGTACCCAACTGCTTATTACCGATGTACCTGCGCAGAAGACGAATTTTTAAAGCGTGGGAAATGTTATCGACCAATCCACTCACTTCGCGGCTTTTTCCAGTACCGCTATTGGTCGTCAGCTCCCGCCATGTTAGCGTGCGCCGCTTGGCATATTACGCTCGTGCGAGTGAGACAAATGATCACTTGGGCTTGGTCCAACAGCTATAGAAAAACTCGTCTGAAAATCTTAGTGGGTATACGATAAGACTAAAAATCCTTCAGCCTCACCTCCTTACATTAACGAGAAAGTTTATTAGATATATAAATATGAGACAAAAAAGCGTATCTATATAAGAAGAAATATATTTTAAAATATACCTAGTTATAAAACAAAACTCATTATTAACTAATTATAACGAATTAATATTGTACTAAACTATTATAAAATAGTAACAAAACGCACGCATTATCCGCACAGTGACAATGTATTTATCGACATGTTTTGTTTCGTAATTTGCGAAATATTATTTTTCCTGGAACGTGTAGCACCTAAACTCATACACATACAGTACACTGATACACATACAGTACATTGATACACGTACAGTAGCGGGATATCTCCAAAACCATCGGGGATAGAGGGGTGGTGTCTTCGGCGGATAACCATTTATCCTCGAGGTCCATCGTCCGGAACTTAATATTAAAAGTAAAAATATATAAAAGCCCAAAATATATAAGCAATAAAGACTTATATATATTTTAACACCTAAAAAAAGGGACGCAGACGAAAGTCGCGGGAAAAAGATAGTTTTTATTATATATAATATATATCAAAGAATCAATATGCTTGCACAAATATTGCATTTATTGTTGCTGATTGTTTCTTTCCAACTAACCTCATTATTTAGCAATTCAGAGTAGGTAAAAGTAATTAAAAACTGTTTATGAAACAATATTTCAAATAACTGCGTGGAAAATGTTTATTCAAACATTTCGCTACTTTTAATTGTTCATTTAACAATTAAACTACAGTGAAAATCGGTTATAGCGACCTTCCCTGGGACCACAAAAATTGGTCGTAATAAACGGATAGTCATTATAAGCAATATTAAATCGTTATATCCATTCAACAGAGACCTTGCCATTTGGTCGTAGTAACCGATATGTCGTTATAACCGAAGTCGTTATATCCGGTTTCTACTGTACTAATATATATTGTAACGGTAATAATTTATTATATAATGTATGTTACGGAATTGCTTTTCTTGCACTTCACTTTTCCTAACTTGAATTTGTAATTTATAAAGAATCACGCGACTTCGTCTGTTTAACTTTATAAAGTAATTATAGCCTATGTTAATGTGGCTTTTAAAATCGGCTCAGTAGTTTTTGAGTTTATTCATTACAAAAATACAAAATCTTCTCCCTTTATAATATTAGTATAGAGACTGGCGATAGCGTTAGCGACCCGCTCCCGGCTTCGCCCGGGATGGAAGTTTTATGCACACAAAACTTCCTCGTTTATTTCCCTTTCCATAAATGAAAACAGAATTAAAAAAGTGCTTTAATAATAGTTAGCGGAGAAACAGACATGACGGATTTATAATATACCACAGATTAAAGATTTAATGAAAGAAATAGTTACTGTGGTAACATGCCACGATGCCAACTTATGCCATCGTGGAGTTTTCTTTAGGATTTTAGAAGATCTGCATATCTCTAGTGTCTATGCATCATTTTTATGTTTAGCCTACGTAAATCATATATATTTATTTTTCGGCGACTTGCTCTTTTTGTTATTTATACAAAAACTGAATTAAGCACCGAGCACTAAAAGTCATTGGAATTAGGGTATATTATACTTAAATATAAAACTTCCGTGAAAAATATCTTGCTAGTGGTGAAAACCGCATCAAAATCAGTTGCGTGGTTTGGAAGGAGTTAACAGACAAACAGGCGCATAAAGCGACTTCAAATTATACTGTGTAAGAATAAAACAATAATATACTTTTAAAATATTTCACGATTGTATTAACCTATACATTCTATTAATTGGGCACTACTTAATATAAACATACACAAGTTTATTTTTTGAAAAATATATTCATTTATCTAAAACACATTGAAAGCAAACATGTTATTTAAACAAATAAAAAGCTATTTATAGACAATTACCTATCAAAATTGTTGCGTATTTATTTCATACCTATCTAATTAATAAGGAAAATGTCTTCTTATGACCCATTTTGTTAAAAATATTTTTTTGGTATAATATACAGTTTGGCAAACATAAAATTATTACCTACAATTTCTAATTGATTCGTTTCTATTGCACAATTAGTTATCTAATGGAACTTCAGATCGTCGCGTTTCTTTCGGGGGAATATCAAACGTCAATTCCTTGCCATATTTCTGTAAAAGTTCCAACACAACACCGTTAGTCCAGCCGAATCCATCTTGAACAAAATATTCACCTCCGCCACCCATTTTACCGGGTTCCACAGCGCTGTATTTTTCAAACATTTTCCGAGTCCTATTGTACCCAATTAAGTTCGAATGAATCCATAACTTAGCCTGTTCCTTGGCCAAAAGTTTCGCCTCATCGTAACCGCTCATTTCTAAGCAACTGATCAACATACTTTGAACTGGCGGCCATACGTTGGGAAAGTCCCATTGCTCACCCGAATACACTAACGACGTCGGTACGCCCCCTGGGAACTCCAAACCAGCCGTAGACAAAAGATATCTAACCAATCTGGCAGCATATTTCGGAGCCTCGTATGTCTCTACAGCACCAGACCAAAGCGGTGTAATACAACTGATGTAAAAAGCTTTTCTATGTTCCATCTTCTCCGTATCAAAGTCATACCACACTCCGTCCTGGTTATTCCACAAAACGTTCTCGATAGCGTTTCTCCAATACTTGGCAAGACTGTACCATTTGTGCGCTTTTCGTCTATCTTTTAAACGCTTGCGGAGGTCGCCGGCGAGTTCAAGGGCACCAGCAAATATTGCATTCAGGTCAACGGGTATGACGTGACTCATTCGTATAGATATTATACGATCTTTGGTATTGAAATTCGGGAACCACCTTGTAGAAAAATCCCAACCACTTTCAGCTGAGCTTTTCAATTCAGCGTAAAAATTCTCTCTGGCATCTTCGTTCGGCAGGTTTTGAGCGTTTGTATAGTCTGCGTAATAAGATTCGGGTCGCGGACCTTTCAATTTGCTATCAGCCAAATACCTTAAAAGCATATACTTCTTGCCGTTCACCTTGATCGTCATTATTTTCTTTTCGAGCCAATATTGAAGCTCTTTCTCCACCGTATCAATATTTTGCTCTAGCCATCCGACGTCTCCAGTGGCGTTCACATAACTAGCCACCATAGCGGTAAGTAACGGTGGCTGGCTTCGACCTAGGTAATACAATCGACTTCCATTCGGAACATATTCATACTCTTTGACTAAATGCAGTAAATTATCTATCATTAACTTCGCCGTTTCTGTCATATTGCTGATGAGAAGTCCTCGGACAATCCAATAAGAGTCCCAGTAATAAATTTCCCTAAATCGTCCACCGGGTATAATAAATCCATTCGGAAGATTAATGATGCTGTGTCTCTCGGGATATTTAGCAACATCAGGGACAACTTTCCGACCTAAAGTTGGCCAAATACTGATAACATCCTTAGCAAATTGTCTCAGATTTGGGTCAGAAATCTGTTTAAGGATAGGAGGTTCGGGATTAAAGTCTGGTGGCGTCCACACCTCCAATTCTTGCTCATTCAAAAAGTGATCATTGACAAAATTTAGAAGCTGCAAGGGAGTCGGATTGTGGTTAGTTTCTTGCATCAACATGGCAAAGTCATCTAAAGTGTCGTTGGGTGAATGGATCATTTTTAAGTCTACGAAAGTTTTAGAGTCAGGAAATATTCGTGCTAATTGCACCCTATGTAGGAGCTCACCGGTGCAGTATATTGGAGAGTCGCATGTGGCGACATCGCTGAATGCCTGTGCGCATGCACCAAGCAATCCCAGTACCGGATAAAGAGGCGTGAAGCGAAGACGTCTTATTGTGATCATGTTTCGATTCGTTAAAATTCCTCTCCGGACATTAGCCGCGTCGTGCGTTGAATCGGACGATAATCTCAACCTTCGCGCGCGAACAAACGTCAGGCGGCCTCGACCGTCGCTGACTGAGTGGGTAGTGGGGGCACGTCCGGCCTAAGTCCGATAAAAAATGTATTGCCATGACTAATGTGTGTCAACCAATACGTCCCGCCATTGGGATCGGTGGTTATAATGTTATCATTCTAAATGCTTTCAAATTAAACACTTTCACTGTAAATTATACACTCGTTACTGTCCCGTAAGAAATGCGCGCGTCTTCACGTGAGTAGTTTTGCGAACTGTCAAACGAGCATATATATTATATAAAGTCTAATGTTGTCTATGAGAGAAGAGCTTGGCCAATGAAAATATGATACGAGGCCAATGCTCGGCGTATGCGTATATTATTTATTATTGTTAACGTACGACACCGAACCGATTATACTTACTCCGATTAGTTTCTTTCCAACTGTTTCCAACGTTTAGTTTGACGTACGTATCTAAAGTTTTCCCTATTTGTTAATAAATTTTTCAAACAATTTAATTATATAAAATTTTGTTTATTAATTATTACATTCTTTATCTTTTTATTATTTATTTTTTTATTAATTTTAAGTAAGGCACAATGTTTACGTTTTGGTAATCTTATCTTTTTTTTTTATCTTTATTTAAGGCTTTTCCCTTAGGGACATGTCGCCTCATTGGGCAAAGTCTTATATACATAGCTAAACTATACTAGATACTACTATACTAAACTATTACTAAACACTAAATCTAGAATGGTAAATATTGTACAGCTCCCTGGCATCATCAGATAATCTTATCTTGTAAACGCTTAACGCTACCACAGGGCAGGCCCACTTTAGTGGTTATTCCCGGTGATGTCATTTCACCGGGCGAGTCCCACACTCCCCCTCGTCGACTGTCCCCGTCGACGAGGGATAGTGCGTAAACGTCATTTCCCCTCCTAGTGTGTGGCAGGCCCACTAGTGTGGTAGTATAAGTCCCTTAGTAAATTTTTGTATTTTTTTTTTTGTAAAATCATTTAAGTATAAAAGAAATATATAAATAGAAATCTATATCACTTTTATTTTATAGCAGCAGGGCAAACTGCGTATTGCAACTTGCAATACGCAGTTTGCAAGTTGTAAGAGCATCAGGTAAATTATTAAGTGGCAGTCTTTCAGTACGTTAATAAAGGACACTATTATCACCCGTTCCACCTATCCTTGCAAGTATCCCCACTGTTCAAAAATTAAAAAAATATTATACAGTCGTATTGATAAATGTTTTAAGAACAGTAGGGGAGTTATTCCCCTATATAACCAACTTACAAAATATCTCCTTAGGGTACGCTGCGTTGCATTTTTCTGGCGTTGCTTGAATTTGTAGGCGACGACAGTCATCTACTATCAAGTGGATCTTCGCCGTGCTCTGCCACCCTCTTATAAAAACCACATAATTATGCATTAAATAGATGAGTAAATAGAGACAGGAAAGTTGGAAATTCATTTTATCAAAGGCTACTGTCGCCATAGAGGGGATGCTATTGTACTGTTTGGTGTGTAGGTTACCAATAACACACGAATGATTTCACAGACACACGACTTACTCGGCAGTCAGATTAGGAAATATTTATTATGTATATACTACAGCTATGATGCAAGTACACCAGCCCTTTTTTTAACGTTGGGATATACTCTTGGATGCCCGGCAGTGTAGGGGACACTGCGGGGTTATTCTGGATTCGTACCGGGTGAACCCCAACGACTTCCTAGCGCGGCCGATGATGGGCGGGATCGCGGGGACGCTATGAGACGACTTCGGTGCCAATCCTGTATAGGTTAGGATAGGTAAAGATGAAAAAATAGGCTCCAATAATTTTGGTTTTCCTTTAAATAGGAGTAAGCTACCGCCGCAGAACACAAGTAACGCTAACGGCCATAGTAGGATTAAGGATAAGAAATACATATGCTGTTATTTCACGGCAGGGTGGTGATTTTATGTTTGCGTAACGTAGAAAGAGTGATAAATGAGAAAAGTTGGTGTACATAATTTGCGGTAAAAAGCATCGGTGCGAAGTCGAGGCCGGATCGCTAGTTAATAATAATTTGTTGCTGTCCAAGTAGCTAATTGTATGAGAACATACACTTATGACAGTTATAAAGACAGAAGCAAATTTCCTTACGAAACAACTTAGGTAACTATTATAATAATAGTCATTCATTATAATAACTACCCACTATTATAATCAGCAATAGAAAGAATACCTATATACAATTTTCATAAGTATTTTGTGGTGTTTATTTGAAGGCACTCAGACTAAAAGCAATAATGCATACGTACAAGGTTAGTTTTTAGATTTTATTTTTACATGATAAAAAAAAAACATAAAACTGATGAGCCGGTGGCCAGTGGTTAGGGCTGCAAAGTGAGGAACCTCCTGATCCTAAATATTTGTACGGAGCTACGCAACCGAACAGCGTCGTGCGACCATTTTCATGCTTTTCTTGCATTTTTAATTTACAGCTATTTAAATGCTTGCTTTAACACCCGCGTTCGGCTACCATAGCAATCACTACGATAACCAATTTTAACTCCATTTTTTGGCGCGTACTCACATACCATTAAACCATATCATCAATACTAATAATAAATCTGTAAGGGTCGGTCATGGAGTAAGTTACTTTGTTTTCAGAAATATCGTGTTTATAGGCTCTATACATGATACTGAAACTAAATTTACGATTTTTAGAATTTTTTTCTGTATGTATGTATGTTCCTCCATAACTCTGAAACGAATTAACTGATTTTCATGAAACTTGGTAGACAAACATTTGGATGTACGGGACACAGGATAGGCTACTTAATATTTTTAACGCGGACGAAGTCGTGGGCACCAGCTAGTATAAAATATACCAAAAGACCATACAAACACTAGTTAAGTTCGGTGGCAGCCGAGGATGCAAAAAAAACCGATTTTACTTAGAAATTAATTTAATTAAAAGAAATACATTGACTTATATCTACTTTGAAGTGACACCGGTCGATGTTAGATCCAAATGTGTTGATTATACTTCGGTCGGCGTATTTAAGGTAGCCCTCGGTGCAGGTGTGCGGTGATTCATGCTGAAAATTATGTGAAACATATTTCATAAGATTGCAATGCTTCAGGGAATCGCCCACCCAAGTAGATGGCACTCGTTCGGTGACTCTTGAATGTTGCAATCTTAACAGGAAATGTATTTCATACAGGCGCGATCTTCTCATGGAAATCGCAAGTTGCAATACCACCCATATCGATGACGTTCCTTTGGTGGTTCTTGCATATTGTAATCCTAACATCTCCCTCCTTGAGAAAGGCGCCTATTCGACAACCTTGATGGTGAGAATAGCGCCGCCATGGGACTGTTGGTGCGATCTTCTTGATTGTCCTGATTTGCTGAAGGTTCATTATTGTTCTTAATCTTTGAATATCGACGATATACTAGCCATACGAAGATTACAGCAGCTGTGCTTAGTATTATAATGTATAGGGGTATCGTGGTGTGATATATGCTGTTTTCTTCAGGTTTTCTTGTAGTTATTGTCGGCTGCGTTAAAATTTTCGTGACTGTGGAATGTAAGTTATGCAGATCTACGGAGTTAAATTTTATAATATTTTCCGAAGAGTTGTAATTCCAGTTTATATCTTGTAGATTTGATATCTTCAGAACTCGGCCCTTGATTTGATCGTTACTGTTTTTAATAGATAGTTTTGGTGTTTGAAGAAAGCATCCCTTTGGTAATTTTATGAGATAGCTCCCTTGTATTGTTTCGTAAGATTTTCGGTCGCATGACGTATATATCCTCGTTGGTTCGGGAAGGCTGATAACATAACTTCTGTCGTCCAATTGTTCCATCGCCTCGGTGTGAAGGGTCACGGATGTAAACTGGCAGGATTCGTCGACTTGCTGTTTGGCGATGAGGTGATCTATGCAGTTTTGGAGATTCCCGACGCGGTGGTAATATTTGTCTTCACAAAGGTGCCATGTTTTAGTCTTTGGACATTCTTCATCTAGGTACATAGAATCTTCCTCGTGCATTGCCAGGTAGGGATAGGAGGGAACAATTATCTTGTTATATTTGTTGGGGGCTAATGATAATTTATAGAGGGTGTAGGATTTAGGTGCGACAATCGGAAATTTATATATTAGAACTATATTTTTATCATAGTATCCTACTTAGTATATCAAAATATTACAAGTATCCTACTTTTAGTATATCAAAATATTCTCTAAAATTAATATCTAAAATTTCATCAGGTTTATAAAGGTTTTTTAATTTGCTTAACATATACTTAAGAGTACTTACACTTAACGCAGAGTGATAGGCACTTCGTGCGTGAATAAAGGCTAATAGGTTAATTAACGTATTTATTTCGTCCGCTAGACGCTAGAGTGTTATTTCTTCCGCTTTCGCCACCAATTTTGAGAAGGAGGGTCTCTAAAGAGAGGTTGTCGTGAAGGTCCTGGCATATTACTGAAATCCTGAACTGGTGGGGGTTTCCTAGGTGTGTAATGAGTATCGCTGCTATTTCTATTTTGCATGTACATGATGCTAACTTCCTCTTGTACGAACTGAAGAGCTTTTTCAATGGTTTCGGTACGCATGCAACGGATTCTGAATCCGAGAGGATCCTTTAGTCCTCTAAGATATGCCTGTAAGGTTAGTTTTTTATACAAATCTCGTTTTGATTCTATAGTGGACGGAACAGTTTCGTGTAAAGTCACATATGTCATTATCGTGCTAAAAAGATTTTGGCAACTTTCGTAGAATTCTTGTGGTGTTTTATTGCCTTGTGTTAGAGCGGCGAGATCGTTGTAAAGAGCTGTCTCGTCTCTTTGATCAGAAAAATTGTTCACCAGACATTCCCTAATTTTTGCCCAATCGGTGGTTATTCCGGTTGAATTTATTAAGCGGGCGGCGTTACCTGTTACTTTATTTAAAATGCCATTAACCAATGCAACCTGTTTTAAGGATCCCGATGCTGTACAAAATTGAGTGACTAATTCGTCGCATAGTGCAATGAATCTAGTTAAAACGTTCGGATTACCATCGAACTCTGGCAAGAGGCGTAAAGCCTTGCAAATGTTATCATAGTCGGTCATCCTATTTGTTAAAGTGTCTTCTGCGTTATCTAAATTTCTATTGGAATCGAATACTATCCTTCTTTTTGACATAAAAGTGGATTTCTACTATTCTAATTTAATATATCGATTGTCGAGATGGACAATCGATATTGTGTGGTTTAATTATAACTAAATAAATTATCGATTGTCAGGATGGATAATCGATAGGAAGGGACTATAACTAGGATTGGCAAATACAGTAGAGTGATTCTAATGTACTCACAGGAACATAATCGGCCCTCTTTGCTGCATCGATGGCTGGATGCTCCAGGTGCTGCTACTCGTACTTGTAGATTCGGATACTCGTACTGCTGGTGGTGGACCACCCGGGTGGCTCGCGAACGCGATTTTCTATTTTCGAAACTATGCTCGCGACCCGGCCCGCGAGTATCCTACCGACTGCGCCAGTTAAGTTCGGTGGCAGCCGAGGATGCAAAAAAAACCGATTTTACTTAGAAATTAATTTAATTAAAAGAAATACATTGACTTATATCTACTTTGAAGTGACACCGGTCGATGTTAGATCCAAATGTGTTGATTATACTTCGGTCGGCGTATTTAAGGTAGCCCTCGGTGCAGGTGTGCGGTGATTCATGCTGAAAATTATGTGAAACATATTTCATAAGATTGCAATGCTTCAGGGAATCGCCCACCCAAGTAGATGGCACTCGTTCGGTGACTCTTGAATGTTGCAATCTTAACAGGAAATGTATTTCATACAGGCGCGATCTTCTCATGGAAATCGCAAGTTGCAATACCACCCATATCGATGACGTTCCTTTGGTGGTTCTTGCATATTGTAATCCTAACACACTCGTAAATAAAATATAATAAACTGTTATGATAAGATAGAGTTTGTGTGTTAATTTTAAACAAAGTGTGAATAAATAATATAGATAATTTTATAAATATTTCTATCTCGGCCCCCTCTTCGAACCAAACGGTAAAACAGCACCACCATTGTGTGCACACCATTTCAATATTCGCGTATGGATTGAGGGAAAAATTACAGATAGTATAGGTAATAATGTCAGATACAAATAAAGTATTAACAAGGAAGATTATTAAATACAATATAACTTTGATAAAGGATACACTAGATTCAGGGTCTCATACAAAATCACTCCGAAAAAGTGTCCATTGGATTTTTTTATACATGCTATCACTTTCTCTCGTTAATTTCTGACAAAAGGATGAATAATGTAAATGTTGCATGACTGATTTGAATGGTTGAATTTAGTAATAATAGTTCAAGTCGTAACACGTGTTCACCTTAAGGACAACTTTGTGCAACTAATTTGAAATATCACCCCAAGCTGTGAGTGCGGTGATATTCTAATATGCCACTTTTAGTAAAGCATTCCAGAATCTAGTGTATCCTTTATCAAAGCAATATAAGGTAATCCCCCTTATGATAAAATTCTCGTATAATGTTTGCTTAGATACGTGTTTTATTAAATCACGGAAAAGATACACACATTTCCTTGTCATTCGCATTAGTTACCTGTAGAGTATATGAATTTTGGCAGGTTTAAGTATGTAAACAGATGGCAATTAAGTTAAAGAAAAAAAAACATGTCACTTTACCTGTGGCTTAGGTTACGTGTAGATCCGGATCCTGTTGTTTTCATTAAATTATCATGACATGTAACTATTTATAGTATGTACCTAACTAATAGCATAGAGAAAATAGTAATGCAAGAGTGAATTTGTTTTTTACGCTTTCACGCCTTAACTACTAAACTGATCATCGTGAAAGGACATCATTCAAACCCAGACCTTAACAGACACTTTGGATTTTTTAACTGACACTTTGGAGATTTTGATAATGACAGTTTTTATTAATTTCCTGTGAATATTTCAGATTTATAAAATTTGATTTATAAATTTTATAAATTTCATAAATAAATAGACTTGTATTTGGGAAATTCACGGTATTTTAATACTCTCAAATTAAAAAAATAAAGATCCAACGCTTGGGAAAGGATAGGATAGGTATAGAGGATAGGAAACATTGGACATTGGCTGGGTCAGGGGTTAGATATATCTTTTATTTTACCAACCGGAACCGTTCCACTTGCGGACCACGAGGCGCGGGCGGGGGTTCCCCGTTCCATCCATTCGTGGTTGCCGTTCCTCGATCGCGCACGAAGCGTTTCAGTTCCACCTTCCTTGTCCGAACTGCTAAGGAGTGGAACTCATTGCCTGCGTCCGTGTTTCCGCATAATTACAATCTCGGGGTCTTCAAGTCTAGGGTGAACGGGCACTTACTAGGTAAGCGTGGTCCACCTTCGGCCGCATCTGCACCTTACATCAAGTGAGATCGCGGCCAAGCGCTGTCTTGATTCAATTAAAAAAAAAATGCGGACGAAGACGCAGGCATACTATATAATCTAGTATGATTATATATATACATCTACATAATATTTCTATATTATGATTTAACGAAGTCACATAATTAAATGATTCCCTTTTTGTCAGGTGTTAATTTTCGTGTTGAATCTAGGTGTTAAA
Organism: Synanthedon andrenaeformis; assembly: GCA_936446665.2. NCBI lineage: Eukaryota > Metazoa > Arthropoda > Insecta > Lepidoptera > Sesiidae > Synanthedon > Synanthedon andrenaeformis. The sequence continues at coordinate 11,192,346 of OW387787.2, read as the reverse complement.
AAATTTATACCTTACTATATTGCTTACTAGCTGTTACACGCGACTTCGTCCAAGTAAGTTTATAAAATATAGGCCTAGTAGTTTTTTTAATTTATTCATTACAAACATACAAATCTTCTCTCTTTATAAAATTAGTAAGAGATTATTATTATTGTTGGGCGTTGAAGTTTTTATTTTTAGTTGATCCCTCGGGAACAGTTCTTTTTTTCTAAATGAAAGTACTTGTATGCAAAATTCCACGATGATTGGTCGAGTAAGTGGTTAAGACGTGTAAGCGTAACAAACAAACAAACATTCGCATTAATCATATTGGTTACGATTTATTAACATGAAATCTACATTTCAACAAAATGTCGCGATATTGCTTTTATCTTATCGCAATAACTAATAATAATCTTATCATGTCTACTTGGAGAGGTTCCACAAGGCATTTAATTTTCATGTGGAGTTGTAGGTATAAAAACACAAAATATAAAGACACAGCCTTCCGTTTAATTAACTTAATCACAAACATATTTGTACAATTATAATGAAATAAAACCTTTTTTTGTTGTACTTAAATTATTCACTTCCCTACAATATACATATTAATGTGACCTTTATTATTTTTAGAAACTGGCTTCAAAAGTCTTCTTTAATATTTGTAAATTTTTTCTGATACAATTATATATATAATAATTTTTAAATAAAATAATTTGTAACACCTATTCTAAAATAAAATTACATTGTAGGTACTTAAATAAAAAATCAACAAAATAATACTCATTGAACGAAACAGTATATTAATTAATTATTATATTATCTAGTTTAAATTCTCTGCAATCAATTTAATATTGGTTAGAAGTTCTTGTTCAAATTTGCCATAAATTTAATTTACATTAATTTATAAGTATACAACAAAACTGCAATAAATGAAATATTTTGTATATATATATATATATATATATATATATATATATATATATATATACCTAATACTTATAATTGTTTTAAACTAATGCTTAATGTTAATACTTGGGTTTTTATCACATTTTTATCATCTCACTCTTTACAGTTTGATTTAATTGTTGTTTATTTATAAATTTTAAATATGGGGATCAAATGCTCGATTCTATGATAGTATTTCTTAGACAATATAAATAGAAACTTAAAAAAATAATATTCTGTTTAATTTAACAACATACATTTTTATTTATTCAGTTTATATAATACTACTAGCTGTCGCACGCGACTTCGTCCGCATAACTTTATAAAATATATCCTATCTTTTAAGTTGGACCAAATTACATAGAGTTACAAAGTTTGATCAAAATCGGTTCAGTAGTTTAGGAGTTCATCGCGGAGAAACATGTGATATGTAATTTTTATATATATATAGAGATAAGCCATCGTAATTTATTAATTTTGGAATATTAAGTGATTAAGTAATTATTATTTTTTAATATTAAGTAATTAAGTGTTGTAGAATTTAACTAAATAAGTGTATCTGATTTATTAAACATGTTGAGCTGTAGATGTGTCAATAAATAAATAAATAATAATATAACAATAGACCTAGGTACTTAATTATGTAGCGATAAGATATAATTGATTGTACGTACATATTATTGAAAATTAAAAATGCTAATTAAGATTTTGTTATTATGTCAATGTAAACTGTCGTCAGGGAATACAAAAATGTATCAACCAACTTCTTCACTAATAATATATCACTTGAAATACTAAATAAATGCTTCACGATAACATCTTATAAATAGAAAGGTGCCTAACAAAATCTTTGGAAATGTTTCAAAATTTCCTAACCCTCCATTGGATGCTGCATAATATAGTCATTTGTTCTTCTTGGCTAACGGAATAACTTCGAATGGTACAATCTCCTCATTTTTATCGGGTAAACTATCGTCAGCTGTCATTGAATTGCTATATCTCGAAATGAAATCAAGAACAACCCCATTACTCCAACCGAACCCAAGTTGGACGACGTATTCACCGCCGCCGCCGAATCTTCCTGGTTCTTCAACGTCATACTTCTCAAACATTTGCTTGTTTTCTGTGAAACCCTTGTGGCACGCCCGAACCCAACGTTGAGCAACCTCAAATGCTAACTTATTCGACTCCTCTGTTCCAATAGCTTCCAGGGATCTGACTATAATGCTCACCAGAGGCGGCCAAGCATTCGGAAAGTCCCATTGCTCTCCACTATTGTGTAAGGAAGAAGGCACGCCTCCGGGATAATCTAAACCTCCAGATCGGATTAGGTATTCGACAACTCTTGGTCCGTGCTCTTTAATTTTTGCTTCGTCCAATGCTTTCATCCACAACGGTGATACGTTGCTGGGGTAGAAATATTGGCGGTGTTGCTTATTTAATATGTCATAATCGTACCACACGCCGTCATCTTCGTGCCACAACACCTTATCGATTGCTTTCCTCCATTGCTTAGCAAGTGAAGACCAATGAGCTGCCTTACGTGGTTTCAGTAATATTGTTTGGAAATCTGCCACTATTTGTAGAGCTCGAGCAAATATAGCGTTTTGGTCAACCGGGACAATGTTTCTCGTGCGAATTTGTGTTAGGTTGCCATCGTTATCTCCTTTAGAAGTGATGATCCATCGGGTGGAGAAGTCCCAGCCACTCTCAGCTGCAGATTTTATATCTGTGTAAAAGTCTTGTTGTCCTTCATCTGTATTGAACGCCTGTTGGGCCATTTCGTAGTCGTTATAGTAGGTTTCAGGGCGCGGTCCGGCACTGGGCGTGTAATATCTAAGCAATGTATGCTTATGTCCATCTTTTTCTACTTCTATGGTTTGCGTATCTAGCCAGTATTCCAATTCCTTTTCAAGGTATTCAACATTTGCATGCACAAAATCTAAGTCGCCAGTGTCTTTAACGTACATTTCTACCATTGCTGCCAACAAAGGAGGCTGGCTTCGCATTTCGTAATACCATCTACTGCCGTTCGGAATGTGACCTAAAATCTTTAGTAGCTGAATTAAATTGTCTATTATTCCTCGAGTCGTGTCATGCATATCACTTATAAGCAAACCTTCAATGATCCAATATGTGTCCCAATAGTAAATCTCTCTAAATCTACCACCTGGCACGATAAATCCATTTGTGACTGGGATGAGACTGGTTAAGTTTGAATTTTCAAAGACTTCTGGTTTTATCATACGTCCGAGGACAGGCCAGATATCATTTACCTCTTTGGCGAAATTTCTTAACTTTTCATCAGCAATAGTGTTGAGGAACGGGGGATTTGGGTTGTAATCTGGTGGCTGCCAGTTATCCATCGGACTGTGGGAGGTGAAATATTCATCAACGAATCCCTGTAACTGCTCTTTACTAGGATTCCTGTCAGTTTGACTCAATAAGGTTTGAAAGGCGGCCAATGTTACATTCTCATCATTGACCATGTCGAGGTCCACGAATGTTTTCGAGTCATTATAAAGTCGGGCAAGTTGTACATAGTGGAGAACATCACTGTCGCAGTATACTGGTTTGGTGCAGCTTTTTGGGAGTTCCTCCGCGAGGATTGTGGTGAACAGCGCTAGAAGCAACAGTAAGCGCTTCATCTGAAATAAAAAGAAAAAATAATAATTAAAATCCACCCATAGCGATGATAAATAAATAAATAAATATCTTCACACATTCCACATAGAACCATCTAGTTCCACACTAAGCAATTAATGCTTAACACATAAACATTTGCCCCTAGCGGGATTCGAACCCGCGACCGTTTGGAACAGCTAGGGTTACTAGCCACTAGACCAAACATGTGATACTCGTATGAACAATAAAATAATTTCATTTTGTTAGAAGTATTTGACAACAAGATGTAATTCCTGTGTTATTAGAATAAAGAATAACGCAGGGGCGTTACAACCGCCATATTAGCAGTAGGTAGGTATTAATTATATAGTGTCATAGGGAATATTTTAGCGTTTAAGCATTTGGAGTCAAAATTTTCACCAATAGGTAGTTAGAATAGAATTTCAGAATCGACAATGGCTAAATATTACACCAGGCACCAGCTGTCTAAAATAAAGTATAATGTCAGGCGTCAATGTATATAAATATTTTGTCAGCCGTTTATATCTTTAATAAAGTCAATAGTTTATTATACAATATTTATTCTTTCGTTTATATGATATTGCGAATTTCGTGTTGCAATATTGAATGAATACTAATGAATTCATAGAATATTTGTAGGTAATGTGTAATGATCTTCTATGCGTGACGCAACGATCATTTAAGGTCAGTGTTGCCATTGTGGTAAGGGAGCCCATGATGCTAAATGTGGCGTAACTATTGGATTTTGAAGATTAGACGGTAGGAAGAAAAAAAGGTTATATATATGATGTTTTCCTTTTTAACGGTTGATTGAGCGTCTACATGTGTTCAAAAGTTTGTATACGCTATATTAAGAAAAATCCTCCAAATAATCATCAGATAAAGAATCAGCACGATCAGGAATTCAGGCTGAACGGTCTATATGAAAATCTGACGCGCTCGAGTATTTCAAAATAGTAATCGCCAAAAATCTTTTTTCCATTTTCAAAAAGCTGCCACGAGCTTGCGTTACATCCGAATCGTCTGTATTTTAAGTGGAAGCTTAGTTTGGGTTCACTTCACATACCCTCTGAAAATCTGACATGCTCGAGTAGTATTTATATTTTTACCCCAACCCCCACCAACCCCACCACCCAAACCGGCAGATTAACACATATCCGTTATCGGAGACATGTGAGGCATATACATTGGCAATATCTGACACGTTCGAGTAAATCCCAAAATTCCTTCTTGGGCTCCCCTACTATTGTAGCCTGTTTTTGCACCACGCTGTGCGCTTAATGACTTGACACACAATACCATTCACTTCTTCAGAACAATTGTCTTGAGCGCATCCGATCGGATAATCTGATTTTTAATATAGATTTTATTTTATAGTTATGTGTCGACTAGTACATACTAGTCGATTTAATTAAATATATATGTACTGACTAGTATAAATATATTAAAATAAAATCGTTGTACGTCTCTGTCTATTTCTCCGCTAACTTCTTTAAAAATAAGTGAGGTATTTCAATACGGTTTTAACTAATGGAAAGAGCGATAAACGAGGAAGCTGTTCGTATAGAAACCAGGGGCGAGCCTAATATAATGTATATATACCAATATTAATTATAGAGAGAGCGGTTTTTGTAAGTTTTTTTATAAGTGGACCATCTCCGGAACTATTGCACCTATTTAAAAAAATCTTTTACTATATGAAAGGTACATTACTCCAGATAGGCTTTATTTTATGTGTACCAAAGATTTCCCTCGGAACAAGCCGTGCCCATCGGTCTAGAAGTAATAGTAGTACGCTAGGCGAAGGTTTTTAAGGATGGATTATGAATGATTCTCTACAGTAATGCGGTTTGTACGTAAGAATAACACAATTTATATAAATTTGCGGACAATTTTTTTACCGTATCCTAATGATAACACAAAGCAACTACAGATTATTAGGAATTAATCACAGGTATCAGGAAGAAATAGGCCATTAGGCTCAGGGATGTTACTTTTAAATACTAATAACAATTAAATGCATTCCTCAAACAAACCAGTCTAGTTCTCAGTCTAGCTATTGACTTAAGAATATATTTCGATCAGTGACTCTGTCTTATAGGACTTCTTACAAAAGAAAACGGATTTGGTTATATGAAAATGAAAAAAAGCTATAAACTATAAATATTATTTGTGCACATATAATTTACAAAAAAAAATACAGAAGTCGGGGTTGGGTCCGGGGCGCTAGTTTTATTAATTGCATAGTTACCCGTTTTTACAAATTTCATAACTACGAAAGTAAATTAATTTTGATGATAAAAAATATAGTTTCTAATATTCTTTACGTCTCACGGGGCAAAGAAGGAGCAGGAAAAGTATAGGTATTATAAAATCTCATAACTCTTTCATAACTACCATTGTATTAAATTGCTGCTTAGAATCCATTTAATTTTTAACGTCTCTTAAAACGATCTGTTTTGTTACGATTACGAACAAACAAATAAAAACCGTCAAATACCGGTACCGGTACTGTCCGTAAAAAATTTGAAAAACCACACTCATCAAATACAACCTCAGTTTTTACGTAATCATCATTCACGGTTAATAGTCAACAAAAAACTATAAAACCCAATCTGTTTCTTATAAATCCGCCAATATGAGAACAAAACAAAATCTTATTGACTAGACTGATTCATTTCACTTTCTATTTTACAGTAGACTTTTAACAAAAAACAGATTTCTAGACAGGAGAATAAGAACTAAATATTTTCGCACGGATGCAATTTTTTATGATAATTATTATGACACAAACCTGCCTCGTTTTTTGTCATTTTTGTCAACGATATACTTTCTTAAGCTTCCTTTTGACCAGTCCGACCGAAAACCGTCTGGCGGCAGTAACCACCCCTTAGAAGACCACCGTGAAATAACAAGATGTGTTTTGTTTGTTTGTTTACTATGATCGACAGCACGCTTACTTGTGTTATAGGCGACGGTAGCCACCTATTATCAAGTGGACCGTCATGTAGACCTTAACATAAAAAAAAGGTATAATTGGCCTTAGTACTCAATCTTCTTTCTTAATAATACATTACATTACATTTCTTTTTTGGTATCTCACAATTTTAAGAGGTATTCTTGAAAGTGTATTTAACCACTTGATACCGTTGTTAATTAAAAAGATTGTCATTTAAAAATAAATAATCGTTCCAAGTGAATTGGCTGATATCTTATGGCACCTATCATAACATTTGCAAATCACTGGAATATCCTTTCATATACAACAGTTTTGTTTAAACCTAGCATATCGTAATGATAGGCCAAGCCCACTTATGCTTAACCTACATTGCGGCAAGCCTATGTAATTCTTGTCCTTAAGTACCTACTTAGTTCATGGTTTTTCCCTAGGAATATTTTCAATATAAATTGAATTTATATCTTCTATATTATGTGCATATCATACTTTCATACTAATATTATAAAATTGAAAGTAACTCTGTCTGTTACACAGGAACGTACCTGCATCTACCGAGCACTTAAATAAAACACAATATTTAGTTTAAAATAAAAAATAAAATTAATATTTAAAACGACATTACGCATCTATACTATACATATTATAAAACTAGCTGGTGCCCACGACTTCGTCGGCGTTTAAAAATATTAAGTAGCCTATCCTGTGTCCCGTACGTCCAAATGTTTATCTACTAAGTTTCATGAAAATCAGTTAATTCGTTTCAGAGTTATGGAGCAACATACATACATACATACATACAGAAAAAAATTCTAAAAATCGTCAATTTAGTTTCAGTATCATGTATAGAGCCTATAAACACGATATTTCTGAAAACAAAGTAACTTACTCCATGACCGACCCTTACAGATTTATTATTAGTATTGTTATTTTCTGTCTGTATCTCCGCTAACGTGTTATATATAAACCACCCAACGGATTTTAATCCGGTTTTCACTTATGGAAAGAGCGAGAAACGAGGAAGATTTGCGATAAACGAGCACCCTAATAGCATTCGTGCTAAGCCGATGTCTAGCTGCAGATAAAATGGTAGATAAGTGATAAATTTGATAAGTCAACCCATTGATAAATTTTATGACATACCCAATAAAATAACGCCCATTGTTCTGTTATTATAATTCACCACTAATGTCGTATTGTTTTAGACAACTCACTCATGGAGCGGAAAACAAATAAATGCTTGCAAATTAATAATTACGTTATCAGTGTAGATATTAAATTATTGATTAGTCAGTAATATTACAATGTTCGTACGGAAATAAGTATTCTTGACGAGCACATTGGATGAGCCCATTGGAAATGAACTTTTCAAAGTTGGCTCTGGTCTGGATTTAGAAAGAGTACTAGGGCACGCTGCATTTGCAGCCATTTGGGCGTCCCGTCTGGCGGCAGTAACCAACCCCGCTACAGAAGACCACGGTAAAATAACAGCATCTGTGCTTTTGTGTTTCGGTGAGCGAGTAAGGTATGCCAGAACGTGAATTTTATAGATAGAAATATTAATTTTTATATATACGAAAAAAATATAAAATAACAAAATATAATAGAGCATGAATTGTCATTTAAAACCAACCAAACATATTACCTATCTTCATTATAATAAATGTTATATAGACGTAATATTTAATTTTATTTGCTAACTGCGACTTAGTTGACTTAGTAACGGATAGATCGATTTTGATCCGGTTTGTTTTTGTTGTATTGCTGATGTGATCTGGGATTGTTGTCTTTATATATTATATATATTTAATATTATAAAGAGGAAAGATTTGATTGTTTGTTTGTTTGTTTGTTTGTTTGTTTGTTTGTTTGTTTGTTTGTTTGTTTGTTTGTTTGTTTGTTTGTTTGTTTGTTTGTTTGTTTGTTTGTTTGTTTGTTTGTTTGTTTGTTTGTTTGTTTGTTTGTTTGTTTGTTTGTTTGTTTGTTTGTTTGTTTGTTTGTTTGTTTGTTTGTTTGTTTGTTTGTTTGTTTGTTTGTTTGTTTGTTTGTTTGTTTGTTTGTTTGTTTGTTTGTTTGTTTGTTTGTTGGTTTGTTTGTTTGTTTGTTTGCATTGAATAGGCTCCGAAACTACTGGACCGATTTGAAAAATTCGTTTACTGTTGGGAAGCTATATTATCAGCGAGTAACATAGGCTATTTTTTTATAAAGTTACGTGGAGGAATTTATGCGTGCTATAATTTATGAAGATATCGGGGACCTTACGATTGCTTGTAAGGACATATTTTTAAATCACAGAAACTAAAAAAATGTGAAGAAAAATATTAATGAAAATTTAAATAAAATAGAATCAGTTAATCAGGTGAGTGATCTTCGGATTGTTGAATTGATAGGAGTGATATTCTTCAATTTGTTTTCGCAACAGTACAAGTGTTTATTGATTGTTTATCTCAATGATAAAATGGCGATCATATTTTTAGCCTTGCATTGCTATGAGGATAAGTGATCTACGACACAGATACATTCAGTATATTTCAATATCTCTGATACCTTGGTATAAATTATTGTTATTTTCTATAAGTATGTTTCTTTCTATAAGTAGGTCAAAGAATTCTTAAAATCAGTTAAGTAATTTTATAGGTTATCCAAGTAATCTAGGGCACGGATACATTTTGATAGTGTTTTGATATTTTTGATGCCTTGGTTTACATTATTGTTATTTTCGAAGAGATCTCTATTTTTAAAATTAAAAAAATTAAATACAGCTGATAATGTAGCTTTCTATAGGTAAAAGAATTCGTAATTTTTTAGGTAAACATACATAAAATACAAGTAATCGTTTCTCCATATATATATTATGTACTCGTACATGAGAATCATGTTTAACCTTTTTTGCCTTCTATGTGAAATATATATTTAGGTATTGTTTACGACAACAAAATATAAAATGGATATATCTAATATGAAGTAAACACTCTAATTAATGACATCATTGATTAATTTTTTATTATATTACTTAAACAAAGTTAAGTATTTAAAAAGTTATTTAAGTTACAATTGACGAGAAATTATATAAATGTTGAAAAAATGTCATATTAAACAAAAAAATAAATCAATTCACTGATTCTAATGTAGTATTTAGAGAATACCTAGAGAATATCTACAAAGGTCACTTCATAGTAGACACATTATAATTTACAATGAAGATATCTGTTCTAATAATACAACCGTAATTAATGTTTCACGATCTGTATTTTTATCTGCGTTTCTAGATCTGTAGACTTCCACAGATCTAGCAGATATGGCAGGGAGTTCCAAAACTTGGAGATGTTTCAGACAGATATCATACTAGCGGATCGCCCCCGGCTTCGTACGGATTTTTCTGCAATTATACTTGTATAAAAACCCTTCTAGTTTAACGCTCTTTCCATTAGTGAAAATCGCATTAAAATCCGTTGCAAAGTTTAAAAGATCTAAGCGTACATAATAATATAGAGGGACAGACGGCGGGAAGCGACTTTATTTTATACTATTTAAATATGTTATTCGCTGATAATATAGTAATATAATTTCTATAGTTGAAAGGATTTTTAAAAGCTTTCTAAAAGTTAACAAACAAGAATACAAAATTACAAAAACACAGATATTTTCTCTATATAATATTAGTATAGATTATTATCTTTTTTTTGCATTTAAAAGTGGGACTTCTACTCTGAAACCCGAATTGAAACTTACATGCGGACGGAAACATTTTAGACCATTACTCTTGTTGTTACTTAAAGGATAAATAACAACTTTTTTATAAGGAAAACGTCGCAAGTTAACCGCTAAGTTAATAAGTTAGTACGTGTTGGTAAAAATGTTAACAATCATAGAACAGGTGTACGCTACTATTATTGCTACATGAATTTCAATGACAGTGTGTACATGCTTTTTTGTTGTGTTCGTAACAATGATTGTAACAAGGTTTATATGAAAGAAAACTTATGAAAATATATATATTTGTATGAAATTGACTTCTCTTATATATACTAGTGATCCGCTCGCAGCTTCGTCCGGGATGAAATTTTTTTGTACGCACAAATCTTCCTCGTTCGAAGTTGATTATTTTGTAATAGATAATAGAAAAAGAGGTACTCCAGCGCACTTATAATTCAATTGTGCATTATAGCATTGTAGTTAGGTACTAACTCGTATAACATACATAAAAACCAATAAAGCTTTTCAATATTAAGGGCAAACGTGACTGTTAAGTACGTGTCGACTGTCGAAGCAACTTAAGGTCAATCGGATGTACTATGGGACTTCATTATATTTTTCTATTATGACGTTCCTTTGATCGATTTCAGTAAGTAAATACTTGCTTGGATACAAATGTAAGAGGAAAAAAATGGCCATGGTTGACACGGCCTTTTTGCAATCGTTGCAAAAAGGAAATCTTTGTTAATTTTCCTATAGTGAAATGTAAAAGTTATATTACTTGTAACATTATTTTACAATTTATAAATAATTGGTTTTTGCCCGCGGCTTCATCCGCGCGCCCATTTTTCTTAAACATAATTATACATTAGTCAAACATTAAATATTTTTATTTTTAAATGTTAATCTGAGCACTATTTTTGAATGAAACTTAGGGTACAGTACATTTAAAAAAGGCCTGTTCCCGATCATACTCTATAACCATATACAGGTGTACCAAAAATCAACGTCAAACGAGGAAAAAAATATGGACAAAAAATCAGGACACTTTTGGTTAAGACATAATAGAAAAACTTTATTCTTTATTTTTTTATCCCTGGACGATATTTTTGGGTACGTACTGTGAAATTTTTTCCAATTTTTATTTATTCTTGATGTAATCCTGAATTGCATAGTTAAAAATCTTTTTTCAGCCATTTTCGACACTAGTGTACCATTCTTGGCAAGTCATTTATAAAAATGGCCCATTTAGTTAAGATTTCAAAATGGTACAACACACGCTACTTATGACTGGGAACACTGCGTACCGCACTACAACTGGGCAGCCTGTCTGGCGGCAGTAACCACTCCGCTTAGCACTGTGAAATGACAGCTCATGTATGTTGCGTTTTGATGAGTTAATTAGGGATGCCAATGTCCAGTAATTTCACTGCTCTTTATCCCTTATTCTATTAAAGTCGGCAGAGGTCTAATGATGGCATTGCTTGTTAATTGGTAGATAGCCACCTATATATTTTTTTAACTAATGGACCGATTTTAAAAATTCTTTCACCTAAGCTACATCATTATGAGCGAGTAACATATTTTATAATAAAGTCGCTTGCAACAGGTAGTATTGTATAATTTAAATAGAATATATCAACTAAATTGCAGCTGTCTGCAGAATGAGTAAACAAACTATTCCAAACAAGTGTTATTTCTGTAGCTTCAATTTTATGCTCGATTGAATCTTATGGTTTGTAGAGTATTCAGATGTCGAGTCAATTTATAAAACTACTAGCTGAACTCGGCCACGCTTCGCTACGGAAAGTATAAATAAGATATTTAAGAATTTTACACATAAACCATCCTCAGAAATCACTCTTTTCATCGATACAATCTGGAACAAAATCTGTTAACAATTTTCCGTGATTAGCGGATACATACAGACAGATAGGGAAAAAGGAAAAATTTATTCTATGAATACTGATTTGTAAAGGAAAGAGACCACTTTTTAATTTTTTACAAAAAAAAATTTTTTAACAGATCTTTAAATGTTGAACGTCTGAAACAATAATTGTTGAATGTTGATTAAAGAAAATAAATAAATGAAGTAGAAATAAGAATAGGCAGTAACCTAAGAGGTTTATTAAAGTAGTCGAACTTTTATATACGCCATTATTAGTATAATTATAAAATAGTTTGTCCTGACCGACTATCTATCAATGCACAGCCTAGAAGTCTAGAAAGATGTAGAAAAATTATGTTTATTTCATAACGTAAACATCCGCTGAGAAAGGTTTTTATCCAAGTGGTGGAAATGAAAGGTCCTTGATTAAATGTCGAGTGTTTTCAGTTATATTAATTATGGTTTTTAATTCAAACAATGTTCACGCCACTTTACTGTTTTAATAAACCACGAAGGGGAAGTACTTGCTACATCATTATACTCATAGGAAAACATGACTTTTTTTGTCGTGATGTTTGTAGAAGTTTGACCACGAATAAACATTAAAGTTTTTTTTTAATGTAAATTGTGGTAGACACGCTGTCAGTCCAATTTATGGTAGGTGGCTATCCTTGTCCCCCAAGATGACCGGCTTACCTTAAATGTCGGGTACGCCGAGGTTCTGACAGGCAGCGTAGCCCTCCCAACGCTGGATAGCCACGGCGGGACACCGATGTCGTGTCATAACGTCCCCGAAACCCCGCCCATCAACGGCTGCGCTAGAAAGCCGGTACAAATCCGGCATAACCCCGCAGTGTCCCCTAAACTGCCGGGTATCCAAGAGGATTTTCTAACTAATTTTGAATTTATTCATTACAAAGAAAAATAAAAATCTTTTCTCTTGCCTCGAAGCTGATTCTTTGTGTCAAAATAGATTTCTAATTATATCCATCCATCTTGTTTTGGCCCCCATACCGATAGTCAGAAGTCAGTCCATGGTAGGTCGACTAGACTAGACTACGAATATAAAGAAACCAAAGAGTCTATTTCGGGCTACGAATGAAGTCTACCATACTCTTGTGTAACTATTTATTAGTAATTCTATATTGTAATTAATTATGTTGAAAGCAAGTATTGTACAATTTATAAAAGTTATGCACGTGTCCATTAAAGGAAACTAAAGATGGTGATCGCGTTCTCACGTTGCAATAATAATAATAATTACTTACTATTTATTATTATTTCTCACTCTAATTGATACATGTTTTTTTTGCAGTTTACTCCGAATCGATTTGCATATATATACGAGTATATAAATATAAGCGAGTGGTATGAAAATTTATGGGAGTAAAATTAAAATTGTCACACGAATGCGAGCACGAATGCGTTATGCGTTCCTTCTATTTTTTTTTTAAATATTTTAGAATATCTGAAGTTTTAGAGATATTGCGCCATCTACACAATATTATTTAAAAAAGAATAATGTTTTTCTTTCGGCATGTTCGAATTGTGAATATTTAAATTTTATAATCGTTCGTAAGGAGTAAACTCCAGTCGTGTTTATAATTTTTTTATAACTAACTAATTATTTTCAAAAATAATTTATAAATAATTTAATCCTATTAAGCCTTTGGTAGACGGAAAAGTGGCTAGAAAGCTGGCGGCATTGCCCCGTTGAATGCATATGCTTATCTTCTGGGCAAAGTAAGAGCCAGCATTCTTGTCACCCGACGCCTCTACCAACCGTTTTGCCAGCTCCTTGTAAAGTTCACGAGCGGCTGGCTTCCACGGACCCATGGTCTCTACCGCAAACGAAACAAACATGTAACCCCTATCTAAGTTTACATATTTGCGCCGCTTGAGATTTTCGGCTTTATAAGCGGCAGCACCAGCCTGTGACGTGCTTCCTGAAAGATGAGAAGGAGCCAGGGTGTCTACACATGTGGCATCCCACACCAGGGGTCTTCCTAGCTTCCAGGGAATAAGAGTCATGCCGTCGGGTCTCTTGCCGTCGTCTCTCATTAGTCCGTTAGGTTCTAAAACTGATGGGACGGCGCGGCGGCACTAACAAACGCCCGACGAATGATGTCATTTAGACTGGCGTGTCGCGGTATGCGTCCTGCGCTCTTGATACATACATAATCCGTGGTGGCCGAACCGATCTACTGATTCTCCACAATTACAGTGGTGAGGAACTGTACAAGGAGCGCCAACTCGTAGGGATGCTGCCAATCTAAAAATATTATTGTCTAAAAGATTGCCAATGATACGGGACGGTAAAGCATGTAGCCAGAGGCCTGATTCCCATCGCGCTACGACAAGTAGACGAGCACGCTCTGTATTAGAAATTGATGAATTTATCAGGTTGTTAAATTCCAAAACACAGAGAGGACTCTTTTTAAATACAATTAGTTTAATATTTTCTTTCCCATAGACAATATTATAGTCTATAATAAGCAGTATAATATTAACAAATTAATATTTTAAAAATCACCATCTATAGAGTCGAATATTTTATTATGATTTTATTATCTATACTAATATTATAAAGAGAGAAGGTTTGTATGTTTGTAATGAATAAACCGAAAAACTACTGGACCGATTTCGAAAATTCTTTTACCTATAGAAAATTCTTTTACCATAGGCTATATATTTTAAAGTTACGCGAGCCAAGTGGCGTGCAATAGGTAGTTATGCATTTTTTTTTTCAATTTTAATTTTAAGTTTTTTACAAAATATATAAAAAACTAAATATTATAAAAAAATAATATTAGAGTGCCTCAAGTAGCGGCATAGCTGGCAACAACACTCAAAAGGGTAAACAAGTACTATGTCCAGTCCAGTACTTTTTCAATTACGTACAAATGTGGTAATTAATTAAGTAATGACTTTAGCAATAAATTGTTTCAAAATTAAACATTGTATAAATAATAATCAACCTTATACCTTGACAATAAGCGTTACTTTATATACTTTTCGTAGTTAATTTGTTTGTCAGCAATAAATTTAAAAGTGAAACAAGTATTAAATGCTTGTGGGTTTAACATAACAAATATTATTGACATAATATACGTGTTATCACTGAATGACGGTATTAAGATTAGGGAAGTACGGAATTTGTTTAATTTAGATTATTTCAAACAATACAAAACAGCGTAACAGTTTACTCAGTTGGAGAAATCTTCAAAAATTCTAAATGTTCCTCGTTTCTTCTTGCCCAATGATTTAACAATACGATAGTAATTTAATTTCACTTTTCTTTTAGACTCTTTGTTTTGTTTTTAAAATAATGTATGCACACAGTCATAGACTTTTTACATAATATAATTTGAAGTCGTTTTAAGTGTCTGTCTGTCACTAAAACTCCTAAAAAATTTCAACTAAAGAAAAATATTCTTAATATAAATAATAAACTGCAATATAAATAAAAATAGATGAACGAGGAGTTTATTTTTGTAAATTTTAATGTCTTACAATTAGTGTTTCAAAACCAAAAATTTTTTTTTAATAATAAAGCCCTGCACACATATTTGATAGAATTATCTAAAAAATATTTTTTAGTGTTACAATATTAATAAAAATACAAAATCACCAAGTTTAATATTATACATTTGTATAATTCGTAATAACTATACCTATCATTATTTATTAATAATTTATTTTTTAATTAAAAATGGAAGAAATAATTGTACAATAAGCTTTTAAAATAAATAAAATATATATTTTAAATTTCTTGCGATAGTTTATCGTTTCAAAATTTGAATTTTTTATATAATATAGCCCCGTAAATTAGTTTAATAATCATAAAAAAAGTATAAAAAATTCTTACTTAATGTTGTAAGATTAGTAAACATGTAATTTCATTTAGTCTGATAAGTATTTATTAAATATTGTATAAATTGTTTTTATTATTGTATTTAAATTTAGATAAATGTAAGAATAATAAAATTTAAAGACATGGTTCACATACCTCAACGTCGCGACTGTGACCGATCAAATGAAAAGTTCGACACAGCCACTCTAAATATCCCTTTATGTTCTTTTTACGATAATCGTTTTATCGCAAGGAAAACTCGCGAGAGTTTATAAATATCGCGAATTGGGCGAGCACACCCAGCGACCGCCCGAACTCGTCTGGCTGTGTTGTGCGGATAATAGTAGCGGCGCGTGCGCATACAGCCTTAAATACCATTTAGAGCTCAAGCTCAAGGTCAAAGCTCATCGCGTTTCAAATGTGCTGAAAATGCGGGCATAACGAGCGAAAGATTTCCGTGTGCGTAATGTTTTGTTGCTCTACATTTCTTGTAAAAGTACACAATGTTATCTAAAGATACTAATATATCTAACTAATAACTTTATTTACTCGTATTTTATATTAGTATTATAAAGGGGTAAACTTTTTATGTTTGTTTATTTGTATGTAGAAGATAAACATCGAAACTAGCCAAAAAAAATATTTAATCAACAGAATAGAATTTCAGGTTGGAAATAGGCTAAATGTTCGCTTTTATTTTCAACGTGGAGGAAGTCGCGGGCAACAGCTAGTAAAAATAAAGTCGCTGTCTGGCTCTGTTTCTCAACTCACTTCTTCTAAAAATCCAACGGCTTTCTAAAAATTTATTTAAATTTCCAATAAAATTTCTAAAACCTTATTTCTAAAAATAAGGTTTCTGCTAATGAAAAGATAGGCTGAACGTATTTGAAAGAAATGTATAGGATACTTTTAACCTGGAAAAATGTTGGGTTCCCGAGGGATCGTCTAGAAATTTAAATATTTCGACCCCACTTTAGCCACAGACAGATAAAGATGTCAGGCGTTATTCATTTATTTTTCAACGCGACTTCATTTTAGGGATGTTGCGAATATTCGCATCCGCATCCGCAAATGCAGAGTTTCCGCATATATTTGGACATCTGCATCCGCATCCGCAATAATCATTGCGGATGTTCATGCGGATGCGGATGCTTGCTATGATGTTAGATTCATCGAGTGAAGATGAGAGTCAAGAACTACCAGAAAATGGTAGCAGTGAAGCTGTACTCAAAAAGGAATTACTTTCTTACCCCACTAAAAAAAGAGTCAATGTGGATGAAAATCCTCTTAAGAGCATTCATCAATTATTAGAATCACGCTGGAGTCAAAATTTATGATTTCAGTAGTTTCAGATGTTTTAGTTTGCAGATAAGATGTTAACGTCATATTATTTGTAGTTGTATAATCTAGTAAATAGCTGAAAAATAATTTAAAGTGAATTTTCATTAGAACATTTTTAAACAGTCCTTTTTTTAAACTAGCGGTCGACGGCCTACGCAGATAAATATACAAGTTATTAAAAAAATTATAACATAATCTTTTAAAACATTAATGACTTCACATACTAGGTCCAAGAAAAAACAAATATCTCAAATTTGATGTTAAAATAACACGTTTAATATTACGAAAAATTACTAAAGTTTACAGAAATCATATGTACTAATAAATTATATGAATTTTTGAAAATTAATATTTCTATAAGCTTGTCGCATACAATTTTACTAATATCTCGCTTCTGCGTAGACCGTCGACCGCTAGTTTCAAAAAAGGGCTCTTTAAAAACTGATCTAATGAGAAAATTATCCCAATATTTTAAAATATTTTTCAGACATGTACTAGATTATAAAACTACAAATAATATGACGTTAATATCTTATCTGCAAACTAAACACATCATGGCATTATGATCCGCCGGGAATCATAAATTTCTGACTCTAATTCTGTAACGCTCAAGTGGTGGAGTGTTCATCGAGAGGAATTTAAGATACCTACTATCACCGATAGCATGAAGATTTTTATCCACTCCACCAAGCCAGTTTTCCTAGCGAACAATTATTTAGTAGCGCGGGTTTAATCTACGAACCTCTTGAATCAGAAAAGGCGGCAATATTACTCTTTATTAAGTATAATGCTCCTATTTTTAACTTCACTTACTAATATGAAAATTAGTATGTGAAGTTTAAAAAAAAGGAGCATTATACTTAAAACTAATTTTCATCAATAAAAATGTTAATAATGAATTTATCATTGTTTTAATTCTTCATTCATATACTATATTTATATAAGATCTTAAACATCCGCATCCGCATCCGCGGATGTGAAAAAATCGGCATCCGCAACATCCCTGCTTCATTTAGTCGCAGTCACCACCTAGTAAGTAGTAATATGGTTTCAATCTTGTACCAAGTACTTATGTACATATTTTTTATTTTATACAAGTAATATAAAATTACAATGAAGTGAGAAATAAATATGAATTATATTAAATTTTAATTAAACAAGATGTATGCATGCATGCTGGCTGCATTACCTCGTTGTATGGCAAGGCTAATTCTGTTGACAGAAGTAATAGCCAGCTCTAGAATCGCCTTACTTCAATTACATACTTACTTACTACAACACTTTAACAATTAATTGCAGTAAATATTATGATTACAAGAAAACCATGTACTTAATTTAGAACAAGGACTTCATTCGACGCCCTTGAAGGATTCGCAGAGAAAGCTGACCTATAAAGATATTGTAATTGACTAATCAACTTCCGTCCTAAAATTATACTTGTCTTGTTACTGATAAATTGTATTTGCTAATATATACGTGACTTGAAAATATTAAGATACTAGCGATCCGCTCACGGCTTCGCCTGGGTGCAATTTTTTTCCAGCAAATTATATACTTACAATAAACCTTCCTCGTTTATCTCTCTTTCCGTCAGTGAAAGCCGTATCAAAATAAGTTGGATGGTTTATTTAAGAACAGCGTTTTCATTTTATAACTACCTGTTGCAAGTGACTTCGCCTGCGTAACTTTATAAAATATTAGCCTATGTTACTCTCTGATAATGAAGCTTTCTATAATTAGGTAAAATAATTTCCAAAATCGGTCTAGTAGTTTTTGAGTTTATTCATTACAAACATACAAAAATATAAATTTTCTGTCTTTATAATATTAGTATAAACTAGCTGTGCACGCAAGTTCATATGCTTAGTATTTTGATATTCGAAGCTATTCGAAGCTTGTTAAAATACATCAGTGAAAAGCGCATACAAATTGATTTTTTAAAAAATATCATAGATAATATAGATATTATAGGTATGGGCATAGCTATAAATATATATTACTCAATTACTTAGTTATTTTTTCATTTCGTGACTTAATTTTTTGCCTATTAAATTAATTACGTAGCATCCAAAATATTAGAATGGTTTTAAACTGGATTTCCAATGCATCCTTGACCTTTTACAAGACTAGATTTGAGATTTTTTTAACTATCTAGGCATTGCTTTATCATGTAATCGTAGTTCCTTTAAAACTTACGTATAATTATATGAGAATATTTCAAATAAAAGTTATAATATTGAATTTACATTTTAGCACAGTTCCAAACATTTTGTCTTTTAGAAAATAAGTTATCCTCTTTCCTCCCTTACATTTTTTTTTTTGCGTAATGTATTACCTACTTTAAAAATGTATGTCCTGGGTGACTATCAACGAACAGCCAAAACTACAAAGTAAAGAAAGCTGAAATTTGGAACGTAGCTTTGTTTTATAACGTAAACATCATCTAAGAAAAGATTTTTGAAAATTATAACTGCGCGAAGCTGGTGGCGGTTCGCTAGTTGGGTTTGCAGTGAATGATCATTCAGTTAATTTGCTGTCTGCTGTTCGTCCCATATTATCATTAAAAAATCCACACTGCACATAAGTATGTCTTATGCACATTTCTATCAGAAACTTGTGTTTCTGCATCGTCTGCTTGTTCGTTACAAAGTAGTCGCCTTGAATGCTGTTATCTCTCTTTGCATTATTATTCATTCGCACCTCTAGTCAGTTGGCATTGTTGTGGGTGCGCAATTGCATATTTTATTAAGTACTAGCTGGTGCCCACGACTTCGTCCGCGTTGAAAAATATTAAGTAGCCTATCCTGTGTCCCGTACGTCCAAATGTTTATCTACCAAGTTTCATGAAAATCAGTTAATTCGTTTCAGAGTTATGGAGGAACATACATACATACAGAAAAAAATTCTAAAAATCGTCAATTTAGTTTCAGTATCATGTATAGAGCCTATAGACACGATATCTCTGAAAACAAAGTAACTTACTCCATGACCGACCCTTACAGATTTATTATTAGTATTGATATGACAGTTTAGTCTACCATTTTGAATAACTATATTATTCCCACATTAGGAAGCCTCCTATTGAAGTAATTTCCTGAATTCTCACAAGTGCAGTAAGTTAGAGATAAGTTAACTATGTACCTAAGATTCTTCTTTGGGACTACGCTGCGCACATAAATATCTACAATATAGGACATTAGATCTATCTAACAAAATAGGTCCGCAGTCTTCTCTTCGAAAAAATATCAAAGGAACTAACGGGAATGAAAATGTCCCAGAAGTAATAGTTCATAAAATTGTTAATAAGGTAAAAAAACACTTCAACGGGTGCTACAAAAGAAACAATTCCTCAAAAATTGGCCTCAAAAATGCTACTACAGGACCTCCTATTTAATGTACTATTATAAAACCCCTCTGTAATCTGAGATATAAATTCCTTGTACATAGTTGTATCATACCACTAATGTAAACTATAGTTATAATTAAAAAAAGCCACTCGTCAACACATTCCAAATGTAACTAGTGATCCAGTAGGTATATTAAGCTAAGCACTGAGTGGGCTAAATAGCTCTATCAAATGATAATTCGACACAGCCTTGTTACTTAAATTAAAATGCCTTATTATTTAAAAGAAGTTATTAACCATGAAAGTAATGCTATGAGCAAACATTAAAACCGTCAACATTAGATATAATATATTATGTGGGCTTTAACTGTTTTATTTAAGGTTATTTTTCAAAGCGGTAGTTATGTAGAATATGTATGCACATTTATCTTATGAAAATTGTGTCAGTGTCGAGAGTGCAAGTATATATATATGGCACCCGTATGAGGTGCATTGGCAAGAATTTAGCAATTTTTTTGACCTAAAGATATGACGTTTTAATTCATCTTAAGACTAACGATGATTGATTGACGATGGTTGGCTAAAATATAAGCAAAATATGTCAGATTGTATGCGTTCGTATCGTTACTATCGCAAATGAAACGCGCGTTTGTATCGCTACAAAAACAAGCGGAACGCGTTTC
Organism: Synanthedon andrenaeformis; assembly: GCA_936446665.2. Lineage (NCBI taxonomy): Eukaryota > Metazoa > Arthropoda > Insecta > Lepidoptera > Sesiidae > Synanthedon > Synanthedon andrenaeformis. The sequence goes on along the minus strand of OW387787.2, from coordinate 11,171,010 downwards.
AAACAGCCGTTACTGGTAAAGGGGTGTTGAGCGCTCCGTCCACTTGGATCCACAGATCCAAAAGGTATTTGCGGATCCACATGTGGAGCCAAGCTGTGGATCCAAATGGAAGAAGCCGTGTTGAGAAGGGTGCGTATCTGCATATTTGTAACTATACAAACGCGAGGATCGTGTGCGAAAGTCATAACTTGCCAACTGCCTTGTGTTTGATGAGCGTCCTAATCGCGTTCAACGCGCGTCGTTTCTAGACCCTTAAACTTGACTTTCTTTTAAGCAACCATTTGTATAGTTTTCAGCTTAGGAAGCCTTGTTTCGCTAAGCTGTCCTAAGTTCTATCTTCCTCAAGAGGACATCATTTTCATTCAACATAAAATGTCCCTTGCATATGATATCATTCGTGATGGTACAAACAAGAGCTAAACGTGAGACCTCGAACATCGTCCCGTAATTGAACGAATTTTCCTTTCCGATCGGATATAGGAAAACGTGGGGTATGAGTCAAGTCAAGCAATGACTTATTAAGAGTAGCTTACCTACATTGAATACACAATTGGGGGTGTATCTACTGTTCTTCGAATTTATATTATTTTTATAAATTTCTACTGTCGCCTATTAGTACAAGTAACACCATAAAAAGTGGCTGAAGCACTGCCATTCTTGGTAGAATAATCAATAAGGGATACGAAGGGACTACGAGAAACTTCTAGGGCATCTCTAAGAACCCCCTGATGACTAGCCCTTCGGTCAAGTGGTTAAGGTGCTTGCCTTAGGGGTTAAATTTCCGGCAGATTAACTTTTCAAAATTGGCAGGGCGCAAGACACACTGGGTTGGCAGCTCGTTTGGCTGCAGTAATCACCCCTTACAAAAGACCACCACGAAATAACAGCATTTATTGCTTTTGTGATCCCTTTCTATACTATGGTCAGCCGCGCACTTGCAGAACCTATGGCGTTGCTAAAGTTTGTGGCGACAGTAGCCACCTACCACAAGTGTACCGTCAGCCTGTTTGAAGACCTTAACACAAAAAAAACTCATCGGAACAGATTTATTATTTAGCAAAAGTTACACTATTCTTTCTATATATCTATCTCCACTTATACTTATCTAATAATTTATTACATGTACATTAGGAAAATATTCATTATTTCCTCGATGAAAATGTGGATTTTAGAACTGGTATAGAACGAGAGACGACTATCTCCGGAGGTGTGTCATGACGTATGTCGGAATTCACGCGACCTCAAACGACCGCGACCGGAAAAATAAATAATAAATAATACATAGTCAAGTATTGTTGAAAAACAATTTACCTAGTTGTAATTAATTGTATGGGGGTGTGGAATAAGCCTAACCACATTTTCCAGGTAAAAATCGAAGTTATTCTGTTGAAAAAAAAAAAAACAATTTTGGCAATGTACGGCACATTGATCTGAGTAATTATTCTGGCGGCAGTAACCACTTCTGTCAGAAGAGTACAGTAAAATAAAAACGCTTTTGCTGTTATTTTTAACCCCGTCGCCTGACGCAAAAGAAAGGTGTTATAAGTTTGACCTGTGTATGCGTGTATCTGTGTGTCTGGCTGTGGCATCGTAGCTGATGGACTGATTATGCTCTTTTTTTATAGTATATAGTACTTAGCTATAAAATCATGAACTTATTTTCTAGTTGATCTAGTTTCTACTCTATTAGTCATATATAATTATTATAATTTATTTCTAGTTGATGATTAGGTATTAATGGGATTTCACTAACTTTCACGATTTATATGAACGATTTATGTGAAGCCTGTTTGGGCTCAATAAAAGGCTGGGGTTAGTTTATAATTTTTAATTATAGCTTGTCATTTATTACCTACTTATTATAATATATTATTTTAGGTATTTTTATTAATTTCGAGTGGATGTCCTCTTAATCACATCAACCACGTTAGGGTTCATAGTCAACACCATTCACGATAAGAGTAGTTAAGTACTGATATTTTCATCGAAATGTCCATATCATTCATTTTATTAGATTTTCTTCGACTTCTTCAATAAAAAATATAACGCCAGGTCTAGCACAAGTATATTGCCGTTGCAAATTTAAAACATATTATGTGCAGTTTTAGACATTTCAAGAAAATTGAAAAAAAAAAACATCATACTGTAACATTTACTTAGAACTCTTTCCATTTTTTAAAGATAATAACTTAAACAAACTAATAAGAAATTAGTGAAAAGATCAACAATCTATTTTTTATATAATTATTCAAGATACAGCAGTTTTTGTAAATAAATATGCACATAAGATATTTTAATTGTAAATTTTTGTTACATAAGAGGTTTTTTTCGTGTGAAGGAACTACAAAAACACTGTCATTTCAGTCATTTAAATGATAATTATCAAAAAACAAATTACGCAAACACATATAAAAGGATCAAGACATAATTACGGTGAAGTTATCATAGCAATCGTACAGATAAGTAATTATTTACAACTTTTTTAAATCTTTATGACCTCATATGTGACTATATTACGCACATAAGAGATTTTGAATTTCGATGAAATGTAAAAATTTACATAACATATTAATTATGACTGATAACTCAGAAATAAAAGCGCTATATTAATATGGAAGTTTTTTAAACGATACGATTTTTTTCTCTTTTCTCCTCTTTTTTTCTCTTGGCGCATTTTGACCAAATTGTCACATAAGAGGTTTTAAATATGCAACGACGCTATGTCTCTCTAGTACAAATGCGTAACAGGCGGAGGCTGATTGTCGTATCCCAGCTTTCTCAAGTCCTTTGACACCATTGAAAAACTCACTGTCACAGTTCCATATGACTCCGTTCTCAACACTGTAACAAATTACACATTAATCAATACATGAGCAATTTTCGTAGCGGCAGGGCACACTGCGCAGCGCAATCATTCGGCCAGCCTATCTGGCGGCAGTGACCACTCCCTTACAGAAGACCCCTTGGGTGAGTGAGTAAGGGATCCCAGAGCTCGTTTTTCCCTATCCCTTCCCGATCCCTTATCCTTAATTCAAGTTTCGGCAGGCAGCGCCGTGACGGGCGTTCGATATCCCCTAGTCTAGGATTACCCTACCCTTATTCTGATAGGATAAGGGAGACTTCTATAGACCTTCTTAGAGTGGTTATAGACCTTCTTTTTATATCCTCCTGATATAAAAAGAAGGTCTATAACCACTGTGGTCTGAATCAGATCTGGAAAGCAGTGACAGGACATAGTGCGTTTCGCAGTCATTTGGACAGTCTAGCTGTCTGTCTGGCGGCAGTAACCATCTCCTTACAGAAGAACACGGTGAAATAGCAGCATGTGTGCTGTTGTTTCGGTGATTGAATAAATAGTTCAAAACAGTAACGCCAACCAATAATTTTTTAACAAGCCACCTTCTTGTCTGACTTGTTTTTACTCTAGGTACCTGCATATTTTTAAGAGTAAGTATAAAAATTTAAATAAAGTAGAATCAGTTGAATTATCTTCTTATTGTTGAATTGACAGGCGTGATGCTCTTTAGTTTGTTTTCGCAACAGTCCAAGCGTTTCTTGATTGTTTATCTCAATGATAAAGAGGCAATCCTATTTTTACCTTGCATCACTATAAGGATAAGTGATGGCACGGATACATTCACTATCTATAAGTATAACTACTTAGTGGAAAATCTATTTATCAACTAATTTAAAAAAAAAATTGAAACTCATAAACGTTATAAACTTTAGTTAGAGCTTACTTATAACTTGACAAATATCGTATTATTCTTTTTATTTTTAAAAATTATAATAAAAGTTCATACAGTAGTTATCTTTTCCATTGGCGAGCATTTTCGGGTCAGCTAACTCTGGATATCTGCCCGTCATCCATGATAACCATTCGCCAAGAGCCGTCGCTGCTCTGGGACGCACCAGCTCTGCACATATCTCCCGTCTACCACTTGTTGGTGGCATCAATACAAGGGCGTAGCCGTGTAATGTATCTCCAGCAAACACATTATGTGCTCTCACTGTCAATATCAGCTGTGGCCCTAAAAATATGAGGCACATGTTTTTTTAAAATGTTAATGTCGACAGAGAGGCTGATGGTCAACTTGATGGCTTCCGTCGCCTATAACACAAGCAATCGCCACAGATGCTGCCTGCCATCCATAGTAGGATAAAGTATAGGTAAATGGGCTTTGACATCCCTTACTCACTCACCGAAACAATACAGCAAACATGATTATATTACACGGGGGTCTTTTGTAAGAGGGTGGTTACTGCCGCAAGACGGGCTGCCCAAGTGAAAGCGAAACACAATGTCCAAATCCAAACCAGAGCCAACAATGAGAAGTTCATTTCCAAAGTTAGTCCTGCCAGAAATCGAACCCGGGACCCGTGAGACAGAGTGTTAAGGCAAGCGCCCTAACCATTCAGCCAATAGGCTCGTCAAAGTCGAAATAAACAATAATCAAAAAAAGTAGGACTAAATTGCAGAGATTATTTACTCAGTGGACATGTCAATATGCATTCCTCAGACTAAGTTAGAAAATCTTAATAAAATCTCTCTCTCTAAAATTCTTTTATAGATAATTATCTGAAGTTATACCTAGTTATTACCTATTATATCGATTTTTATAGGAATTTGACATACAGGAAGTCCCTATGATCACCTTTTTAAAAATATTAAAATAAAATATAGTATTATTAACTAAAACTTTTACTATCTAGCAAATATATAAAACAGAAGGTATAAGAATGGGTAGGTATATAAAAATAGAACAATACTAAACTTACAACCAGAGATATTTGTACTGCTAAAAACTACTTCTACGGGCATATTAAATACGATTCTTTCTGGATCTTCGCCAGAACTCGCCATCTGTGTCGTTCCTGAAGTAATTCCTGAGATAGGACTCCAATCCGGACCCCAAACGAAATCATATTGGATGTATAGTTTATCATCAAATACGCCGGCAGGAAATGTTATAAACTCTATTTGACCAGTAAATGATAGTAGGAATTTCGTTATATCTGGCTCTTTTATTGACATTGTAATTATTTTTACATTATAGTTCGCTAGAAATACATATAGTTTCAAAAAACCATCAATTCAATAAAAATAACCTAATATTCATTTTAGGTTTCTAAAAACAAAACAAGCGTTTCTATGACAACAAGTCCAGTGTAGCCATTTCTTATATTCGGCAAAAAAAATTACCGTACAAAATAATTACTTCATTTACATTTCTGTTTCAAATACATTCTTGAATTTTCAAATTAGACTTATTGAAATAAAAATGCGTACATATTTACTGCTTTTTACAATTTTTTCAATTTAACTGAAATAACTAAAAATATATCGTACACTAACCATAAACAAAAATGAACACTTCCGTTTTGATATGCTGTTTAACCGACACATACTGCCTTCTGAGCCAAAAGATGGCGCAATTAATGCTTTTCAAATTTCTAATCGGCCACCATTGTAGGAGTATCGTTGATGCTGTGTTCCAATGAAATAAGTGTTTTTTGGACTAATTTTAATGAATTATAAAGTAATAATGTGTGTAACATAACCGTTGACATTATTCATCCGACAATAACGACTAATCCTCACGTTAAAGTGCTTAAATTTGAATCGAAAATGCGTGCAAAGTGTCACGCGAAGTTAGCATCGGGCTCGTGAACACCATTCCAGATACGATATAAATTTGTTTTACTTCGAAAATAAGCATTGGAGAACTGTGAAACATTGGTATCTTTTATACAAAGCCCTTGTGGTATGTCTTGGAAATGTGAATTCATAAGGTGTGCACCGCAAAAGGCATCAGAAGATTCTGTACACGTCGTAAGCGAGCTCGGTTACGCGGGCGAAGGATTGAAAAGTTGCCGGCATCGTTATGGTGGACTGAGGGAGTGTTATTAACGACTCGGCATTAGATTCGTGTTGTAAACATTGCTACGAGAGTTCCTTGCACCATGTCCGGAGGCTCCCAGCACAACCCTAATGGAAGACAACAAATGGGCCCCGGTTGGAGCCCCTTGCAGGTTGGTCTTTAATATTACAAAATTTATTATCGTAAGGTCCTTATAAAATTTTTAAAAAATATTTTTATCTCAAAACTTTCATAAAGTTCAAGAACTAAATGCACGTTATCTACTGTATGTGTTAAGACGCGCAATTTTCTCGCAATCCTCATGGTATATAATAAAAATTGTTTTAACGCTATGTTAGATCAAAATTTAAATAAATATTTTGGTAATAGTTATGTATTTTGATCTCTTATATCTAATAATATGAAACTAATAAGAATTTTAATATCTATGGTTATGTGAACAGATGTTATCTTTGTGTGTGTACAAGATTCTAACAAATCAGCTGTTTTGTTCTGAGAAAAACATTTAAATATTGTTTTCATCGGAATAAGTTTATTATAATTCCTATCAAAACTTCACTTATTACATATTAAACATTAACTAAGTGTTTATATCTTAATTTTTTTTTTCTTATCTACATTTGTATTTTCAATATAAGATTTCATTGGATTTCTACATTTGATTTTATTTTAGATTTTTTTTTTCGACTTTAATTCTAGTTTTTCCTACAATAACAATAATTAGGTGGTGAGTGGCTATTAAAAATAAGTTGTAGTTATTTTTCAATAGCTTATAAAATTAACATTTTTTTTAAATGAAACATGATGACATGGTTTAAATGAACATTACCTTTTTTTATAATATCAATGAATTGGTAAAACTAGTACCTATTTTTACATACAGGGTTTAATTTTTATGCTTAGAGGTTTAAAGTACTAGGAGGTGTAGGTTTATCCAGAGCCCATTTCCCTATCCCCTCCTTGCTTATGTTATAAGAGACAGTAGCCACTTACCATCAAGTGGACCATCAGCTTGCCTAATGACCTTCATATAAAAAAAGTACATTTTAACCTTGAGAAGGACGTTCTGCTAGTATGTTGGTATAGTTACTATTTTTCAGTGCTTTAATGTTTATTTCTCAAATAAACATTTCTTCATAGCTATTAAAATGGAAAAATAATATTAAATCAGCCTATGTCCAATTTACTACAGGAAAATTAGATGTAGGTTAATTTTACTAGTTTTACTATTGGAATACAGATTCAATGATAATTCAACTGGCTTAGTAATCTTCTTTGACCTATCTATTTTGGTAGATTTCATCTATATAGTATATAAATTAAAGATTGAATAACCATGTTCTCATAGACAATCAATTTTGAGGCAATCTTGTAAAAGTACTCTATGCATATGTTTTTGTGTCTCATTCAACAATGTCTATGCCAGGGACTGCATGGTATAGCATGTTACTGGGGACTAATGTCTATGTGTCAACAGTTACAGGTTGCCAACTTTTTGGCTCGAGCACCGCAAGCGCATATGGCCTCGGACAGGGGTGTGACGTGGCATACACCTACCCCACCAGCGCATTCACATCTATACCATGTGCCCACACCATCACCTCCGGACCCTTTACAGGTGAATAGTTGTATTTTTTTCCGTTTTTGGAAGAGAATGCAAATCAAAAATAAAATCTGTTAACAAACTTTGAGATTGCTAATTGTTTTCATCCACAGCTTTAATACTAACTTATGAAGTTTAAATTTGTAAAGAATTCTCTTGATTTAAAACTAATAATTATATTTTTTATATTCACATATTTTAATCAGTAACTATTACTTATGCTTTATTGGCTTGTACTATATTTTCATGGTTTCCTATTTTTAATTTACTAACTCATAAATCCCTTTTTGGATTCCGGTTATGTGTAGCTCACTCCTGATCAATTGTGTTCCAAAAAAGTGGAACTTCATTTTGTCTTTCAAATCTTAAAACCTGTCACCTAACAAAATTTCATTATAATATGTACTTGTTTTAGTAGCTTTTATGATTTCATATTTAAAATCAGTCAATGTGTGATTGGCATTTTGATTTCATATTATATAATATGCAAGTATAATAAATAGATTGATAAAAGAATATATAAAAAATCACAAAAAGTAACTATGTATTTTGAATGACTTGCATTTATTTTGACTTTTAAAATTAATTAATCAATACAAGATTATAACATTGTCATTCTTATCACTAACTATAAAACTCTATTGAATGTAGATACCAATTTTTCAAAACAAAATTCAATTAGAGAATATCTATTTCATATTATATATCATAATAGCTTTTATTTGTGGTAATTTTACATAAAATTCTTGTACAATCGATGACATAATTTTCTTTTTGCTACGAAAAAAGTCAAGTTATCAGATAAGTTATGATGATGTGATTATAATAAATTTTCTGGTGTAATTATATAAAAATGAGACCATCATTATTTTAGTACAATTGAAATAAATTGTTACACATTATGCATTTAGAAATTTCTAATGACTAATGTTATTATTTGATTATACCTTTTTATTAAGCTGTGTTCAACACCTCATCTTGTGATAGTTGCTATTCCATAAGTTATATTGAAAATTATTTTTCTTTTTATAATTAATCTCAGTAGGAATTACTTTTTATAATTTCGTTATTTATGTGATTTTTATCACTAAATTAAAACAAAATAAATAAATGTTTTAAGTTGTTTTTAAATTAAAGTATATGCCCAGTGGTCAAATTTGGAATCATTTGGAAAGTGGGGCATAATGATCTTTTTAAATAATTATACTATTACTTTTTTAATATCACTAAACTAAACTATGGAAAGAGTGTGAATATCAGTTCACACAAACAAATGGGAAATAGTACATATTTTGGCCTCTTTTTTTTTTTTTTTTTTTTTTTTTTTTTTCCCCTTGAGTATTATCTACTTGTAAAACTATTTTTATAAGTTTCTGTAAAAAACTTTTAAAGAAATTTCAAAACGTGAAAATGGTATATAGCTAATTGGATTTTGAGTGTAGTTCCGTGAAGGAGAATCATAACGTTTTGCAAATTTGTTTTCGCTTTGCTGACTAACCATTGTTTGGTATGCGACTACCGTAGGGTCTGTTGCAATTGCAGAGTATGAAGAACGCAGGCAGCACCGTGTTCCGACACACGGCCACTCCGCCTGACCATTACAGACACACCCCCACGCCACCGGACAAACATTTGTTGAGGTTTGTGTTTATTGTAATACTTTCGACGACCCCGCGGGTCCCGATTTTAACATTTTGAGTGATACATAATAAACTTTAAAAGTGTACCAAATTTCAACCAAATCCATTGAGCCCTTTTAGTCTGAAAGAGTAAAAGAATAAGAGATACTTTAAACTACGCCATCGATATTAATGCGGTTTTCACTTATGGAAAGAGTGTTAAACGAGGAAGGGTTTTATATATAATTTGCAGAAAAAAATTGCACCCCCGCGAAGCCGGGAGCGAGTCGCTAGATTATAGTATTAGAAGGAAGGCAGTTCCAGTCCACAAGAGTTAACATATCCAGAGATGAGTCATGCAATATTTCGTCACTCTGAGATATAAGTGGTAGAATCTTGTAATATATGACGTGTATCGAATTTCAGTCAGTCATAAATCAATATTGTAAGATCTGCCCAACAAAAAAGCTCTCATGTTCCATGGCTGTTAATGTATTTATGTATGTTTCCGTAGACACACCCCTTCACCGGGCGATGTCAAAGCGGGTGCACCCTTGTTGCCAGCAGAACTGTATCCACATTTGGGTCCAGGGAGAGGTAATTGAAATTATTTTTTAATTCTTAAATTATAAATACCATTAGAAATGACTTTAGTCATTTCTTTCAATAATTAGTCATTACTTCAATAATAATACTTTAAATTACTAATTATTATTATTTCAGATAAACTAGTGCGCCAAGAAAACTTGCTGGCCTACGCTCGCGGTGGCGTAGATCTGTCGCTGGGCGGCGCGCGGAGCGCAGCCAACGGATCGTCTTCATCCCCGGCCCCTTCGCATCCCGCGTCCCCCGCTCTCTCCGTACGGGATGCGCCCACGATCAACAACCTCATATCCAGGGTGCAGCCGAGGATGCCTCACGCACGAGTCGACGCCCTACTGGAGCGTCTTGCACCCTCCCCGGTGTCCCCTCACTCCGTGATAATGCACTCGCGCGTTGCCCCGACTCCCTCCCCGCCATCGTCCAACGAAGACTCGGCGGATTCATGCGGAGCGCCGCCCGGGTCCAAGCGGAAAAGAAAACCGGAACGCACAATTCGCGTACCCTTAGTACCGCCCCCGCTTGTACCTCCCACCGTCTCGGAACTCCCGCGTAACCCGGATATCGCACAGCCTGCGTCAAGGGTGTCCCCCCCGCCCAAAGACAATCCCCAGCCTGTGGAGAATGGTGATACCCCGCACGAGAAAAGCAACGGTCCCGACCCCGCGAACAAACCGCCCACACCACAACCGGAGCAACCGCACGCCAAGAGAAAAGAAAGATCCGGCTCCTCGGAGACGATAGACGACATCGCAGCCATGATTGCCAGCACCAATTCACAAGAGAAACTCCCGGAGCCAGTCGAACCGGAACCATCTGAGATGTCAGATGCTCCGGCCACCGTCGACAAGTTGGAGAGTGTCTTGGCGAGCCCTGAACCCGCAAGAGAGCATCGTACGCCCGAACATCAAGCGGTAGAGAAGACTCCGCCTAGAGACGAACCGCCACGGATAGAGGAACCGCGAGACACTTCGCCGGTCGAAGCCGCAGTGGCTGCACCCAAAAGGAGACGCAGCACGAGAAACTCTAACTCAGATTCGGTTCAAGCGACTAACGTGCCAGTAGAATCGCCGTCAGAAGCGAAACCCGCAGAGCCCGAGGGTCAACCGAGTGCAGAGCCTGCCGCGGCCAGTTTTGTAGAAGTGGAAAATCAATTGGAGAAAATGTTTGCTGGGATCGGAGAGCCTCCGTCCAACGAGACGGAGGCGCAAACGACCAAATCTAAACCGCGACGGAAGTCTGCTCCGACCAAGGGAGAGACTAAGAAGGTTTCGCGTCGGTCGAATCGAATGTCGCTAGAGGATAAACCCAAAAAGAAGGGTAGAAAAGTCCCGAAGAAGTCGGGGAAAGGTGCGAGGGAATGTAGGAAGGAGGTCGCCAAAGATGCGTACGATTCGGGCAGCAACGCTAGTTCATCGCGCTCCCGAGGGCCGTACATAGCTGTTAGGGGCCCCCACGATTCGCCCCTGTCGGTGTCTGTGATGAATGCGGGGTGCGGTGGGGAAGAGGAGGGCGAATCCGGCTCGTCTCGGCGGAAGGGAGAGGAGTTCCGCAACGGGCTGCGTCGCGCGCGCGGTTTGCACTGCAGCACGCTAGGGCTCCGCTACGACGCCACGACGCCGGATGCGACGTGGCTGTGCGCCTTCTGCCAACGAGGCCCTCACGCGCATTCGCTCGGGGACCTCTTCGGCCCATACACCATCGACACGGATTGCGACGAATACAGGTATCTTTATCTATACTTATATATTTGTATTTGTTTCTATGTGGAGAATAATCTCTATGATTTTTTCTATTTGGTAGAAAGAGATCAAAATGTTCACTACGTGTGAGACATCAGCCTAGTTTTATAAGTTAACTGCGACCACATAATAGTATAATATATGTTCAAGCGTGTGAAGAACATTGCCCCATTTCCCAGTTGACTAAATTCTACAGCCTTGATTGATATAAAATTTTGTATACTGTTACTGCAATGGTATTTCCATGGTATGGTAACCTTGACCCGATGCTGCAGTATCGAATAGTCTGCGGGACACCCAACTCCTCGGCAATTTACAGCAGATATAGCGTGTTTGGGCTCAATAGAAAGTCAAGAGTTACTTTATAATTTTAATTATAGCTTGTTATTGTTACATGAGTGATTCTGTGGTAAAAATGTGGTGGTGTGACAGGGCGCTGGACGAGGCGACGCGCAACAAGCATTCGGCGTGCACGGAGGTTTGGTTCCACGAGGAGTGCGCGCTGTGGGCGCCGGGCGTGGTGGCGTGCGGTGCGCGCGTGTGGGGGCTGGCGGCGGCCGTGTGGGGCTCGCGCGGCTGCGTGTGCAACGCGTGCGGGCGGCCGGGCGCGGCCGTCGCGTGCGGCGCTCGCGCCTGCACTGCGCGCGTGCACGTCCCCTGTGCGACGCTGGCGCGCTGGACGCTCAGCGACCTATTCCGGGCGCATTGCGCGCTGCATGCCTAGCGGTTGCCCAGGAGCATCACGCTCGTCACGGGCTCCGTCAAGGAACTCATTCCTCTGGACACCTCGTAAAAGGCCATCTATTGTTTTCATTCAATTTTTGGTTTGAACCAGTCTCGAGGAATATCATATTAGAAACATTTAAACCAATTTGAGGTGTGTAATGTTAATTACATGCCATATGCTATTTAAACACATCAAAGAAACAATTGAGTCGTCTTCAAAATAGGTAATGAGAAAATAAGAAATCATAGTCATTTCGTTCTCAAAAAACACTATTACGAAAATTATAGTTTGTGCATACTATCTCTATGCAGAAATTTGTCATCAGATTAAGCACGACGAGGCCTTTACTGGTTTGCCGGGATTCGAACAATATCCCGAAGACAAGAATGAAATTTCCGGTGCTTTTAGGATGTGTTATTCTATATTGTTTTTAGTATTGAAATGAAACACTAGATAAGTTTCTCTGATGATATCTCTACAAATGCGAGACTGGCTCGAACAAAGATTGCTATGGAAACGAGGTTAAACATTTCGTCTTACAAACTTAATTTTGAATGAGAAAAAACTCAGTGTGTAGTGTTGTTCGTACCGGAATACTGTTCATAGAAATTAGATTACCTCGAGAAGATACACAAATTTTGAAAAAGTGCATATTAATAGTGTGTGTACATATTCTTTGTGATAAATACAAAACCCTCTGTGAAGGTGTGAGGCACTCATTTGTAATTATAATGTTATAGTATATATATATATATATGTAGTTAAGGTGTAAATTTGCTATGAATTTAGTATACTCATTTAGTTGTGTGATATATCCGAGTGTAGAATCTCTTGAGGGCGTTTAATACGAAAATTTCAATTCAAGTTATTCAAGTTTTTTTTTTTTACTAGGGTCTATGGATATAAGCATCCAAATGCGTAAATGCGGAACTTCCGCATCGATTTAGACATCCGCATCCCCAATAAAATCAATTCTTATTTTTGTCGAAGCGATTTATTTAATTTAAATTCTTTCAATTCTCTACTAAAAGATTATTACTCAATAAAAAATATATATTAAAATGATCAATTTAAATCATTTATTTCTGCATTAAAAGTTAAATATTTAAAAAAAAAATCCTAAAATCCTTATCTGTGGATGTTGAAAATTGTGTATCCCTGGTACTTAAATACAGCCAATCATGTATGTATGTCTGCAATGGGGATGTTGACTATTTTTTGGGAAAGTGTTTAAAAAAACATATATAAGTACCTAAACATAGCTCAAAATATTTAGTATTATTTATTTATATACAACTAAAATATCGTGTAAATTTCGTTCACGTGACCGTTGTGACGTCACTTGTTCGCAAACATGTACTTTTTATTGGTTTTTCAAGTTTTTCAAAAGTTCAGGTATTCCATTATGGAAAGTATATAGTTTCGTGGCAAAATTATATTTCACTAACTGTCGCACGCGACTTTGTCCGCGTAACTTTATAAAATATCGTATATTAACCTATGTTACTTATTATGTGTAGCTCTCTTTCTATATAGGTGAAAGAATTTTTAAAATTGGTTGAGTAGTTTTTGAGTTTATTCATTTATTACAAACATACCAAAAAAGAAATGTTCTTTCTTTATAATATTTTATTTGAACACGAGTCAACATCCTTAAAATTTCACAAACGATCGTATTTCTTCTGTCAACACCGAATCGGTCTCGGTGAAAGTTTTCACAATTTTTAATCTTTACAATATTTTTATTGTTGTAGGTATAAAAGGAATTTGTAGATATATTATTATTATTTTTGGGACAAATGATGATGTAACATCATCGTATTGTGTAATACACATTCGCGTATTGTATACATACAATCATTTTAGATCGTAGATTAAATTTAAAATAAAATAAAAATAATGTTGTACACAATTTACAATTAATCTGGACTTAGATGTAAATATTGTTATATTGTATTGTAAATACAAGTTTTACGCTAACAGTGATTGAAAATAAATAAATAAACGTGTAGGTACCGATAGTTTTATGAGTTCACACAGTATTCTAAAGGCGTTGAGTTGTAAGTAAAGAAATACTTGCATTTTTAATCAATCAAATTGTGGTGAATACGAATTATGATAATTTATTAGTATCTACTTTTGTTTTTAGGGTAGATTACAATTTAACTTTGCTAAATGTGGGTATTTTCAATTTCATGTCTCAATAAATGGGTAGTTTTTGCTATGATTATATACATATATATGTATTTGTTTACATTCTGTGGGTAAAAATAGTCTGGTGCATTACTTTTTTTTAATTTTGTAGAACGGATATTTCTAACTTTTTTTGATACTAGAAAATTTTATTAATTGTGATTTTTCTTTTTTTACATATCGCGTCGAGTATAGTCGCCGTTTATTATAGTATTGTTTGAAAATGCAAGTTTTTTTTTTTGTATTTTTTATTTAATACGATGACTATGTGAAATTGCAGTGATATTAATATATATATATATATATATTTATATATATATACAACATATTATGATTAAAATCAATATCCGTAGTGATATCTTTTTCGTTTTTACAACAGTTTAGTTGCCATCATAATAAAAAGGATAAATAACTAGTCTGAATAAGGTTTCTTGCGGGGGATTCAAGGTTTATTATGAATATAATAAGTAATAATAATAATTAAAAAAAAATGCAATCCTCTTTTTAGCTTGGTATATAAATAGTATGTGGATCATACTATAGTAAATATATTGTTAAATCACAAGTAGACAATTATGGTTGAATGGAGTTCATTACGCTTATGTTGCCATTTTTATATTTTGTGCGAGCTCGAAACTGGCAACACTGGCCGGAAAAACCGGGGAATTCCAATTTGAACTTGAATTTTTTTTTCTTTTAAACTGTTTGGTGTCTGTTTGTTTATTTGGATCGATTAGGTTTTTACCCGTTACCCGAACTCGTATAAAATATAAAAAAGTATAATAATGTATCTGGTTTAAAAATTAGCTATAGACATGTTTTTTGCCAAAATGGGCGCTCGCGGGCAGTTAAATGGTGAATAATGAAGTGAAAGAATTCGTGTACTTTAATTAAATAATAATTCCAGTAAATAGAGAAATAGACGGTATTTATATTAGAACATTTTTAAGGTACAAATTTATCGTAGGAAGGTTGAAAGTTTGGCCAGTTTAGAGTTTTTAAAATTTATTCTAATGAAATAGAGGCATGAATTAAATGCAACCAACGAGCATAATATGATGGCGTTCGTCGCGATCCAAAAAAAGCCTTTTTGTAAATGGTGTAAGATTCTTTTATTATCACATACGTCAAATGTCTACTTTCTTAAGTATGTAATTGTTATAAATTATATTTATCATGACATTATAAGCAAATTGAAATACAACATGTTTAAAACGAGTGCGTTGACATTTTATTTTTTTTAAATAACACAATAATGCGGTCCTTCAAGTCGGATAATGCTAGAAATGAAGTTCGCTCAAGTGAACACTGTAGCCGTAAAACGAGATTTTGATCGAATTTCCAATTAGCTCCTAAACGCTATACTATCGTGCTCCATATATTCCCCAGACTGATTTTCCTCAGACATTATAGCCAAATTAAGATACATGTTTAAAACGAATACATTGACGTTTAATTTTTTAAATAACAACACAAACATGTGGTCCTTCGAGCCAGATACCGTAAAAATAGTGCTTTATTTCTAACTGTGGCTAGGCTCTTCTAAATGAAGTTCGCTCAAGTGAACACTGCAGTCGTAAAACGAGCAAGTAGCCGCAATGGAGTGATTTTGATCGAATTTCCAATCGGCTCCGTACGCTATGCTGTCGTGCTCCATATATTCCCCAAGGACTGTGGGTTTCTCTCGCAGCGTAAGCAGTCTGAACCCGCCATACATGCAGGCCGCTAAAATGTAGCTCGGTTGAAAAGGGTGAAACTTTAGTCTCCAAACTCCGCCACCCACGTCACTCTCGCAGAGGCATCGTTTCAAACTCCTCGCGTCCCACAGACGGACTGATTCGTCGTAACTAAAAAACAAATTTATAAAGAGAACATTCTTCAATATTTAGTTCTCTATAATTTACTCCTTCAAAAAATATCTTAAAAGTGTCTATGTATCTAGGCTAGGGAATAGGCAGGAGATAATAAAGTCGTAATTTAAAATGTTAAATCCATTATTTAAAAAAAATATTAGTATGAAAAAACGAACTGTCAGTTAGTTAGTATATGCTAGCGACCTATAGCTTCTCACAGATGCATTCTTTTTGTGCAAATGAGATATACAAACTTTCCTCGTTTATCGCTGTTCTCTTTATTGGAAATCATGGGGAGAAGTGGCTTTATAAATCGTGTAGATATTATATCGTATATCTAATAAAAATGTCTTACTATATTATTATAATGATGTATGGTAAGAATTACTAAAAATTGGAATCAATTGGTCGTCTGTCTTATCCCTTATTCAAGCGTTGCGTTCCTATAAACACTCACTGTTCATTTCTTAAACAAATAAAGGTGAAAAATTTGGCATAGTTGAATGTCACACTGACCTGCCAGTCAGAAGCTGATGCTCTTCTTCTATATTTGACCTTACAGAGGTAACTCCAGCCTCATGACTCCTATTGGTGACAACGGCCTCTTTAACCCTCGAGTCGAAGCTTTTGAACACACAGTCGTCACCTCCTAAGAATAAATTAATTACAGGCTTTAAAATGCAGTTAACTACTGGCATTTTATTTTGCGCCTTCGTAATGCGTATTACCTCGTATGTCTAAAATATTTTATGAATAAATTCACATTTAAAAAGGCAGTGAAACTAAAAATATTTAATTACTTATGGTACTCTAAATATCAACGTTAATTAAGAAGTTTTATTCAAGAAATGTACACAATATATGTACTAAAAAAAACTGCTTAAAAGGGGAATTTATTGACTACATACCTGAATAAAAGACATTTGTATTCCAATAGTTGAAAGCAGTTATCCAAGCCTCAAACCCATGTGCCGGCCAAACGTTGATCGTATGCAAACCGTCTCCGCACAATTTCAACAGCGTGACGTTACCCGCAGAATCACTAACAACCAAATAGGGCTCATGCGAACACAACTTGTTCGTCGACCAATCGAGAGAGAGCGCTAAAATGTCTTGACCAATAGAATATTCTGTCCACAATTTCAAACGCAACGTTCCAACCTCCTCGACCAATCGATAAATTTGTATCGTGCCTTCCGATGTGACTGCAGCTAAAACGGGGGTGCCCTGTAGAGGGTGATAACACCATTTCTGGTCTAAAATACCACTTGTGTTTATAGTTTGTATTGGTGTTATTTCGTCAACCACGAATAGGTATATGCAACCGAGTCTTGTCTGTTTACCCTCTTGATTACCTGTAGAAGACATTTTTTTAATTTAGCTGTTTTATGCTAAGGCATGGCAGATAGGTGGACAGTCCACTTGATAATAATTAACTGAGATATCAGAACTAATAAGGTGACCCCTAACTTACTCTGATACACAACAGCACACAATCAGTTATTTGACAGTTATATAAGTAAGTAACTATTAGGTTTTTTTTTTTCACTCCTATAAGTTTTTCGAAAGTTAAAAAACTTAGACTGTGCTTAATATTAACTTACAGTAAATTTAATATTCACCAAGTCGAGCCGTAGGCCGTCCACTTCTGGACATTTATATTTCCCATAATTTTCCAGTAGGAGGGTCAGAAGCATCTGGATCCTGGATCCCCGCGGCTGTCGGCTTTCCTAACTATGGGTATAGCCTAAAGCCACTTCAAATTACTAAATCTCCGAGTTATGTCGGCGACTATTGTTTGTCTACGGATCTCATTTCTGATTCGATCTCGCAGAGTAACCCCTTTCCATAGCTCTGTGAGCGAAGTTCGGCTTTCTTACGAAGCCCATAGTTAGACTACATTTCAGCGCCATGCCTACCCATTGTCACTTCAACTTATTAATTAGTAAACTTAATATTATTTTGTAAATAATTATAAAAAAATAATTAAGTCACGATAAAACTAATCATACCTTCATCTTTCTTGTCCAGTTGATAAGTTCCGCAAACAAACACGTTGCGATAATGTTCAATGGGACACCATTCCACAGAATCTGCACAGTACATCGTATTCCATTTCCACTTGTTATTCCAAGCCAACATTATTGGACTCGGTATGCAGGCACAAGAACTCTAAAATTTAACAAAACATGATTAAATATATGATAAACTATATAGGGTAATGAGTAATCCCTAGGTAAGTTTAGGTATATGAACTCTAACCTCAATATAGGTAATTCAAATATAAGTAGGTATGCAATTTGCAATTAATTTTAATATATTTTAAGTTATTGTTCAATTGAAAGTCAATAAAACCTTGTACAAGTTGTTAAACCACAGGTTTAGGTACCAACGCTACCTAGGTACTACTAATACATGCACGATTTAAGTACGTAATTATGTACAATAATTAGCAGACATTTATGTATTCTGGGCTCCATTGGAGCGATACGAATAGTGTAATGATTTCACAATTTATACAGGTTATTATAAAATTGATTACATTACAAATATATATAAAATTATGGAAAAGCCCGCGAATTATCATAAATGCCTAACTTCTTATATCTTTCTTTGACTTTCTTTGTTTTTTTTAAGCTTTCACACCTTAACTACTAAATCGGTCATTATGAAATTTTGCATACCTACACGTTGTCAAGGAAAGGGATACAGAATAGGGCATAGGGTACCTTTCATCAAGCAAAAAGTACTGTTTCCGAGTGATCTAAAAATAAATAAGTCTGAAATTAATAAGACCTAAGAAAAAACAGCGCGGCCGAAGTCGCGGGCAGAGGCTAGTATTCTATATATATTCTTCTGTACGTGTGTATGTATGTCAGTTAATTCCGCCTAAACCTTTCGTGTGTTTGGTTGGTTTAAATTGACAATTATATAAATTCTATTTTTAGGTTTAGGTCGGCAAGGATGTTGGCGATCCACTTGGCTACTGTCGTCTATTAACACTTAACTATTGACAGAAGCAGGGGCTGCAAGTGCGCTGCCAACCTTAGTTGGATAAGAAAAAAGGGTATGAGGGATAGGAATAGACTTTGTCATGTGTTAACTACTCACTTGAATAAATGTTTTAACACCTAAGAAAGAGGAGCGTAGACGAAGTCGCGGGCAAAAATTAGTACTGATATAATGAAGATAAGTTTTATAAAAAAGCTCGAACTGATTTGAAAAACTCTTTTTGCATTTGATAGCCATAATTCTTCAAAAAGCTACTATACACAAATCAGTTAAAATAAAACAATTCCGTAATTAAGAATCCATTTATTTCCAATAAAATCTTTCCATACATGAATAAATAGAGCAGAACTACTCCTATATAATACCATAAACTGTAATTGATTCAACATTATCTTTATTCATAATTTGTACTGTTTTATGGTTCGTCACTTAGGTACAATTAATATAGGTACATAATATATGTATATAAAAGACAACTAAATTTGTTGGTCAATAATCACAATAACCAAAAAAATGTGTAATAGTAATTCGAAGTTTCAATTAATTGTACAAAATAATAAAATACCTACCTACAATCTAAATCTGGCCAATAACACTGCAAAATTATCTTAAAACTACAGTAAGTAGGTTACAAAAGAAAATAATATTTTATAAAAAAAGAATTTTAGTTATTATGCTCTTAATAATTGTAAACGTCTTAAAATTTCATTAATAGATTAAAACTAATATCATTACATTGTTTTTTCGTTTAAAAAAATAATTCAGACTGAGCATTGCTTTATTCTATATTATATCATTTTTTTCAAATATAAATTTTTGAGATTCTTTTGAATTTAATTTATTTCTGAACGTTACAATATATTTCACAAATTGCTAGAATCAAAAAATTACGACAGGGTTGCCACTTACACAGTAATACGAATAAAGATAAATTTTACTATAGTTAATGTTTTATAAAAACAAAAGGCAAAATGGCACAAAAAATGGTCCGTATGAAATAAATAATTGAAATAAAAATGCTAGTAGGCCGCAATTTAGTCAGGAAACAGACACTTTGCAAAGGAAAGAACTTTTATATCAGTCAGACCCGTCTTTTATTAAATACATCCTAATCGATTGATTAAATATAGAAATCAATTATAAGTTTTAAAAAAATCTTTACGTTGGCAGCCCTACCGTTTCAATGGCCTTCGTATCGAGTTCAACACAATAAATGCGATAAGTACATACATTAATGGTAACTTATTTTAAACATTAAAATCTATTCGTAATTCTTCTTAGGGCTACTTTCATACTACGTATACTTCACGGCAGTTGGAACTACTTACGAGAATTTACATTTTTGTAATGTAATTTTCTTTCGTCATTATTATGTACAGTCGACAACAGAACGCGTTCGAAATATAACCACTAAAAAACGGTAAAAACAAAATTACCGGTAAATTAATTATCGAAAATTATATAAAAAAATTTGAACTACGGTTTACATAAACTAAATATTTACAACTTAACATTAAAAATCCAAATCGAATAAGTGTTCACAAGTAAGTTTTTAGCTATTTCCTGTCAGTTTATTAGGTTGAAATTAGGCTCAAGTACACAAATTATATAATGTTTTCTACAATAAAATAGTTTTAAAACTACGCCAATTACTAATGCGCAAAAATCTTGTCATATTGACGGCCACGTGACGTCATCAGCAACTAAAAACTCGCCGGCTAGTGTTGCTAACGATACCGAGTGTGTCACAAAATGACGTCACAAAAAATGGCAGCCAGGCGCATTAGCAATTTGCAGGGCAATAGTAGCAAAGGCAATTGGTCCAAGAAGGCAATAATACGTCTGACATAAAATAATGCCCATAAAATCCATGTAAACACTTTGACAACTTTATCTTGCGCCAAAAAATAGATTAAAAACTTATTTGTGATAAAAAAATTTACGACAATAATGAGCATGTGTAATTTTATTATGTTATTATTATATCTTATGAATTACATTAATAATTAATCTAAGTTGAGGTCACACGATTGGCTTATAAGTTAATATTTATCTGAGCGTAGTATTCAATCAGAATCAACGGCAACAACTTGATACAGAATTTTGATTGGGCAATAAAAATCATTTAGGTAAGTATATTTTTGGCAAGATTGCTTTTTGTAAAGCAGTATGGTAACAAAATTAAAAAATATAATGTAATAATGAAAAACAACATTAGGGAGAAATCTAAACATTAACCCTACTAACATAAAAGCGAAACTTTGTAAGGATGTATAGATGTCTGTCACGTCTTCTCACAAACACTACTGAACAGATTTCGATAAAACTTTCACACAATTCCAGTTTATGCATCGGAATAACGCACAGGCTAAACAAAGGTTACAAAGATGTAAAGCCGCTGAGCATAAAAGCACTCGCATACTGATTAATCGCAAAATCTCAAAAACTACTAAGCTCCTAGTGTCAAAAAATTGTCAAAAAAAATGGTGCTTTATTACAATGTACATCAAGTTGTGGCCGTTGCTCTTACGATTTCAAGTATCAAATGCCACAATATTACTGTTTCATATTACAATTAAATTAATTGTTACAAAAATACTGCTATAAGAGGTATGTAAAATATGTAATATTAAATTACTTCTTCGTGTCCTGACTGCAAAAAATCATATAAATTTTATTAGTTTAAAACCACTGTCACTAATCATAATTGAACATCAGAAAAACTCTGGTTTTTGAACAATTATTCAAGTTTTCCACTAAAAATACTAATTGCACATCAAACAAGCTATAATTAATCATTATAAACTAACCCTTGAACTTCTAAAGTTGTAAAACATTTTTAAATAAAATTCTTGTTAATTTTTTTTTTTGAATAGTGATTTTAACTTTTAAAATTTCAGGACACATTTTACAATATTCATGGCTAATTTTTATTGTAACTATGCAGTCAGGCAGTAATCAATCTTATTACTATGTTAAATTATTCATTTTCAAATTTGGTTAAAAAATATTATTTTTTATAAACATTTAAATATGTCTGCGCTTAGTTTATGGCGTGTATAAACATTTAATTTAAAATATTTCCTATTATTGTGTGTCTGAGGTAGATGTTCACAATAAATATTTTGCAATCACAGCCTATTGTGTTCGGGGCACGACCTGGTACTAACTACTCAGGAACACACCTATTAAGCATACTGATGCTAATAAAATTCAGGACATTTTAAGTGTTCATGAATAAATTGACTCTTATGAGAAATCTCTTTCAACATATTCCTCATGGCCGGACTGCACTAAAGCAGAGAGAAAACGAATGGAGCAGAGATGTGTTGTTACACATAGTTTACCAATATCCGGTCCACTCCATCTCTTATCTGGTCAGCTTAACTTAAGATGAGCAAAGCAGAGATGAGTAAGTAACGAAATCCTATTGGTTGTTTCTAATACATATCTCATAACCACTTTGGCGGGAGTCAGGGCCTTAACGTGTGTCATATATCTGATGCATAATGCACAGAGCCACTAGAATAGGTTACTGAAAAATAGTAACAAGCAAATATCAAATTTACAATAATGTTGAATAAAATAGAATTGTTGCGAACTTCTTTGTAAAAAAATTGTATTTTTTAAGAATTTTGGTTTGTATTCTTTTTGGAAAAATAAAAAGTAATTGCTTTTTTGCTGTCACATATTTTTGTATAATCGATAACGAAACATCATCCATAGAACATGTAATATATTGTATTCTTATTATATATACAGTCCATTTGTCTCATTGCTCTTCAATAATAATTCAAGCTCGCCAGTGGTACAGAGATAAAAAATATTTTTGACATTATTTCTAATTAAAACAAAAGACTAATAATAAAATTTTGTATCAATAAGAAATCACAGTCTCTTGGTCTAAAAGAGCAAATGATATAGCTTTTTTTTTTCAAAAATAAATGAAGTTTATACATTCTTGATAATTTGTTACTTGTCCTTTATAAAATACTGAACAAACCAGAAGTTTTCTATCATAATTTGTGGACTGTGTTTAAAAAGTATTCATAAATGTATAGAGTTGGGAATGTAAATAGATATACAATAGAATGGCATTAATTCCTCTAGATCAGTCTTTGTGCCCCCTTGTGGGCGCTGCAGGCCTAAAGGGGGGCGGTAAGAGACCCAGAAAAAAAATGGGGGCATTGTGTAGAGGCTTGGGGGGTGATTTGTAATTTCATTTAGCTAGGATGGGGGCGCTAAAAAATAATTTACTCTCAAAGTGGGCAGTAGACAAAATAAGTTTGGGAACCCCTGCTCTAGATAGTTATTTTTACGCAATAACAATAAACAAGATAGTATAATATAAATATAACATTCCTATGTACTTTATGTAGGTCCACAAAGTGACTACTCAATATTAGGAAAACTACTCTCAAATTACAATAGTTTATTATTTAAATTCATATGTGGTTTGTTCAGTATTCTGAGCTGTGATTATTATTAAAAAAAAAAATTCTCAGTGTCACTAAAAAAGAAAATTTTAGGAGTCAATAATGTTTGCAACTTTTATGATTGTAATATTTCAAAACTCTCAAATGGAGAGTTTCCCTCATATCTTCCAAAAAAACTAAGACAATAAAATAAAACTTTACAAAACCAAGGAAACCCAAATTTCCTTCTTTGGACCCCTGGGTGACAAAATTTTTATTGAACTGCATTGTATACCCAGAAATTTTTTTCTTCTTCAAAAAAAATTACCAATGAAATATTCCTAACCAGGAAGAAATAAAAAACACAAAAACTACTTTAAAAAAAAACATGACACTCTTAAATTTAATGTCTAAGTACCCTGAATTATATTTTATTATTCTAATAAATTAGACTACATAATTCTTGCGTGAGAATATTAAGTAAAATATTTCATTACACTACAATTATCATGAAAAATATTAATAATCACATATAATATATATATATTACCTCTGAATTTTTGTAAGCTAAACAAATGTATCAACTTGAAGCATATCACTGTGTTTCTTATTACATAATTAACACATCTTTTGTATGAAATGTTCAAAGCAAAAGATTGTATTAATACCACACATGAAAGTTAAAATTGGGTAATTTTGTCTAAACGTTGACACTATTTGATTTTCCTTGTTTCAGGAATGGTTCCCTCAATACAACTAGCAGTCACAAAATAAAGAATGGTATACTAGAAATTGACTTTAAACCCGTTTGACGACTTACTGCCGTGCTGACCGTTCGGTTTCGATAAGACATTCTCTCACAAGTATACGCGCATGCACTATACCTCGTTTCAGGCGTTCCGCAGAACTGCGACTGCCGGAGTAACTTGGTCTCACTTCTTTACCCATCTCCTCGATCACAGCCAGCAACTGAGCGTACTTAGACATTCCATTGTCCTTGTCCTTTCCGTTGGACGATGGCGATGATGCAGGAACAGTAGATATTGTTGCATGACTATTCCCGTTATGAGATAGATCCTTGTGAACATTCTTCCCGCTCATCGGTATAGCCGTCACAGTGACGTCACTTAATTTCGATTCCACCGCCTGAATATCCATCGCCTCCATATCCGCTGAAAACGTCAAGCGGCTTCAGCAAAACAAAAGAAATTAAAAGAATTGGTTTAAGAAACGGAAAACTTACCTATTACTAACCCGATAATTAAAAAAAACAGACACGAATAACAAAACTCCACACGAGGGATTTAAATTATAAACGAATAAACTATACTAAAATGAAATTTATTGGAACATACCTAATCCGATCGCCTTCAAGAAGAAAACGGAAAGTTGAACAACAGGACCGACCGATATCCGTCGATTTATTGTATTTATAAGTTTACACTTGTTTTGGTTTTGAGAAAAACAAGTAGAATACGCTATATGTTAAATAAATGCAACTAATTTACCCGTATTTTCTTAATTATTTTAACAATCAATTAACAATAAACAACTCGTACATAAATTACCTCATTGCTCATTGACAAGATTTTATAATATAATCTAATATCTATCGCCTGTCATGTCATAGTCATAGACCAACAAATTGTTCATTCAGTTCATGACAGTCAGAATGAAGTATCTATTTATGTATGTATTTAGTTTGTGGTCAGAATTATTATATTCTACACGTATCCTACTATCCTACCTTTCAAGCTGGAACCACAAAGTACTTATTATATATGGCTGGAACCAACCATCCATAACCATTAACAAAATTTCATTAAAATCAGTTTTGGTTTAATTATTTAGCGTGAACAAACAACCTGACACGTATACCTATACGTATATTAGGATTAACTTGAATTAACCTGAAATCTATACATACAATAATGCTTTTTTATTTCAGATAAAATTGTTCAAGCCTCAATTGTTTACACAGAATACTATATATTCTATTCACTATGTCACATAAATCCTGTGGCTGGCAATCTGGCATAATACTTTATCACAATTTATACATAATACACCCCTATATATATATAATATTGTGAATTGTGATAATTTATAGGCTGGGTATCAGTTTTCGTTCTTAACTTTTGTTTTGTTCAATTAAATGAAATCCTATTTATAACGCGATCATCCTTACTAAACCCGTTTGCCTGGCCTCATCTTATTATAATGATAATGATTTTTATTTATTGGAGTATGAAACGACGACAGATCACGATTCAATCTAAAATGATCAAATGAATATAAATAATAAAACAATAAGAGGTCAGTGTTAAGTGATTCTCCGCCCACTGTAGAGCCGGGGATCATTATGCGATTAGCGAAGCGTGTTTTGTGAGCGGCGGGGTCGTGATGCGGCGATTTATGTCATTGGGATGATACTTGGTTAAGTAAGGATGACTGCCGAAGTCGAGAGAGTGTCTCGGCCCAATTCATTGCTACTGGAGGTTCCACCACCGGAGCGTGAGCCTCTACGCTTCGATGTGCAGCTAGTCGGAGCACCACCAGAGGTGGAACAACTGGTCAACAATATAAAGCAAGTGGCTGAAGATTTCCTTTACCATTGGAAAACTTTTCCTATAGGTGAGAGTTAGAAACCGGCATATCGATGGTTAAGAGAACAGATGTGGTATGTGCAAAAAATTAAATTTTACTGTATAGACATTTTAAATTATCTAGTCTTAAGTAATTAATTAGTGGTTACCACCCTAGTTATTAGTTAATTATGTTACAAGTTACCACATTAATTACTTACCACATTGTGCTCTAAGCCATCAATATATTCAACTTAAGTTTTTGTAGACTGGCAATGATAATTTTTATGTATAATTTTTTTCTATCACATTAGTAAATATATATATAGTCTAAAAATATATGGAATGTTTGCCATTAACATAAAAAAATACCTGGGTAGTATTGTTCTAACTAAACAATAATAATAATAATGAGAGTTTATTTGGTACATAAGATATATTTCATTTTTTGGTTCTATCTTAGAATTAATTCTAATTAGCTTAATTCTTTTCTTTCTTCTATTTACAGTACACCCGGTTTATTACAACTAAATAAAATTATAAAGTTCACTATAAAAATATTAAATTAACTATAAATTAATAGGCCTCCATTTTTATAAGCTTGAAACAAGTTTAGCAAGACAAACTTTATTTCCTAGACCACATTTTCCTTTCCAATCCTTTATTCTTAATCCTGCTATGGTCAGCAGCACTCTTGCAGTACCAGACGTATTGCTTGTTTTATAGGTGACGAGCCACCTACCACCAAGTGGACTGTTAGCCTGTCTGTCTACCTTAAAATTATAATAAATGTCTGAAAATGTATTAAGAATGTCTGATAAGTAGGCTCAATTTTATGATGATTGAAAACCAGAGCCCCTAGCAAATTTTTTAAGATTTTAATGCAACTACAACCTTAATTTTATAATTAACAATTGACCTACCCAGTATATCCCTTTTTTGATAAGTGAAAATAAAATAAAATTTGAGCGATTTAGGGGTCCATAGAGGACAAACATACTTACATTGATAGGTACATATATAGGATTATCATTAAAAAATAATTGTAAATAGGTTTAGACAAGTAGTAATGTTAATTAATTACATAAGAAGATATATATTGTTTTAACAAAAAGAAACATAATGAACAAGAATGTTTTAATTGCCACCATTGTATTGATTTTCTCTTTCAACTATTCTCTAATTAGATGTAATTGTGGCTTTTTACTTGCTTGCAATTGAAAGCAAGCAAACAGTAATAGCTGTGAAGCTACAACTATTACATTCTAACTTATTTATAATATATAAATGTGAAAGTGAGTTTGTTTGTTACGTTTTCACTCCTTAACTACTCAACCAATCGTTATGAAACTGCATACACGTTATCAGGGTTACAGAAAAGGACATAGGGTACTTTTTATCCTGAAATAAAAGTACTGTTTCTGAGATTATGTAAAAAAAAAAATGCCTGTCAAAATATATCAGCAGAAAAGATTGAGTAAATGTTTTAATACCTTTGAAAAGTGGCGGGGATGAATTCACGGATAGAAGCTAGTCTATGCTAATATAATAAAGAGAAAAGTTTTGTATTTTTGTTTGTAATGAACAAACTCACAAACATTTGGACCAATTTTAAAAATTCTTTCACCCGTAGAAAGCTACAGTATCAGCAAGTAACATAGGCTATATTTTATAAAGTTATGCGGGCGAAGTCGCGTGCAACAGTTAGTTAGTAATAATATAAGAATCTCCAAGGGTTTTTTCATTTGAGACAATGTAATTTGGTGTCAATTAACTAAATGCATTGCATTTAGTAATCTGTACAATGAATAATACCCTATTTTAAATGAGGTGTCTGCTGTAGGGCATCCACTGCTGGACATAAGCCTCCTCCATGATTTTCTAGTAGGACCAATCAGAAGCAGCCTGGATCCCTTATTTAAATAAATGCTAATCAGTTGATCAGATTAATCAGTTGACTACACTGAATGAACGCTGTGACGACGATGTTTGTTTCAGTACTACCCCAGTCGCGGTTTACAGGCCCTGGAAACAGACCTTCGGATATCATAATAGCACCACCTTGCGACGAATTGGACGCTGCGGCTCTCGACGCTGGTGTGGAGCCTCATCCGCTATCGCCTAAACAACTCCATTCTATTCGAGAAAAGGGGTGAGTTATTACTTTAGGCTTACAGATATCTCAATTCAAAATACAAATTATTTAAGGCTGCATCATAAAAATTCAAAACACTTGCGATAAGACTGCATAGGTGATTGACAGTTTTGTACAGTTGATGCAAAATCGAAGGCGAAGTCACCCAAGTCCCTAATGAGTTGGGAATACATAGTTAAAAATAATGCTATTCACTAACGGGCAGGCAGGGCAGTAACAAACTAGTCAGGCAGTTTGGCGGCAGTAACCAACCACCTGACAGTAGACCACTGTGAGTGAGATAACAGCTTGCATGCTGTTGTGTGTTTTGTGAGAGTAAGATTGGCCGCATAACTATTGTAAGAATTTGTCTATAGAAAATTTCTTACCCCACCGATACTAACCCAACTATCACAAAACTATCGAAATTTTGTTGAGTTTCAGCTGAGTTACTTACAAAGAGTAGGAAAAAAACTAAATCACTGAATCAATTTTGGTGATAAAAAAAACTAAGGAATAAGGACACAAGATATGTTTTTTCTAGTATAGTTTTTAACTGGTCGAGTTTACATTCCAAAATTTTTATTTAACAAGCAACATTTTTGTATCTTCAATTGAGATTCATTTATATCCGTTGCAGTCATTCCCTTTTAACTTGTTAGTACCAATTAATGTTTTCATTCATTGTATTGTGTAACTACCATTTTAAGTTGTAACACTTTCGTAGCTTTTAATTAATTGATTGTCATACTTAATATTTTAGATGGTCAACTTAATATCATTAAGCTGTGATGAGAACACGACTGCTGTATGCATTGAAATAACTTAGTTTTACTTTAAGAAAAAACACAATCAGAAGATATGTTTTGCTTTTTTTTATTTATTTGTATTTGTATATTAACTTATTTAATTATTGTAATATATAGTTCATTTAATTATTTATTCAAACTCTTAAATAATTTAAATAAAAACGCATTTTTTAAAAGACTGTTCCACAGGTTATACATGATAAAGAAGTAGGTAATAAAATTTATTTTGAAGTTATAATTTATTGTATTTATTATTATTTAATATATAGCAATGATAAAATAAATATTGTTGTCATTCATTAAGTACATTTTAATAGATAGTTATCTTGCTTGTAGTTTTATAAATTAACTTCTTATAAGAGATATTTTTTCTCTAAAGCTTACACAAGGACAAAGTATTTAAACCGAAGAAATTAAATACTAAACAATTGGAATCAATACGCGAATGGGGGTATGTCGCCCTGTATATATAAATTATATATATGTTATATGTTTAATATTATATCGCAAACATTGACTCCAATGTGTGGTGTAAATGTCACTATTTGGTTTCAATGTTAACTGATGGTAGCATGCGGAGGCCCATTATAGTGCTTTGATGTTTTTCATATGTAGTATATCATATTATATTTTATTTTCATTGGAATTCATTTATAAAGTATTAGTCTCATTTTTGTGTTTTAGATATTAACCAATTGTACAAAACTCTTGTTAGATTCCTTTGTAAAAACTACTTCAAGCATGAACATGTTTTCGTCCTCCTTCAACGTATGTTATGTCTCGATCGGCGTTATTGCTAATGAAATTAAGTCTAAAATTGAATTGTGGCATGTGGAATTTACGCCTTTTCAGTATCAAACCCTTTTCAGTCTTAGGAGACACCTCATAAGCAGTTTTTTTGTACATCTTTGTAACGATTATTCAATGTTAGAGTAATGTACATATAAGAATGTCTTTTTTTATAATGCAAATAGCAAACCACTTAATGATGGACTCTAAGGGTCAGTTCACACCGAAACGCGACGCAAATATGATTGAAGAGTCAAGATGCTTGACGTGACGATGCGTATCGCTAAAAAGCCGACGTGATCGTGATATTTCTTAGCTATAATATATGAGGATCTGTTCACACGTTTAAAGTTCATCAGCCCATTTCCTACTTGACTAAGGTATCTCACTAACTTCCATATATTCGATTGATGTGAAATTTAGTGTACTGTTGTTACATCGGTGGTATATCCA
The DNA here is from genome assembly GCA_936446665.2 of Synanthedon andrenaeformis. Taxonomy (NCBI): domain Eukaryota; kingdom Metazoa; phylum Arthropoda; class Insecta; order Lepidoptera; family Sesiidae; genus Synanthedon; species Synanthedon andrenaeformis. The sequence continues at coordinate 11,140,594 of OW387787.2, read as the reverse complement.
TGATATGGTAACCTTGACCTGATGCTGCAGCATCAAATAGTCCGCGGGATACCCAAACTCCTCAGCAATTTACAGCAGATATAGCGTGTTGGAGCTCAATAGAAAGTCGGGGGTTAGTTTATAATTTGTAATTATGTGTGTAGTAAATTTCTTTATTGTATTGCTAATTTAAAATACGTGATGTCGCGTTTCGGTGTGAACCAACAGTTTGTCAGTATTGTGACCACAGAACTCTGAGACTAGTAAAGAGATAAGAACAGCCGCTTCGGGTTAAAGAACTTTACGATTCCGTTCTACATGGAGGAGTTTATGTTTAACAGAGAATTCGAAGTGCCGTCCCGCCATTTTCCCGGACAAACCCACGTGTGGAGAGTAGCTGGGTGGTTACAGCGTGGCAGGGCTCGTGCGCGGGAGGAACTGTACTGTCATGTGGCGCAAGCGGTGGCGCTGGTCGTGGTTGTCGCCCGAGACAGGCTAATACGTGACGAGCCTTTCTCTGTCCTCCGAGGAGCCAAGTCTATGGTCATGGGTTTGCATAGGTAAGTTTTGCGCCCGAGTTTTTATTTTATTTTTTCATGTGTTATTATAGTTTTCGTACTAATGAATCCTACTAAAAGCATAAATGCGAAAATTTGTGAGGATGTATGGATGTTTGTTACTCTTTCACGCAAAAACGGATTAACGGATTAGGATGAAATTTAGCACACAGATAGTTTATTACCTGGATTGGCATCTTTTTATCCTGGAAAAATGTTAGCTTCCCGAGGGATGGCCTAAAATGGAAAAATGTTGCAGCACTTGTGGCGTGCTTGTGTTATAGGCGACGGTAGCCAACTACCATCAAGTGGAACGTCAGCCTGTTTGCCGACCTTAATATAAGAAAAAAATTCTACTTACCTTCAAACTTTGATCCGTAAAACGGAAATAAAATGATGGCATGATCTCGATACAAAACTGAATGGTCTCCTTTCAGGTTGTTGGATCTGGCGTTCGGAATGCCATCGCTAGAGGCTCGAGACCTGGAGAAGAAGATCCGCGAGGAGAGGTCGAGGTACTTGGTGGCGGAGCTCATTTGCAAGGTGAAGGTCGCGGCGGTGTGTACGCAGTGTTTGACAAGTTAAACTGTGCTTTGTTGACATGAGTGGTGTGCGACGTTACAGCCGGAGCAGCAAGATGACGTGAGCGCGGTGGCCGCGTGGGTGACCCGTGCGCTGCGACGCGCCAACGCCGACAAGCCTGATGCGTCCCGGCCTCCGCCGCGAGTGCCCTGTGTCTACACAACGCCACAGAGGACGCAGGTAACATATATGTCACTTGTCTTAGGGACTTTTGTCAAAGTGCAGTTACTTTTGTCACAGTTCCATTTGATTGATGTTTACACTTAAAGCTTAAAAAGTACGCTTTGTCTAATGGCAGGTGGACCTACGCTTATACAAACGCGAGGTGTTGCGGCGAGCGGCGTCCACGCTGCAAGCGATATTGGAGCGAGAGTCCCGCGGCTGGTTCTTGCACTTCCGCGAGCGGAAGGCCGCTGAGCTCGCCAGCCAGAAGATGCCCATCGAAGACATCGAGGAGGTCAGTTTACGTGGACACCACATGTCCATACACTAGTACCGTTGCCTACAGTCGCCTACAACACGAGCAACGCCAAAGTTGCTGCAAGTGTCTTTGGTTTGCGCATGTACAATTGCGAACAATACGGCGCAACTGCTTTCTCTCTTGTACGAATTGCGTGACCACCCTCCCGCGTTGCAATCCCACACAAACCATCCGAAAATCGGTTATTTGACACGTGATATCGCCAGAGCCCAAGATGTTTTGATGTGATTATACCGTGTGATGTAGGAGGTGCGAGCGGCGTCAATGCGCGAGTACGTGTCGCGCGTGTGTAACGCGGTGTGCGCCAGTGAGCCGCTGCGGGCTGTGTGCGGCGAAGGAGTGCCAGAGCTGCTGGCCGCGCAGCTACGCGCCGCCGCGCTCGTTGCTCGTGCCGAGCGGGGTGTGGCACGACAGCTGGCGGCCGGCGTGCGCGGCGCCGAGGCTCGCTTACGCGCTGCCCACCCCGTGCTGAGCCGCGCGCCCGCCTGGCGCCGCGAGCGGGCAGATCGCGCCGCGCGTCGATTAGCCGCCGATCTGCGCTGGGCCCCCTACGAGGATGCCGCCGCTGCAATGCTGGCGCACAAACTCCACCAGCACCGCTACTTTCTGCTTCGCGACCTCGCGTTCCTGCGTGACCGCGAGCCGCTACTTATCAAGGTAATTTTAAAGAGCCACATTATCTTGTACAATCACAATAGACGACTGAATACCACCGTGAAATAATAATGAGTGAGGGACGTCAGAATCCGTTATCTATCTCCTCTTAATTAAGGGCGGCAGCGCACTTGCATTCCAATGGCGTTGCTTATCTTGCTTGTGGTAATACTCGACGGTAACCACCATCAAGTGGACCGTCAGTTTATCTGTCAACCTTAACATGAAAAAATAGTCGGCCATAACCACTTACGTCAAGAAGACTGTCAGCCTGTCTGTTAACTTTAATGTGCGTACCAAGGACTTTAAACAGCACACATATTAAACACAAGGAAATTTGTTATAGGAGCTCGGTGGGGCAGTGAGTCCAACGCGCTCGTTCCGATGGCGCACGCGCATTTGGCGCGCGTCCCAGTGGACCGTGACGCGTCACTTCCGCGGACGCGCCGAACGCATCCCCACAGTGTTAAGCGGGCGCGCCACTTCCATAGTGACGCCGCGTTCGGACCCCTCGCAGCCGGTGTACTCGGTGCACAAGGAGACCATTCGCACCACCACCACGCGCTGGCCCGCCTGGCGCCTGCTCAACCTCGCTCACCGCGCTTGGTCCTGGACCTGGAACGTTATGTTCCTCGTGGGAATTCTTGTGCCCTGGTGCTCGCCTCTCTCGCTGCGCACTCTCCTCACAGTCAAGCCGTTCATCCCGGACTATGAACTCTCGCAGGTGTGTAGGAGCATTGCACGACAGTGGCTGCGTGGGTGCGTTCGTTTCGAACGTATGTATTTTCCATACTGCTTCAGCTATATATTTACCATAACAGTGTTATACGTTTATATGTGAAGAGGCGTTTAGATGATAGATTGATACCATTGTGTAAGGACACAAGCAACGCCATGGGAATACGGGTGCTGTCGATCCTGCGAAGAGGTACAGAGGCGTAGTCACGTGAACACGATTGCAAATAATCAATACTAATAATAAATCTGTAAGTGTATGTATGTTCCTCCATAACTCTTAAACAGATTAAATGATTTTCATGAAACTTGGTAGATAAACATTTGGACGTACGGGACACAGGATAGGCTACTTAATATTTTTCAACGCGGACGAAGTCGTGGGCACCAGCTGGTATATTTCTAGCTAATATACTAGCTAATAATATACTACAAAAATAATAGTAATATTTCTGAATAAATGATGATTTAATTATAATTATTATGTTGCTTCGTGTAAGCAACATAATGAAAGTTGAGAAATTATTCTTTACGCTATCCAGTGCTATATCGATTGCGGTATTTTGAAGCAAATTTGAAATTTGGTACAGGTGAACGGCACTTTGTTCCCGAAGCGAAGTAGCGAAACTCAGACGATGTGGTCGCGTCTGTTGACTTTGTGGCGACATGTCTCCAAAGAGAGGACGAGGTTCGAGACCGAACCGGATACCGGTGAGTTTTTATACTTCTTTTACTGTGCACCGGTTGTTGCATAGGCAATCTGACAGCTTAGGGCGTTATACTTTACACTATAATCTAGACTTGCTTCTGTGCTCCAGACCCTTGGCGTAGATTTAAAAAAAAAATGCTTTACTTCAAATTTATTTTATGGAAAAACGGAATTTACATCTATTCCATTCTGCACTCAATAACAATAAAAGCAAATTGATAAATCAAATATTGCTGGCCAAAAGCCAACCCATTATTAATAAAAAAAAAATCTAATGTTGAAGTGTTTGTATGTGGTCAGGTCTGCTTGGCAAAGGGCTGAGCCGTCAGGCGAACAGGGCATGGAACTACGTGGCGGTGGGCGGCGCGGGCTCGCTGGCGCTGCTGCTGGTGTTCCCGCTGGTAGCGCTGTCGACTAGCGTTGGCGCGCTGTTGGTCGCGCTGTTGGCGCCGCTGTGGGTGCCGCCAACGGCGCTCGCCTTGCATCTCTCCAACGCGCTCTTCTTCGACCTCGACTGCCCCAGCCCGGACAAACTCAACAGGTGTTTGTCTACCTTGTAATGTGTACTTCCACAGGTTCTATTGATTTGAAATTCGGTGTACCGTAGAGACCGCGCCAAACAAGTATCGACCTCTGAACTTGTTGCGCAAGTTATTGCGTCGCAAGAGCTAAAAACAGGTCAGCAAATCAGCGGGATCGCCCGTTTGACTGAACTTGCGCGATCTAATGCCGGAACCAACTTCAGAGGTCGATAGTTTTTTGGCGCGGACTGTACTTCGGTGGTATTTCCATGACGTGGTAACCTTGATCTGATTCTGCAGTATCGAGTTACTCATTAGAATGTAATTCGAAAAAATCTGTTGTAAATATTGAACCGTCCAAGGTAAAATACATCCACTTGAAAGCGAAATCGGTATTTAATCTAAGTGATGTGACTTCAGATGGTTGGTGCTAGTAGAGGTATTGGTGTGGCGTATGTGCGTCCTGGGTGTTTTGCAGCCAATCGCTGCGTTTCTCGTGGCCGTCGTCCTGTGTCCTGTTTCCGCTTTGCTGCTACTAATCGGTCAGTTCATCTCTATTGACTGCATATTTATTTTATTTATGCATACTATTTTGTTCCGGCTTATTTCCAAAACGGCTGGACCTACTTTGACGGGACCTACTCTGGCGGATAGCTGATGTTATTATATAAAAGGTAACTTGAGCTACGTTTATTTTAGAAATAAAAAATATATATAAACAGTGTCCAGTACCGCGCGCGTCTCATGCGAAAGCCGCAGCGAAGTGTGACTGGGTTCAGCTAGTTTATACAAAATGGTAACATTATTAATCCTTTAACCGCCAGAGTCATTTTCGCAATTATTTTCGTGTCCATTTCGCCAGAGCCATATGTATACGACAAATACCAATGTGTGTCAATACTTGTGTATTGACAGATAAGAAAACTTATTGATAAAGGTTCATTCGGAAGGTGTGTGTAGATCACAAAATTATAATTATGCAATCGTACTTGTTGCCAAGCGACTCACTTAGAAATGTTGTTCCGCACGTATAGGTTCAGTGACGTGGTGGGTAGTGCGCGGCGCGTGGGAGTGGGCTTCGTGGCGCGCCATCATCTGCCGATGGGGTCGAGTGCCGGCTCACGATTCGGCCTTCTGCCGGCGTCGCACCGGACCCGGTCTGCACACGCGTACCTACTACCAGATCACGTAAGCTATGATTGCATACGGACGCTTTCAAACCGGTGATTTGTGACGACAAAATTTGATCCTTTGATCCTGATCGATAGGTCGGCACAAGCCGTGGCCGCAGTGAGCGCGCGCGGCGAGTTAGATGCATTGACTGCGTGGGCTGCCGACACGGAACTCGTCATAGACCGTCCACTGCGCGACTACGCTCACTTCGTGCACGCCTGCTTCGGGCCCTTCTCCGTGCAAATCGCCAAGGTGATCTAGCTAACTATGATCTGATGTGTATATACCTATATTATGTATTCACCATGTATATCACTCCAGAACAATCTGCACTGCATGATGACTGACCGTTACATTTTCAGACCGGCGCGTACCGTCAGCTGGAGAAGGAGTGCGCCGAACTGACGTCGTCCCTCCGCGAGAAGGTGTCGGCGCGGCGACGCGACCTCGCCTTGGGGCTGAGCGACGCGGCGCGCACTCGCGTGCGGATGACAGCGCACGACCTCAGACGCGCCGTGCAGACGTCTGCCGTCGAGTTGTCGCGGGTGTGGGGCGGCGTGGGGGGGCCGGCGCGGCGGGACGAGTGGTGGGCGGCGCGCGGGCTGGAAGTTGGGGATTGGCACGCGTTGGCGGCCAACGCGTTGGTCGAAGTGTTCGACGCGGAAGTGGTGGCCGCGCTGCAGCCCGACGAGGCGAGGTTGCCGCTGGAGGCTGGTGAGGCGGTGCGCGCGTGGGCCGCCCGCTGCGGTCGAGATGAAGCGCCGCCGGACGTGTTGGCGGAGCGCGACGACTGGCGCCGCGACTCGGGCATGTGGGGGGAGTGGGGAGGCGCAGCGGCCCCCCGTGTGCCCGCCCCCACTCTAGAAGTGTCCGCGTTCAGCCCGCGGGGCGCAGCGCACCCCCCGGTCCCGCATCCGGCGACGGTGGCGCTAGTGCTGCACAACAGGGAGTCGGACAACCCCGTGCCCCTCGACTCGGAGTTGTGCGCTCAAATACTGCGCGCGTTAGAAGACGCACCGGAGACCGATGACAGACGAGGTTAGCATCATCATATTAATCTCGGCCGTAGGACGTCCACTGCTGGACATACTTAAGTCTCTTTTTAGTGATTTTGAAGTGAAAACATCCTTAGGTGCATTGGGCATTTTTTGAGATGGGAAAAACCATAAACTCGCGACACTGTTACCGTAACCGACACCTCTTTTTTTTTTCTTAAAAATGTCCATGGTAATATATGTATTGGCCCATACTGGTTTATAGATTATCGTATATAGGCAAATAGTGACCTATTTGCAATTCTATGCGAACACATAAGCTAATAACAGTTATGTGGTTTTTGGGATCAGAGTGTGTGGAGAGGTATAGAGGCGGTGGCAGCGAGGAGGGCACCGGCAGTCGCACGAGTGACGGCAGCAGTGACGTCACCGAGGACGAAGACGCGCACAACAGGGACGAACCACACCCCGACACCAACACCAACACTGACCCCGAGGGGGGACTTTGCAGGTCATTATCTAAACAGTAAATTATGCTTGCTTGCTTTATAAGACTTCTTTCATAGTACTTATTTCTTTTCACTGAAAAAAAATCTAAATGCCAAAGCTCACTCAGTCACTGCCTGCAGTGACCGGTTGGTATTAACGAAAAGTCTGCCTGACGCCCAAATGGTTTCCTCTACGGCTTGTTGTAAAAGCTATTATTATGAGCTTGGCGATTATCGTGAAACCTTTATGGTGTTAAATAGACTATTTATTGTATTTTATGTGATTGTTTTTATTTAAATAATGTATAATAAATTTATTTTTATATTTCACATTAATACATAATAATTTGTAATAAATTACAGGATATCGGGCAGTGGATCGCGCGCCGCGTGTCGTTGGACTCTGACGGGACGCGGAGTGCGGTTACGCGCCGACCTCGCCTCGCCCGAGGACGTCACGCTCGACGCAGACAGACACGTCGGCACTTCCGTTTGAATCGCTCAGCGCTCAACATCGCCTCACGCTCAGCACTCAACATGTCTCGCATCGACTCAACGTGAACTCATTTGCGCCGTTTCTCAACGTTTAAGTTAAATGGGTAATTTAACCCATTTATATTTTTTTTAACAAACATTTACCGAAATTTTTTTACTACATTGCTATCGGTTCATGTAATTAACATTTAAAAAATTGTAGGACTTCACGTCAGAAGTGAAAACTATGGAAGATTACCGCTACGTCTTTCGATCTGTAACACTTTATAGCCATCTGTAAACATCTTAACAAATTATTGGCGTAGTTAAGCTTATTATAAATCAAGAATTACGTACTAATTCCGATAGATGGCACATTTTTCATACCATTAAACAACATTGAGCGTGTCGATGTCGCTCTCAAAGCGTGACGATCGAGTTCAGTGATTATCCTCAAACCAAAAGTGCCCAACGCGCCTAAAGAAGTTTTCAATTCAATAAGATCATAATATCACATTTAGTTTTACTATGATTATAAAAACCTGCAAATTTACTTACATATTGAAAATTTATTTACAATTTGAAACAAAAACAAAACAAATCTATGGTTGAATCACATTTTTTAATCTAAAAATATGTTAAAAGAAAACAGAGAAAAGCCTAAAAGTTTTTTTTATTATTTATTATTTTCACTATTGGGAAGTCAAGTGAAATAAGGCACTCCTATACTTTTAAAATCACTGCTTTTATAAATCACTTATAATATGAGAGAATATAAATGCACTGGCAGATTTTAGGCGTAGTTTTTCTCGTGTATTCTTTTTTTTTTTGTTGTTGAGAGGAAATCACACTTTACGGATTGTCCTGCGCCGACGAGGGCAGGTCGACGAAGGGGTATGTGGGACTCGCCCGACGAAGTGACCCATCACCGGGTAATACCGCACCGAAACCCCCCCGCATGTTCCACCATCGGCAGCGAATATGAGAACCGGGATCACAGCGAGGCCTTTTCCTCGGATCCCACAAACACCGCCATGTCCTTGCGGACCCACCCCTGTGCGACTTAGTCGCGTTCTACTCATATTGTGGCGACCCACTGGAACATCTGTGGGGCCACCACACCTCTCAACTGGTAAAAGTTCCGGACGCCAGATGCCCTCCTCTAACGCTTGAGACAACCAGACGACGCCGCCGAGGCGACGTCGACCAGCTCCTCGACCCTGTGGGGATTGGGCCGGATGTTACCCGGGAACACGCCCAGCATGTGCCGCCTGATCCAGACACGCGTGTCCCGCCTGGCAGTTCGACCGGCATCGTCGCCCAAAAAACCCAGACAGGGCCGGCCCTACCGGCCCGAGCAGGATGCCTGGGATCCCAGAACCTCCCCAGCCTCCCTGAACTCAGAACTTACAAACCCGACGACACACGGGGCACACGGGTGAGGGCCTTGTTAGTCCCCAAAAAACCGATCCGATTGGACGAGCAAAGGCCGGTGCCGACCAACACCGGCCCCTGCGACTCATCGGATTGTCAAAGGTAAGCCCCCCACCACGACAAGGTCATGGCCCACCTTGTTTACGATCATCCTAATAACAGAAAAACTATTAATAATTCGTCACAAATCACTCAGATATTATTTAAAATCAATACTATATTATGTATTGTTTATGTTATGAATACTCAATAAAAACTCCAAGTTTTTGTTATATTTAAATTCTTTAACTTTAGGTTTACTTTAGTACGAAACCAAATGTATTGTACTAATTATAAGGTCTTCTTAAGTTTTAAACATGTTTTAAATGTCACATGTGAAAATTATAGGTCCATCGATAAAAGAAAATATGTTATTCAACGAAAATATATAAATAAATAAAATATTATGCGCTTAAAATTGTGAGTTTTGAGGTACACTTGAATGTGCTTTTTTTTTAATTTAATAAAAAAAGCACATTTGAAAAAAAATTAATTAAAATTGTATCGCCTTGTCGCTTAAAGTGTACCAACTATAGAACTGTATTGTAATAAGATTACTGCATCAATTAAAAGTGTACTTTAAGCTTCTAGTAAATAAGGTATAATGTTAAGCGAAAAAAAGACGCGTGAAATTGATAAGACTCGTTGCAATACCTCGGAACAAGTGCACTTCGCTCAAACAACTCGAATAGTGCTTATTCGTAAGACGGTAAGGTTCAAATTAGACGACATTATAATGTTTAGGACTAAATTTACGCTTCGGTGTTTTTAATTGTTGCATTTATTTTGATCTCTAAAAGAATCTGCTTTCTATACTGTTCGTTGTTCTAAAAACTGGAAAACAGATCTAAAAAGATAGGAAAATCGAAGTAGTGGTCCAAAAATAAAAATTGTGAGAAACCCTGGACCAGCTAACTGGTCTTTATTTTCATTCGGCGAATGACTAAATAATACTCAAATTATTTATTGAAAAGTATTTCATGCATTTACATTAAAATTTAGTTAATGCAATATGCATTTACTAATAATGACGGACTAGTGCCATTTCTTTGTTAGCGTAGAGAAACAATGTGTCACAATAATTATTGAATTGTCCACACTGTTGGCCTAACTTTTGGCTTATATTTTGCACTTGGATACGTCCGTTTTTATTAACAATTAAATGTACGTAAGGTTCTATTTTAAGTTCTAGACGTAACTTCTTTTAAATTAGATTGCCTAAATTTTTAGTGTCCATGTAAGATTTTTTTTATCTGATGACTTGATTTTGTTTTGAGCGATTTAAACTTGTTAAAATATGTAGGTAGGTATAAAATTTATTTTATACCTAGTGACACGTCGTCGGCGTAGTTAATTTAAAATGTACGCTAATTAGTGTCCAGTAACTTGTCTCTGATTGTCTTCTAAGCTGCACCGTTTAATAGCATTTCTGCTATTATGTTTTTTAGCGTAAGGATTGCCAGGGATATTTCACCATTTATCTTTTCAGTCACTAAAAAGCCTAACACGTTTGAACATTGAAAAGAATCAAATGAATCGTTAATTTTATATATCTAGTAGCGTTCACTAAGAAAAAAAATACTCAAGTCATCAAATATTGTTATTTGTAATTAATATAGTCGATAGTCGCCCAGCACTGATAAAATTGCCTTGTTTGTGTTTAACTGTACGTAGTGTTTTAGGGCACTTTTAGGCGCATAGTGTAGTGAGTGCACCCGCCACTAATATCATTCGTATAATTCGTCGTAATATTAAAATGTTTTTGGAGTGAATTTGTGATACGCTTCAAAAAGCGAGTCTAGTGCGGTTTGGAAACGTTTCAAATATATTTACTTTTGGCCAACTGATGTCTTAGTAATCATGACTAACTAAGATCTGTCTTTACTAATCTTTTAAATCACTTTTTACTAGTCGGTAAAAAAGATAACGTCTTTAAAATTTGATAACATATAAGAAGTACCGTTGGATAATATATCTTGAAAACAGAAAATATCTAGATATATATGGAATCCGAAAGTATCGTATCGCATTTCAGTAGTAAGTTTCCGTCTTAGTGTTGACGTGTTTAGATTAAACGCACAAAATTTTGAGGTCAAATGCCCAAAACATTGCAATTTTAAAAGATCAATTAAAATTACGTTCAATGACCGCATTCAGTTCTACTCAATAAGGCCTAATTATCTACAAATGTCCGCCTATACTTAGATATGCAATATATGAAATTTGCTTATTTATTTGTAAACCCTGTTGCGTTTTTGATAGGGACTAAAACGAACCTTACCACCAACTGTCAGTACTCTACCTAACTTCTATAGTTTATCTGACAATATTATAAAATAATAACAAGCGATTTTGCAAGAGAAATTGGACGCGATATAAAGTATAGTATACACCAATGGTGTGATAGATATAATTTGAGTAATTGGTCCAAACCAAAGCAAATAATTTCATGTGAATGTCGCTTAGTAAGACCATGACATTAAGCTTTAGTTAGTTTAAAAAAAATTCCTTAGACTAGAGATGTATATAGAATATAAGCGCTATTAGTTATATAATAAAGTTTGTTTTTAAACGGATAAATTATAACCACAGAGCAAAGAATCGCCGCGCCGCACATTACTAGAGGTGGCATGATAGATAATTCAAAATAATCCAGAACGTCAGAGGGCGTTACACATTTATTCAACACCAGTTAACACGCACGGCTTACGCATTGTTTAGGTTTTGTGTTCCAAGACAATCTCGACTTGCATTTTTTTAAAGCTAAAAATTGCATTTAATTACTTACCTGTGATATGATACACTACCATTTTGCTCATTCAGTGTTTTTACTTTGATTATTACACCAAATCACATCACAATAAGACTACAGCTTTTTTGGATATTCGCGTTATTCAACGACGCGCAAATAGAAACTGGCGGCCATAGTGAGTTGCGCTCAGCGCAATTGCGAATATTGTTATCACTGCCGTCTCTAATAGCGCGTAGCGTGGCGATTTTTTGCTCTGTGTAATCAACTAATCAGAAATGATGTGAAGAAAGTGAAAGGTTTCAAAAATGGAACAGTTTGAGTTTTAATGATTTCATTATAATTTTACATGTAAGTTTGCTATTGTACACTTCCAAGCCAAATATGAATTAAAAGTGTAATTAATATATTGTTATGATTATACAAAATGAAGTATCCAATAATTTACATATAGTTTGCGTATTTTTAACGCATATTTTTACTGTAGTACGTTATAGTTTATTTATAATAATTTTTCTTTGATTCAAACGCGCCATCTTTTTTTGTAAATTAAAATTTATTGATGTATTTAAAATGTCAGTATCATCTGTGAGATTTGTTAAAAAATTATTATGACTTAAAAACTAACTTGCATAAATATTATGTACGCGAATGTATTTTGTTCAAAAAGTACAAACTAGATGGCGCTGTTCACAGTTTTCTGAAAAAAATATTACTGATTTAAATTTGGAACATATTCGCGAACCTTACGCTTATTGATATGAAGTAAAACTGCCCGCACTTTGAAAGTACTTCCTTAAGCACTCTTCGACGCCTTCAACGTCACTCGGTTCGAAAGGCTACAAGCCCTAACCTCTACACATTCGATGACGCACAAAATGGCGACATAGTTTTTTTTTATTATTAAAGATGGGTTTGCCCTTGGCCAGCATCCAAAACCTTGAGTTTAAAACCTTGGCACTTGTGACGTTGCTTTTGTTATAGGCGACGGTAGCCACCTACCATCAAGTTAACCGTCAGCTTGTACCTTACGACCTAAACATAAAAAAGTCTCTAATTTTTTCTACAAAAAACCTTGTGAAAGTTCGAGCAGTTATACTTATAACTTATCTATTAATCTAGTAATTATTTAATTTGAAAGCATAATAATAATTTGTTCATTTTATTTTAAATTAAAGTATAGATTCAGTTGGACGGGTAAGAGGTTGTTGTTATATTTTATGTTAATTATAAATTAATATTAAAGTTTAAAGTGATCTGGAAGCTAATATAATTAATGAACAGGCCGCTGTAGAAAATGCCTTACCAGTTTTATGTTTTTATCGTATAAATCAAGTTTTTATTATCATGATAACAAGTGAAATATTGCCACTTTAAATGTGACAGCGGTCCTCGATAGCGAGTTAGTTCTTCTCGCTTTCGGCAGATGGCGCCGTATAAAAAAAAAGCAAATTTTTTCGCGATCGAAATTATATTATTAATCCTTGGTGCGGATTGCATATTGTGTAAAAATTTCAAGTTTTCAAGTTCGTCGGCTAGTTTTGGAGTTTTTGCGTTATACACAAACCAATACATATATAGATAACTACTTACTTCATACAAATACAGATAACGCCAAAATAGTTAATTAAATTAAAGTATGTAAAATTCATGTGAATATTGACCCATATTGCTTAGCTATGTACACAACCAAAGTAATTGAAACTAAGTATCAAAATAGTATATTAAATAAATTTTCACTGAACATGAAAATCGTTAACATTGGGAGGTCAAGTTAACATTTGGGTCTGAAAAATCTGTCAACTTGAAAATATTTAAGCCAAAGTAAATAGGTCCTGGGATAAATCCGAAGATATTTGTGTTATAATATTTTTTTTCTTGTAATCTATAATTTTAATTTTAAATTGATTATTTTGGTGGTTGAAATTAATCTCACACTTGAAACTCGCGTATATGGTTCTGTAATGAAATGCCTATATTGTAACGTAAATAATAAAATTCTTAAATTAACTGAATCAACAAGCTAGGAAATAATATAATACAATATAGTTTAACGTATAGTAAATTTTCTTATTGCAGCCAAATTAAAAAAAATAATTCACACAACATCCGTCCTCAATTCGGAAGCTTCTCATTGTGCATCATAATTAAACTTTATTTTAATTTTTAATGTAATCTTTTATTTTGTATCGAGCATGGCAGCTATATTGTATTTTCTTTGTTGTATTTTGTTTACATTTTATGTTTTGAATAATATTGTGGGATTTCCTTTTAAAATAAAAAGTATTAAAATAATGGCAAAGCTTTTATTTTATCTGGAGTCTCCTGTTTTATGAAACGTTTTAGAGTCGTTACATTTGACCAATATCTACATTAGCAGTGCCATCTGCCGTGATTCGTTGAAATCACATAGCAAAGCCGAGTTATTAAAAGTGCTCCACTTTTCTCATAGATGTCACTAGGAAGATCGTGGCAAAAAAAAAATGTTGCACAAATCATATAATGCGTGCCTAATATAAGGCTATTAGCAGTGCCATCTGCCGTGATTCGTTGAAATCACATAGTAAATCCGAGTTATTATAAGTGCTCAACTTTTCTCATAGATGTCACTAGGAGAATCATGGCAAAAAAGGTACACAAGCCTAGCCGCTGGCCCAGCGAGATGGCCATGCGATGATCGATACGCAACTACACGATGACGACATTCAGTTGTGATCTTAACAATGATTTTTTTGTAGTAATATATGTCAATGGATCTTAACGTTTTTCGAGATGGACGTGAAAGCATTAGGATAGCTTTCTCCCCGATATAGTTCTAAAAATTTTATTACTACATTATCAGGCCACGTATAAGAAAATTCGTAAACTAGGTAATCGTAAAATTCGTGGATATGCACTGTGGAAAATTCATCAAATTCTAATCAGTAGTTTTAATAACAAACATACATACATACATCCTTACAAAATTTCACATTTATAATTGGGTTTTGTGCGTGCTGTGGTAATGGTAAAGCAATCAAAAAGCACTTTTAATCTATTTGAGACATTCGAGTCACAGTTCTGAAAGCCTGTAAATGTATTAGGAAAAATGAAACCACTTATTTATTGAATGGAATTGAAAATTTATTAAACCTACCTACCTATTAATATTATAATCTTCACAAATCTCTGTTACACGTTTGTATCACATGGATCTGAAAATTATTCCTTTACAAAACACTATGATATTATTAAAAGCAATAACGCAAGATTTCTTTTCATGATAAACATTAATTAAATTAAGAAGAAAAAAACTCAATTTGATCTTTCCGTAATTAGTCCAGGAAAATTTATTATCAAGTCAAAATTTGAGTCCCTTAGGAGAATTTAATTGATATTACATATTGTATTCTAGACACTTAATCAAAAAATCCACTTTAGGGACTCAAATTTTGATTTTTTAGTAAATTTTCCCGGACTATGATTGTAATTTGTTTTCTACTACATCTATTACTTAATTTTATAATTAATAATTTGAAAAAATTTGTTGGAGCTACCTACCTAATGATTAAATAATTAAAAAAAAACTTATATTTATAAGTATATAAAAAATATTTAAAAAAAAATCGAGTTTTAAATGATCGCAATATTTAAAACTCAAAAAAAATTTAAACCTTTTATTAAAATTAAAAGTTCAAAATATGAACATTATATGGGCAATGAACTTTGAAAGCGTGAATTAAAAAGAATTGGTCCTAATATAACAAAAATGCAATAGTGATTTACAAGTATAATGTTTAAACAACTCATAAACAATTCATAATTATAATCAACAACAAAAACCACACACACCGCTTTTGACATAATAATGTTTATAATATCCGAACGTACAGAAGTCGGTACCTCACTAGAACTGTAATAAAATAAATAAAATAGGGTGGTTCCCGATAATCCCAAATCGTGCCAGTCCCAAAATTTTTATTATTTCATATAGTGGTGCAAGTCGCTCTTGAATGAATAAAGAAATGGTACACTCGGGGTCATTTTATTGTATACGATTTCAAACACCGAAACTGTCTTACAATACCATCTTTACGTAGAATAAAACAAACTCTCTCAATATACGCTTTTAGATTTTTTAAACTATACGCAAGGGATTTTAATACGGCTTTTATTAGTGAAAAGAGCGTTAAACGGGGAAGGTTTTTATATATCATTTGCAGAAAAAATCCACGCGAAGCCGGGGGCGGCACGGCGAAGCGAATATCAAACTCTATTGTAAGATTATGCAGCCAGCCAATACATATTTTATTATCTATACATACGTTTTCTTAATTTCCTTTACTTTAACTGATTTTTATCAGTCTCCTATCCAACAACCATCAAATATAAGATTAAAATTGTCTAGACTTTTTAGTCACTATCAAGACTCGATCAAGCGCGAATAGTGAGTTATTTAATATTTTATATGAATAAAATATTTTGAGGCTGGATTGAAAGCAATTATGAAATATGATTTTGGGGCTGATTTGATTTTAGGAAATCAGGAACCACCTCTATAATATAAATAGAGTGCTGCAGATTTAATCGCACTTTTATAATTCATTTATTTTGAAAGATTTCCCAACAGCGAGATTTCAAATTCTATACAAAATCAATTGCATTTGTGAAAACAAATCATATTACAATAATTTTATAGCTGGAACCTTATTTAGTATTCATGCAATTTACGATTTAAATTCGTTAAAAATTAAAAAATAAACTTTTTGGTACTATTCCACGAAAGGGGTTTCTCGGCCTTGACATTAAATCCATTTAATGCGGCGATAACAATCACGAATCTATCTCGTGTGCGGGGCCGTTTTCATCCAACGGCTCTAGTATGAGTTTATAATGCCCGCACTCGCTAGCATAAAATAATTGTATGGAAAATTGTAAATTGTCATTGTTAAAGTTACAATTTTTACACAATTTCAATGGTCGCGTTTTAATATACGCGAAGTGTTTGTTATATTTTAATACAAAACATGTAACAATTTCATTTTTTCTTTACAACGTCATCTAAAAAATATGTTTTTTTCTTCTTCGTCTTCTCTTTTAATGTCTTGGCTCCATTAGATCTTCTCCGATGATTTTGTCAGTGTCATTTGTAAAAATAGCAATTTAAAATACCTTTTTTGAAAATAAAAAAGACAAAATTCTAATTAAAATCAAAGTAATAGATCCCGAGACTAGTTAATCAAGTCCACAATTTTTCTTTGGGTTTTCCATAACAGATCCGTCAAAACCAAATCAGTCAGGCCAAGTCCTAGTTTTTTTTTTTTAACGTAAATTAAAAATAGATTTTCAATGTCAAATTGACAATTTTCCATATAAAAATTTTACGCTCTCCAGCGAGTTTAGGCATTATAAACACACACTAGAGCCATTGTTGTGAAATTTAAAAGCATTGGCCGCACTTAAACAATTAGCCCGATAATTATTTTAAAAGCGCGCAAATATTTATAAATCAAATCGGTTCCAACTTCCAACGCATAAAAGGTTCCACGGGTACAATCACAGAACAATAATTTAATATATATATATAAAAAAAATCCTTTGAAATTATCTCCATGTGATAAATCTATACAATATATAAAAATATGTGTGATTCTAACCACACGTCTAAATGTTTAAATAATTTGAAATACTAGCAAGCATCTACTTTATCCTATGGCCACACAGAACATTTTGTTTTTTTTTTTTATTATTTTTAATTATTTCCGCTTTTTATTTATATAATAATAAATAACATTCACATCACACACCACTATGTATTTTACAATAGCCGTAGACAATAGTGTCACCTCTTTTGACGCTACGGACAAACGTCATTGTCAATTGTTACATATGTGACAATGTCAGTCACGCGTCAAATAGAATTGTAATGAAAAAAAAAAAATTTTTTTTTAAATGTGTAATAATGTTACCCGCATTTTCTACGTAGTGCTGTACTAATATCGGTTTTGTTTGAATAGGTAGTTATATTTGAAGGTAAAAATATTTTTTTATCTTGTTTTATTGAGTAAACATTCGCATTATTGTTATAAAAATTTTGTTAATCACTATTTTTGTATGTTCGAAAATGTATGGCAACCCAGGAACTTCGAATTCGGATGGAGCACACTTTATATAGATAAAATGAAAATTTCATTTGCTAAGGTATTACATATGCACTAATGATTTTTTTTAAACTTTTTGGAAATCAATAAATGTGAAAGAAAAATCAATTTGGACGCGTGACTATATGCAGTAACATGAGCGATCAAACTCAATATAATTTCAAATATATTTATATTTTTGATATATCAATTCCGATTATAATGAATGTAAATCGCTCATGTAATAATAATACATATTCCTTCTAGTTGATAATCTTTCCCGATGTCCGCCTTTTCTCAATCAATAATTATAAAAAAATAACATTGAAATTGTGAAACTTCAATAACAATATATGATATTAATTTTGCTTTATATAAATATATTTATTGCTCGTTTCGATGGTCGCCCCCATTATCACCATAATTTTGGTATTAAAACACGTCAAGTATTGTTATATTTGAAAATATGTAACCATTTAGTTTTTTTAATGTTAAATCTTAAATTTAAAATTAGATTTTACGTGTCATGGAAGTTACACAACCGTTTTGCTTAGAAAAAAAAACAAATCGAATAAATTATAACTTAAATGTAATACGAAATTTTATATATATATTATCATAGATAGAATAAATTATTTCCATATACAAGTCTAATTAGAAAATGAGACTGTTGTATCTCTTTGTTAATATGAAAAATATGATGGATTTATAATATGCCTGATAATTATTATTTTTTTACTTGTTTTGTTCAAAAGGAAAGCAAATATTTTCCACATAGGTACAGTCAGCATCAGATATATCGGATCTGTCTAGGTACTCAAATAACACTACACACTTTGAGGACCGATTATATCTGCACTCCAAAGTATTCTAATTAATGTGAACATTCAACGCGTCAAAAATATCTAAACAGTCGAATGTCATTATTTTCTGTACAACCATATTTTCATAATTAGGTATACAACTAAGCTGCCAGATGGATTACGCAGACACGTCAAATCTTTGATTTGTCAAATGAGGCGCATCTAAGTTTAAATATAGAGAAATTATGAGCGAAAGATTTTTCGAATTTCGAATGGCCCCCGTACTTTGTACTAGGCTAGGACATGTGTTGCTGATTATCTAAATAGGTTTACTGGTTTATTATTCTTAATTACTCAAGTAACAATAAGATTGATAATTCTTTACTTTTTTACGTTAAGGTCGGCAGACAGGCTGACGGTCCACTTGATGGTAGGTGGCTACCGTCCCCTATTACAGCGTATTAAGTAACGCCTCAGAGGTGCCTCAAGTGCGTTGCTGATTACACTAGGATAACGGATAGGGAAATGGGCTCTGGCATTCCTTATTCACTCCTTATGGTCTTAACGGTGATCTGTATGCCCTGCCACAACTTTCCAGACCAGAGCCAATTTTGAAAATTTTGTTTCCAAAGTTAACCCTGCCGGGAATCGAACCCGGATTCAAGCACCTCAACCACTCATCCAATGGACTAGTCATAAAAACACAACACAATACAAAAATAAGTTCACAATATACAAAAATTAATTAGGTATTCATCTACAATTACAAAATATTGTATTTGTATTAATAAAACTTGAAAAGAAATTTTTAAAAAACGAAGGTGCCAGCCAAGAGGGACGGTTTCATTCTGAGGCTCCTCAGACTATAAAATTAACTGATTGTAAATTGTAAATAGGTAACTAGTATAAATAATTTCGTTGATTGTCCTTTAATGCTATGCTTTGAAGTAAAGCATTAATCATTAAAAATTAAGTAAGTGTATTATATAATATGGGTAGGCATACTAAATGCGCTGATCAAATGAGACAACGCTGTTTGTAAGAAAGTAGTGACGAGAGGGAAGATCGGTTAAAGTTTAAAGATACAGTCATATTGATAAAGTTCCTTTTTTGAATTCGGTTGAAAATGTCATCAAGCGTAATTATGAGACAATGTAAGTAGGTGATTATTGCGACCAACTAAACATGAACCTTAATACAAAGATATCAAAGTTTATTCCATAGTGTTGAGATATAATTGAACATTTTAGTGCTTAGATACTTTTGGCGATCAGATTGTATACATAAGAAAAAAAATCCGTTTGTAATGAAATATATGAAATATTTGAATTCGAAGAAGCTCACATCAATTTGATATCTGTTGTTGTGTAGATGTTACTGAAAAATTAAATGCTAACAATTATTTGCCTACTTCAGATGCTCATCTACTTCTGACGCTGACTGTACATACATAGTACTACTGATTGGACAAAATACTATAAAAAATCTACATAGTTACATTTATAGTACATATCCAATTAGAAAAACTATATAAATAATTTAAAAAAATTGCTAAATGTTGTTCAATCAATAGAACCATGTGAATTTTTTTTTTCTATTGTTGAAAAAAACCTAAAGTAACATTGAATAATGAAATAGACATTAAAGGCTATAGCCGTGTAAGGGAACAAAAAGTGCCCCTGACGTTATAAGCCAATGAATAAATCCTATGTATTGGTCATAATGCTAGTTATTAATCTGCCAAATTTTATCTCATAATTATTGACAGTTTCCTTGAAATGTCACTTCAAAGTTTTTTTTTACTTTTCAAAATATTTTAAAAACTACCGCTCCGTTTCTTTTGTAATTAACGTATGTTGTTAATGACCCAAAGAGGAATAATTTTGCAAAAAACCAGATGTCTCTAGGTCAACATTAACTTGGTGATTTTTGATGTCAAATATTTCAAACATTTTTTTTTGACACTTGTGAGTCAGCGACACCTACCATTTTTTTTACACATTAGTGTCATCTCATTCCGTACTTATATTATTTGTCTCAAATCAATCGGCTTGGAGCAACATGCTGATTTTTTGAATAATCTTTAGGTACCTACCCATATAAGAGCAGTATTGAAAGAGGTGTCAATAAAAAAAATATTGATAGATTATTGGTAGATTAGGTTTGTTGCCTGTACTCTTGATGAATTAATGCTGGCTGGTGATTACATTACTATGAAATCCCGAGAATACCATTTTTGTCAATGACAAAGTCATCGCTTATTTTGTTTTATAAAAGTCGACATTTCTCGCTTTACTTCGTTATTATATACGAGTGATTAAAGATGAATAAAATATTTTATTCTCGACGTTCACCAAAAAGCACTTATCAGTGCAAAATAAACTGGAAAAACATTTTGACTTGGAATTACATACAAACTGTACACACTGTGTGTGAAATTGTAAGTAAATATTTCTTTTATTACTAACGAACGCCCCGCGGTTTAAATATTGTAAACTGTACATACAGTCAGCAAACATTTACATAAAAGTTTGGCTTTCTGCAGGTATGTATTGAAAATGTTCTGCGGCCAAAATACTAAGGCAGTTACATTTCATTTCGCGTTGATTTTAACGAACTCGACTGTACATAGGTTTTGTATTTTTAGCTATTTACTCTTTATTATTATTTATAATTTATTTAATTTTAATCTTTATTGCATAAAATAAATTAAAATACAAAAGTCGGACTTATGCCATAAGGCATTCTTTACCAGTCAACCTTCGCATTGGCGGACCGACGAAGACGACGAGTGCGGTCATTCAAAAGCCCATGAAAAAGCCCTTAGGTGAGTTAATGGCTAAGATAAGTACCTACCTACCTCACAGTTAATACTGCATTAAAAACAGTTTTCTGCAATATAATAACTAAGGTTGACTGGTAGAAAATGCCGTATGACATTAAGTCCGGCTTTTGTATTTAAGATTTTTTTTATGCAATAAAGATTAAAATTAAATAAATTATAAACAATACAAAGAATAGCTAAAAATACAAAAACCTAGCAGCAATATAACTTTTATGGTATGTTTGCTGACTGTATGTACAGTTTACAATATTAAACCGCGGGGCGTTCGTTAGTAATAAAAGAAATATTTACTTACAATTTCACACACAGTGTGTACAGTTTGTATGTAATTCCAAGTCAAAATGTTTTTCCAGTTTATTTTGCACTGATAAGTACTTTTTGGTGAACGTCGAGAATAAAATATTTTATTCATCTTTAATCACTCGTATATAATAACGAAGTAAAGCGAGAAATGTCGACTTTTATAAAACAAAATAAGCGATGACTTTGTCATTGACAAAAATGGTATTCTCGGGATTTCAAAGTAATGTAATCACCAGCCAGCATTAATTCATCAAGAGTACAGGCAACAAACCTAATCTACCAATAATCTATCAATATTTTTTTATTGACACCTCTTTCAATACTGCTCTTATATGGGTAGGTACCTAAAGATTATTCAAAAAATCAGCATGTTGCTCCAAGCCGATTGATTTGAGACAAATAATATAAGTACGGAATGAGATGACACTAATGTGTAAAAAAAATGGTAGGTGTCGCTGACTCACAAGTGTCAAAAAAAAATGTTTGAAATATTTGACATCAAAAATCACCAAGTTAATGTTGACCTAGAGACATCTGGTTTTTTGCAAAATTATTCCTCTTTGGGTCATTAACAACATACGTTAATTACAAAAGAAACGGAGCGGTAGTTTTTAAAATATTTTGAAAAGTAAAAAAAACTTTGAAGTGACATTTCAAGGAAACTGTCAATAATTATGAGATAAAATTTGGCAGATTAATAACTAGCATTATGACCAATACATAGGGTTTATTCATTGGCTTATAACGTCAGGGGCACTTTTTGTTCCCTTACACGGCTATAGCCTTTCGGCATTTTCATTTCAGTTTAAACCTAAAGTTAAATCTGTCAAATTTGTAGTTATGTATATGGAAATGTTTCTTTTTGTTTTGCGAGCAAACACAAAATGTGCCATTTCTCTATAGTTATATTATATATGTATATTATATATGTAT
Organism: Synanthedon andrenaeformis; assembly: GCA_936446665.2. Taxonomy (NCBI): domain Eukaryota; kingdom Metazoa; phylum Arthropoda; class Insecta; order Lepidoptera; family Sesiidae; genus Synanthedon; species Synanthedon andrenaeformis. Next base: position 11,118,021 of record OW387787.2, on the reverse strand, counting down.
AACAAACATGAAAGGTTATTGTGAAGGGCGGCTGTGGTTGTATTGCTTCTGAATACGATACAAGAGGCTACTACACACTTAAAACAATAATGTCCATTACAATTTGAAAACACTACTTACACCTATATTATTATAATAATATATTATCATTAAAAATAATAATATTATTAATCTAAGTTAAATTTGTTATTACTATTACAATATACGGATACAAAAACTTTTTAGACTTCTCTTTAAAATATATAAGTATATATTCATTTTAAATATATTTTTAATGTAGTAAAACTTTCAAATAAACTGTATATAAAAATGCGTTTATATTACATTTATTTTATTTTATTTTTGCATAATATAGTCCATTTGTATATTTTTGTGATGATAGATTACTAATTTATTATGTTGATTGTAATTACTTTTTTCTTTTCAATATAAATAAAAGTATAAATAACTGACTTACAAATAAATAAAAAATTAAATTACCAATTTTTAGTTACTTTTAAGCATTTAAATTAGGAATGTAAATAAAAGAAAATGCACTTAAATTAAAAGATGCGTTTGTTTTTTTTTAGAGGTTTATAAACAGAAAAAAAAATTGCATTCGTCTGATATTATATATCGATATATATATTTTATTTTATTACAGATTGGTCCGCAGTGACTTGATGCAGTGTGCTCAAAAACTATCAGTTAACAATGGGAAACAAAATATAAATGTTTTTATTCTTGCCTCCATATAAGATTATCGTTTATAATGAAATGGAAAAAATAAAATACATAACAGCTATTAAATCCCAGTCTATTTTTGATCAAGATTCAATAATATAAATTAATCTATGAATGTGATCAAAATTTATGAAAAACCTGCCAAATTATAACTTTTTTTAAACTTAACTTTTTAACTTTTTTTCTTAGTATTCATAGATTCCTAGTTTTTCTGTTTGAAAATATGAAACAACGTCATAAAAGCTTGTGTCATAACAATAGCGTTATTTAGTTAAAAACTACTGTGAATATGTAATTATGAGATTTTAATATATCGATATAAAAAACTGAGGTCTTTTACCGTTTCATTAGAAATGTAGACCTGTGGCCTTGAATATGACAGCATCAATTATTTAGATATTCATAGTGATCATATTAGTTGTTCAGAGTACTTTCAGCGAGAGTGAGAACATAGAGCAAATAGAAAAAACATGTTTACGAGCGAAAGCAACGCTAACACGAATCAAAAGAAAATTAGTCAACATCGAAAGCATAATTCAGTTACCGTGTCGAATTGTTATTATTAGACAACTACCTAAAAACCATGCAAACCATCTAAATTGTATATATTCATTTTACGAAAAATATTAACAATAGTCTCGTTATTATCGTTATAAAAAATGTAGTATGTTTCCCTTTTAGACTTTTGATCGATTTTATATAGAAAATACAGTGTATGTGTTTTATTATCCGTCAACCAATGTGTGTACTCGTATAGATGACTCATGTCGGTTGGCAGTTGAATATAAAATCACTCACTGATGGTGCAGTATCGGAGTTTGGCAGTACGGACACTCCTTGGCCGTGGCAGCGCAGGCGTCACAAAGCACGTAATGGTTGCACGGTGCCAGTGTGACGCTGCGCGGTTTTTCTTCGCAGCCCATGCACTTCTTCGCCGTCTCTTGATAAAGGATTTTATCAATGTCTTCCAAGTCTGCGCGCGCTTGCGCTTGTAATGCTTTAAGCGCTGGCAGCGGTAGGGCGCGCAGATCGCGTCTAGCCGCAGCGCCGGCGCGTGCAGCGTCCAACTCGCGGCGAAGCGCCATCGCGTGCGCTAGCGCCTCGTCGCGCTGCCTCTCCGCGAGCGCAGCTTTGCGCACTGCCTCCTCCGCTTCGCGCTGCCAAGCGTCGCAAGCGCCGCGAGCGGCCGTCGCTTGCTCGTTACAGCGAACAGCCGCCGCCCGACAAGCGGCCGCTTCCTCGCGCAATCTACTCACTTCGACCGGTTCGAATGCGTTACCGCCCGACCCGAAACTGCCCGTCTTCATACTAGCGTGCGAATTGAACAACCTCTCGCTGTCGTTGGTAGCGTAGCGCAGAAAAGGCGGTAACGGGGAACCGCTCGCGACCGGTGGACTGAATCCTCGCAAGGCTGAACGCGGCTGCGGTATGTTTACCGGGGCCGAACCACCCAATAGAGCTTCGCCGTCTGATAGATCTCTATCCAACTGCGCCACTAGATTGAGCGGATCGTCCAAGTGCATATCGTCGAGCGCGTTTCCGACGACTTCGTGGAGCACGTTTGCGTCGAACGTAGAGGCGGAGGCGCGGTGCGACCACACTGAAGGTTGATGAGTGTGTAACGGGGCTTGCGGAGGTGGTTTCCTCTCCTCTGGTGGGGGTTGTAAAGCGCGCGGTTGGGAACCGGGGGCTCGGCCACCGCTGGAGCCCCCGCTCGATGTGGAAGCGCATTCGGAGCCCTCGCCGCTCCCGTTGGTGTGCAGAGCGGCGCCGGCTGACACGTTGATGGAGGCTCCGGGAGACATCGGCCGCCCACGCTCCATGGACAGAGCGCCGAGCATAGATACGTTATTTTCCGCAGACTTCTTCTCGGGCGGTAAAGCCGAGGACAGAATATCGGCGAGGTTTGTCCCGCACTCGAGTGGCGCCACCAACTCGCGAGCCGCGCTCAAATCTTCCGCTGTCAATTGATAACAAAGTACTTATAAATACAAAATTTCAATAATTTTATAGAAGAAATCAATTCCACATAGATGTACAGTACATGCTGTCCATTTAATTGAGGCCATTCACTAATTTTACTATTCACACTTGAAGTAAACCAGATTAATACAGTCAAAAGACGAAATTTTGTATGTGTGTTTACCTACTCACAATTACTTGTACTGTTGTATACTTACTTAAAAGGAGTACGTATGCTTACTTACTTACTAAAAAGGTAAACCTAGACCGATGACAAAAGTAATATTTTTATTTAATTCAAGCACTAGTTCTATTTAGATAAAAGTATGTATATGTGTATTTCAAAACTGTCAAAAGTTAAACAATAGTACGAGCCAGAATATACTCACATTCGACATGTGCAAAAGCGCAAAAGAGCCCCCTCGGACAGTAACCAGCTTGCTGTACATCATTGCATTTGGTCGACTTGTATATCTCTGGATGAAATTGTTGCTCCGTTCTAGTGTGACAGTAGCCACAAGCGTCTCCAGTATCACAATTGCTAGGCTCCCCCCACTCCTCACCGTGTTTAACGTTTGGACAAGGTGTGCTCCGATATTTATATTTCCTTGGAGACCTACGTTTATCCTGAAAGAAATTTTCAAAAAGTTCATAACATTAGCTTATAGTTTGAGCACAAGCTTATAGTTGAGTATCATTAATTTATCGGCATAATACTCACTTTACTATTGTGATATTGGGGGCAAGCGTACCCTTGTCTACATAACCTAGGCGGTCTCTTGCATGGTTCAGTTTTATATGAAGATAATACATAATTCGTGTCTAAAAAAAAATGAAAATTAAAGGTTTATCAGCCACCAACTATTAAAACTCTTAAACTTAAGACCATTTTGCTGAAAATGGGCAAAAATACGAACAAAAGTAGGTAGGTATTACATTGTTTTTATTTAAAAAAAGTACAAGTACAAGTGCTCTCACAAGTAGCAATAGATATTGCAGAAAATAGATAAAACAACAAACTTTCCAACTAAGCTACTTTTGCTCATAAGATCCTAGACACAACAAATGTCCCACTTAACTTAATTAATATGACATAAACTAGTATGATTCAAGATAATAATTTTAATACCTTGCCACTTTGGATCCTCATTCATCAAATTTCTCTCTCTATCTAATGCATTAGGTGCCGCTGAATCCCCATCTGTACCGTCGGGATTCTCTAAAGCCTGAAGTTCCCTTACATCGAGCACGGGGGGCCTCAAGTCGGGAGCTCCGTGTGCAAATGCACAGTGGGCTCCATTCTTAGTGCACAGTCCCCGAGCATCTGTGTCATGTACGCACATACATGTCTTATAATAACGGAGGTGATATCTTCTTTCCGTGTCACCAGCGGTACGGTGGAGGTATGGGCAACTGGAACAAATTATATCAATTTTAAAGCAGTCTCTATGTAAGACAAGATATTATGGTCAACCACATGAGACTTCTCAATTGGTTTGTACACTTTTTAGAAGATTCAGTGTGTGTCAGGGCCCATTCACCTATCAATTATCAAGGTGATTGGATAAACAGCAATAATTAACAATAAAAATTTCATTCATATACACAAACATCCATTTTTAATATGCTGTACAAAGATCTCCATAAAGTATCTGGATATATGTATTTGGGACTAACAAACATCGAGAAAACATGTCATCACAAAAAGGAATGAGATCAATATAAAATATAATAATAAATTCCTACAGGGTTCCCCACTAGCACTCCCCTTGGTGTTGCTTGTGTGCTTAGGCGACGGTAACCACCTACCATAAAGTGAGCCGCCAGCCTGTCTGCCACCTTTATATTATAAAAAAAAAATGAGATATGAGATAATATATGAATGACTGTACTGGTTATTGAGCAGACTATCCATCGACAAGATATTAATCTAAAAGACTGTTCTACAACCTATTTAGACATAATAGCATTAAGCTTTGGGGTTCTGTGTGTGACTCAAACATCTTGATAATTCAGAGGGCACAGATATCTGAGTACCGTGATTTATAAAATAAAAACTTGGTATGTTATGCCAACAGTGATTAATATGAAAATGCAGATTGGAAAGGCATCCATACCAAGTGTTTTGTCAGTTAACAATAAATGACTGCATAAACCAATCAAGAGAGATAAATTCCTACAGCTAAATGGACTGTAGTGTGCATCCTGCAACGTAACGTGGTGTACCTGATAGGGCCACATCACTTCCTGTCATAAAATCAATCAAAACATTTGGTCATGGTCGATTGGACTGATTACAAAATATGAAACTTAAAACAAAAAATATTGTACAATAATTTCATAAAATAAAGGAAATCTCTCAATGTTTAGATTTGATGTAATTACTTTTACTTAGATGTAGGTCAATGGTATAATAGAGCTGACATGTTACTTCAAATTAACTGCATATGCATAATTAAATAAGCAATATGAATTCTAGAAACTGCAATTACCCAATGATTGACAACTCAGCAGTTGACGAACAGTGACTGTGTCCAAGATAAACATAAAAAACTTAAGTCTCATTTTCAAGAAGTCTCAATACTGCATAAGATGGGTTTAAGTTGTATGATAAATGTATGTATGATAAAAAAAAAAAAAAAAAATCAATAACAAATATTGTTTAATTTTAGTGACTTTTGTCTGCCTGTTTAATGTTTAATTTCTTAATTAAGTCTTTTGTTATATATCTCATGTAAGTAGCTTTAAGCTTTAATGAGAATAAAGAAATATAAACCGAAGTTATTATTTTAAATTAAAATATTTTTAACTAGTTGGTGCCTGCGAACACCTGACATACATTGATACATGACATTATACTTTTGCATGGCGTTGGATCTTTATTTTTAGATAGCTGGTGCCCTATTGAAATATTTAGCCTATGTCCATCCTGAAATTCTATTCTAACTATTGGTCAAAGAATTCTTTACATCAGCGAAGTAATCTAAGATTACAAATAAACTGTATGATCTTTCGTACATGATATTAATAGAGAAAAGCTGGGATAAAAAGTATGTTTAGAAATTTAGCTTATCAAGCAGATTTAAGACAATAGCAAAAGGAAATTAAATTAAGCATGTATAGATGACTCACTGAATACTAAAGAAAATATTATAATAAAATTCATAGTATGTGTAATGTGTGATGATAATGAAATTAAGTACATAAATATTTTACCTCTTTACAATATTAGTATAGATATAATAATATAAAATGTTTTTGTTAACTTTCCTATTTATTAATCTACATTTTCCTTAAATGAGTAACTGCTGATAAATATTACAAGTAATTCTTCTAAGGTAAAAGCACCAGTAATGGACACTGAGACAGTTATAGGTATGTATATGTTTTTGTAGAATTTCATACAATACATATTTTAGAGTGCAACTTATTTCAATTTGTAAATAAATTCATAGCCCACATGTAAGGGTAAATATAAAGCTCAAATTATTTATAATAAAATTATTAAAAAAAAAAGTAAACCAAGCTAAGTGCACTAGTGATGAACAGGTTAAAAACCAGTAATGTGAAATCCAATGACACATTTCAAATTATGAACACTAAAATCCAAGTTGAAGGTGGTAAATATCTTAAAGAGAAATAAAAACGCCATCGTTTTGAAAATTCTGTTATGCAAGGTTTATTACTGGCACTATGTCCAACACTGTTGCCACTACTTTATTTTCTAAGAAATTGTTCAATAAATTCTAAGGAATACTAATAGTAATGATAGAATTAGGTTTAAAAATTACTATTTTTCATTCAACACCCAAGAACAATGGAAAGCATCTATATTATTTGACCAAAACGAGTGTTGATCCAATCTCTACAAACTGTTGTTTGTTAAGGACCTTTTACATTTGGAGGGGTTATAGTCCAAGTATTAGTAAACAACTTTACCCAAAGTATAAAAAAAATTGGTGCAAATATTAAAGTAATTAACTAATGTAAATAAATTAAGAAATAGAAATTAGTAAATTAGTTAAAAAGATATACATGATAAACGATGCTAAACTAATTATAATGACAATACTTACTCATCGCCGTCTTCACATATACCCGATGTTTCATTATATTTTGTACAATAATTATCGGCGCTATAATTGAAAGAACCGTCTCTTTTTCTTATAGGTCTTCTTCTTCTTTGATTATTAAAATGCCAATGAAAACATGTAAACGGTCTATGTTGTGTACATTTATGTTGTATGAAAGAGGGACATTGCTGGACCCTAAATTCCTTTAGATATCTGTAACACGAAAATGTTAGTCAGTGAAAGGCTCACCAAATTAAACAACACCGTACAATCTACCACTCGGTCAAGAAATACTCATAGTATTGTTAAACTTACTGATAATGATTTGGTTTTTCTGTTTGTGCTGTCAACAAAGGCTTTGATTCCGACGGCATTTTGGAAAAATATTATTGCGCCTCTCGCGTCGCGCAGGGGACGCTCACCGACGGACCAATTAAAATTCAATAGACGATCACGTGATACGTTTAGATGTTGAAAAAGTGTAAATAAAATGCGAAAATAATGTAAAAACTATATCCACGAGACATTTCACATTTTAATGGCCTTGAACTTAAAATAATCTTATCTGGCTTGGTTCACAAACTCAAATACAAAAATTTGTATAGCTGCTTGGATACACCTACGCACGCAACCATTGACAAAAATTCACCGAGCTGTCATACACGTCTGTTTTCTGGTTATCCCTTTTTCGCATATTACTCACACTGTATGATAGAGTGAGACGAAAAATAGGACAATCATGGGACAATCTATGTTCTAATTTTTTCTACATTTCTTAAAACTATTTTTTCTATAAATTTCATTTTCAAATTTTAAAACTTGATTATAATTACACACATTTTAGTTTACAATTAATCCCATTTTTAAAACTCGCACATACAAAACTAAATTCTATTTTATTAGCGTTAAATTATATAGGTACCTAGGCAAGTTCTACAAAATTTAGAAATAAGAAGTTCTCTAAATATTTTAATAAAAGAAATATTTAATCACAAATAAATAAATCATTCTGTGTTATTTCTTTTTAATAATCACAAACTAAATAGTAGATACTGTTAATAATTATGAACACATAAGTATTAAGTAATGTATTCTGAATAATAGGGTATATTATTTAGTATAATAAGAACCCAGTATAATAGGGTCCATGACGCAGGCGGACCTGTTAGACGGGGTATTCTTTTTATAATTTTTTGGTTTTTTAGGTTTAATATTAAGTTTTTTATTATAATGTTTCATTTGTATATATAATGTTAGTTATACTGTTTATTAAATTCTGAATTGGTTTTTTTATTCTTATTCTAACCATAAATTATTTCACTGTTTTCTTTTTGGTTTTTATTTTTCCCATTTTTATTTATCGCTAGGCAACACTGTAACATCGGTATCCAATAGAAACCTCTACTTTATGTAGCCTCATTTGAAGCGGCCAATAGAAACTCCTACTTTTTATCCAATGGGATCCTCGGATTTGATTCTATGTAAACCAATGAGATTCGAGAATGAAGGCGTCAGTATTCACCCGCCATTCTCTCGCTGACGCCATTTTGAGCATATGATCGTTGTTGTTCGTACAGCTTGTAAATAAATTGTTTAAAGTTGTGAAATAATTGATTAAACTTGTTTCATAGGTGTGTAAAATGATTTAAGTTAACACAGAAGTCGTTTTTGTTACAAAGAATTGTAGTGATACTTGTGAATCGTGTGTAAATCGTTGTTTCACAATAGAACTGCACAATCGATCAATCCAAACTTCCGTGCGAGGCTTTTGTTATTGCATGTTGTTGATAAATTTTCTCTTTCGTTTCAGTGAAAAATGGCACGTACTAAGCAGACTGCTCGTAAATCTACGGGAGGTAAAGCACCCCGTAAACAACTGGCCACAAAGGCAGCGCGTAAATCGGCGCCAAGTACTGGTGGAGTAAAAAAGCCCCATCGTTATCGCCCTGGTACCGTCGCTCTCCGAGAAATCCGTCGTTACCAGAAGTCCACGGAGTTGTTGATTCGTAAATTGCCCTTCCAACGACTTGTGAGAGAAATTGCTCAAGACTTTAAGACTGATCTGCGTTTCCAGTCTGCAGCTATTGGCGCTTTGCAGGTTTGTAACTTTGTACAATATAAAACCTTTTTTATGTGTACACGTGCTGTTTCTTTTTATTTTTTATGTTCTCACTCATGGTGTCATTACACAAAAACATACATGCTTTTATTTCACGGTGGTCTTCAAGGGAGTCGTTCAATACACATCATTTTTTATCGTTTTATTTTTTTTAAAAAAAATTTTTATTCCTCAAATGTACATAAGCTTACATAAACAAGTAAAAACAAAAATAAAGATTAAGTATAATATAAACACGTAAACAACAATTAAAGATAAAGATATCTTTTATTTCAAGGAATCATAATATAAAACATGCTACAGTACATTAATATAGAACTAAATTTTCTTTTTATTATTATTCCTCGCTTGTCAAACGACATATTATAGGCCTCCTCTGTTACAAAGAAATAAATAAACAAAATTGGTAATTTATAATTTAGAAAGAGGTGCTTTTGTGAAACTTGTCATTAATGCTGATGTGTTGATAATTTTTTTAGGAAGCCAGCGAAGCCTACTTGGTGGGTCTGTTCGAAGACACCAACTTGTGCGCCATCCACGCCAAACGCGTCACCATCATGCCTAAGGACATTCAGCTCGCTCGACGAATCCGCGGAGAACGTGCTTAAGGAATAGTTTTATCTAACTTTAAATTATTTCTATCTAAAATAGGATTAAATTTCATCACATTTGTTCAACACTACATTAACGTACTATACTTATAATATTATTATTTTTTTTATTATAAGGAGGCAGAACTGAATTTTTTTTTTAAATTATGTTGTAAGTCATTTGCAAGGGATACTGATTATGTCTAGTACACACTAGCAGACCATGTTGTCCGATTTGTCTATACGCCTTTTAGAGTCTAAAGACATATTTTGTATAGATCGAGTTCATGTTTAGACTGGGACTGGTCTCGCCTCTACACGCTGATTAAGTCCACCTGTCTAAAAATGTTTCATGAAGTCTCCCATTCTGATAGATAGACTTTAGATCTTGCGATTTTTGGTCTCACATCAGAACCATAGACAGTCTATAGACACCTTGACACGTCTCCAAAGACCAAAACTGTGCAACATGTGTACTAGGTGTGGACTAGGCTCGAGAGATTTGTCAAAGGTTATGTTGGCAGCAGTACCTTGTGCAAAATCATAACCTTATCTCATAGTTGTGGTGTAAATCAAATTATAATAGACAGCGTTTGACTGCCACATTAGTATGGTAATTGTGCTAGGAGTAAATTGTGTATGCACTCGGGTGTGTAATGAGTACATGTATTGGTGTTCTTATTAATAAATAGTATCTAAATTGACATTTTTTTCATTCATTTAAACTCTTTTTTTTTTTGTTTGATATCCAAAGATATTCTATAACTATAGTTATATCGTTATCCCATATTCCAAAAATAATGACTATTATAAAGTAACTTGTTTAAATGTCCAAAATCATAACTAATCTTGAAGGGGTAACACTAAGAATTTCATTGTATAAATTTTAAAGAAATATCAGAGAACCTATTCAAGGAAAAAGAGAGTAGGAAGCTTTAAACAAAGTTGACATCAGCAGTATCATGATAAGATAACAGTGATATTTTACTCACACTTGTTTGGAAATGGATTCATTATTTTTAATAAGTATACACCAATCGACCAAAGACGGTCACGAAGTTCATTGGTTTTTCCCCATACAAAAAATGCCTAACCTAAATAAGTTTTCATTTCATTGGAAGAAATGGGTTCTACCTGGCAAAAGTGTTAACTATCGAATTTCACAAATTGTGGATATATAGGTGACTTGAAATGAATTAAATTGTTTCTTGCTTATTATTTCCTTCCTACAAGGAAAGTAGGCTGTACATGTTTTGTCCTAAGTAGCAATTAACCAGTCTCGTTAATTTAAAAGGGCCTCGGAATTTCAAGTTCACTTGTGATGGCAGTAGATAATATATATGTAATACATAAAAAAACGCGGTCATCACGTGACGGCGCGTTACCGCAAAGCTTTTGCAAAGTGTGAAAATTTCGAATTCATTTACCAATTGCCCACATTTTGTATAGGGCCACTATTTTATTGGCGAGTTAGGTGTGAGGTATATTACTCAAATAAGTCGTTTCCTAGAAATTGCCTAATACAAATATTTTACTATGAATAAGTGAAAATACAAACACTATTTTATTCAGATATTTTTAATATAATTTACTACTAACACAAATAAAATATAGTTTTTTTTTACTAAGAATCATTTTTTGCTTCTTCTAATTCCAGCTCTTTTAATCTTTTTTCTACTTCAGAAACACTCATTCCTTGTTCCTTATTGTATTTGTATGTTTGGAGTAGCTGTGTCTTTTCCAGGCCCGGCATTCTCTCATAGAGAGTCTTTGTAAATTCATTGTCTATATCATTTTCTTCTCGTAGAATACAGAAATATAATAAAAAGACGGTAACACTAATAGTTACTGAATAAGGCTGATACCATGGCATTTTGATTTGATTTTTTTTAGGTGAAGGGTTAACCGTTCTTCTTGCAGCAGGGCTAGTTGAAAATTTTATTGGTTCATTTTCATTTATTTCTTCTACTTTGCTGCTGATGAATCTTCTTTTGTTAAGATTGTTGAAAAAAAATCTGAAAATAAAATTTTACATAGAACTTCCAAAATGTTTAATCAATGTCTGACTGGGAGTTTAAAGGTCTGTCGCAAAAACAAAATATGCTGTTTTGTTGTCCTTTATTCTCAATCACACTATGGACAGCAACCCACTTGCAGCACCTGTAACGTTGCTTGTGTTATAGACGACGGTAGCCACTTACCATCAAGTTGACAAAAACAAAACATTCTTTGAATTTAACGGATTTAAAAAACATTTTATTAAGCCCTCAAAGGATGTATTATATTAGTGTACGCTACCTACCTAAATTGTATTAAATTGCGATTCATTTTTCTAGGTTCTAATAAAAAAACCGTTTTAAAATTGCAGTCTTAATTTATCATAAAATATCATTTACTTATATGTATTGTAAGTATTTTATTGAAATAGGCTTTTTTTGCGACAATAATAATTAATTAATTACAATTATTAGAATTAGGTTATGTCAAAAACATAGAGTAATGACTTTGACATTTGTCGCTGTTAAATGTCAAAACAAAAAAAACAAATCCTCCGTATAATATCTTTGCTAAGAACTTGCTATATCTTTATATCTTTGCTAAGAACATGGAGAATAGAGGTAAGGTGCCCCCCAACTCATATATTAGAAAGTTAAAAAATGTCCATCGACCACCATTAAATAGGAGGCGCTGTAGTAGCATTGGGCGTGGCGCTCTAGTAGCATTTATATGCATTTTAACCTAGAGAAAATAATACTTAACCAGTCGGCCAGTAAATAGCCAGTCAGTTATTTACTCTATGATTTAATTAACGATGGTTTGATGAACTACGAAACCAACTAATAATATCAATTCACCAGTGCTACTACAGCGCCGCCGAATTGAGCGTATTCGACGGACACGTTCTCATGTATAGTTGGGCTATGGAAGGTAGAGGTAAGGAGGACCAACTTACATGGGTGTTAAACTGAAAAAGTGGCAAGCTAAATAAAAGCATTAAATGTTGGTTCACAAATTGACCGGAATGGCACTAGTGTAGCATTGGTGTTTGATATGATTGGTTGGTTCCGTAGTTCATGAAGCCACCGTAAATAAAATGCATATAAAATGCTACTAGAGCGCCACGCCCCAATTCGGACCGACGGACACTTCCTCATGTATGGAGTTGGGACTCCTTACCTCTATTCTACATGGCTAAGAAGTAAGAACCAGTAAGAACACACTTGACTACAACCATTAGAGGGTTACGCACGTAGAGACACATAAAATGTCGCTTAAATTTAGATGGCGCCTATGTTGATGATGATTATTAGTTGCCATTAAAAATCCATCACTCAAAGGTCGCTGTAGTCGAACACCAGTCAGTCAATTCGTATCATGTACAATAGATGGCGCAGAACTGGTTTCTAATGTTATCGGTACCAGGTTGTCAGTTGTTGTGGTCAGAGCGAGATAGCAGGTATTACACTATACATAGAGTAAAAATAAGTAAGTGTCTACTTGTTGGAATTTATACTCTGCTGAGGCACTATTGGCTAAAAAGTGAAAGTACACTTTCACTTTTTAGCTTGATTTCCGTATCATGCTGTTTTAATTCAATTTTTTTCACATTTCGCTAGTATTAATTGAGATTATATTTCTATTTTGCTATTATTAAAACTTCAAAGAGCATGAATATTCAATATACATTCGTTCCAGCATTAGAATTAGATTATCATTTCTTTTAAACTTTTGGGGATGCTACTAGTGTTATTATTTCGTTAAATCCTAAAAATTGAGGCCCTCTATAACAGTCAAATCACTTCCAAAGCTTATTGTATTATGGCAACACTGTTAATCTGTTGCCCGGGAAACAGTAAAACATTTAAATATATCAACATTACAAAACTTGATTAAACAATTTTTTTTTACGTAAAAACTATCATATAAGCCTTGAACATGGAAAAACCGGATGCTGATGGTTTTATTAATGTTTCTTGGCCGAGTAGAAATATTCCGCACGGTGGAATTTTTCACACGCCGATTGCAAATTCCTCAACTGAAAAGCAGCAGTTTCTAAAAGGTATACCTTTAAATAGACAAGATTCAAAGGTCTTTCGATAAGTGATATAATTAAGATTATTTTAAATCAATAATATAAATAATTCATGTAAATATCAAATGCCCTCGCTATTTTTTTCGAAGACATTCTCTACGAAATATTAATGAGGTTTTTAGTAAAATTTGCTATTTTTTTATCCCTTTACATGTTCCTTCTTAGGTTGTAAAGCTCCAACTATTTCCAGGATTCCTTCTCTTTTGCCTCTCTATCTACCAACATTACTTTTTCAGTAGAAAAGGATTATTAAAAATATCTGAATCCCGAAAAACATATCGTCTTATATTAATTTACTCGTATGTTAACTAAATTCCAATAGGTAGGCAGTGTATATTTGCAGGAGGCAATGTATATTTTCAGAAGGTAGAAACCTACAAGTAAGTGTGTGGTAAATTTTAGCATACGAGTATATATTACAATAACATTCAACAGTACTTCTTGAAGAATCGAAATTTTCTATTGAGCAACGGCTGAAGACGAGTTGGGAAGGCGCATTGCGGAAGGAGCCAGAAAGAAAGGAAAGACCTCGAATTTATATACCCAGAGTAAGGCCGCACACTTCTCGTCGCCGCTCCCTTTCTGCTATTCGAGAATCAGGGATATATGAAATTGACAAGTAAGATTTCATATCAAATATTTATTTTCGGTCCATTTTCATAGCACGTGTTTAAGTTACTAGCTTTTGCCTGCGTTCTTCGGGAAAAATACAATTATCCCAATGTCCTTCGCTGTACTCTTGCCAACGTTGTATGAAAAATTTATACATGTGCGGTTTTTATAGTCCATAGTTTATATATCTTATAATAGTTTGCATTTATAGTTACAGACCAACTAAACGAGGGGAAAATCGTGAAGAACTAAAAGATAAATTAGCAAATAATATGGCGTACGGAGATACACCTCAACTAATTCCCCAACCACTGAAGACTCCATGTATTCTTAAAAAAGAAGCGAAACTACCTACTGCCAAGGAAGTCAGAAACGACTGTGAGATATTAAAATTATTATTTAGAACTAGCTGGTGCCCGCTACTTCTTCCACTTAAAAAAAAAAATACTTAACGCTTCACAAAATAATATACGAGCCTTTTTTCTGTGAGGGCCCACTCTCAAAAGTTGTAGCACATGTGCTGTTATTGATGTGCCCATTTTAATGTGCTTTAATTATTTCTTGCAAGTATAGGGCTGTAAGCACTTGAATCTTCACTAACCTTGCTTGCAGTCCTAGAAAACTATAACAGCTTACATACCATCTAGTTCTAGAAGATTGTCATTGTTACTCACTATTATAATAATTACTTCTTTCATATTTGAATTATCATTCGATAATTTGTATGCTAGTCCATAATATAACAGGATAAAATTTTAAAAAATACATTTTTCAGTATTGACGCAGATTAGAGAGAGAGTTGAATGGCTAGCAGAAATGGAGGATCTAGGCCACGCTGGACCTCATAGGGACATCATTCATGATCAGATAGCGGAGAGGTTGAGGGATTTAGATGCCCTAGGAATTGAGAGTGAAATCTCTTCGGCAAGATCAAGCGCATCGGGTTTTAGCACATTAAGGAGTAGAGAGTACGTAGCCGCTCCTGACCAGAAGAGTGTTGGATCTGCAAAAGGATCTATAAAATCTGGTATATAAAATTAAATATTTAAAATAGGCACCCTGTTCTCTTCTTTATAAAATACTAGCCAGTGCCCGCGACTTCGTTCGCGTCACCTTTTCTTAGGTGTTAAAACATTTATTCTTATCTATAAAGAAACATTATCTAAACTAAAATTGAAAGAAGAAAATATTTATAATGTTAGTTAGGATTTTATAATTTTATACGTTTTTTTTGCAGGTTTACAAGAGAAAAGCAAGACTCCAAAGAAAAAATCGGACAAAGCTTCAGCGAGAAGTTTTGCAGGAATTATGAAGGAGGAAAATGTTTCCGCTTACAACAATTTTCCAGTATTACAGCGTTCTCCAAGGAGAAGAGTATAAGTTGTTTAGGATTCTTTATTAAAACATTTTGTTATATAATATTAAACCAAGTTTATCATTCAGTTATTTGTAATATTGTAATTAACATGTTACAAAACTTTTTTTAATTATTGAAAAGGAAGTTTTAATAGAAAAATTGCAAAGTACTGGGAAGCAAGTTATTAAAAATTAAAAGTTCTTCAATCTTTTTTTTTATGTAACCTAAAATTATAGAATTAGATTAGATCCCATGTATTTGTATTATTATTTTTTAGTCTATAGTGTTTGTTGGCCATAGATTAATCACTATCATCTGAAATTATCACTGATTTTAGCTTCTTTGGCTTTGAAGATGTTGTTAGATCGTCATCATCATTGCTAGAGTCTTTATTAGAACTTGATTCATCACTTTGTTGCTTTCTTTTCTCAGTTTTAATATTATTTTTAATTTCAATTACATTCGGTTCATAATCATTTGGCGGTAAGGATTCTAATTCAAAAGAAGTAAATTTTCTAACGGGCATTGTTAATCTAAATTCTGGATCCTTCAAAAATTCCATATTTGGTCCTTTATTTATGTAACTTATTGTACTGTAAGCTGTAAAATGGAAAGATTCCACAAGAAAATTTTCTAGCAACAAATAAACTACAACATCTTCGGCCAAGGAGCGAGTTATGTTTGGTACATTTCCTTTGTGTCTCAAATTACTTGGTCCTTTCAAAAACCATGCATCAAGTAACTTTTGGACAGTCAGCTTTGTATCTTGATTGTGTGCATTATCTAAAATCTGACCTAACGACTTACAATATGATTCAATTTTTATTTCTTTTGTTGATTGAGGATTGCTGCAAACATCACACATTCTATTGCAATCAGAAGTGCCCCAATTCTCATCAAAATGTTCGGCTATTACCTGTCTTCTACATAGCGAACCGTTGAGACAGTATTTTACCATACCGTATAAATGATCTAGACGTTCCGTGGATGAGAATACCATAGTGCTGACTTTGAAAATGTCTTGCATCCTATACAAAGTTATACATTCAGCTCTTAACCCGTCTCGTCCAGCACGACCACTCTCTTGGTAATAATTCTCCATAGATTTACTTATGGTGTGATGTATCACAAACCTCACATCTGGTTTGTCTATACCCATGCCGAAGGCTACAGTTGCAACAATAGCTTGATAGTATTTGTCATGCCATTTTGTATGAATTGTAGATCTAACATTGGCATCTAAATTTGCATGGTAGCATCCCACTTTTAAAGCCCTTTTGCGTAATCCCTGCGCTATATCTTCACAATCTTTAATACTATTTGAATAGATTATACCACTCTCGCCCTTGTATCTGTATTTTAATAATTTCTCTAAAATTGCCAAACAGGCGTCCAATGAGGTGGGTTTTTCTAAAATTTTGTAATATAAATTAGGTCTATTGAATGTAGACTTTATTACTAAACATCCGGGGATGTTGAGTAATTTTTGGACATCATCCAATACTTGTGATGTTGCAGTAGCCGTCAATCCCAATATAGGGACATTAGGGAACATGTTTGAAAGTATTCCGAGATATTTGTAATCGGGTCGAAAATCGTGACCCCATTGTGAGCAACAATGCACTTCGTCAATAGCGAATCTTTGCAGTCTACCATCGGTGAAACATTTTTGTAAGTTAGCCATAAATCGTTTGCTTTTTGCAAATCTCTCGGGAGTGACGTACAATAGTTTTACACTAGAGTCTTTGTCTTTAAGTATATTTAGTAGTTCCGATGATTCTTGTTTAGAGCAAGTGCTAGAGATTAATCTAGCGGCTATGTTCTTGTTTGATAGCGACCTTACTTGATCTTCCATTAAAGATATCAAAGGTGACACGACAATTGTTATACCTGGTTTCACTAAAGCAGGTAGTTGGTAACACAGGCTTTTACCCGCTCCCGTAGGCATTACTACAATGGTATGTTGACCTGACAATGTAGAATTAATTGCAGCTAACTGCTTTGGCCTGAATGATTTTATCTTGAATGTACAATTTAGCAAAGTTTTGACATCGTCCGACCATTCGTAGTGTCGTCCGGCCCAATCGACACTGGCTAAGTTGTCTGCTTTTAATTTGTTCAAATCTTTTTTCAAAGAAGTCTTTTTTTCTTGTAGCTTTTGTTGAACTCTCTTCCATTTTAATATCTCCGCTTCAACTTTAGACAATTCCTTGTCAACTTTTTCTATTTCTGTTTGGACTTCTCTAACAGTCTTCATTTTTCATCATAACTATTCAAACAATAACAAACAAACAATATTATAAACAATTCAAATTAATAACACTGGCACAACACAAAGAATGACAGATGGTGTTTTGTAATTTGTATGATTGATATATTGATATATTGGTAGTTGTCAATATCAAATGGCGAACTGTTATTGTCATAGATTTACTTCAAAATCATTGCATAGATTAATATATTTGTCGTCTGTGTAGTTGAACCTGATGAATTTTGAACTTCGTACCACTTAAATTAAATAAGTAAGTAATGATGCGTTCACACATATGTCGAGTTTAGTTAGTAAAATATCTTGAATGCGGGGCGGTTTTTATCCTATAATGAACGTATATTGAAATTACCTTGAAGCAACTGGATTTAAAATTATAATCTGATCGGAATATTCTATACCCAGCAGTAAACATAAATTCGGAGGTTTCCTGATACAAGTATTTTTAGGTATACTTAATAGGAGGGCCTCTACACTTTTTGTACCTAGGCTTAAGAAAGTTAATAAATTATTTTGTATTTATTGTATTTGTATAAATTAACATTGCCATTTCTTATGACATTTCTTAGACCCCAGACATGTTTTTAGCGTTTATAACTATGTTTTAATGTTTCGTTGGGACTTTTGGTTTCATTTACCTATGTAATTTTATCAATTTATTGAAATGAAAACTTTTTTAGGCGCGTTGAGCATTTTTCAGATGGGAAAAAACCATTGAACTCGCGACACTGTTACCGTTACCTCTGTTGACAAATAAAAGAACATGGTAATTCAAATAAAAATAGAAAACGGCTAGTGATATTCCAAAAAAATCGTCAACATTTTCATTATAGAGGAGCTAGGTACTGAGAGCTTACTCTTTTTAGTATTAGTGGGTAGTATAATTTTTGTAGTAGTAGTTTATAATTAGTAATGAATAAAAAAACACTTCATTTAATAGTATTTCCTGCACAATAAAATATTTCCTGACGATTCAAAAAATAAACCCCACACGTAATTGTTCAAGTTTTCACTTCTGTCGGCACTCCCGGAGTGCCACTGTTTTTTTAATATAAGTATGTAAAGAGGCTTCGAAGGCGCAACCGGGTTACTGAACAGCCCCTTGTAGTCGTGTATCGGACAGATGTTTGTTAGTTATGAATATGTTAAGCTAGCCAGTTTTATATCTATTAAACTTTTGACAGGACATGTCTTCTCTTATTTCGGGCCCTAATATAGAAGTCTTTCCCACCGAAGGCTCTGCTGCGAGTGGCACCATACGCGCCCGCCGCAGAAGTTCTTTACAGTGGCACCCTGGCACCCAACGTGGGGCGCCTTCGAAGCCTTTACAAGTATATTTTATATAGGTACTAGTGGCCCGCTCCCGGCTTCGCCCGGGGTGCTTTTTTGCAATCCAGCCGATAAATTACTTTAAACCGCCATCTGTGAGAACCTTATGGAACTCACATATAAATAATTGCTGTATTAAATAAGTATCAACAGATGGCGCTATGTTAATAATATTATATAATTTAAAATAATAAACAAAATAATAAAAAAATGAGATATAAACTATCCTATCTTTTAAATTGGACCAGATAACAGATACTTATGAAGTTTGATCAAAGTCGGTTCAGTAGTTTCAGAGTTTATCGCGAACATACATCGTGACACGAGATTTATATATCGACGGTCCCTACGTACATAAAGACATGTCTAAAACCGGGGTTTACAGGAGAGCGTAATTTATGTTCAAACCGCTCTAGAAATAATTATATGTATAAGTAATTATAAGTTTTGTTTTTTCTAGAATATTTTATTAGCTTTAGGAACTTTCTAATGGTAATTTAGACAATTATGCAATAAAAAAAAAATTGCCATTTTTGACATGTCCTTATGTACGTAGGGACCGTCGATATGTATATAAAGAGATAAGATAAATCTTATAGCTTCTATAGCTGATCTAATTCTAAGATGATGAAGTTCTGTAGTTCTATTAGTGTTGTTTAGTGTTTCTATTCTGAACAAGCCCTTAGATACTTTATTGCAATCATCCACAATCATCTTATTTAGTGCCATCGAACGAAAATGATAGCGTGCGTACTACTTTTTGTGGGTATTTACCGTTGACCGGGCGCCTATCTATAGTGCTTTTCTTAACAAAATATAAATAAGTACATATATGCAAATTTATTTATAATTATGTTGATTTTATTTGTGATCATACTGTTGTAAGTATTACTTTTATAAGATCATTACAGTTCTTTTATTATTTATATATTTTAATTGAAATCCATGTAAGGATCTTAAATAGTCAACAAGTTTTTAGCGAACAACGTACTGCAGCGTTAATTCTTGCTCGGGGTGGTTCAAAAGAAATACGGTTAAAAAATCTTCGAAAATTGGAAGGTACTAGTTTACTTACAAGAGCTATTCACACTGTGAAATTAGCTGGTCTGGACGATATAACAGTTTCGACGGATCATCATTTGATTGCATTAGAAAGTTTATTAAGTGGTTGGTATATATTTTTTTATTATTGAAATTTATTCGTTATATTTACGTAGGTGTTTTTAAGAACCTAATAAAGTAATTTTAGGCGGTGTTAAAATTTTTCATAGAAGTCAAGTAACGGCAACAGATTGGGCACCGTCAATATGGGGTGCATCTGAATTTATTTCACACAGACCAGATGTCGATATTCTTGTTTTAATACAAGTTACTTCACCCTTTTTAAATTCAAAAAGTCTTCGCGCAGGAGTGGAGGTTATCAACAGCTATCCCAGTCCACGTGATTGTGTATTCTCCGTGAAAAGGTAGTTTTTTTTTGTGATCAATTTACAGACATATATTTTGAATCGAAAATCCACCATTCTAGGATAAATCATTATTTTTAATTTATTAATTTATTAACAATGGCCAGACAAGACCGTTACCAAATCATATCCTAATTGCGAAACAATATCCTGTGCGAACATCGTAAGCTATTAAAATGTTTCATTTCCAAAGTTTATAACCAATAACACGCCAATAACATTGTTGAGAATATTACTTGAGGCCAATGACCTTTCAAGTAACTTAATCCATATACATGTTCAGATACTTATACATATTTTTATCAGGAGCCATAATCTTCGTTGGATAAAATTGGGTGATAATATTCGGCCTAAAAACTTTAAATTGAATAATAGGCCACGTCGTCAAGATTGGAATGGAGAATTTACTGAGACTGGTGCTTTTTATATATCGAGGAGACACTTGATAGAGAATGGATATTTTCAAAACAATAAGTAAGGATATAAAATATTTAAGCATGTATCGACTTGATCTCGTTCACGGCGTGATGCCTTGTTAAATTGATACTTAGAGCATTAAACCAACCGGAGACGTCACGCGCAATAAATTCTATGCAAAGAAGCTGTCACTTTCTGCGCGGGGGACGAGGCATCTCACACAAAAACTGTTAACACTACGCATTTCTCGATCTCGTCGCTACGCACGCACACGACCATATTATTAAACACTAGCATAAACTTTACGCACACATATCCATTCTCACACAGTTGACTACCTGTCCGTATATGAGATGACGTCATTTTTAAGTAAACAATGGTAGTGCTTGACACTATCGATATTTCATTGTCGATGAAATCTTCCAATCATTATGACAAAGTCAAAACATTTTTTTTTTAATTCAGCCTTTCCCTAATGGTTAAGGCAGAACTTTTGATTGATGTCATTATGATGTAAATACAGTATAGTTAATTCTTAAACTCAAGGGTATCCTAATAATATGAAGACAAATAAACTTGACTGACTGACATGTTTCTCTAACCAGCAGAAACTGAAAAACTTAACAGTTTCATGATACTTATTTAATACGGATAATCTAAATAATATCCAGAATAACACATCGATATCGATATTTGTTTTTGTTCTGACCCAGCACTAACTTTGCTGCAGTGTTGCCAATGTATTTATATAAAAACTGCCTAGTTTCTATTTTCGCAATAAGTCACGACTTCAGTTTATTATTATCTCTCTGATAAGTTGAATATTCTGACACTTACGGTAAATATCTTACAATAAAAATGGAAGTGAAAACACAGTGAAAAATTATTAAAAAAGTAAATAATAATAAATTAAAAAAGTATACAAACAGTAATCTATTCTTAATTGATTACGGATTTGCAGTACTAAATGGTATTATTAACTATTACAAAATTTTTATTAAATGTTGGTTCATTCAACTTTTAAAATTATGCAGAATTAGATCTTGTACAATAACACGGCAACACTTTTGGACTAATAATATTTTTTGGATATTTGGAAATTTTGGGCATTATTTGATAATATTTATATAAAATAATACTTACAGATGGAAAGTAACGTTATCCTTTTGAACACTAGATGATTCTGATCTCTTTTTACACGAAAACACGCTGCAATTCGGCATTTTTAGTTGACGTCGTTCCGCGAGCGTAGTCACTTATAGAATGGCACGCCGCACGCGTCGCGCGGAAACTAGTTTTATAAAACCCGTATGACCGCCGGTCTCGTACCAAGGCAGAGGGGAACGCCTGGCAGTGGCGTCTCCGGTTGGTTTAATGCTCTAAGAATTGATACCAAATCAAAAGTGGGGCCTATAGTTTGTAAAATATAGTTCATCTATGTCATAGATTTTTACAAACCATAGATTCTATGGTTCATCTCTTTAATAGATGTCAGAGTTCAGAGTGACATACCTAGTGCTGGGCAACATGTTTTTATTTGTTCATAATTATCGATATTTTTAGTACAATATTGTCATTGATAATAAATAGTAGTGCATTTAAAAAATAACTGTACAAAATAAATATAAATTAACTGTACATAATTTTAATAAAATAAAACAGGAGGATTAAGATGTTGCATTACACGTAGGTTCCATTAATATAATGGCTTACAACCGAAATCATCGTCGTCGCCATAATCGGATTCGGAGTCGCTGGAATAGTCCTGTAGATTGATAATTAATTCTTGGTCATTCTTGGCACTTTGGAGGAGATTCAGCTTTGTCATCTGTCCACGATTTTGACAGGGTGTGATTTGCATTTAGCCATGTTTCATCAAGGAAAACAACTTTATTCCAGTTAGAAATATTTTTAACTTTGCCTAAAAAATCTATGCGGGCAAGCGCAATGTCTGTGCGACCAGGATAAAGAACTTGGCAGTGGTTCCTCCTTGAGATTGGAGAAGCAATAAGCAGCATATTTTACAGAATTAAAAAAAATAATTAGAATATAAATTAAAAAAGATGTTTCCTGTACTTACAAGTTCAGATTCGGATACGAGTGACAAAGAAAAGTAGTAAGCTCTATTTGTATACTTTATTTTGAACAATAAATAGTATCATAAAGCTAAGTATTATTTTTTGTTACTAATTTTTCCAACGTATAGTTGAAAACCCCAATCGTAACACTTATATGGCGGCCGTTAAAATACATTTAGTTACAGATGAAATAAAGTTGATAATCGTAAGTTGGTATAGAACGGATTTAAATTGTTATATCTGTTCAAGCAACGACTTAAGACCGTCAAAATAATAAATAACAGAAATGTTATATTACCTACTTTAAATTTGTTTTATTCACATGATCGATCATGTCGATGGCGTCACTAAGTAGGCGTTCCTAACAATAAAATACATTATTGCACATACATTGTATTTTCATGAAACATAAAACTTCATAGGCGTGGTTTCAAAGACAGCTGTCACAGAGATCAAGCTACATTTTACGAACTATAGGTGATATGTAAGGAAATAATTAATTATCTGGAAGACATATTGATTTTTTTAAATAAAATTTATTTTCATTTCATTTGTAAGGAGTATTTTTTTCTGCCTAGATTCCATTGAGGCTGCGGTTTATTCGAGTACTAAGGGTATAGAGTAGAGCCAGTGATAAGTTACCAATCTTATATTTACTTATGTACAGATAGTGCTCCAAAAGCACCAATAGTAAAGCTATGTCACCGACAGTTTAGAATACCTACCCTACCTACAGTTTGGAATACCTACTCTACCCACATAATTTTTCATTCTAACAAATCAATTTAATTTTCTCTATAAAATTGTATTCTGTGCTGACTACTTTGTTGTACCTACTGTAATATATTACTTTACTCCAAGGAACACGCAAGGAACATATATATTCTTTACCCTATGACTATTGAATTTTTCGCGATTGTTGGCTTAAAGGTCTGGTTACCAGGACATAAAATAAAATAATTTTTTTTAGTGTGATATGACAGCAGCATGGACAGCAGTTTGACATGATAATGACACGTTTTTAAAAATATAAACAAAATAAATGTCCATAAATGTCACCATCATATTTATATTAATTTATTTTATTATTGTACATATTTCACATAATTCTTTAACTAAATAAAATTTCACATATAAATTCTTTTAGTTGCACTATTGTGGAAATATCGCCTGAGGAAAGTTTGGAAGTGGATTCATACTATGACCTTCAAGTTGCGAAAGCTTTACTTAATAATAACTTAATTTAAATTTGGGCCTAAAGATAAAAGTGAGTATTATTATTTTTATAAATTATATATAAAAGTAAGTATTATTATTGTTATAAATTATATATAAAAGTAAGTATTATTATTGTTATAAATTATATATAAAAGTAAGTATTATTAATTGTATTGTATAGTATTAAGACTGACTACAATATCTACAAGAACTGAACATTTTTTACATTTTAAAATTTTTTTTCATTTAGTTTTAATTCCTTTTGAGTATAGTATGTCGGTTTACTATAAAATTTATATTAAAATCCGTCATCGCGTGTTTTAATTGGAAGTGATTTTGCCTGCCCCCTGAATCACATGAAAAGTTTTTTCTTGTATCTTAATGTTGACAGGCAAGCTAACAGTTCTCTTGATAATAGGTGGCTACCGTCGCCTATAACACAAGTAAAGCTTCAGATGATGATAAGGGATAGGAAAATGGACTCTGGCATTCCTTACTCACTTAGTGAAAATGAAGAGAGAACACTAAGGTGATTGGTTGTTGTAATGTCAAATGTTTATTTTGACGTTGCAACAGCCAATCGTCGGGCTTTGTAGCTGTACAACTGTAGAAAGCAGTGCTTTCTACACTTGGTTAGCAGTGCTTTCACCACCAAATAAATAACACACCAACCACTAAAGTAAGCAAAATAAGGATTGTGTTATGGAATAACCACACAACAGAGAGGGGACACCGTGCATATTCAGATCAGAGTCACTTTTAAAAGGTAATTTGCAAAGTCGACCTGCCAAGAATCTAACCCGGGATTCCTGAGTCAGAATGGGCAATATTTTGTAAATATTCTTTTAACTGTTACCATTGAATGTTTATAACTCACAATGACAAGTTAAATTCTTTTTTCTTTCAGTACACAGCAATGTCAAACATAGATATAGTAACATACGAGGAGTTGGAATCAACCGATGTGATATCTGTGGAACTAGTTCCAGAGCGTAAAGGCCTTATACTGAAACATTGTGAATATTATGTAAGCTCACGTAGACATGGAACAACTGTCACCAGAAGATTTAATGAATTTGTGCAATTATATGATGTGCTTTATGCTAAATATCCTTATCGGTAAGTATGCGCATGGCTGGGCACATGACCTTTGATCCATTAATCGTTACTTAATGAAGTCAATAACTCGACTAACGGATTAACTTTAAAAACTATTAACAGACTTGTTATCATCCATTAACTTCTCTCAAGACAGTTAATCGTTAATCCAATGCCTACTATTTACCAAAAAAATACTGTGAGAACCACACCGCACTGCCTAAAACACGTTCTTACAAGTATGTTCTGACTGGTCAGCACTCGACACAAGCCGAGCTGGACTGTTTAATGTAAGGGCTTAAGGGGAATTTTTTAAATATTTACATTTAATATGGGATTCCCAATTTGGACAGGATCCACAGATATCCTGATTATGTTGGTTTTTTAATTAGTATAAAAATAAAACTAAATGAGATTTCGTTCCGACTCTGCCGCTCGCTTCCCCATATATCCCTCATCGTTGCCCCATACAAGTACATCTGTCAGCCTACTGTAAGTGGGTATTGGGTAATAAGACAGTGACAAGACAATTCATTGGACTTTTGTTACTTTAAGAAACCATTTGATTAGAGGATAACCCCAATTATTAATGCACTGATGAGACTGTAAATTTGTATCAAATCTCGTTTAGTAGCTTTTACGTGTAACAGTCATAAATATCGATACATCCATCCTCAAAAACAAGTATTTGTAATATTAGTAAGATTATAACAAAACTAACCAATTTAATAAAATGCTTAAAATATATAAAATAGTTACAAGAGATAAGAACTACACTGCTGTAATATATATATTTTTGTAATGTCTAACTAAATCATATATGACCCTGAAAGTGACGTGAACTCAATCTCAATTTAGGTTATCTATCATACCTAAACGCTTGTGATATACAGCGGAAGTGTGGAATACCGTTAAAAGGTTAATAGACACGTTAAATTGATGTTTCTGTTTATAACATTAATATTATTTTATAAAATCTATGGCATGTGGTTATTGAAGAAAATAATAACTACTGTTGAAAGTTAAGCATGGAATCGTAAAATTAAAAAAAAAAGTTTCTAAAAGGAATATTATGTATTCCTTTTAGAACATAATATGTTATATTACGATATGTTCCCTTTTACGTTTAATATCTAGACTGACACAATAATAAGAGAGGGCGGATTTTGTATGTTTGTTTATATGCTGAGGGTAATCTCCGGGACCAGTGCATCTAATTGAAAAATTCTTTTACTATTTGAAAGGTATATTATTCCAGATGGACATAGGGTATATCTATCTGTACTAATATTATAAAGAGAGAAGATTTGCATGTTTGTAATGAATACACTCAAAAACTACTGGGCCGATTATTAAAAATTATTTCCCCTATAATATCGTTATAGGTTGTATTTTATAAAGTTAGTATTACAGCTAATAGTGAACAGCTAGTCTTTTTTTAAATCAAGTTTTATACTTTTTTTTAAAATTAAGTCAATTGAATGGAGGTGTAATAAAATATGTGTATAATGATTTATTAATTATATGTTCTGTTGACATCATCAAATTGCGTATTCAAA
Organism: Synanthedon andrenaeformis; assembly: GCA_936446665.2. Classification (NCBI taxonomy): domain Eukaryota; kingdom Metazoa; phylum Arthropoda; class Insecta; order Lepidoptera; family Sesiidae; genus Synanthedon; species Synanthedon andrenaeformis. The sequence goes on along the minus strand of OW387787.2, from coordinate 11,091,058 downwards.
ATGTTTTCCCTACTTTTAATATTAACTTTTCTTCAGTCAGTTTACTAGTTAATATGACGTCACTTTGTCAGTCGCATATATGTATTTCCGACGGATTAGCCATAAAGATGTGGCTGTTGGCAAACCAACAAATAAATAGATAGTTTATGCTACATGAGATATATGATTCCAGCGCTGTATGTCGCTTGCCTCCAAAGCGGGTAGTGGTCGGAGGCGGTAGTCCGAACTTCCTGCAAAGGCGTCGCGCAGCGCTCCAACGCTGGCTGACGTTGGCTGCGAGACACCCCGTCATGGCGCACGACGCTGACTTGAGAATGTTTCTATGCGAATCCAACCTGAGGCTGGACAAGCCCAAGCACGATGAGTTCACACTGGCTGGGACTCAGGAGAGCAACTCGGTAAATATTTTTTATCAATATTTTCTTCTAAAAATGTATTTATTTCTTTATACTTACAGGCTAATCCTAATGCGATAGAATAATTAAACTAACATTTTTTTGTGTGTGTATAGTATATGGTGTGTTGTATTTTTTTCCACGCTTACCTATCTCAGGATCAGTGAGTTAATATTTAGTTCCGTTTTATAAATATTTTTAGATAAGTCAGTGCAGAAAAGGGAATCTTGCTATAAAACTACGGAGACAGATCAGCATTTTTTTTTCATCCACAAGAAAAACTTACGCCGCTATTATTACTTTGAAGTGAATATTTTTTTAGAAAAAAAAATCTGGATTCGATTCAGGATACGTCAAATTGCATACAATCTGTATTTTTTTAAAACGTAGTGTAACGTTAAACTAACCATACTTAGTTGCTTATTTTCCGTCAGGAAGTACCTGGGGCAACGGCAGTGTTTATTGATTAGCAGTGACGTCATGAATTGAGATGAATTTTCTGTTATTTGGTTTACTAAGTAATATTTAGTAACTAATAAAACTCATAATTAAACTCCAACGACAAGACCCGAAGGGTTTCTTTACATCAAAATATCCTCTATGGCTCTGAAGTTAAAATTAGCTAGCCGAAATACAATATGACATTTACAGAGGGACATGACGACAGATGAAATGCAGGCGGCCTTCGCATCGGAACAGGAGCAGTTGCGGTTAGTGCATCTCGGTCTAGGGCGGCTCTTCAAGATATTTGAGAGAGGTGAGTCCTTCGAGCCGGATTCCTACTATTTCTTTTTCTAGATTGTTATAAATTATGCTAATATCACTGTTCGACAGCTCTTCTTGCCATCATCATCATCTCAGCCGCAGGACGTCCACTGCTGGACATAGGTCTCCCCCATAACTCTCCAATAGGACCGGTCAGAAGCAGCCTGGACCCACCGGTGACCCGCGGCCTTTATTAGGTCGTCTGTCCATCTTGTGGGTGGACGTCCTACGCTGCGCTTGTTGTTCCGTGGCCTCCACTCGAGAACCTTCCGGCCCCAGTGGCCTAAGGCTCTCCTATATATATGCCCTGCCCACTGCCACTTCAACTTACTGATCCGCCGGCTTATGTCGGTAACTTTCGTACGTCTACGGATCTAATTTCTGATTCGATCTCGCAGTGTAACCCCAAGCATAGCCCTTTCCATAGCCCGTTGAGCGACATTGAGGTTCCTTACGAGGCCCATAGTTAGAGACCACGTTTCAGCGCCATATGTCATCATAGCGACCCGCGCCCGGCTTCGCACGGGTGTCATTTTTTCCTGGAAATAATAATATAAAGACCTTCCATTACATTAGTGAAAACCGCATTAGAATGTAGTGTTAGTGATATGAGTGATATAAGTATTGTGGGTTGTGCAGTGGAGGGTAGATGTGAATCGGAGCGAACCGACATTCGCGAGCTGGGGGCCGCTCTGCACGCACTGTGCGCACCCGCCGCCGCCGACACGCCGCGCTGGCGCCCAGTCAGAGAAAAGCTGCGCGCCGCCGCCGAGTCAGTATACTATTGCTTTTATATTGAATATTATGAAAGTGAAATGTCGTTGGCTTCATTCCACAAAGTGTTTATTATATTAAAAAAATCCCTTATAGAAGTCATGGTTCTGACTATCAGAAGTATCAAGTATCTGAAGTAGACCCTATCAGAAGTACTGTTGTGTTTCGGCGAGTGAGTAAGGGATGACCATTAACTCATCCCTTTCCTATCACTCATCCTTAATCCTTCTATGGTAGGCAGCGCACTTGCAGCACCTATGGCGTTGTTTGTGTTATAGCCGATGGTAGGCACCTACCATCAATTGCTAAAAAGTGTCCCCCAATTTTAATGTTATTTAATTAATATACGGCCCACGGGGGTGGTGTAGGCTGGCGGTGGAGGCGGGGTCGGCGGAGTGGGAGGAGTGCGCGGGGTGGGGCGGGGGTGGGGTGGCGGCGCTGGCGCTGGACGCTTTGAGCGCGCATCGCGACCTGTGTGGGCGGCTGACGCGCGGCTTACACGCCGAGCGCGCCAAAGCCGCTGCGCAAGCGCCGCATTCGCCCGCCTCCCAGTCGCTGCGAGACCGCCACCACTACGCGCTGCGGTGCTCCCTGCAGGTATCATTTAAAACTTTTATTGCGTAACATGGTTAATGTAACACACAACGTTCACATTTTAGTCACTAAAATTTAGTGGCTCTCTAAACTTGTATGTGAAGTTGGCCTGAAGGCTCTATGTCGTGACAGATTTACAGTGTTGCAAAGATTTTTCAGATGCGGCAAAAATAGGAACTAAATTGTAATTCTTTATTTTCATTTGCTCTTTAAATTGCTTCTTTATATCTATTGTAAGTTTTTTGTTTGTGCTGTTGGTGTACCTTTTGGAAAATAAATAAATAAAAATTACTCTTTAATCCTTTAAAGTAAGGAGATTTCTTTTAACTGGTAACTAAATACATCCACAATAAGTGTTAAATGAACTCTGTAGCACTGTGCGTACGATTTTATAATTTTACGCTATTATTATGTGTATAGATGGACATTTGAAATGTAATGTATACAATGACCAGTTATGGGTACGATCCCCAGGAAGCGGCAACAGGACGCGCGTACGCACTTGCGGCTCTGGAGTCGCTGGACGGCGCACTGAGCTCGCACTGCGCTGCGCATGCGCGCGTCGCGTCCCTCTGGGCGGATCTGCACGCCGCGCTACGCACAGACCACTACCAACGGTAATGCTTAGTATCATCAAACATACACCAGAGGGCGCTGTCTTACTGTATATTACATTGCTTGTAAAATGATGAGAACAAAAAAGAAATGGGGCGTGGCCGTGTCTTACGTATTTTACGTGATTATAGGTCATTGTAACGTAACATTTATTGTGAGCGTATTATGTGTATCCAAGGAATTTGAATATACCATGTGTATGTATATATATATCGAGTGGTATGTAATTCAATTTTCTATGTAGATGACGGCATCAAACTGTATCCCCCGATTTTTTTTTTACCTTTTCTGAATCCAAAGTAAATTCAAAGACATATAAAGTAATGCACGCACTTGAGAAGTTATACTTATTTGCCTACTTACATGATGAATAATTAATTAATAATACTTGTTTGACCTTTTCGTGTACTTTCTTTTCTAAATGTTGATACACAATTTTGACTGTAAAAGAATTAATCGAAAATTTCTTTTAGAAACATATTACATCAAACATGCCTCCAAGGTAATCAAATTTTGATTTTGGACTTATACGTGTCCCCGTAGTCATATAGTTGTATTCTCATAGAAATGTTTAAAACATTTTTCAGTTATACATATTTATCTTCCAATGACATTGCTAGTATTTTATAACGTTTACATAAATATATTTATACTTGTTGTAATTTTGTTATCATATAAGTTAAGAATAATACTAATACGTTTTTGACTGTTATTTTGCATAAGACATAAAAACGTATCATAATAATGTAAGTAAGTACAATATTATACATTTTTTTTTTAATATAATAAGACTTGAGTTAATACTGTATTATATTAAAAGACATATCATATTATTAAGGAGAGATGCAATATTTTAATATGTTTAATGTATTCTTAGTAAAAATAAGATCTGATATGTGCTGTAAAGATAAATGATAAACAAGAAAATCTCTAAAATGTCGAATACTTTTACATTCCTCTAATTAATGTTAAAAAGTTGCTCAGATTTTATGAACATAAGCGTCCTTCCTATAAGGAAATATAATGTTAAATAATTTTAGAAAAATATTTTATTCAAATTTGATATACTTAATAATATGTGGACATTAGGATGTGCCAAAAAAAATTTTTTTTTTTCACTTTATGCCCTAAATATCACTGTCGCAGGAAAAAAATGTAGCACCTCATAAATTTGAAAAAAAATAATAATCTAATTTTGTGGTACACCCAGTGGACATATTGATTTAATCTGTAAAAAATTAATTTATACAGATTAAATTAATAGTTTAATTTTAATTAGACATTATTTACCAAATTTAGGATTTTTTTTATAGGAAAAATGAGTTAATACATAATAATAACGAATGACATTCCATTGACAGACTTACTTAATTTTCTCACTTCTCTTAAAATAATTCTGTTAAAACCTATAGAAATTGTTTTATTTATGTATATCAACTATTTGAGTTAAGTGAATTGTAAGATCATATTTTATTAGGTAAAACTTGGTATCAGGTACAAAGTAATATAAATATTAGGGGTTAAAGTATGAAATTGCCGATTTGTACTGAAAAATAAAAATTCGTTTTTTTTTTAATTTAACATATTTATTTAATCAAAATAATTACCATTATTATCTATACATTGCTGCCATCTAATAGGAAGCTCATTTATGCCTTTGCGATAGAACTCTGGTGATCTAGATTCGACAAACTGTGTGAAAGCATTTAGCACTGCCTCCTGAGAAGAAAACTTTTTATCACGCAGAAAATTGTCCAAATCACGAAAAAAATGGTAGTCCGTTGGAGCAAGGTCTGGCGAATACGGAGGGTGACGAATGGTTTCTAATTGCAGTTCCTGTAGAGTCTGCAGATCAGTCAAATCATGAGGCACCCATTTTTCATATTTTTTTATTTTGTTGATTTGACGCAAATGAGTCAATATTGTTGGTAAGGTAACGTTAACCCATGCCGCTAATTCCTGGGTAGTTTGGCTCGGATCGGCTTCCACCATCTCTTTCAAATCATTGTTATTCACCTGTGTGGGCGGTCTTCCACGTGGTTCGTTCTTCAAATCGAAGTTTCCATCACGAAAGCGTTTAAACCAAAATCGCACAGTGCGTTCATTAGCAGTCCCCTCTCCAAACGCAACATTAATATTGCGAGCTGTTTCTGCCGCGTTAGTTCCGCGTCGGAACTCGTATTCAAAAATCACACGAATTTTCGAAGTATCCATCTTTATTGTCTAAGCTGAATAAAAAAAACAACTGAAAGTTGATAATCGAATGTTGCACATTTTTTAAAAGAAGAACTACATAGGTACCGTATGAAAAAAGTTTCACTCAAAAATCTCAAACCATGAAGGTTCTATGTCAATTCGAAGTACCTATTACAATAAAACGGCAATTTCATACTTTAACCCCTATTATTTAAATATTTTTTTTAAACTGTGATATCTCGAAAAACTTCTTCGGCTACTAAATTATTTTTAAATGGTTATTACTGTAAACATTGTTGCCACAGACCTCTATCAAGTTTCTGAGTTTCTGTCGCTAGCTGTTGAAATAATATAATAAATATTTGAAACGGGATATTTTTTTATTTTATTCAATAAAATTCTTACTAATATTAAAGAAAGTAAGTTTTATATGAACATCTTGAAAAAGAGTAGGTACTGTTCCCGAGGGACCATAATAAAAAATAAAAATAAAATCTTTTTTTTTTTGGTTGTTTTTTTTATATATATAATATAAAGGTGGCAAACAGGCAGGCGGCCCACTTGATGTTAGGTGGTTACCGCCGCCTAAGGACACAAGCAACACCAAGGGGAGTGCTAGTGCGCTGCCTACCCTGTAGATATTTGTTTACCCCTCGCTTGAAGTAGCCCATATTGTAGCTAGGTGGAAACACCTCAGGAAGGAGATTGTTCCAAAGTTCGCGCGTCCGCGGGATAAAGTTTCTACCCAACCGGACTGTGCGTAGTGGCACCTTATCCAAGTAATGCGGATGAACTCCACATCTATGACGCGCAGTACGGTGGTAAAAACTTGGAGTAGGCATTAGTTGGAACAACTCATCAGAGCACTCACCATTGTACAGCCGGTAGAACACACAAAGAGAGGCTACATCCCTTCTTAAACTAAGGGGTTCTAACCGTTTTTGTGTGAGCATTGGATCGTTAACAATTTGAATAATTCGACGTTGCAAGGCGTCAAATGGATCTAGCTGGTATTTTGGCGCGCCAGCCCAGAGATGAGAGCAGTATTCCACATGGGGCCTAATCTGGGCCTTGTAGAGAACAAGGCGCAGCTCCGGTAAGGTCGACAGACAGGCTGATGACGGTCCACTTGATGGTAGGTGGCTACCGTCGCCTATGACACAAGCCACGCCATAGGTGCTGAAAATGCGCTTCCGAACATAGAAGGATAAGGGATAGTGTAATGGGATCTGGCATCCCTTATTCACTTATCGAAACACAACAGCACATATGCTGTTATTTAACGGTGGGCTTCCATAAGGGGGTCGCCAAACGGGCTATCCAAATGAGTGCGAAACGCAGTGTGCCCTGCCACTAGTTTAAAAAAAAATCTACTTAAAAAAATAATATAGCAATAAACATTAAAGAATTAAGTTTTAACACCTTAGAAAATCCCGCCCAAAAGATAGTACAATATAAGTTTGACATTATTAAAATTCGGATGTATGGCCTTCTTTAATAGGTCTGTATGGGCCTATTAAATGTATAGCCTATTATTATGGGCACATTAATTTGACCTGGCTGTGACAGCGCTTCCGGCTAAAGAGGCGTTCGCTGGTCAGCCTTTCGGTGGAAGCCGAAAGAGAGAGGGTTGTAGGTTTTAAAACAACTTTTTACTACTTTATTGCATTGAAAGAAGATAATTTTGCCACAAAAGGGGCCTATTGATAAATACATTTTGTAGTTGCGACTAGCTAGCATAATTTTCACGAAACTATTCTATAATAAGGCTGTCCCAAACAAGGTCAATATTTAAATTAAGTTGCTTATATTAAAATATATAGGTAAAACTAGTAGGTATCCCTTGTAAACAAATACCCAGAAATAACTCTAATCAGATTTACAATCATCAATATAATCATTAATATAATTATCAATTCATAATTAAGGTAGTTACAGTCAAAAGGCATCTTACCTACATATATTCAGAACAATCGGTTGAGAGTATTACGTAACTATACTCGATTATGCATTGAAAATAAAGGATTACCTAATGTTGTTATTTATTTATACCTACACTTATTAACAAATAAACCCATTGTTACCGCAACTCACCTAATACTGTCCGACAATTGACATTTTTAGTCGTCCGTTTTCAACTGGCCTCCTCGCAAATGAAGGTTTTAATTTACTTGGCATGGCTGATTATAGCCACCGACGTAAATCCAAACATAGAGACTTTCAATAAACATAAACGAGCCTTGTATAATAATAATAAGAGGAAATACAGACCGATTTACCACGTATCGGCGCCAGCGGGCTGGGTCACCGCACCCAGTGGCTTCACTCCCTTTCAAGGTCAGCACCATTTGTTTTACCAATGTTACCCCTACGAAGGACATTCAGGATACACGCATTGGTGTCACGCCACAACGAATAATTTCATCGATTGGACAATATATCCGGCAGCTTTATACCCCGACAAATATTACGACAGATATGGCTGTTTAGGCGGAACTGCCTTGGTCCATCAGAACTATCTCACTCTGTTCTACACTGGTCTGGCGTTAGTAGATAATAAAACAGTTCACACTCAAAACGTTGCAGTCAGCGAAGATGGATATATATTTTCGAAGTACGCTTACAACCCTGTCATAAAAGCGCACAAACGTTTTGATCAGAGGAATCCCAAAGTCTGGGGATATCGCAACAGATGGTACATGCTTATTGGAGCTACAAACGGAGATGACGGGCGCCTGCTGCTCTATACTTCGCGGAATTTATTCACTTGGAATATGGAAGCAATCCTGCTGGTTTCCTTTGGAGATATGGGCTACCTCTGGGAGCACTTAGATATTTTTCAACTAAATGGAGAGCACATTCTCCTTCTATCAGTTCAAGGGATCCAAACGGAGGGCTACCGATTTAGAAATCTTTACACATCTGGTTATGTTGTGGGCCAATTTAATTATTTGACAATGCAATTTAATGATTTAGAAGTATCCACTTCGACTTTTCACGAGCTTGATTACGGCCACGATTTTTATGCGGCGAAGACTGTGCAAGCGCTCGACGGCAGAACTCTTTTGGTAGCGTGGCTCGGTATGTGGGAAAGTCATTATGAAGAATTACTATACGGTTGGGCGAGCATGTTGACTCTAGTGCGAGAGTTGAGGATCACACCTTACGGTCGTATTCTGATGCAACCAGTCCGAGAAGCCACCGAACTGCGTGGAGAGATTTTGGAAAACGCTTGGTACGAACCTGGCGAAATTTTCTTTGCTGATTCGAAGAATTTCGAATTAATAGTAAATTCCAGCGAAGTTTTTGACGACGCAGTCATTATCTTGGAGTGGGGCACATTACACAATCAATACTCGATAAGTTACTACAATAGTGGCGGGTACATGATGGTGGACCGGGGAGGAATAGACGGTGTGAGGCGAGCGGATTGGTCACCGGAACCACAGGGGCACATCCACTGGCGTATATTTGTGGACTCTAGCTCTATTGAAGTATTTTGTGGTGAGGGCGACGTCGTATTTTCAAGTCGCATTTATCCAAGTAAACATATATTCATACGGATCGAAGGCAAAACACATCTAAATATCCTTCAATACAAGTTGAGGAGGAGTGTTGGTTTTGATCATAAAATCAAAGTTGCTAATTAGTTGAATATGTTTCATCGTCATCATAGTTCGAGAACTATGTTATACACAGTCATAAAAAAGTTACCCAATTGGTACCTATTTAGGTTTATGATTACACATATGGTCTACATAATCTACATGGATTTAATCCTAAGAATTTTATCTAAACTATAACAACTAATTGACTAAAAATTAAAAATAACATACCTATGTAGGTAAGTACTGTAAGATAGATAAACTAAAACATTTATGAGTAGATACATACATACTTAAAAACATAGGTAACAAAAAAATTATAGTTTGTATGTGTTTTCGTATCATTAGACGCTATGAAATATGACTGTTTCAAGAGTTAGTAAGTATAAGGCTATAATGTATATACCTGTGTATAGGAGTAGGTAAGTACAACTTGTATATATACAAGTGTGTGTGTTATTGTAAATAAATAAAAAAAAAAAAAACTTTTATATGGTGAAATATTGATATATTTACCTATAGGTACTTACTTATAAAAAAGTAGGTTCGCATTATATTAATAGGTAGGTAGTTAAACCACAGATAAAATAAGAGTTACTATCGTAAGTTAAACTAACTAAGCACCTAGCTCGACGCTATAAGTAGTGTCATACAAATATAAGATCAGATCAACAGAGAAATTTATAACGCTGATTTCTTTCGAAAATTTTATTCCTATTAAAGAATAGGAACAAGGGCAATCGATTTGTGGGTACTTGCCTACCTAATAAAATTATAAACTATTTTCATTTAAGTAGCTTTATTTCTCTGGGATTTCATTTTTCCTTTGCTTGAGTAAAATTCCTACATATTTGTTTTAGTGTTCACAACACCTACGTAGCCAGAAAATAGTTTAGGTATCCTGTACAGAAATAGTATCATTTTGTAAACAAAACGTGGGCGTCTGGAGGGGAGGGTCTTCATTAATTTGTCCATAAATTTTCCACATTTCGGTGAACTTCCACGCTTCGGTGCCAAGTTTTCTGAGACCCGAACATAAATCCTCCAACTGATGGAAATTAGACAAAAATATGTTTCCATAAAGGTGTGTAGGAGGTATAATTTATTAATTATCCTCATCTAACTAAACAGTTGTTTTTATTACTATTGTAGTTATATCTATCTATATCTATACATATAAAATAAAGTCGCTGTCCGCTGCTGTGTGTTACTCCGCTAACTTCTTCTAAACCACTCAACTGATTTTGATACGGTTTCCACTAATGGAAGGTGCGATATAAGAGAAAGGTTTGTGTATACCTATTATTTACAAAAAATAAAATATATCCGTGCTAAGCCGGGTGAGGGTTGCTAGTTACCTACGTAAAACCAATGCCTATGGAATGGGATTAAGTTATAGTCCAATAAGATTGGTACGTACCTATTATGTTAGGTATTAGGGTATAAAATCAAATCACTATAAATAAAGTAAGTAATTTTCTCTCATATTGTAAAACCTACACGATTCTCGTATCTCGCCCCTTGGGACGCCCTAAGGTTATTTAACGGTTTGTGTTCAAGGGAGGGTCGGAAATCACGCAGTTTCGCCTACGCATAGAATGTCTACGTGGGCATAAACTTCAACTTATAATGGGAATTATCTGCATAATATGTTGACATGTAGGGGTTAAGTGGAGTAATTGCGAGTGTCAACTAAAATATGTTCAACTTCTTGTAATTTATTACTCTTTACCAATTAAGAATTTCCATTAAGTGACTATCATTCAGCATTATACATATAAAGCTATAATTTTATGTCGATAATAATCGGAAAACATATTTTGCCCTATAACTAAACATACATATTTAGAAAAATAAGACCCTAAATCAAGTATCATGACTCATTAATACATTTGCCCTGTGTAAAGGGGCAAATGTGATAAAATCATATCTCAATTACTAACAGAGTGGGTAATCAGAGAATGTAATTACTTACATTCTGGGTAAATAGCAACAAAAAAGCAAACAATTATTATCTTGGTTTTTATTTCACAGAGATCGGATAACTACAGCGAAAGTTATGAACTTTTTCCTATACTATAATTTGTCTTGTAATTAATAAAAAATAATTAATTACTGGTTCTTTTACGATATACTGCAATAGTATGCTATTGCATTTACCTCGTAATATATAAATACGAAAGTGAGATTGTTTGTTTGTATGTAGGTATGTAATGTGTATGTTTTTTTATACTTTCACGCCTACAGATCATCATTAAATTTTGCTTAGATACACGTTGTCAGGGATACAGAAAAGGACCCAGAGTAGTCTGAAAAAAGAAAAAAAATTAAGGCCTGACAGACATTTGCAATAAAGATTGTGTTGATTTTAAAGATCGCAAAGGGGCGCGGACGACGTCGCGGGCAAAAGTGGGTTCTACCAAGTTCTACTTGATCCTACTACTACTACCACCCATTCTTTTATTAGGTAGGTATACAATATTATTCACATCAGAAACGAAGGGGTATCAAATTATTATTTTGTAACAACGTACTCGGGTATCTACAGTTAGGTAAAGTAAAGGTAAGAACCTAGATCTAGTATTTTTTCAGCGTATAGCGTAATTGATGACGTAAGATACATGCTTCTTACTACGTCATTCAATTTCATGACGTCACACAAAATGTTTCCATAAAATATTTATTTTCCCTGTCGTAGGGTAAGTTGATAATTTCCTACAATAATTTTTAAAATGCTTTTAGTATAGTATTTAAATAAATATAAGAACAGAAACACTACTTAATTTAATTTCTGTTTTGGATATGAAATTTAAATTAAAATTAAAGTGTTTTTATCACTTAATTTAGGTACCCCTTCTTTGCACAGTTTATTTATAATTACTACCTTTAAATTTAGCTTACAATGCTATGATAAATATAGTTTAATGATTAACTACGACATTAATTTTGATGAAAATATCGATTTCCTATTAGGAACAGGGAAAATATGGACAATTAATCTTATCCATTATCCATAATTTACTTATAGTACCTATTTGCTCCAATAGAAGGGTAGAAGAATTATAATTTGATAGTAGGTACTAATGAAATGATTGATCGTAGGCATTGGTATTGATAGTACTAAAGGTTTACTTAATGAATAAAACTTGTTTTATGGGATTAACAATTTCTGAATAAATAAAAATAAGTAGCAAAACCTTAACGTCATTCCGGGCTCGTTACAAATATGAGAAACTTAATTATATTATTCATGTTTGAATAAATTGAAGAAAATACTTTATTTTTATCTTATAATCGCAAATAAACTGTTGTAATAATATAGGCTAGAATCGTAGAATCTGTATTTTAATTTGGCAACATTACTCGTGTCAATCTGACGTATAATGTGGGGAAAAGAGAAGGCGACATTGATAGGGAATTTTTAAGTTTTGTTTGTTGATCGGTGGCGACCGACTGAACAACTGTTCGTGTTTTTTTTAGAGTATAAAAGTATTTATTGTGATATTTGTCATCTTAAAGTATATTTTATTTATATCTCAATAAGTTTCAAGGACTTATCTAGTGCAGTCTAATACGTAAAGCCAGTGAAAAAGTAGAAAAGTTTGCGTCTGCTTATGTCGCCAAAATAATTAATTATTATTATTATTATTTTCAATTGTAATAAATATAATCTATAATTAGTTAAGATGACCAAGACTCTGGCGTACATAGTTCTAACGTTACTGACATTAGTCAATTCACATAACGAATTAAAGTTTTACGAGCAAAAGGTAATCTTAACTTTCACTTTTATTTGATCCTTTATATTGCAATACTTTTAAAATTATAGCAAAATTATAGTACCGATATTTAATGACTATAAAGTTATTAAAAAGAAGGCTATTTCCGTATTATTTTTCTATATAACTTGCGTCTATAAATTTGTTTCACTTAATAACCTCCATAGAAGAATAAGTAACTGTAATACTATCTTTACTATTGAGAAGCTGTAGCCGCAATTTCTTACGCGTGGTAGTTATATTCAGAATAGCCCATAACTTTCTTGTTTGTAATCCGATTTGATCGAAACAAATACTAAAATATGTTACAAGAAGTTCTATTTTATTACCTACTAGCGGGTGCCCACGACTTCGTCCGCTTTGAAAAATATTAAGTAGCCTATCCTGTGTCCCGTACGTCCAAATGTTTATCTACCAAGTTTCATGAAAATCAGTTAATTCGTTTCAGTTATGGAGGAACATACATACATACAGAAAAAAATTCTAAAAATCGTCGATTTAGTTTCAGTATCATGTGCTCTATACATGATATCTCTTACAGATTTATTATTAGTATTGATTAAAATTATCAACTTTAAATTGTTATCAACTTAATAAGTTATTAGTTATGAACTTAAAAAATAAATGAATTGTAGGTTCATAGAACAGTAAATTCATCTGAAAACATTAATTAATAATTATTACATAGTTGGTACCAAATTTTACTAACAGTGTAAAAAATATTACAGCAGTATTAATAAAATATTTGTAGAAATTATCTAAACATCAATTCAATTCAATTATTTATTGTGAAACCATAAAGGTGTTACAAAATTTATAAAGACCAGTATTATGGACCCTATTGGGCATGCAACTTAGGTACTAGAACTAGGACATAATGAAATCTACTTAATGAACTAGACATTTTTTTCAAATTTTGTGCCCACAATATTATTTGGTTGCATAATAATAAAATATAAATGTCATACAAAATTATCTTTACAATGTGTAAATCTGTTTTCAAACTTTTTTGGTGATGGAACCCTTATGGAAAGCGAAATATTTTATGGAGCCATAGAATAATCAAAAACTGGTGTATTCTTTATTAGTAGTCACTAATCACTCAGTTTTTTACTGTTAGCTCAGCTACTGGCTGAAATGTCATATTAAATATGTTTTTTTGCTTATTTTTTTAACTTTATGTTGGAACATTCATATAGATTTTAATAATAATTAATAATAAATTCATTATTTCGACTATGTCTGATCATTTGTTAGTTACATTCAACTTAGTCTATGTTACATTTTGTTTTCCCTTGCAACCTTATAGTATTTTTTCATTCATTTAGTCATTATGAATATTTTCGTGGAGCACACTTTGAGTATGGCTGGTGTAACTAAAATGTATAATTGCATGAACTTGTTAACAGGCATTCCACGAAGGAAAAGACTTGACCGATAAAGATGTCAAAGATTTGGCAGGCCTTACAGACATGAAACATTTTAGGTCTGTATTAGATGAGATTCTCATCCCGAGAGTGGTGGGCACGCCGGGTCATGAGAAAGTCGGCAATTACATTGTGAAACAGATGCAGGACCTCGGCTGGGATGTCACAGAAGATGTATTCCCTGATAAGACTCCTGTGTTTGGTACATTGAACTTTAGAAATATTATTGCAAAGTTCAATCCTAACGCAGACAGATTTTTAGTGCTAGCGTGTCATTATGACAGTAAATATACAAGGGAACATGTTTTTGTTGGTAAGTCCTTCATTGGTTTGTGTTTTTGAAATTTTGTGTCTTATCAGTCTTTATAGTTTTTATTTATGTTAAGGTCAATGGACAGGCTGACTGTCTACAAGATTGTAGGTGGCTAACATCGAATATAACACAAGTAACACGACAGACACTGGAAGTGCCCTGCTGACCATTGTAGGTAGGATAGTGAAATGGTCTTCTCTAAGGGGTTGCAAAACGTCACTGCCACTACAAGACAATTATTTAACTGTCAAGACTATATGATATCAAACAAAATTGCATGGCAAGCAGTACTAATATTGCATGGTCAATAGTGCACTATACATTTTATATTTTACTACCAAGTGCCAGCGACTTCGTTCGCGTTAAAAATAAATAATATAAAAGCAATATTGATTTGATTGATTGCAATATGAAAGGTACCCTATGTCCTTTCTTGTATCCCTGACAATGTGTATGCAAAATGTCATGATGATCGGTTGAGTAGGGGTAGTTAAAGGGTTAAAAGGTATGGATTAGTTATTTATCCTAATTTATCAGGTGCGACAGACTCAGCGGTGCCATGCGCTATGATGATAAACCTAGCCAAAGTAATGTCCAAGCAGTTAGAACCATTGAAGGAGGCGAACCTTAGTCTCATGTTTATATTCTTTGATGGAGAGGAGGCATTCAGACAATGGGGGCCCAAAGACTCCATCTATGGGTCCAGACATTTAGCGAAACATTGGCACGGGCTGGACTACAAAGATGGTGCTAATCATTTGCAAAGAATTGTAAGTAATTAATTTTTATATGTACTCTTTCATTGTTAAAGGCCCCGACGCAAAAAAGTGTTATAAGTTTGATTTGTGTGTCTGACGTCTGTGTGTGTGTGTGCGTTTGTCTATGGAATCGTAATTCCAAATGGATGGACCGATTTTGAACCGGTTTTTTGTGTTGAAATGACTATAATTTTATAAATTTGATGGCCCTGCATAAATAGTTAATACAATGTGTGACATAAGTTAGTTATAATTATAAATTTCATTGTGCAAAATTACACTCGCACACTCTAGTGTGTGCGGTACCCTAAAAACCGCTTTATCTTGAGTTTTAATTACTTTCCTTTAATAAAAAGGAAAGTGATTTTATGTAAATTTCATGTAATAAAAGTTAAGTAGCAGTAAAGCACATTGTGTTTTGCAGTCATTTTAGGCAGCCCGTCTGGCGGCCAGTAACCACCCCCTTACAGTAGACCACAGTGAAATAACAGCATATGTGCTGTTGTGTTTTAGTGAGTGAGGATTCAAGGGATTGCAAGCCCACATTGCCCTATCCTTTCCCTTAATCATGCTATGGTCAACAGACCACTTGCAGAACCTATGGTTATCCTTGTGTTATAATAGGCGACGGTACCCACCCAACTTTAAGTGAACCATCAGCCTGTCTGACGACCTTGGCATAAAAAAAAAGTTGTATACAGCGTCTATTAGTATCAGGTTACCTAGAAAGGGAATGCTATACTGTATGCTTACGTCTAGAAATCGTTCAAAATGTATCGGCTTATTTTTAAAAAAAAAAAAGAAAAAATCAGAATTATACGCAAAATTTATTACGTCCTAATTTTTTAACACTTTTTTAAAATTAGTGTTATAGGTAATTAAAATAAGTATCTATTATTTGGGCGCCTTTAATTTTTCTTTGTTTGTCAATTTGTAGGCGGAAACTGGTTAATATTCACTCTTGTACACTACAATTGAACTTGGCTCTTTAGAGCGGCTGGTCACGTTCTAATTTTTTTCTGTAGAACTTTTTGTTTTTGTATTTACTTATTTTAATACCTATTTAACTATTTGTATGAATTTATTTGTCTATAACAAAGCGTATTTACGCGAATACAGTTCAAGGCGTTTATTTGTCCTATGTACAAGCTTACTTTTTGATGCCCAATTTTTTTCAAAGAGGTTAGCATTAACTAAAGTTGGATTTAAAAATATAAACAATAAATAAAATTCTTTTCCAAATTACTGATAGGCCTTCACCGTTATACCCAATGAGGTAGACGCCTGCAAAAGGATTCCAATAATTTTCACCACTTCTGATGTACACTGAGAAGATGAAGTTACGCAGATGAAGTCGCGTGCAACAGCTAGTTAGTTATGTAATACCAAAGTTACACTGAAGTAATTTTGATGATATTTCGTTACAGCTAGTATTTTGTATGAGACTTTGTCAACAAATTACATATAAGGCCACATTTTGGCTTTCAACCGCAAAACTTATTAAGTTAAACTTTAAGTATGAGTTAGATCAATATATTTTTCCATAAAACATTTACAATTATATGTACCTTTAGTGTGGTTTTTTTTTGTTAATATGTGACATATCTTTGTTTACATAAAAATTTTTGCTCACATATATGGAGTGTATTTTTACATTGGTTCCGGACATCAACTACACTGGTGGCTTTTAGTACAAGAAATAAATAATTATTTCCCTGGTGGTGGCTATAGGCTATATAGATAGAGAAAAAACCTTTGCATTGCAGTTGCAATTAGAACCGGCCAACACGACTCCGATCCTACGGGGGAACGCGTCGTTTCGACGTCATTGAAAACTTTCTCTTTTAACTAAATATTTATTGAAAAAACTTCAATTACCACAATGTCAACCGGTTGTCAACTAATTTATTTCTCGTCACGAGCCATGCTCTAAATTGTGTATTGGAATGGTTAGCATTGAACATGGTGTGACCTTTAAATGCTTTATGTACTGTCAGATGACTATTTTGCTTTTTCTACCAGTGTTTGATAAAATTTCATCAAAACAAGTCTCGATTTGCCAAAAGCGTATTACGTAGGAGCCGACGGTAGGGGTATAAATTTTTAACTCGTAAATTTTCAAAAATCTTTTCTTAACGGATGATTACGTTATAAAATAAACCTATGTACCAAATTTCAGTTTTCTAGCCTTTTAGTTTTGGCTGTGCGTTGAAAGTCAGTCCAGAAAAAAGATTTTTTGAGTATAAATTAGTCACATTTAATTCTTTTTATTTACAGTCGACTGTTCTTGTCGAAAATGTAATTTAAAAAAAAAAACATTTTTTTTTAATCTTCACTTTAATTTATATTTTCATGCTTATATTTCTATCGATTTTATAATTCCACCTTATCAGTTACGTCACATAATATGATTAAATCGTATAGTGTTTTACGAGCAACATAAAGTTTCGCAAGTTACATTATACAATGTAGATATTTTATAATACGAGTCTAGATAAAGAAAGATATGTGCTACAATCTCTATTGGAGTCTTTGTCAATAATTCAACACAACCTAGGTCTTTGGACAACGGTCCTTTTTATCTCTGGTTCACGTGATTTGTCAACGAAGCCAGCCAAATCTTATTTTTAATGTAAAGTAAGGGTGGCTCGGAAAGTCTGTAATGCAATCTATGTCATTGTCAAATTGCTGATTTCACAACTCTCATGCAGGCATTTCTTGGTATCGTTTGTAGTAAATCAATGTAAAAAAGGCAGAATTTAGCATTAGCGATAGTATATTTCTCAAGTATATTTGGGCAGCTTGTCTGGCTGCAGTAACCACCCCCTTATAGAAAACCCCGATCCCTGTCTTTAATCCTATTACGGTCGCTAGACCGCTTGCTGCACCTGTGGCGTTGCTTGTGTTATTGGCGACGGTAGCCACTAGCCACCTACCATCGAGTCTGTCGATTCACATTATTAAGATAAAGTTTACAACCTAGAACTTTGACTACACAGGACGTATTAGTCCTTTTGGATCTACTCGGCGCTCCCGATCCAGTGTTCTACAGTTACTTCGAGGCCTCGGAGAAATGGTACGTCCGATTGGCCAGCATCGAACAGAGGTTGGCGGAGCTCAACCAATTGCAGGCGTATACAAAAGGCGCCGCCGAGCAGACTTACTTCAGACTGCGAAGTTCCGGTGCAGTCATTGAAGATGACCACATACCGTTCTTGAGGAGAGGTCAGTTGACTTTGTTCTTTTTTACCCTCCTATACACAGGGCCACCATAAATCGGCTACAAAATTCATGGTATAATAGAATCAGTGTCACAGTATAAAAGAATACTATGAATACTACTGATAGTATAAAGCAAATTTATATCAGTATCACAGTATAAAGTACTTTAATTTATACTATGATACTGATAATAATGATATAGCTCCTAAGAGAAACTTTACATCTCGCTACCCCCCGACCTTTGCAAAACAGAAGCAATACAGAAACAGGAAAATTTCATATATTATTTTCGATTTCATCTTAATTTAGTATATAATATTCATTTTGGGTTTATCCCTAAGATAACTGGTGAATTGAAGCTTCTGACTCACAGCGATAAACACCTAAACGTGATAAAAAAACTTGTTTATAATAAATAAGGTTATTTCCAATAAAACACAATACATATATTTATATTGTTAAAATAGGTTTAATAATTTTTTCGCCTAATGTTTGTTTGACACACATTAGGCGGACGATAAATTAATTGTTATTTTTATAAGTGTTTAATATTTCCTTGTTTTTAATATAAGTAGTATAACATCGATAACCCAAAGCATATCAAATAAACAAGTGTCTAATTTTATTTTATTTAATAAAATACAAGACGAATTATACGAGACTTTAATATTACTATAATAAAAATGAAGTTTATTTGTATGTTTGTCACGTTTTCATGCCTTAATAAATTAACCGATCATCGTGGAATTTTGCATACAACATTGTCAGGGTTACAGAAAGGGACATGATTAAAAGATAATCCAATAAAAGTACTCTTCCCAAAGGATAATCTTAATATAAAAATAAGAAATTCAACACTTTAGAAAAATAAACGAACAACGAACATTGAAAAAATGCGCGGGAAAAATCTAGTTTAAAATATAGTGAATTTGAATATTATGTCTTTTAACCAAGCGACGTAATGGATACCTATTCGATGCAATTTTCACTATATTATTATATTATAGTTTAGAGGTTTTTTTTACCGAGGGTCACGGTGAAAGATTTTTTAAATCAGATGAGTACCTTCGGAGATAACCTCCTGCATAAAAAAATAGAACTAATTATTATTGTGTGTTATATTCTGTTTGTAACGACTTCTGCTAACAGATATAGGTTAACTTTCCCATCAACCCTGTATTCCGAAAGAAGGTGCTTCCATAATTTATTTGCGATCCCTTCCCTAGACACAGTAATACGTTAATTTGCATATTTTGCTCAATTAAAGCGTTTCATATCACTATCTCTTTCTGTTTATCTTAGCTATTTATCCTGTTACAAGACAACATAGTAGTAAAAACGTATAGGCCAAAGGGTATCTCCTATTGGAATCGAACGACCTCGTTACAGTACTTATTGTCACTTTTTTAAATAAATTGTGTAATATCTAGAAGGGCCTACGCCACACCTTTTTATATACCTACATGTAAACCGCAAACACCTAAAAACCTTTGTAATTGATGAAATAAATGTTGAATGGTGTTACTCTAAGAAAAAAAAATCAATAAGATTAATTTTAACATTTAGCTATCTCTCACTCTAATAAGCTTAAATCTTAATTAAGTTTAACTATAATCTTTACCTAAAAAAGCAACATTAAAGACATTATTTTACAATTGATTGACAACTAATAACGAAAGTTTAGGTTTTAACTACATTATTTTTGTTTGGATAAAAAAAAACTTTAGAGCCTGCAGAAAAAATTCAAAAAACCCATATTATCGTTAAGTTTGACAAATCACGTTTGATTTGACAGCCAATACTATAGATAAGGAAAACGATGTGTGGTGTAGCTTTCTCGGATTCGGGGAATTTTCAATTTGTTTTGCAGCTATTACGATGATATGATATTTATTTATTTAAATTAACACATATATATGATTAAGATGAAGTTTGTTTGTTTGGTTGGAAGCGTTAAACTCTGAAAGTATCAATCTGATTTTAACAGACAAATTTAAACCTTAAGAGGTGTACAAACACTTTTTTTACCACCATTGTTTCTTTATGCTATACTGTTAGTAAGGTTGAACTTTACATAATGTAAAATATATTTTTTTTACATTATGTATAACATAAAAATATATCTGATTTAAAAAATTCGTCTACCCAAAATAATCTTTTAGTTTTAGAATATTTAGTGTTGATGTGAGAAATAACTGTTGATTCAAATATATTGAAATATATTCAAATCCTTGGATTTATGTGAAAAATGTTAAATTATAAAATAAAAAGCATGAAATCGATTATAATAATATATGAAAATATAATATAAATGAGAACTATAATCAATTAGTGTCGGTTTTATTTCTACACAGAAAAAAAATTAGAAAGAGGTAATAATTATTTTCTATATCTTTTTACGGGTGTTAAATAAATTAACGGGAAAGTACCAATGTAGGTTTCACGCTCTTGACTCTTAATTTCAATTTAATTAACTACTGCTCACAAATGCGGAGTCTGGACTAGTTATTTTTCATCTTAGCCTAAACCTTTTTTTATGAGGTTGTCAGTCAGGTTGACGGTCCATTGTTGGTAGGTGGCTACCGTCGCCTATAACACAAGCAACGCTATAAGTGATGCAAGCGTGCTGCCAACCATAGGAGGATTGAAGATAACGCATTAGGAAGGTATAGAGAAATGGGCTCTGGCATCCCTTACTCACTCACCGAAACACAACAGCACATATGCTGTTATTTATTTCACGGTGGCATTCTGTAAGAGGGTCGGCATAAAGCGTTTCGGTCCTTACCAGTGTCGTAACTAGGTCTTTATGCGAGGTCTATTACTGCGCCCTTGAAAAATTTCCTAGTCTTACCCGGTTCTGACAGTAAATTGATTATTATATTTATAAAAATAAATCTATCATCCAAAAACTATACGTTTTTGTATACATAATTATGAGTACTTGGTAGCCATTGTATACGTAACCATGGAAGCCGGTACCATATTTATTTAAAACTAGCTGGTGCCCACGACTTCGTCCGCGTTGAAAAATATTAAGTAGCCTATCCTGTGTCCCGTACGTCCAAATGTTTATCTACCAAGTTTCATGAAAATCAGTTAATTCGTTTCAGAGTTATGGAGGAACATACAAACATACAGAAAAAAATTCTAAAAATCGTCAATTTAGTTTCAGTATCATGTATAGAGCCTATAAACACGATATCTTTGAAAACAAAGTAACTTACTCCATGACCGACCATTACAGATTTATTATTAGTATTGATTGATACTAGTTGAACGCGGCCACACTTCGCTGTGGCTCAGTCAGCAACGTTCCATGGTTGCCGTAACAACGGTCAACGTATGAAAATTGTTTTTTTTTTTACAAAAATAAATCGGTATCCGTTGGAATTTTGGGAAAAAAGTATATAAGAATATAAGATCATTCCTCTGTTTAAATGCAATGTTGTGTAAAAATTTCAAATCAATCGATCGGCTAGTTTTCGAGTTTTTGAGTAATACACAAAAAACCAACACAACATTTATATATATATATATATATATATATAGATAGATAGATGGTAGGTACTTAGTTACTTTAATAATAGGCATCGCTTGTGGTCCTGGTCATTTCTGCGCCCTGTGCTTAGGCATCGCTCTAATTACGGCACTGGTCCTCACTAACGAAATGAGTATAGTATGTGTTGTGTATGCTATGGGACAGAGTGTTTAGGGTTATCAAAGAAGCATTGATTATTATTTTTTCTTAATTTTCAGATGTGCACATCCTTCATATAATTCCTTCGCCGTTCCCCGATGTGTGGCACACGGCACGCGATAACGTCACGGCGCTAGACTTCAACACCATAGAGAATCTAAACAAAATGATGAGAGTTTTCGTAGCGGAGTACTTGCATGTACAACCCTAGCGATACGCGAACACACTATGGCTGTTGTGGAGGGTTATTCTCACTTAAACGAAAACTAAACCGTATTAAGTGACAAGCCAGTACAATTGATTCGCGAAATTAAAAATTAAATAGTAGGTAAATATAATGTCTGTATGTTAATCAAAACACGCCTAAAGTCAAATAGAAATCAATAAAAAATAATAAGGTGATATATGTATATTATAATGTTATATTGCAAATATTAAAAACAATCAATATTTATGTAGAAAATTAGATAAGAATAAAAATCAACCATTTTTTATGGTTATCATACATTTTGTCTATACACTAATTTGTATAACTACAATACCGCTTATATAGTTTTTAAAAACTCATGGTACTTAATAAGTGTGAAGCAATTATGATTTTACAAACTTGTAATTGATATTAAACTGATGAGGTACTTAACATCTTATATTATATATTACTATTAATATGCTGATGCATATATTACTACGTAGGCCTAAAGTGTTTGATATCCGCATTGATATTATATATAAATAAGTAAAAAAATAAAAAAAAACTTGAATTCAAGAGATTAATATGAAAGGAAAATATACATTCCAAAAATAAGTATTTAATTTTTTGTATTGTATAAAGGCTATTAAATATGATAGCATAACTTTTTAAGGCTATATCTTTGATAAAAAAAAGATATAAAATGATGAACATCTGTATACATAGATGTATACTGTATATGTATGAAAAAATACATAATATAATATTACTATAAGTTGTTTTAGTTATGATTTATATCTGTACTATCTGTATATTCATATATTGTGTAGATATATTTAAATCAATGAATATAATAATGACAAAGTTTTTTTTTTTTCAGATTTATTGATGTTAACGTTTTACTTTAAAAGAGATAATGAAAAATAATGACATTATCTTATTTGTTTTTAAATATGTATTTACAAATATGTGGAAAATCATTTTTTTTTAAAAAACTGCATTGTTCCTAAAGAAGAGTTGTGTTGTAAATAAAACAAACATAAACATATTTATATAATTATTTATATTTTATAACATTTTATCGTTAGTATATAAAGAGGTACAAAACTTAAAAAAAACATTATTCATAAAATACAAAAAGCTCCATCTTGTAAAAATAAATAGGCTAATATACATAAATAATTTTATTTATTGTTATTATATCAGACGAAAAAAAAAACAAATACATCTTTTTAAGCACAAAATGTTTTTTTTTATACGAAATTCCTCATTCTCTCTCCTTTGCTCATAAACTTTAAAAATCCCAGCTACTGCTGAAAATAAATGACTTTTTATTATACACTAGGGACCGCTCCCGGCTTCGCCCGGCGACCAATTTTTTTTTCACGTACAAACCTTCCCTGATTATCCCTCTATACATAAGTGAAGACAGAATTAAAATCGGTCCAGCCGTTCTCGTGTTTTAGCGAGACAAACGAACAGCAACTGATTTATATACATATATACTCGTATATATATATGTTACGGCTAAAGATAGGTGTGAACATAAACTTAAGTTTAGCCGGCTAATCTTAAGTTTATCTTCGAGAGGCGGCTAAAGTTCGATATCAAGTTACTTTGCGTCGTGAATTTCCATCTTTAGCCGGTTAATGTGCACATTAACCGAAACAAAGCGGCTAAAAATGTTTCTATGGGTGCGCCGGGGCGAACATGTCGCTTGAGGGGGCGGAGGGGAGACAATGCGCGAAGACAGACAGGCTGACGGTCCACTTGGTGGTAGGTGGCTACCATCGCCTATAACACAAGCAACGGCATAGGTGCTCTGCAAGTGCGCTGTCGACCATAGAAGGATTAAGGATAAGGGAGGGATGGGGCTCCTTATTATTTTATTTTAATGACTAGATATTCTTTTAAGTTATTAACACTGCAGAAGTTTTTTTTTGTAATTTTAAATACAGAAGTATCTATAATGAACAAATGGTTTTTTTATTATTTTATTTTAATGAATAGATATTGTTTTAAGTTATTACCGCTGCAGAAGTTTTAATGTGTAATTTTGTATACCTTTATAAGTATGTGTAATGAGAGTGATTATTTTTTAATAAAAGTTTTCGGGTCGAAATGGTAAACATTATTATACCGTTTCCTTTTTCATTTGCTTCTACATTTTTAGCCAAGGGCCTGCAGTTAAACTTAAGTTTAGCCGGCTAATGATAGATGAAACTAACATTAACATCTCCTCGGAGATAAACCTAAGTTTAGCCGGCTAATCTTAAGTTTATGTTCACACCTATCATTAGCCGTAACATATATATAGATAGATAATTTAACAATTTTCTAAGTATTATTAAAAACAATTTATTTATAACGGTAATAAAAATTGCATTTTATTTGATTTTTTTTTCCGTTCTAGAATGATTGTTTAAACGTAAACTTATTAACAAAAGAGTATTTATTAGTTAAAAAAATACATTGACAAACTAATTAGGTATGTACTGTTTTTATATTATTATTTTTTTCTAAACGAAATTAAGTTACAATTAATTATATAAAATATAATAATATCTTCACACAGCACCATCTAGTTTCACACTAAGCAACTTAATGCTTGCATTATGGATACCAGACAGTTGATAGATTACTTTTTTTGTAAATACAAACATCCATGACTCAGGTACAAACGTAAAATTTTAACACATAAACATTTGCCCCTAGCGGGATTCGAACCCGCGACCGTTTGGTTACAGCTAGGGTTACTAGCCACTAGACCAAACGTGTCGTCAATTAATACAACAGCTAACTTACAGATATGGCTAATTATTATCAATATTTATACAATTACGAAGTTGTTCACATTTTGGCAATATTAAAAAGATATTAATTTTAAATTTAGAACATTTACAATATTTCATAAAAGCAATCACAACATAATTTCCAAATCAATAAAAATACAAATTTTTTGTCGAATTTCGAATTTGGATTTAAAAGTTAACTTAGCAGTTATCAGTTTCCTGATATGATAGTAAACGCACATTATTAATAAATTTATTAATAATTTTTCATTTTAACTATATTGCAATTCTTAAAATAAATAAATTTTAAAAGTTATTGAATAATCCAATCCATCCAATTGGATTCATCATCATCATCATTTCAGCCGCAGGACGTCCACTGCTGGACATAGGCCTCCCCCATAACTCTCCAATAGGACCGGTCAGAAGCAACCTGGATCCACCGTTGACCCGCGGCCTTAATTAGGTCGTCTGTCCACCTTGCGGGTGGACGTCCTACGCTGCGCTTGCTGGTACGTGGCCTCCACTCGAGAACCTTCCGGCCCCAGCGGCCGTCGGCTCTCCGTACTATATGCCCTGCCCATTGCCACTTCAACTTACTGATCCGCCGGCTTATGTCGGTAACTTTCGTACGTCTACGGATCTCCTCATTTCTGATTCGATCTCGCAGTGTAACCCCGAGCATAGCCCTTTCCATAGCTCGTTGAGCGACATTGAGCTTCCTTACGAGGCCCATAGTTAGAGACCACGTTTCAGCGCCATATGTCATCACCGCCAACACACATTGGTCGAAAACCTTTGTCTTGAGACACTGAGGAATTTGGATCCAATTGGATTAAAAGATATATTTTAAATATTGTACAATAAAATTCCTAAATTCAAGGTGTGATTTATTTAGCCTTTAAAAAACAGATTTTTTTGGTAAAGCGTAGCTAAAATTGGTCTACACATTAATAATATTTGCAATTAATTTTTTTTACATTTAATTCATTTAAAAATTAATTTAAAAAGTTCAATTACATTTCAAAAATGTATTATTATAAATATTTGGCTTTCTGTGAGCGTGTATTTATTATTAAATAATAATCGCTTTATATGTACAAAGTCGTAGATAAAAATGTGATTTTGTGAACTTTATTTCAGAGAACAATCATTCTCGTTATTTTCGGAATTGAATGGCCTAGTAACTAGACCTTTCAACCAATATAATTATATACAATGCAATATCATAATAACACAAAATAGTAGAGAAGAAATTTAGATTTATTTAAAAAAAAAAAAAAACCTAATTAAAATTTCATTAGACCTATCTATCTGAGATAAAATTCATTTAATGGGATGTAGATGTAAATTATATGTACATAATTAAAATAATATTAACAACTATAAATACCGCTTTCCCTAAAGATGAATTTTCCCAACTCGTTATATACCTACCATGAAATGGAAAATTCATGTAAGAAAATTCCACTTAATAACGAATTACTTATAAATAAAATGGGTCTCATAAATTAACTCATAAGCCAAGGAAAGCTAAAGAAAAGACATTTACGAAAAGACATGGGACAAGCAAATAGAAGCCCTATTCTTTACACATTTTTTCTGGTAGAGAAATAGTTTAAATAACCTTTAGGTTTATTTTTACTATGAAGTTGTTCAATATTAAAGTTTTAAAAACATTTTATTACTAAATAAATTGTAGCTTATAGTCAAACTTAAACAAAATTTTAGTTGCGAATGTCATGTTTTATTTTGTTTTGCTAAAACAAAACCTTGGGGTATAAAAAATAGTTTAAAATCTATTCTCAGACCTATCAAATATACAGAAAAAAATTTATAAAAATCGGTCCAGCCGTTTCGGAGTTGTTTTGTTACAAACACTGTCACAAGAATTTTATATATAAGAAGAAAGATGACGACTAGTGACAAAATTCTTATGCCTTTGTAATTTGCGGGGATTACAACAAATAACGCTTTAAAGGTTGAAAATTCAAAAAATTCTATCAAAAACTGATCCTTTGAATTTCTTTAATATCTTCTCCTCCAATTCTCTCATTTTTGTGTCTAAATCACCCTCGATTCCTTTTGAATCTGTTTCCGCTTTTTGTGATTGTACATTTGGTACTATCTCTTCAGTCACCACATCGACAGTCTCATTTCCATTTGACACTTCCTTAACACTCATGTCACTGACATTTGGTTCAGCATCATTCAAACCAACCATTTCACTATCTTCCCAATCTATTCTTAAACACTGTTCATCACTATCACCAAATTCAAGCTCATTAAGATCACTCTTTTCACTTACAACAACATCGTCTACAATTTTATTATCACCACTTAACTTTATAATTTCGTCACTTTTATTGGAGATTTCGTTAGAGACATTGTCGGCTTGGTGAGGAACAAAATTAGCGTCATCATCAATTTTTGCTTTGATTTTGATATCTTCCCAATTCAAAATTGTTTTAGTATTATCACTTTCTATTCCGTTGATTTCATTTGAGGCAAGATTTGTAGGCGTTTTTGAATGTTTTTTATCAACAGGACTTTCAATATATTCGCTCTTTTCACGGAAATTAAATATTTCCTCATTTTGTGTATCATTTGTATTATATTTTACGCCTTTTGTATTTTTCCTAGCTGGACATTCATAAACGTCCGTTTGAGGATTGTCGTTAAGTTTTCGTTTGGAACGTTTTATTTTTGTTCCTGTGCTATCTTTGTTTTTAGCAGTAGACAATTTTGGTGATGTCTCTGGAGAGATTTTCTGAAAAAAAAAAAAGTATTAAAAATAAAGGGATCATTTGATTAAAGCCAATAAGAGAGTAGACTTCATTGAATAGTGTTCGCAAAGAGATCTTAACTTGCCTTCAAGTTGATCGTCAGCATGTCTGCTGCGACTTATACATTAAAAAAAAGAAACTACAGTCGAGATTAAATATATATTAATCAATTAAATAAAAAATCCTGTTACGGACAAATAATTGTACCGTAAATTTATAAGAAAATAAATTATAGATTTTAAGACACAAAGTTAAGAGTGTTTGAAGATAGCATGACGAAATTCAAAATTAATTTTGAAATAAATTTAAGATGCAAATACTCTTTTCATTAATATGAACCGTGTACTGACAGGGGAAATGAGACAATGACTTACTTTGGAAATTTCCTCGGGTGCAAAGTTACTTCCTCGAATGACAGAGTCCTGCAGGAAGTAGTCGAGACGTGTGGCTGCAGCTAATTTGTCCAAAACATTCCTCGTTTTTGGTTTAAAATCATCAACGTTAAACTTTCTGTTTTGATATATCCAATTATATATCGATGACAATGTATTTAGATCATTCTGTAAAAGCCAAATTTGGAACTATCTTGCATAATTTTGTTTTTATTAAACACTAGCTGGTGCCCACGACTTCTTCCGCATTGAAAAATATTAAGTAGCCTATCCTGTGTCCCGTACGTCCAAATGTTTATCTACCAAGTTTCATGAAAATCAGTTAATTCGTATCAGAGTTATGGAGGAACATACATACATACAATACCTACACTTACAGATTTATTATTAGTATTGATAAAAAGTGAGGGTCTTGAATGTTATTTTAGTTAATATTTAAAAAAAAATGAACTTTACAAAAGGACATCTGTTCTGGATGTGCAGGATTTCGCCCCCATTTCATTGTATAGAAGGATATAAATGATAAATCACATCAATAAAGCGAATATATCTAAGCTGTGTCCCTTTAAAAAGGTAGAATTGTTTTTAAAAAAATCCCTTACCCTCAAATCCTCCGATATGATCCAAATCTTATAGTCAACGTGGAAAGTAGCTCGATCTTTGCTGTTAGTGATTGACGACCAGATGACGGTGTCTGCATCGATCACCATCACACTCCACTCTTGACGTTTATATGTTGCCAAGTCATTTGTAGTACCAAATTTTATTTTAACTTTTGCACCACCTTTTAAAATATATGTATCTCATTAAATAATATGAAAAAGTCACTACCAAAACAAAGCCTTGCCAATTAATACAATGAAGTTCATACCTAGGCTTAAAAAATCAGTCTTCTCATATAAGTACTGCTTCCATTTAACAGTTGCACTCTCATCGCAAACTATCAATATTGGTTTCTGAATATCCGCCTTTATGGTATTCAAAAATAACACCACTGGCAACGTCTTCCCGTAACCACCTGGATCATTTATAATGACACCGGGATGTTTCTGTAATTAATGAGATTAATTTTTATTTTAATTATGTCTACAGAGAACTAATTACAAATAAAATTATTATTATTATTATTTGTGTATTTATTTTCATTCTTAAGCCCGTAACACACATAGCTATAATATATATTAATATATAGTACTATAATATATATTATAGCAAGTTACCACACACGGAGACGATGCTATAATATAAATTACGGTATACATTGGTGACATCATAGAAATATATATTATAGCTGTGTGTGCGTTCACTCCAATATTTGTATAGAAAAATATATCGTAATATGCCTTTCTATAATTTATACATAATATAATATACATAATATACGTATGTGATGGGTCTGTTTAAAATTTTTTACAATATGAAGGCTGTCCCTGTCTCACAGTCCTCACAGGGTGGAATGGAAACAGCTGTTCGTTGATGCCACTAAGGTGGGCACGATTTTCAGCAATGAAGAAGACAACTATAGATTTTTTATATTTATATTGTAGATAGCTACAATATGAATAAAAAGAACAATAAATATTATAAAAAACTTAAACCTAGAGTGCAGCAAGTAGCGGGGCAAGGCCCAAGGGCTTCAGACTAGTCTTCTGTAAGGGGTGGTTACTGTCGTTAGAGCGACTGTCCATTTGAATGTGGAATGCAGTCTTGTCATCCAATCATTACTATAAAGCAATTATAAAAAATAATTAATTAATATTAAGAAAATTAGTGACTATTGATACCTTTTTATACTGATTGTATAAGAATCTTATGTCATTAATTTGATGTTGAGGCAGTTTGTAACCATCAACACATGTGTCCTGCGAGAGGTACAGCTTCTCGTGTCTATGGTTTATCATTATAAACTGAAATAAAAGCAATTTATTATTTAACATTGAACTATTTTATAAGTAGGTACAGAATAATTCGCATGAGGTCTCCTTTAATTGTATATCTAAGTAAGTAATACAATATGAAATAAACATTGTATTTACATAAAATTAATGATACATACCAAGATGGAAGAAATTTGAGAAAATAATTATTTACGAAGGCAAATTTTGATTTAATCTGTTTAGAATGGACAGCGTCATGATCAAAATGTAGAGCATTTCCAAATAGAATAGTAGTACGAAAACCAATACACTCGTTTTATGCACTTCTATGTCTTCAAACTCTTGCATGATATGTCTGTTACGGTAAACATGATCCCAAAACATGGAAATGGTTTTACGATCACTTCTCTTACTAAAGTCCGTTTAGGTCTTTGGGCGCGTAGATAGAAGCAATCAAAAATTACTTGTTCATGTCGTATTAATTAATATTCTCCGTGAATGAATAAGTAGAATTTATTTTAATATGGAAAAATACAATATAATGCAACGCAAAATTACTATTTCGCGTCACAGACTAAAATAGATTGTTAGTTGACATTAAGGGACATCGATACCACAATCGGTACAAATTGAAATGTCACTGTCCCAATTACGAAGTATGTTAGCGTCTATGGAACCAAAAATATTGACACAGATAAGTATTGAGGTTTACTGCCAGACTTATGAAGAAAATAACTAAAATCAACGAGTTCTACTTCTACTCTTTCATACATGACTGAAAGAGGTCGGTAGGATAGGATTAGCTTTGTATTGTATACTTGTAAACAATTATATTTATCTTACGAGCAGTGAGCACATTCATAGAATATAGTAATAATAGTAGGTAACAGTACAGTTCGTAACTTTATGGAGCACATTAGTCCGATATTGCAACCGTCAAATTTTTCAATAAGTGTAGGTCTAAGAATATAACTAGCGGTGTAGGTATTTCAGAACTACCTATTTGATATTTTCATTTACTGCTAAAAGATTCCCTTCCTAATATCCTACTATGGAGCGCACTTGCAGCGTTGCTTGTGTTATAGGCGACGGTAGCAACCTACCATCAAATGGACTGTTAGCCTGTCGACTGAAAAACAATATACAACTCCCACTCTAAATATTTATTAAATATAGAATAAGATGAAGTCAGACAAATGAAAGAATATTTTGTGGTTTTATTTTAGATAAAACAAAGTTTTAAAAAATAAACTGTATAATATAAATAACAGGATTGTTTTGTTGTATATAAAAATTACAAAACTGGATAATTGCACTTTCACTTAGTTTACACTTTTTTTATATTTCATTCATTCTTGAAATTTGGTGCACGCTTCTCAACGAATGCACTCATACCTTCTTTCTGGTCACCCTGAAACATGTGCAAAATATTCTTATAACTTAGTACTTACTTTAGAAGGCAAGTAAGAAAATAGTAAAAATAAATAATAGGAGTAAAAATAGGAAAACTATGTTTTTTATTTCTCTCTTAGCCTTCATCATGAATCATCGATTTCTTTGTTAACAGTTGGGACTGAGAGAACCTTACAAACCATGGTGCATTGTAAATGACCTATTATATGTTATTTTGAAAGCGCTACAAGATCTCAATGATAATAAAAGTAATGAAATAATAAACGAAAAGAAAAATAAATACAATACCGTTGCAAAAGTTCCATAAAACAGCGACTTCTCAAACTGCAAGCCAGATTGTAAAGTTGTTTCGTAGGCTTGATTTACCGCCTGTTTAGCCATTTTCACAATGAGAGGAGAGTGGGTTCCAATCCTCTCTGCCAATTTTATTGACTCCTCCAGAAGTTTCTCCACAGGGAACACGCGGCTCACTAGACCTGTTTAACATTTTAAGAAGTTTTTTAACATAATTAAAGTAAAATGTTGATTTTTATTATCTTATTAGTCAGTCTTGTAGAACAGTGTCAGAGACTGTACATACATATTATTTCAATTTTTTAACACACTATTCTAAGACAAGGTTTTGATGAATAAATTTTTCTTAATACATCATAATGTGCAAACAAACTCACCCATCCTCTCAGCTTCATTGGCATCGATAAAGTTGCCAGTCAACACGATTTCCATTGCCTTGGACTTGCCAACGTATCTGGGCAAGCGCTGTGTGCCACCAGCTCCGGGAATTGTGCCAATGTTGATTTCAGGCTGGCCAAATTTGGCCTTTTCCCCCGCGTAAATGATGTCACATATCATGGCTAATTCGCAGCCACCACCAAGCTGTTATCAATGGTCACACATTTCTTTAAAACTATACACTTATGTGATTTACTATTAAATAGAAATGCCTCAAAGAAGTAGTTTCTACTGGGATTAGAACAAGGATGATGTTAAAATTCTTACAGCAAAGCCATTGACAGCGGCGATGATAGGTTTCCCACATGTGGACACACTATCCCAGGATTTCAAAAAACCTTGTTTCTGATTTTCACTGTATGTGTTGTTTTGCATTTCTTTGATATCCGCTCCGGCTGCAAAGGTTTTCTCATTACCTAAAAAAAAGTTTATACATGTAGTAATATGTTACATTACATTTAAATTAGGTATCCTTACATAGTATAAATTGAAGTCATTTCTATCTTTATTCCCACAATAACTCCTCCCAAACAGTGCAATAAATTTTATGCAGTTTTCATCATCAGTTAGATAATTTTTTATGGAAGGTTTATGTATACAATAGAACCTAATTAAGTTTTTATGTAAGTAGAAAAAAATCAATTTTTTCAAAATTCAAAATAGCATTAGATGGTACTAACCAGTAATAATAATGGCAGCAACACTCTCATCTTTGTCAAATTCTTGAACAGCTTGTCCGAGCTCAACAATCAACGCATTGCAGAGGGCATTCAGAGCCTTAGGTCTGTTAAATTGTATAATGCCCACATTTTTCTTGGCACCAACCACTTCAACCTTAATGTTTTCATACGCTGGAGCTAGAAAAACAGAATTCAAAACATTTTGATTACTTTTAAAAAAAAATATTAGGAGCATAGCATAGAATTAAATTAACTCACTTAAATTTGGATTGGGGGTGACTACATCCCCTTTTATGTGAAACTATATTTCATATTTGAAACAGATGCTATATTGAAACTGTATTTTATATTTGAACAGATGCTTTTAAGCATGCACTTCAGTGGTTATTTTTAAGGACTAGGTACATCTAGTATTCAGTATTTCATATCTTCCAGTGAATATTTTCCAAAATTCTTACACCATGATTAAATTTGACATATGTTAATTGTCCTATTGTGATCCTTTAGAGTTTAGAGGTCAATAATTGAGGATCATTTTACTAAAACGACATGACATTACGGACTATTGCATAGCGAAATATAACCGGTTCACTAGTTTCAAGGTCGTAAATAACTCAATTCGTAAACAACATTTAATGATAAGATAAAATGGTTTTGACTTGGTAACAGAGATATTGGTAACCTAGTACAAGTACAGAGATTTTTTATTACGTAATTTTCAAGTGTTGAAATAAATATTAAATATTAATGGATTTTTATTGTTTCAAAATAATAAAAAAAAACTAGTAAAATACTATAGAAACTACGTAAATATTTAGTATACTTAAACTAATACATAAAAAGTAAAATACCTACCTACTTAATTTTGAACAACAACTTCTTATTTAATAAATAAAAATATATTTGATGATAAATAAACAGTAATATAGGAAAATACCTGTGCTGTAAAAGTTGATGAAGCCGGTATTTGAAGCTAATACAGTTCGGCTAACGCCAAGTGTATTTTTCCCTAATAAAACACGAGTCAGTGCGCTGATTGAAGCCATTTCAATTTTTCAGTTAATTCACTTGGTAATTGATAACTTAAATTAAGAAGTTATGTTTATTATAAAAAGGTACCGAAAATTGGTTTCATTCGCCGTAGGAAGTGGGTGTGGGTGGACTTTGAAACTATGTACCACAGAATATAATACATACTTTGAAATTTATCCTCTACGGAATTATCATATATCCACAGACTAGTTAGATTAACTACAGACTTATTATAAGAAGAGCCTTATACGTTTCACTTTGTGCTTTAGATTTAGTTCTGTTCTAACTGCGCCCCTTAGTAGTAAATATGAGCACACCTTTCTGCTTAACTAAAACTGAATAATTAAATAATTTATACTACAATCAATTTTTCATCGCTTCCCATAGGACGACTGTTAAAGGTACATATTATTATGTCACACGTACAGGTCAATGTATTGTCCTCTTTGGTATCTGTCACGTTCTAATGTTCTGTGGTTTTTATTTTGTTTACATTATAGAACATCTGTTCTGCCATGCCAATCTGTATTTCATTGAAATTGGAAAGCAAAATAAATAAATTAGTTTCATAATAGTAATAAAAACGGCGCAACACTTGAGATAGTCTTTAGTTTAACAACTTAAATAAAAACAAGAGTTGAAAGTTCAAGATGAACGCGTTAAATTGTCCTAGATTTTTTATTTTAACCGGTGATCCGGGTCAGCAGTCTTTTATTCGAAGTGGTTGTATGTTGAATCGAGACAAAGTATACGTATTTTTTTAGGTGTGGGCAAAACAACGTTAGTTAAAAAACTAACATCGTTTATGACCGGCAAAGGTGTACGCACTATTGGGTTTTACACTGAAGAGGTTAGAAAGAATAATGTCAGAGAAGGTTTCGATGTAGTTTCTTCACAAGATGGTGCGAGAGGTCGTTTAGCAAGAGATCAAGTCTTGTTAAATGGTCCTGTGAAGTCTAAAGTGGGCAAGTATGGAGTATTGATACAAGAATTTGAAAGGGTTGCTCTGCCAACTTTAAATAAGGTACTTATGATTGTTCTGATTTAATTTGACAGATTATTTATGATAATAATGCCTATCGAATGTAGAAATACCATTATTGTTCAAATACTTATCAACAAATATTTTATATCTATAATATAAAAATGAATCCCTAAATGTGTTGCTAAGCGCAAAACTCGAGAACGGCTGGGCCGATTTTAATTCTGTCTTCACTCATGGATATAGAGTATAGAGGGATAATCAGGGAAGGTTTTTACGTAAAAAAAAATGCACCCCGGGCGAAGCCGGGAGCGGACCGCTAGTTATTAATAAAAAAAATTAACATTTAGTTTTACCTAAAGTACTCAAAATTTAACTAACGGATCGTTATAAAACTGGCCCTTAAAGAATAAATAAAGTTGTTTTGGTGACTTTTGACAGTCAAAAGTAAAATAACTGATATGCATTAATTTTAGCCAGAAGGATCGCAACCTCACCTATTGGTGATAGATGAAATAGGAAAAATGGAATTTTTCAGTGAGACATTTAAAAATAAAATAAGGGACATATTCAACTCGACTTCATACATTGTCTTGGCAACAATACCAATACGAAAAAGTGATCTACTCATAGAATCTATTAGGAATAACAAAAAAGCCAAGGTTTGGACAGTATGTATGAAAAATTTGACAATTTGTTTCAAAGGAAATCCATCATCCCTCATATTACTCATACTTTTTTAATATAGCTAGCTAAATAGTAATTGCTTTGTTACATGTTCTCCTTAAAATAGGTTAACAAGAGCAAAATTTAATACAGTATGAAAGCTATCACATTAAAAAGAGTATTGGTAGGTAAAATACTTCTCTTTGTTTGTGATTTTTTAAATAATAAGTTGGTTTTCTTAATTTCATCGAAATCCATTGTATAGTTAATATACAATGGATTTCGATGCTTTGAATAGTTTTTATAGTATTTTAAACA
The DNA here is from genome assembly GCA_936446665.2 of Synanthedon andrenaeformis. Classification (NCBI taxonomy): domain Eukaryota; kingdom Metazoa; phylum Arthropoda; class Insecta; order Lepidoptera; family Sesiidae; genus Synanthedon; species Synanthedon andrenaeformis. The sequence goes on along the minus strand of OW387787.2, from coordinate 11,055,055 downwards.
TTATTATAACTATTTATACTAATATAATAATGCTGAAGTTTGTTGGTTTGTTGAAACACACTGAACTCTGGAACTATTATCTTTTTGCATAATGAATATTATCAATGTAATAAATTCTTTTTGCATTTGATAGACCATTTGTTGACACAACTAGTAAGAAAAGTCAATGTTTCATAAGTAAAAGTTTATTTTGTCTCTTACATGCATAAACTAGCTGTTTGAAATTTAATTTAGTTTAAATTAAATTAAATTTAGTTTAATAATAATTTAAAAATTATTATTTTTTAACTGCATGTTAACAATTTACAGATAACAAAAGAAAACAGAAATAGCATTCAAGAAGAAATTCTAACACAAATGAAGAAGATTTTCGGCGTTGTTTAGTTTGAAAACAAGTAGCCTTCAAAAAATGCGACAATGGACTTAAAATCCAGCTAAATCTGAAGTAATCACATTTCTTTGTGTTACTAACTTTTTATCTTAAAAACCCTTTAATATTCGGTACTAACTAAATCCTACAGTTTGATTTTTTAAGATTTATCAAAACAAAAAACACATATAAATATACTTATCCTCATGTGATGATGATTACAAATAGACATAATTCATTATCTTAAATTAGTTTCATTTTATCTCTTCACAAACAAACACCTTTATTTATCTATGATATTTGAATTTTATTGTGTTTTTAAAGTGTTTGCACTTTTTATTAGTTTACGATACAAGCCTGATAACTGATATACAACTTTTACACAACTCTTGTCTCTTAAGGCTAATTCGCACAAGGCTAGTAATTTAGTGGAGTAATTTAAAATTAATTTAACCAAAAAATTGGTCAAGTAGATTAGTAAATAATTTAGTTGAGTTGATCAACTTTGTTTTCTTGATTATCATTATTATCGATATTGATTATTTTCTCGAGCAAGCAGCACGAGCAGTTTACTGACTAAACAAGTTTGAACCTGCCATTTCAGTCGAGTTCATTCTTAATAAATTTTAGAAAACAACTTTAAAATTTGTATCTAAAATATACTGATTAAATTATGTAAAACACGAATGCTTGTGAAATGCTAAGTAACCACAACATAAAAACAAACAAATGAACAACATTTCCTCTTCTAAAATATCCATTACTATAAACCCGTTCATCTTGAAAAACACCATTCACTTGTCTACTTTACTCGACTGTAATGTGAACAATTTCTGGGTAGTTTAGCTATTACATTACTCGTTACTATACTAAATTACTAAAGTAGTTCGAACTTACAATTGTCTAACTAAAAGGCTAGCCTTCTCTATCAATTATATTTTGTTATATTCAATTATTTCTGAAAAACCTACTACAATATTTACTACCCCTGCTTTGCAAATTAAGTACTACAATATTATTAATACCTATAATATAACATCATATCACAGAGTAATTACTGAGGTATTGGAACTACACTTAGTCTGGCCGTAAACACTGTTACAATAATAAACAAAAACATTTTAATCTATAATTGTCTTATTTTATTACATATCATTTCTATAGAATTGGTGACGTTTATAAATTTTTCTCTTCATTGTCTAATTCACTAAAGTATTAAAAAAGTATATTTAATATTAATGTGAAAAATAATTTTTTTTTCAACAATAGAAAAACTTGAGATTTCTCTTTGTAACAGAACTTATGGCCGTAATAGGTATTTAATTATACTGTGATGATAACTTTATGACTATGTCATTAGAACTAGACGTACAGTCTTATATAAAATCAATAACAAAATGGCCTTCAGGGCCTTATTCTATGTATATATATACCCACACCTTAAAATACAACTAGTAATAATATACATGAAAATAAACTTGTTACTTACTATTCAACTGAATACCGAATATATGTATACGGTGAAAATCGGCTATAGCGACCTACAAAAGCGTTATGGCGACCAATTTTTGTAGTCAAGGGATTACAAACATTGGTCGTAATCGTAATAGTCTTTTGAGGCAATATCAATTCGTTATAGGGATTCGGCAGGAAACTTGCCATTTAATCCTTGTTCAGTACGTTCCATAGTTCAATGGAGTAATTTGACAGGTCCTAATGTCAAATTTTAAAATAATGTGACCAACATTTTCTCCGTAGTACTTGTATCGGTTTTACTTAGTTATAATATTTTACGGTAAAAATATTTTTGATCTTGTTTTATTGATTTAACATTCGTATTATTGTTATTTTAAGATTTGAATTTCGTTTAAAGCACGATTACTAATGACCAAGTCGATTTGGAATGAATAAAAAAAACAATTCACAATGTATATATGAAGTCAAATAAATAAAAAAATTGTATAATGCATTACATAGCTATATTATTTGGTGATAATTTTATGTAAGCTATAAAAATATTCTCATCATAAAAATTATAATAATCGAAAAGAATTGCGACTTTAGAACGGACTGCAAAAAATAACAATTAAATAATAATTAATATTAATTCTAAACTAATATAAAATCGTAAGTTTTTTATTAAGTTCGATTAGGTCCATCACTATTTTTGTATGGTCAAAAACCTGCAAGTCCTGCAACCCAGGAAATGTCAAATTACTCCATCGAATTATGTATCGGAGTATAACCAATGTTAATGTTAAGTATAACCCAAAGTCTTTATATCCGGTTTCTAATGTATTTGAACTGCAGTTTACAGACCATAACTTAAAATTCAGCTAATACGACCAGGAAGAGTCTGTCAAACTGTACATTATTGTAGACACAAGTTGCTCTAAAATTGGACGCAATTTACTCTTTTAGCATTAGAGCAAAATTCGAAAAGACAATTGCAATTAGTTTCTCACTATGAGCAACACTGGTGAATGAGTTATGACGTTCTCGAGGAAGGTCTTTCACAGTCATTTGGTCAGCCTCTTCTGCACCTCCTTAATAAAAGTATTTGTGCTGTTGTGTTTTTATAGGTATATATTTTAATGTCATTTTATATCCACACCATAATAGTAGGCATAATTTATTAACTTGCTGTTGTACTATACTCATAATAAACACTTATTCGTTAGAATACAAGTTATTGTATTTTACTATTGTTTGTATCCTATTGATTTTATTTTACAATCGAGAGCAAAAAAAAGAACGACTCAATCGCCATATCTGCATTCAAGTCAATTGTTATATTTATGTAACTAGTAATTATATTAAGTAAATTTATAGATGGCATGGCAATCTATTATACATTTTATGGCAAAGACAATTTTATTGTTTTTAAATTTTATATACATTTTTATTTTATCAATAAAAAAATATAATATATCGAAACTAACGAATAAATACAAAAAGACCACTCACTAGTCTGTTACTTATAAATGATTCTCTTTAAAATATTTGTCATTTTAACGTAAATAAATTGATCTACGAGTATAACACACCAAAATAATTATGTTATCGCTATACAGTTTGGTAATTTTACAGTTACAAGTTTGTTTAAAGTATTTAAACTTTGACTACTTAATAATGAAAAGAAAATGTTATGTGATGTTATTTAAACATAGGCCATGTTTAAATTTTGGCTTCCCAACAAGAACCGAGTATTATTGTGAAAAAGCAGAACCTCTTGGCACAGACACAGATAACCTTTCTCTTGGGACAACTAAAGAAAGTCATGAAAAATCAACTCTTATCCTTTTCCAAATCATCAAACTCACCTTCTTCAGATTCATAAATGACGGGTGGTTTGCACAATTTCTCATATTCAACTTGATCACATATATTAACCACATGTATGTCGCTGGGGCAGAAGTATCCTTCCTCTATTCTCTTCTTGACTAAAGAGCTCCACGGGCACGGTGAAGGTGTGTTGGGGAAGGACCCTAGAGATTCATCGGGGCCCCAATACGATTCGGAATCCCAATCTTCGTCGTCTACTTTATAATCTATTGCTTGCAATTCTGAAATAGATTAAATTTTGCAATAAAAAAAAAATTGTACTTACCTGATACATTTGTTGACCAAAGTAAGACAACGACACGTTTGGCCTAGCGGCTAGTAACCCTAGCTGTTAACCAAACGGTCGCGGGTTCGAATCCCGCTAGGGGCAAAGGTTTATGTGTTAACATTTTACCTTTGTACCTGAGTCGTGGATGTTTTGTATTTATAATATGTATATATACAACAACAAAAAAAGTAATCGATGTATTATATCAACGGTCTGGTATCAATAATACAAGCATTAGTTGCTTACTTTGGAACTAGATGTTGCTGTTTGGAATGAGTGAAGATATTTATTTATTTAACAGTAAAAGTTACAGACGGAAAGTTACGGAAGACTTGGTTGCAAAATATTGTTTTTGTTTCTATAATAGGTACTTCTTCTTCTACTCTTTTAATGTCTTGGCCCCATCAGATCTCTGATTATTTTGCCATTGTCATCTATAAAAATAGAAATTTAAAATAGCCTTTTTTAAAATGAAAAAGGCAAAATTCAAATTTCAAAATCCCGAGACTAATCAGTGAAGTCGTTCACAATTTTTTTTTGAGTTTTCCAAAACAGTTCCGTCAAGTCCAAAGCAGTCAGGTCAAGTCTTCTAGGTACCTACTTACTTACATAAAAACTAAATTAGGTTTTATTATATAGGTATGTATTAGCTAAACAAATGTTGTTTTGTCAAAAGCTAGACTTTGGCATCTGATGTATATTTTAAACAAAGATTATGTTAATATTTGATTGAAATTTTTAATTTATTAGGTTTGGAGCTTAGGAACGGGAAAAAGAGAAATCTTTTGTTCTTAATAAGAACAAAATCTCAGGTAGATTATTCCAATTTTCAACTTCATTCAACAGTTCTCTATACTCATAAAGATGCGGAAGGAATTTAATAAAATGGAAAGAAAAATTTTAAATATGAATTTAATTTTAAATACAGGTTTAAAAACTTACCCTCTTCATCAGTAGAAAGATCACTATTACTGGATGAATATCTTTCTTGGTCTGAATAAATTACATCAGCTTTACTAAAATAAGAAAAGAAAGAATTGAAATTTATTTCCTACTAGTGACTCGCTCCCGGCTTCGCCCGGGGTACAATTTTTATATACACAAACCTTCCTCGTTTATCCCTCTTTTTATAAGTAAAAACCGAGTTTTCGGTGAGTAAATAATGCCGGATTCAATAACCCTAACCCCTATCCTTAACCATAATATAGTTGGCACTTTGGCAGCGCACTTGCCACATCTGTGGTATAAGTTGTGTTACTGGCAACAGTAGCCAATTACCAACAAGCGGTTCGTCAGCATGTCTGATGGACTTCATATCTATACTAATATTATATAGAGGAAAGGTTTGATTGTTTGTTTGTTTGAATTGAATTGGCTCCCAAACTACTGGACCGATTTGAAAAATTCTTTCACTGTTGGGAACCTATATTATCAGCGAGTAACATAGGCTATATTTTATAAAGTTACGCAAGCGAAGTCGCGTGCAAAAGCTAGTAATAAAAAAGTACTTAATTCATTATGAATTTTATTTAAACAGTTCTGGTGACTGTTAAATTGTAAGTTGGTTTTATCTTAATATTATTGACAAACTTGATATTATTTTTTGATAGTATTATAAGAATAGAAAGAAATATACCTTCCATTAAACCTTTTATCATGTTTACTTCTTAATCTCTCCCTTTTTTCAAAGTACCCTTCATCACAAGGTTCAGGTAAATAATTTTGAGCTACATCAATTTCTGCAAATTTGTTTATCTCAACTGTTATTTCATAGAGTTTGTTGTCATAAAGATCTAAAGTTGTTAGGCCACTTATATCAGTTATAGCTTCAGGAAGCATAAAAAGATCATTTGAGTCTAAAGCTAATTTCTTCAGCCTTTTCAATTTTGATATTTTCTCAGGCAAATATATAATACTATTATGGGACAGTATGCATTCCTCTAAACTTTCTAAATCACAAAATTCATCGGGCAATCCACATATGCGGTTATTAGATAAATTCATAACTCTCAAATTCTTGTACATATTAATATTTGCTTTAATAGTGTAAACATATGTGTGGCTAGCTTTTAATTCTTCTAGATTGTAGCATTTATCAAGGCCTGTGAAGGGAATATCGTTAAAACAGTTTGAGAATCCACTCAACTCAGCAGCCCCAATTTCTAAGACTTTTGTTGCCTTGAAGAAATGAAAAATAGTTTTATACTTACTAATATTACAGTTAGAAATATTTAGATTAGTGACTAGAGTTGTAAACTGCGATTCTAAACCAATAGTGGATGATAGGTCCATGTGAAAATTGTTGTTAAGATTCAATTTTGATAAACATTTTGGCATTTCAGACAATATCCAGTATGGTGGTTCTTTAAGTCTATTGTTTGATAAATTCAATGTCTCTATTGTGTGACAAAATTCAGGAACATCATTAAAATATTCTATATGATTAAAAGAAATGTCTAGCACTTTTAGTTTATTCATTTTCAGTACCGCATTAGGTACATTAGTAAGATAATTATGAGACAAATTCAATTCCTTAATATTTGGCGGGAAAATGACGTTTTCATTTAAGGAGTTTAAATTTTGATTGTTTAAATTGATAACGGTAACATTGTCTTCCCAATTTGGTAGGCCATTTTGAGCTTCTTTTGTAATTCCAATCACAATATTTGAAAATGTTTCAGTATGTCTAGATTTGGCGGTTGTTTCTTCCATTATTTTTGAAAATTTTTGTTTTCTTTTTGTGTTGGGCAATGAAATGAAATCCCATGTGAATAGGTGCTAACTGAATCAGTCGTAGATTCTGAGGACACTAGCTTCACCAGATACACGGTCAAGCTAGTGTCAGAGGCACGGTTCTTCTGATTGGTTTGATAGGATTTGCGTGGAATTTGCAGAGCAATGATTGTATTCTTGGATGAAGGAAGTTCGCCATTTAATTTTCCCTCTTTTATTGGCACGTCGTGATACTTCTTATTTTCTAATTTTGAAAATAGTCATACACAGAATAGTCACAATCACTATAATTATGTACCTATTTAACTAAACTAAAAAGCTAATCAGCTAAAAATTATGGAGGGTAGAGGCTAATGGTAAATGGTAAACTAAAATTAAAATAAAATTCCTTCCTTCCTGCGGAACGGAAGTGCGGAATTTGACTACCACTGACAGAAGAAGTGACAGCTGACTGAGAGACTGACAGCTGACTTCATTTGTCAGTCATGTGAACTGACCGATGAGATCATGGACGTAGGATAATATAAGCAGGACTGATTGCTTTGAAAACATTGCATTTACGAAAATAAACTGTATTACAAATACTTAAAGTATATTTTTTATTGCGCCTTATACAGAGGTTAATCCGAGCCGAGTGAGACCCAAACGGAGGCTGTGTGTCTCATTCATTTTGCCAGCCAAAAAATGTAGTTGATTATAAAAATTTAGATTCAAAAATCTTAGTTGTAACACTTGTATGCTAATTGTACTTCAATTATTTAAATAAATTTTAAGTCAAAGTATTATAATCACATTAATTTCGTTATATTATATATTCCTAAATTAAAAAAAGTTTATATTTATTGTTTCAGGCTTATTTTATATTTTATTTTCTACTGGTATCTCTTTAAAGTGACATGACGGTAAATGACCATAAATTTGTAGTGTTGGTGGATATGATTATGCACGATTGCTGCAAAACTATTATAAGCAAATGAACGATGCGAAAATTATAGCTGTAGAAGTGTCAACTAATTCATATGTAAATTTAAAAATTATTTATAAGAAACAACCATTAAATTTGTCACCTAAAAAAAATCTTATTGTCACCCATGAACCCAAAAAAACAACGGACGGAGTGCTGTCACTATACAAAGTGTAGCACCGTAATGGCGGCGAGTTTTTATTTTTGCGTTTTCAGGGTTGCCAGCCAAAGAAACTCCCTAAATTTTGGTACATATAAAAATGTGTAGTTACTACATTTAATAACAATTAATTTAATAACATTTAGTTACAATAAATAAGTACAATCGATTCTTTTTCTATTGAACAAAAACGTAAACAAATATAGCGTCGCCAGGGTCACTGACCTGTTTTAGAAATGGGATTTGTACATTTGTACACTGTACAAATTATAGACAAAATCTCTGACGTCTATTGATATTGTAGGTTATGTGACAATTTTATAGAGTTCTTTTGGATTTTCCTCTGAAAATATGCAATAATTTTGGATAGATATTGTAAAGAATATCATGTTTAGTGAGTGCAAATGAATACGTGTATATATTAATGCGTAATTCCCCGACCGAATGACCTTGAGCGTTTTGCTTCCTCACTCTCGTAAGGTGTAGCTAGCGACACACTGCCTCCCGCTACACTTTACGGGCGCGTGAGGGGAAAGGCTGGCCGAAATTTGATAAAAATATGAAAAAAATATCAAAAAACGCTTAATTGATACATTTTTTTTGGCCAATTTACAGTTTTTTTTCTTTTCTATCGATTGGTGAAAGCCATAAATTTTAATAACGTATACTTATGAAGGAAATGCATGTAATCTATTATTTCAGGCGAATTTTCAAAGCCAGATATCGTTATTATAAATTCCAATAAACACAAATTTTAAACGAGGAATTTTAAGATGAAACTGCAAAGATTTTAACACATATTTTTTTATTATTTTTATATGTTATAATTAATGAGTAGAAAGCCGCTAAAAAGCAGGAAAATATCATTTATTTTCAACTTTTGGTGTGGGACCGCTCTTAAGGTTTTAACTGGAAAATTCTATGTCGTGAATTGTTTGTTTACCTTTTTGTTCAATAAAAAAAGAATAGAGATTACATTTGATTTTGTCCGTTATAATTAAGTTTTTTTTTTTCAGTTTTTAGTAACGAAATTAGATTATGCCAAAACGTTTTATTACACATACGGAATTTATACTTAGATGAAAAAGAAAAAAAAAATACAATGTATTCTATTAATATTTCAATATGTACATTATATTTTGCTTATTTTAAATATAGAAGGCTCAAAAATATAAATTAATTAAATAGAAAACTTTCCCTAAATGTTAACGAACGTTTTTTAGCTCTTCGTTGGTAAGGGAGATTTATTTTGATACGTTGGCAACACTGGTAATCACTTTAATTATGTTAATTTAATCTCATATTAATTTATTTTATTTAATTTTTTTATAAATTTGAGAAATAATATTCCGAAACATGGCAACACTAATCTTGTCAAAGAAAAGTTTGTTAACATAAATTACTTAAGATATGATTAGAAATTAAACAAAATAAAGCGTTAAAGGGTATATATTTACCTGTGGAAAGAGATTCCTTGTTCTTTTTTATCACGTAAAGTGCTACCGGAACAACACTAAACTTCACGACGCAGGTTGGCGTAATGGGGGCTATCGCGTGTGAATTTGCCACTAGAGGCGCTTGTCGCGTGAGGTCCAAAAAAATTCAATTTTCACTGGTTTTACCGGGCTTCGTGACATAAATTATAATTTCTTTAATTTACCTGTTGAAAAGTAATCTTCTTCGTAAAATTATCGCAAATATGGATTATTTGGCGATGAATGTGAACGCTTTGAAAGCGGAATTAAGAAAAAAAAGGCGCAAAAATAAGGAAATTTATTGTCACTATGGTGCAGTTTATGTTTTTTGAAGCTGTTGTGATAATATGAATAATTAAGAATATCTGGCATTTACTCACAAAATGTTCTTCATGTTGAGTTTCCTCTGTATCTAAAGAAAATGTGGCAGTTTCCAGTTTCTTTTTTTGACGTTGATGAGCTCTTTCTGCACGTTTTCTTTTAATTTCCTTTCTCTCTTCACTGTCTTGGTTAAAAGAAAATAGACTAGGTACAACTTTTGGCTTTAATTTAAGAGTAGCTGAAAATTTGTGAACAGAAGATTACAACATACGAAAGTAACGTAAACGTTACTCAAATAAGGATGAATAAAAAAGCTTATTACTTACGATTTTCTGTATTTGATTCTTTTGGTAACACATAATCCTCGGGGTTAAAATGTTTTTTACAAACACGATAATGTTTTGTGGGAGTATAGTTATTCCTACGAATCGCCACAAGCCACTGTTTTAGAACAGTTTTATCTTTTGGAAACATATGTCCTCCTTTTTTTCCGAACAAAACGGAACTGCACAGCATTGCGGCATAGCTACTCGATATGATAATAGTTATTTATAATTAATAAACCAGATATTATTCGAGATTCAAAACTTTGTTTCGGCGCCAATCTTATAAAGTCGCCTTTGACAGCTATACCTCTGGACCTTAGTCATCAGTGGCGCCAACTGGTGAGCAAAAAAACGATAGTCCCCATTCCGTCCGTTGTTTTTTCTAGGTTCATGTTGTGACCATGTTGTCATGTTGTCGATGTTGTATGAGGATTGACGGAAAGGAACTATGATTAAAGCATACCGAGATGCTTAATCATTATTATATACTCTTTGTTTAATCATAATATACGGTATACTTAATTAACTTACATAAATATTTTAATTTAGCTAGATAATAATATTTTACTGATTTTAGTTTCGGTGTGTGTTACTTTCATCGTTTTTTTTAAACCCGGACTTACATTTATTTATTTAACTATTTCGTGAGGGAGTGTGCGCGGAATTGCCTCATGAGAGGTTAAGCCTCATGAGAGATTAATCACACTTTACAATTTGAAGGAATCCAATTTAGGTACCTAAGTAGTGAACCTAGTGATCACACTACACTAAATTGATTTCTAAATCGAAGACATAGAATTGAAAATAGATAAAATCTAAATTGGATCCAATCTGTTCTAACTGCGATTACACTTTCCAATTTCCTAAATTGGAATCCTTCAAATTGTAAAGTGTGATAACCGCAGGTATCTTCTTTCGTGGTGCGTATTAGGTATATCTACATCTCATCCCAGAAGGTGTTGTCATATACGCGTGATGGAGTCACACAAAGAGCGGGCAAAATGGGAGGTTATTAAAAGGAAGACTGTTGCTGTGATCTAAGTAATGGCAGATCACGCTGCGTTTTACAGTCACTTAGGCAGCGCGCCTGGCGGCCGGTCTATAAAATAAATAAATGTTAAGCGATTAAGACGGGATAAGGAAATGGGCTCACTAGGCATCTCTTTCAGCGAAAGAAAACAACGAACAAAGACCTCTTGCGTCTAAATCGAGTCGTAAAGATGCTTTAACGATCTTTCCCAGGGTTCAATTCTTTGCAGGATCAACTTTGGAAATGAACTTTTCAAAGTTGGCTCTTGTCTGGACCAATCCTTTATTCTTAATCCTTCTATATTCGGTAGCATATTTGCACCACCTGTGGCGTTGCTTGTGTTATAGGCGACGGTAGCCACCTACCATTATGTGAACCATCAGCCTGTCTGTCTACCTTAACATAAAAAAATCATGAGGTACTTTACAATTTTGTACATTAACAGCAAGTCATGTCAACAGTGGAGACTTCGATCGACAATCTTCTAAAGAAAAATAGAACAATAAACATTGATAAAATAAAAATAAAATATCTAAAAAAATATCTCTAAATGGGATATTAAATCAAAATTAGTTCTTTAAATTTAATTCCTTCCAATTAGGGAATGCAATACCGGGATACCGGGATCCCGAAATACCGGGATCCCGCACCATTTTTGCGGGACCAGTCCCGCGCCTAATCGTGCGGGATCCCGCGGGATTTGCGGGACTGCGCAGCGACATACGGCACGTGATGTTCGGCACGCGGAAGCGCGCGAACTGAGTCGGCCGGCTCGCGAAAGATGTCGCGAAAGATGTTGTTTTTTTGTTTATTTGTAATAGTTATTCTTATTTCTAATTAGTGACTGATTTGATTACTTATAAATAGTTTCACTTTCACAAAACTATTGAGACGCTATGTTTTATGTGCATTTGCGCAGCTCCTTCCTAAATAATGGATAGTTGTTTTTTGTTTGTTTGTATTGTAATAATAGTTTTTGACCTTTGTTTGAAGGAAACTGTTATTTCTGATTAATTATTTGATTACTTAATAAATAGTGTCAATAATATTTTTAGTTTCATTTTAAGTTCTATGGGCTCGTTTATGATACAGGATTCCTCTCTTTTTTCAATGAGTTTCAAAAAACATGCGGGATCCCGCAAATACCTGGATCCCGCGGGATTGAACATCTCAATCCCGCGGGATCCAGCAATTGAAATTTTGCTGCGGGATTGCATTCCCTACTTCCAATTAATCTTCTTTCTTCCTGAAGGAAACAAGTTATAAATTTTATTTTTGCTGTTGAAAATCCCTAGAAAAAGGTACGGAATATGAAATAAAAAATCAATTGTAATTTAGTTTTCAGCATAGAGATAATGCAAAGAAAATATATTAAAATGTAGGTATTTGTAAATGGTAGAATTCGTCTCTGTGACGTAGGTTCCCCTAAAATCCTACCCTATGTTATAAATGCAATTATAATTTTTTATTTTTTTTTATAATATAAAGGTGGCAGACAGGCAGGCGGCCCACTTGATGATAGGTGGTTACCGCCGCCTAAGGACACAAGCAACACCAAGGGGAGTGCTAGTGCGCTGCCTACCCTGTAGATATTTGTTTACCCCTCGCTTGAAGTAGCCCATATTGTAGCTAGGTGGAAACACCTCAGGAGGGAGATTGTTCCAAAGTTCGCGCGTCCGCGGGATAAAGTTTCTACCCAACCGGACTGTGCGTAGTGGCACCTTATCCAAGTAATGCGGATGAACTCACATCTATGACGCGCAGTAGTGGTAAAAACTTGGAGTTTGTTTGTGACTTCAAGCCTTAACTACTCAATCGATCATAATGAAATTTTGCATTCAAGTTGTTAGGGATACAGAAATGGACATAGGGTACCTTTTATCCAGAAAAAAGTGCTTTTCCCTAGGGAACATCTAAAAATAAAATAAGACATTCATCGCCTGACAAAAAGATTGAATAAACCTTTCAACTCCTAAGATAAAGTTGTTAACAAAAGCTTGTTAATTAATAATGTTTTTGACTAATAATATATAAATCCTAGCATTAATATAAATTAACTTTTCTTAATAATGGTCTAAATTAATAGTTAGGTACTAACTTAATTAGTGGTAGGCAGTTATTTGTGAATTTTACACGCAATTTACAAATATTGCCACTTTTAATACAACTTTAGGTTCGTAGACTGCAATGAAATGCAGTTTTAACAATGCACAATGTTTTCTAAACTTTCAAAGTGATTGCATGACGTTGTTTAATCTTGTTACTCTGTAGGCTAAGTCCTCAATTAGGTTTCGTAGATTCATAGAACCTAATTGCTCTTAGAGCTATGTATTTAAAAAAGCATTTTTTATTTATATGTGCCGTTATTTTAATGTTTGTTGCCATCAGTCATAGTAAAAGCTCAGACGAAGAAATTAAAGATACTAGAGTTGAAAAGAAAAAAACAATTAATATAGGTAAGTTATAGTGGGGTAATGTCATAAATCTGAGAGATATTAGAAACCTGAGTTTTTTTCATAAATTGATTCGCTGTTAGATGTAGAAACTAGTGATTTTTAACTAAGTTAGCTTTTACTTAATGAACTGATTCATTAGCTGGTAATGATTTTTGGTATAGGTTGTATGTACCTATGTAGGATTCTAAAAGATTATTTCTATTATTCGTTACAGGAAAAAAAACTGCTGTTGGAACTTTGGCGAGTGTTATAAAACAAGTACAGAATTTACCCAACATGGAGCTCGGTAGGAGGTTTAGGACTCCTTGCAAGACTGGCAATAAATGTGGAAAGGTTTATCAGTTAAATAAAATTAATCAATTTTACAAATACGATATATAAAAAAAATCGCTAATATCAAATGATACCCATTGATTTTACATACAATTTATATAGGTTAGGTATTTATTTACAGACAATATAGAGCCGTAGAATTGAATATTTCAAGTAAAAGTTTCATAGGACGCCCCCCTGTTAACTTTATAAAATATAGCCAATGTTACTCGCTGATAATAACAAGTGTAATATTGAAATACTTATTCTTACCTCAACAAAGAGCTTTTAAAACAAAAACCTTTCTTTTTCTCATTTCAATTAATATATCAAGAAACAATCATATATAATCATTTAAGATTAAACATAATTCAAGTTTTTTTTAAAGGGAAAATCTATTTAAATCATTTGAAAAATTATCAGTTGAGCTTCTCCTAATTTTAATATGTCTTGCGTTTTATCCAACTGCACAACCTTTTACAGAACTAATTATAATTCCATAGGTAATAAAGAGGCTGATGGTACCGAAGCTCGCACAATTGGAGAATACAATAATGGGTATAATGAAGGATCTATCAAAAATGCCACCGGGATCTCGGTTGCCGGACAAATTCACTAAAACGGAACCAGTCAAATTATTATTTGATCAAAATTACAAGTAAGACACTCGTTATGTTAATCATCATCATCATCATCTCAACCGTAGGACGTCTAGTGCCCGGCGTACCTCCACTTTCGGGTATGCCGAGGTTCTGACAGGGGGCGTAGCCCTCGGCGCGCTGGTTAGCCGTGGCAGGGCACCGATGTCGTGTCATAACGTCTCCGCGACCTCACCCATCAACGGCTACGCTAGAGAGCCGTTGGGTTTTAGCCGGTACGAATCCTGCATAGCCCCGCAGTGTCCTCTACACTGCCGGGTATAGAACGTCCACTGCTGGACAAAGGCCTCCCTATAATATTTAATGGTTGGTCAGAACCAGACTGGCTCCACCGCCGACCCGCTGTTATAATTTATAGTTTAACTAGTGGCCCGCTCCCGGCTTCGCCCGGGGTGCTTTTTTGCAATCCAGCCGATAAATTATTTTAAACCGCCATCTGTGAGAACCTTATGGAACTCACAAATAAATAATTTCTGTATTGAATAAGTATCAACAGATGGCGCTATGTTATAATATTATATAATTTGCAAAAAAATAATAAAATAATAAACAAAATTAGATATAAACTATCCTATCTTTTAGGATAGATATAAACTATCCTATCTTTTAAGTTGGACCACATATAGTTACGAAATTTTATCAAAGTCGATTCAGTAGTTTGGGAGTTTATCGCGAACATACATCGTGACACGAGATTTTTATATATATAAGATTTAAACAGTTTCTTCTGGCGACAGATATTAGCAGTGTGGTACATTATATTGGGTTAGTATAAAGAGTTTCAGAGGAATTTTTTTAACTTTCAGAGAAGACGTGTGTTTGGACAAGCTGGAGTCGTGCCTGAAGGAAGATAAACGTCGCAAGAGAATCTTAAAGAAGTTGTTCTTCAAGAAATACAATTCACTCCGTATGGATTTAATAGGCTACGGAGGTCGACGCCTTTGGGGTGGAGAGGGAAACTTGTTCTATAGAAAATGATATTGTTTAATGATTACATTTTATTAAATAATTTAGTTAAATAAATTTATTTGTTTTTTTTTTGTAGCTTATAGCGTACAAAATCTGTATTAATACTATATAATATATATACTATACTTTTTATTTATTAAACAAAAAAAAATACTAATGAATATTTAAAAATCAAAATCAAAATATTATAAGTGCCTCTGATTATCACAGGCACTTAATTATAAAAAACCGTTCTCGGGGAATAACTTAAAATAAGAATAAAAAATTTTACGTCTGACAAAAATATAATGAGTAATAGAGATTGAAGAAATATTTTAACACCTGAAAAAAGGTATGCGGACGAAGTCGTTGGCAAAATCTAGTTTATTAATAAAAATGTAAAATAGTAGGTCACATGTTTGGTAGTATTTCGATGCGTATTATTGAGTAACACCCTTGTTAGAGCACTTTATCTCTGTTGCTTCGTATTTGTAGGGACGACTATAACGACCTATAAATACCTATCATCAAGTGGACCGTCAAACTGTCTATCATCCTTTCTCTTAAAAATGTTTGTTTCATTAATTAATTTAATTATTTAATTAACAGGTAAACCAATAATAAGTCGCACTTTAGGTTATCCCAATTATAGCTTCGACCAATAGTCCTGATTAAGGACTCCTAAGATAAATTAACAGTAATATAAAATATAATATACAAATAAATAGATAAAATGAAATCTGAATAAACATAACTAATAAAAGATTTAATATAGGTGTATATGTATATATTATACATAGTCATATTATTATACTAGCTGATATTTACTACCTTCGCTGTGGTTAATTTTTTAAAACTTTAGAACTTAGGAATAAAAAGTATAAAGAATCACTCTTTTGTTAAAACTATTATAACATGTAGTACCTATATGTATATATATTTATGTAATTATTATATAATATTATACTAAATTTTTTTATAATACTTGCTGGTGCCTACGACTTCGTACCCGTTGAAAAATTAAAAAAAATATTCAAGCAATATAACACTTGACCTCTTTTTGTTATATAACGTTTTGGCCAGACGTTAGTTTTTTTTATTTTATTTTAGTTAGATGATCTCTTGGGAACTTTTCTATACCTAACAACGTGTATTCTAAATTTCATTATGATCAGTTGAGTAGTTAAGGCGCGAAAAGGTAACAGACAGACAGAGAGAGTCACAGAGTATATAGTATGGATAGTATACAATGTAGTATATAGTATAGTATTGAAGTATGGATTAAATAACTATTATAATAAACATTTTAAGTACATAAAAAATCGTATATAACTAAAAAAAGTTCAATCAGTGTATAATTCGATTCAATTCCTATATTTACCAAACTTCCTTCCGTTGTGAATGTAAAATTGTTTTCATAACAACAACTTCCTTCAACAAACAACGCAATATTTAGTAAACACTTAAAAAGTGTACATTTTTATTGTGTTTCAAATGTACAGCGATTAGTTAATAATTCAGCATTGTTACTCAATTAGTCAATAAAAAGTGTACATTAAGCAATATGGTTAACTTTTTTTAAAAGGGGTAGAAATTTAGTCTATAAAGAGCTCAATTCGAAGTTACAAGTGACCAAGAAATTTGCTGTTATTGAAAAAACTTCCAAGAACACAAATTACTCTTTATAGATTATCCATTTAAATATAGATTATGATAATGCTGCATACAAAGTCTGAAATAAGTGAAATTAAGTTAAAACTTTCTATTATATTTATAGTTTTATTATATTTACGTGGAATATGTTGTGTCGATGATAGTGAGTACTCAATTATTCTCTCTATGAAGGTTTACGACTATCGTGCTTATCTTATTAAACTCGCACATTTTTGCAAAATAAAATTCTGAAATATTAGTACATAGATGTTAAGGTATAATTGAAGTTGTCGTTTCTATAAAATTAATAAATAAAATTAAGTTTGTGTTATGTAATTTTGAAATGAAAGAATTTTCTTAACCCAATAAAGATTCTTATGTAATTTGTTTGATAGATGCAGTGCAGACTAAATTGACGATTTTCGAGTAGCTCTACAGTCATTTCCATCCAGAATTTTGTACGGTAGACCATAAGGCAACAAGCTGCTCAACCGAACTGTCTAGGCTAGTATAATTGTGTTTATTACAGGTCTATTATTCACCGTAACACGAGCACCGCGCTACTTTGGCATTCTTCAAGATCATCGCGGTCAACCTTTGTCAGTGGAAATATCGGAAGAGTATATGGATCAAGATTATATAGCTACAAATAGGTAAGGGCATATCACCGTCACATTTGAGTTAGTTTCAAATAGGTGTTTCACACAGAATAACCAAAATATACACAAATTGTGCATGTACAAAACATAAATTTTTAATATAATGTTATTTTTTTGAGAATATGTGATGGCGGACAGGCAGAGGCCTCATAATTATACTTTTGTCTTTAGATAGACACACATTAAAGGCATATTTTTTGTACTATACAACGTTAGGAGATAATATATTAAAGTATAAGAAAATATTTTTATATTAATTTTGTTTTTCCATTTCAGGAAAAGACATAAACTTAATTGGAACAAGTGAGTAATTTTGTACAATAAAATATATCTATATCTTATTATTGATGCTTAAATTTATTACATATTTTATTTCATATACATATAATAATAAATAATAAATAATAAATATCTTGACACATTCCACACAGCACCATCTAGTTCCAAAGTAAGCAACTTAATGCTTGTATTATGGATACCAGACAATTGATATAATACATAGATTACTTTTTTTTTGTAAATACATACATATTATAAATACAAACATCCATGACTCAGGTACAAAGGTAAATGTTAACATAAACATTTGCCCCTAGCGGGATTCGAACCCGCGAGCGTTTGGTTAACAGCTAGGGTTACTAGCCACTAGACCAAACGTGTCGTCAATATTATATTATATTTTAAATATATTACATATTTTAATGTAAAGGTCGGCAGACAGGCTGACGGTCTACTCGATGGTAGGTGGCAACCATCGCCTATAAGCACAAGCAACTCCGCAGGTGCTGCTGCAAGTGCCGACTATAGTATCATTAAAGATTAGGTATTGGAAAGGGACTGGGTAATGAGTTCTGGCATCTCTTACTCACCGAAAGCATACGTGCTGTTATTCCACGGTGGTCTTCTGTAAGGGGGCGGTTACTGCCGCCACAGGCTGCCCAAATGACTGCGAAATGCAGTGTGCCCTGCTACAACTTTCCAGATGCAGAACAGAGCCAACTTTTAAAAGTTCATTTTCAAAGTTGATCCTGCTTTCCGGACATCTTTTGATTTCCATCAAACACGGGAATTCTAAGCACCCTTACTCATCCATCGGGCTCGTAATACAATTATAATGAGTTTGTTAGTGTTAGTTCTTTAATCGTTAGTGTTTCTAATTTTATGAATAATAAAGTTTTAATAATGAATAATACCTCCTCTTTTAATGCTTGAAGATATACTGTTTGCTTTGTATCTGATACTCTACTTGATTGAGGATACACCGTTCAAGTGTCAATGATCCACACAGATGATTTGACAAAAAATAATATAGGCTATGGCTGATGTAATAATGTATGCCTGAGTGAGTAATGGTCACATTACTGTAAAGTTTAGATCCAAAATTTATTGATAAAGAGGAGCAATAATCTCACAGTCTAAAAAATTAACAAATGCTTATAAATTTTAATACTATTTTGATTTATTTTAGGAACCCTCTTGATATAGAAGACTTTGAAGACGACGATTCGGAAGATGCATTCGACGATAAGGACAAAGATATCAAGTTACTTAATAAATTTAACTTACAAGCAGGACCTGTATGAAAATTGTTTCGCTTAGATATTTAAGTTGAATGTATTAAATTATGTTGTAAAAAATATATTTGTGTTTATTGTAACTTTAAAAAGTGTGACAGATTGACTGACAATAATAAGATTTAGTAGTGGCTGGGCAGCCCGTCTGGCGGCAGTAACCACCGTGGAAATAACAGCATATGTGCTGTTGTATTTCGGTTAGAGAGTAAGGGCAGAACACTTGCAGCACATATGCCGTTGCTTGTGTTATAGGCGATGATAGCCACCTACCATCAAGTGGACCGTCAGCCTATCTGTCGACCTTAAAAATTAAATAAAATACACTTAATGGTATGTGGCTGCGTTGTCCTAATGAAACAAGCATTACCAGGAAGGATATAGTTTATTTTATTTTGATCATTTAGATCCCTCGCGAACCGATTTTTTTTCTGGATCCCTATGTTCTTCTATATCCCTTGACATATAAGAAGTATAAAACTTCATGCAAAATTTTAAGATGATCGCTTGAGTAGCTACTTGCCTAAGTCGTGAAAAGGTAACAAATACACAAGAGTTACTTTCACATTTATAATAGTAGGAATTAGTTAGCAATAGCTGTTGCTCTCAATAAAACTTTAAATTCAAATTGAATATATTCAATATTTTATTTAGATATGAAAATAACAAATTAAAAAATGGCAACACTAAGTGTAAGCTTTAAAAACTATTCTATATCACTGTAGAGATTTAGTTTCGATTCTCCCGATATTGAAGGTCCGTTAGAGATGATTGGCATTCTGGCCATCTCTATAGATTCTTCCGAGTAATCTAAGTCGTCGCCAGAATCTATTTCATCCAAATGATCCTGGTATATTTTTTCGCATTCGCTGGGATTATTTGTAGTGGGATGATAACCGATTCCTTCTATTCTGCCGACGGTCATATATGGCATTGAGGACGTGATTTCAAAATGCTTGTCTGAAAAATAAACAAATTGAAAGTTTTAACATGGACACTAGACAATTTCTGTATCTTTCACGATACTACAGAGAATTTCTTTTAGAAGGTTTTTTCTATTTATAAAAAAAAACTTGCATGCAAAAACGGGGTGTTATAGTTTGACGTGTGGTTCTGTGTTATGTGTGTGTATGGGTGTATCTGACTAAATCGTAGCTCCCAAACGGATTATTTATAAAATTGGCTTCACTTTGCAGACAACATAGTGAAGCCAGTTTAATAAATATGTGTTCGTAGGCAGTTTTATTGAGCTTTTGTTTTCCAAGCTATACCTAACCTTCATTTTTGTGTATTTTTATTGAAAATATTGGTTTCCAAGTTTACTTATGTGTGCTTTTTACACTGGTGACTGGTTTTTACACCCTTTCACTACGCAATTTGATATTCTCACTAATAGTTTGAGGCGTAGTTTGATTGCATTTATGTGCGTATAACCGTGTGTACATGGCCAAGGCGTAGTTTTACCGGCTCCGCTCTACAGTCCACAGGGCTCTATCTTTAGTTCCTATTTTATCTGAGGTCAGTCGGTCTGTCAGTAAGAAGTTATGATTGCTTGCTCCACCTAATAAGGAGAGGCATGTCCCCAGCAGTAAAACAAAACATAGGCTGCTGATACAGATAGCAATATTCAAAAAAAAACCAGGGTACTTACGATCAATATGATCAGGAAAGATAACAGTAGCAACAGTCTTCGCTTGCTTCTCGTCATAATAATCTCCCTGAATGTTTACTTTTGCTCCATCGTACACAACTTTGTGGCCTTCAGTGACACCACAATCTGGATTGAGATGTCGCCTACCGCCATGGTAATGTAACGAGCGAGTAGGGTGATACGGAGGTGGCAGTTCAGTTAGTGGCAAAAAACTGTTAGCGATATCCCTTCCAACTGGCTTCACTTTGAATAATCTAAAGAAACATATTTCCAAATCAAATTTTATTTATTAATATCAATACATAACTATACAAACTAGGTATAATTAAAAATTATAAACTAACTTTCTATAAGCTATATCTGCTGTACAAGGTTATTACCTAAGTAACAGTATACCAAATTTCACATCAATCGAACCTGTGGAAGTTAATGAAATCCCTTCGTCTACTAAGAATTGGGCTGATGACTTTCAAATGCGAAACAGATTTTCATAAATTATAGATAAGAACCATCTCGGTCCCGTCAGTGTTCAATGAAAAAAAATCGGATCAAAATCACTAAATCATACACATACACCGACACACACGTCAAACCTATTTTTGCGTCGGGCGTTGGGGGATTAACAAATTATACGAACTAAGTGGGATGCAAGTGCGATGCTATCCCTGATTAGGATAAAGAGAAAAGGACAAGGTGGGACATTTTGATATTTATTCAATGTTTTAATTAATGCACCTCGGTCGGTTCAGAAAACTGTTTCTACGTGGGAACTAAGCGGGTACGAAGTTGAGGGCACAAGCTAGTTATAAAATAAAGTCGCTGTCCGCCTTTTCCCTTTTATCACCACTCAGTGGATTTTGATACGGTTCTCACTAATGTCAAGAGATATAAACGAGGATCGTTTGCATATAAATTGTATAAGGTCGGGTTTTTTGTATCGCTGTAATTACTGCAGCCAGACGTGCTGGCAATTTTATTATGACTGCAGAATATACTTTGTCCTGTCACTATTAAATTTTTCCTACCACCTTTAACTGAGGTGTAGGAGTGAATAAAGAGTAACCGCCTAATTATATATTAAAAATAATGCAGCCACGGCGTTCATTTGCACATAGGAAATTTATTGATAAAATCGAATATCATTATTGTAAATATCATTAAGGGCTGCATTAAAATGAATAGGTAATTTATTATATCTACAATTCGCATGAACAGTCTGACTGTTTTTATTATAAGTTTACAGACGCACAGCTGCCTTTTGTAATATGTCAGAACTGATATGATATTGGTATTTTTGTTTTCCGATTTACGTAATCGGTCTATTATATAATATTGTAATTAAATTTTTGTCGATAACAGTTGTGCGTATTTTTTATATTATATTTTATACTATACTCAGAAGGGAGATTGTTCGAAAGTTCGCGCATCTGCGGGATAATGTTTCCACTCATCCGAACTGTGCGCAGTCGCACTTTAGCTAAGTTATCCGTATATTCAATACGGTGGTAATCGATGACGGTATATACATATATAGACAGACAGGACATATAATGGATTTCTTCTTAGTCAACTTCGAGTATTAACACTAGATAATATTTTCGGATTAATAGTGTTAATATTGAAAAAATGTTTTAATGGAAATAATGAATTTTATGTGTTTTCATTTAGCATTTCATAACAACTTTGGGAGCTTTGTTTAGTATGGATGCCCTTTTTTAATACCGGCTAATACCCAACTTCTAGCGCGACCGTTGATGGGTGGGGTTGCGGGGACGTTATGACACTACATCGGTGCCCCGCCACGGCTACCCAGCGCGGGAAGGGTTACGCTACCTGTCAGAACCTCGGCGTACCCGAAAATGGAGGTACGCCGGCAATCTCAGGGGTAGTATGGATGCCCCACGGCTGAGATGATAATTACACTTACTATTAACTTACTTATTGAGCGTTGGACTTTTCTCTATCTCACCAAATACGTCACCAAATAAAAGAATCGTGCAAGCTATCAGTAACATGATTGCATTACCACATTCAACACAGTAAAGGCATTGCACTAGTAACAATTATCAGTTATATTGACCGGCCATCTTATATGAACGGGTACTTTAAAGGTTAAACCATGTGTTTGTTAATATAATCTTGATAAAGGTAACAATACTCTTAAAGGGGCATTGTTGTAATACAATGAAACAGGTGGCCTGCTGAGTATTTTTTTTCGCTTTGTGGATCTCTTACGAATGTTATTTACATACAAGTGGTGGTCGATTTAGATGTCTTCCAACCCTTACATGGTTAAGGGTTTTATTTAGTAGAGAAAAACATCGGTGCTCTCGATTCAAGGTGGAAGTGAGCGTCATCTGTCAATCTCGCATTACGTCAGAAAGCTTAAGGTAAATAAATATAAATAAATAGTGTTTATTATATTCATAAGTACATTTGTTACATTATATATTTATTAGTTTACATTTATATATTTAATAAAAAAAATGAAAATTTTGTATTTGGTATTTTTTTAAATCGTTCCAAAATTTATAAATACTTTTTTTACAATATACGTTTTAGTAATTTACGAATTTATCTATACATATAATAAAATGTCTGTATAGTTTTTAAAATGTTTTGTCTGTTTGTCTGTGCACGCTAATCTCAGAAACAGCTTAACCGATTTGAATGCGATTTTCATTGATATATTGACGATTACCTAGATTATAATATATAGGACACTTTTTATCCTGGAAAGATGTGAACTGTGGGATTTTTAAAAAATGATTTACATCACGTAAGAAGTTGCGAGTACAGCTAGTCTTTTAATAATATTATAGAAATGCGTCTTACAGATAACCACCGTTACATATTATGTTGTATTCGTTAGGTGTTTTAGTAGGCACACACTTGTGTCGGTGCACCCCGATGTCGTGTCATACACAACAACCCCGCAACCTCGCCCATCTACGGCCGCGCTACAAAGTCGTTGGGTGTTTAGCCGTTAGGAGTCCGGCATAACCCCGCAGCGTCCCCTATCACTGCCGGGTATCCATGGGGATTTCCGAAAGTTAAAAAAAAAAACTGGCACACTACATGAAAATGACTCACTCACCGAAATATGCATGCTGATCTATGGTATTACCAGATCGCATGGTAGACAGACAGGTTAGTAGTACTACTAGTAGTGACACGAGGTAGTTTCACGTGTAAGTAGGTACCGGCTGCCCAAATGACTGCGAAACGCATATGTAAGCATAAGTTTTCGAAAGTTGTTTTATTTCAAGTTTCAAATTGAAGTTAATGTTTGGCTTCAAGTTGTAGCCCAAACATAATTAGTTAGTATGTAATTGCATTTGCGTTTTGATGTAAAAAAATAAAACACTAATTAAATTGGTTTTGTAATACAAAATTATTATATTTTGCACAGATAAATTTTATGTGAAGCGAGTGTGTTTTCTCTTGTAGACGATGGGATCGAGATGCCACGTTTGATTACCACCGCAAGAGATTAGGGTGTAACAACCGCCGAGAACAAGTGGTGGGTCTGTATCGGGTACACAGATGTCGTCTTGGCAGAATGTTGCCGTGCCTGAAAAAAAAACATTATGCAAAATTTAGGGAAAGCTACATTTAAACTTTCTAACACTTCAATGTTACACATAAATTTTGTTGTTACAATGTTACACTTAAATGTCATACAATATATCCAAATTGGATCTTCTCGTCCAAAATTCCTCAATGTCTCAAAACAAAAGTTTTCTACCAATGATGACAATATGGCGCTGAAACGTGGTCTCTAACTATGGGCCTCGTCGGAAAGCTCAACCTCGCTTAGCGAAATATGGAGAGGGCTATGCACGGGGTTACACTGAGAGATCGAACCAGGAATAAGGAGATACGTAGGGCGTAGGAAAATTAAAACCGGCGGATTAGTAAGTTGAAGTGTCAAGTGGGCAGAACACGTAGTATCGAGAGCCGACGTCTGAAGCTGAGATGATGACGATGAAATAATTGTAAAAGTATTCCTTACCAACGTAACCAGTCGGCCGCGCCTGCCTTTTGTTCTTCACATAATCCACCACAGCCTTGGACAGTGCGTAGAAATGTTTACTCGCTTTATATCGCATTTTAGCGAGAGCCGCATCGCAGTCGCTTTTGTCGGCCCGACAATGGTACACCAAGTTCCTTGTGTTGCTCTTAATCATCTCTTCCCTCAACACTTGATATTTATTGTCGGTTGGCAGAAATTGGGCAAAACGCACGTTGACTGTTAAAATTTTACAATCAAAATTAAGTTGTATATTACTATGTACCAGTATGTCAGTTGGGCAGTCTGTCTGGCGGCATATGCACTCCTTTAAAGAAGATAAACGTGAAATAACATTCTTGCAGTAATTAAAAGCGTTGGCAGTTTCGGTGAGTTAATAAGGGATGCCAGAGCCCATTTCTCTATCCCTTTCCAATCCCTTACCCTGCCATGGTCGGCAGCGCAATTTGCAGCACCTGTGGCGTTGCTTGTGTTATAGGCGATGGTAGACACCTACCATCAAGTGAACCTTAACATAAAAAATAAATACTTACGTCCAGCGCCAACGAGGTATGCATTTAGCTGTCCAAAATAATTAAGGAAAACAAACATACAAGCGAACACCGCACGTTTCATGACTACCTCGTGGCGACACCCTGCTGGCTACACAAATTATTGCTGTAATAATTGCAATATTCGTTAGTTCTAGCGCCCAATTAATTTTAACGAGTTGTTAATGGTGAGAAAATTGTTGTGAATACAGCTCGTTAGCGAAGATTGGACGTATGCAAAAAATACATTGAAGTCATTCACGCGTTTACCCCGGATTGAGTTGTATCGCGAGAATTAAAATTCCAATAGATTTACTTACTTCCTGTTACCTAAATATAAATACTACCTGTACACTATACTCATTTTCAATATTCCACTCGCATTATAAGCAAACAGAAAGTAACTAAGTGACGCTAAAATAAATACCTCTCCTCTGTAACGACACTTCCATTAAGTGAATCTATCTATATCTACCAATACATATTTTCTATCTGTCTATATTATAAGTATATAATAGACTGCCATTCGGGTTGGATTGGACATTTGTTGAATTTTTCTGCGACCCGAATGACAGAATAACCATTAAAAATACATATTTCATAAAAATCTTCAAAGCTCGGAAACACGGGCGTCCGTGTTATTATTTTGGCCAAAAGCGACTTGTATATAGTCAAATAGTGTTAATACAAAAAAAAATGTAATTTAGATTGACAATATAAATAATTGTTATAACAATAACAATTCCAATGTTACATAAATATTTACGGGAGTAAGTAGATTATAAATAAATCGAACACAGATGCAAAATATATAGCACCCAGTAAAATACCCGTCGGCAGTTGGCACAGAGCAATAAATAATTGTATTCGAAACCCAACCGAAGCGAACGCTGAAGATAATACAAATAGAAACAATTAACAATAGAAGCTATTTCGTAACGGTGACTCACAACAATCAGGCGTCCTGTCCAACACCAGATATCACCAAAATATAATCCAGTTTAACGGGACAAATCCTAATCTAGAACTCGTCTGGACATGCCTTTGTTCTCGACTGGCTGCTAAGGTAATGCAGTGGGAATAGGATAAGCCAATTAGTCTTAAAAGGGCTTTGCAATAAGCCTATATAATACGTTCCCGATTTCACGTCGCATATTCTTAATTTGAATCACTGTCACACTTCATAAGTCTACCGGCCAGATTCGAAACTAATTCTTGTCAACAACATCCAGTTTTGCAGCTCGGTTACAGATAGATTTAGCGTTAGTAAAGTTACTTATATATATTTATTTTATAAAAGTAAAATTAGCAGCTCATTCTGTGTAGTAAGATTTATGCTAGATAAGAAATAATAAGTACAGTTTGTAACACCGTCAAATGTAAAAGTACTTGGATTTATTAGGTAGGTATGGAAATAGTCCAAAAGTACAGCTAGTGGATCCAGTAGCCGGAGTGGATATAACACAAATATACCAACTGGTCATTTCAATTTGTTAACTCATTAGGTTTCATTATTTTCTATAGTCAAAAACTTCTTCTTCTTCTCTTCGTGGTTCTTGAACTTTTTGTTTTTATTTTTAGGAGATCCTACATAATTTAAAAGAGTACTTCCTTTCTCGATGAAAGGTACCCTATTTTTTTTTTCTGTATCCCTGATAACGTGCAAAATTTTATAACGATCGGGTGAATAGTTAAGGCGTGAAAGCGTAACAAACTCACATTCGCATTTATATATAATACTAGCTGTTGTACACGACATTGTCCGCGTAACTTTATAAAATACTAGCGGCCCGCTACCGGCTTCGCCCGGGGTGTATTTTTTCTAATAAAAGAATTTTTCTAAAATAAACGTAGCCCAAGTTACTCCTTATTACATCAGCTACCTGTCAATGAAAGTCCCGTCAAAATCGGTCCAGCCATTTCAGAGATTAGCCGGAACAAACAGACAGACAGACAGACAAAAATTGTAAAAAATGTTATTTTGGTGTATGTACCGTATATATATATTCATATGCATGTAGTAAAAAACGGTTATTTCAATATTACAAACAGACACTCCAATTTTATTTATATGTATAGATAGTCTATGTTACTTTGGCTATAGCGTATATAGAGCCATAGGATAATGAAGCTTTCTATAGGTGAAAGAATTCGGTGCAGTAGTTTTTGAGTTGATCTTCTCTCTTTATAATGTTAGTATAGATTAGTTAGGAAGTTGGGAAGAAGAAAATAAATACTTAAATATTGTCATAAACTGAAGTACACATATGATTTTCTTACAAACATCAACGTATATAATCCATGGGTTTATTGCCACTAGAGGAGTTCAATTGCTTGAACTATTAGGACTTTTTAGTTTCAGTAGTACAATTATATTAATTCATTGAACTAAGTATTGAGATGAAAACGTTATATGCCAAGTAGCAATGGAAACTAATTGCGTACGATTCGAAATTGGAAGCACTAATTGTAGAACAAAATAATAGATCACCCGTTATCGGCTACTCCGGAGATATTCCGAGCAGCTTGTAATTAAGCGATTGTTCTATTGTATATAGCTTGAACATGGTGTTAGATAAAATGTTTAGCTAATAAATAATACGTGCAGAAACACTGTTAAAGCATTTAACATGCGATCGTTTTGTTATGATATCGAATAATAAGGGTTTAAAATTGCAAAAGTCTGAAGAAAATTTATAAATTTACTAGCTGGTCCTCAATCTCGTACCCGTCGTGGTTAGTTTGAAAATCCCACAGGAACCCAACATTTTTCTAGGATTAAAAGTGTCCTATATGGTAATCTAGGTAATAAACTATTTGTGAGCCAAATTTCATCCAAATCTGTTTAGCCGTTTTTGTGTGATTAAGTAAAACAAATTTTTAGGATATATTTGAGTCACAGGATAATTACACTAAGATCAAACAGTCAATGGATTGTGATGAGTTATTTTATGGTTCGATGTTTTACCCATTGATATGTCTGCGCCTCTTTTTCTTAAGCGTTGAAAATGAAAACAATCTCATCGCTATAAAAATATATGAGCAGTAGTTTGTTAGATATATTTTACACATATATATTTTTAGAAGTTGAATTTTAATTTTAATACGTATTTTATAATCTCTGGTCATGAAAAATATGTAACTACTTTTCTGTATCCCATACAACTTGTATACAAAATTTTATGATGGTCACTTGAGTCGTTAAGGCGTGAAAGCCAGATACAAGTAGTAGTAAAAATCTTTATTTCTCTTAATTTTTCTTGGAGGAAAGACTACGGACCTAGTTGCGAGATTGCTTTTTTTTAACATGAACAATTCTTTTAGTATTTATGTTCGCAATGTTACCCCAAAGAAGAATATTAAAGTAACAATACGGTATATGTATCATTATTCACGAGCCGGTACTGTTACTACGCACCTATAGTTGGTGGGTTGCTTTTGAGTTATGACGGACGTACAATAGATGTTGCACTCCGATTTATTGGCCGGGTATGCGTTACATTTCGTTACATATGTTACCTACTTACAAAAGCTGTGTTGCGATTGCCAGAATCAAAGTCGCGGTAAAATATATCTTAACCACATAGTCTTAAGAGCTAGATGCGTATAGAGAGATTAAGATGTGAATATGGTATGTTGATATTACAATTTCTGTGTTGGGTGGTCACGTCGATAAATCGATTTTATTGGCAAATTATTTCATAACAACCAATTATGAACGTTTAGATGCAACTGAGATATATATTAAGCCGATTAGGACAGACCTAAATTCAATCTTCAAATTGACTTACTCTCTAGCTAGTCTCTAGTAGTCAAGTAATGTTGAATTTTTTCGATGAAATATTGTGTTAGCTTAACTTAGACGGTTTTGCATCAATATTGTAATCCCTTCTAATATTTATACTAAACTAATATAGTGTGTAAATAATAAATAATAATAATAATATAAAGCTGAAGAGTTTGTTTGTTTACATTTCAGGTGTACGAAAAAAAAGATATATGGTACCTTTCATCCAGAAAGCAGTAACATTTCTGAGGGATCAGCAATAAAAATTTAAAAAAAGCAATAAATAAGCAGTACATAAAGGGGCACATTGTTAAAATTAAACAAACTTAATATAGCAGCGCCTTATATAATTTCATATACATATACCATTGGTCCTTCGAGCCAGATATGAATAAATAAAAATTGGGGTTTCATAATTGCACTTATTATGTCTGAAAACTAAGTAAATTAAATGTTCTTTGACTTCATTGTTGAACCGGCTTACTCACTATCAGATGACTTGTTAAACTTAACAATAATAAATTTATAGCTACTATACTTATCTGAAAGCAATATTGTTCGCGTCTAAGTTCGTGCTTCAAATCCAATTTGTTAGGATTTAATCGTGAATTCGTAAATTCGTTTGGCGGGAACAATGCAGTTATAAAATGGTGGCCATCTGCTAATAGTAACAATGGTTTGATAACCGTCTACAGCCATTAGATAGAGCGGTGTGTTTTGCTCACTTTTGTAATGCCTGTGGCCTTTCCGTACACTCGACGATAAATAGTTTCATGTTAGAAATGTTACTTGTGTTTATTATTTATTTTTTACTACGAATATTTAATTTTTAACGAACAGTAATTTACTTATTACATAGGTATCAAAAACACTTTTAAAGTGAGTCTATTCTTAACAGGGTTTCGGGAAAATATTGAAACCCCGAAAAAACCCTTTTGTCTTCTTTAAAATAAAATAAACAGCAACACCTTTCAATAATGTAGAGCCTGTAAGGCTTACATTATCCTTCCCTTA
Organism: Synanthedon andrenaeformis; assembly: GCA_936446665.2. Classification (NCBI taxonomy): domain Eukaryota; kingdom Metazoa; phylum Arthropoda; class Insecta; order Lepidoptera; family Sesiidae; genus Synanthedon; species Synanthedon andrenaeformis. The sequence goes on along the minus strand of OW387787.2, from coordinate 11,024,790 downwards.
CAGGATCTTTACAAGGATCCTTGTAAGGGATGCCAGAGCCTTTCCCTCTTATCTTCTCTCAAACTCTTATCGTATAACCTACTAAGATCCGCAGCATCTGTTGCGTTGTTTGAGTTTATATGCGACCTACCACAATTGCCTGCTTGTCGACTTTTACATAAAAATCATAGCAAATACATTATGCATGTTGTTTTATATATCTTTTGAAAATTACTTCATTATACAGTTTCCTGCAACTTACTCATTCGAGACGGAAATTAACAGTTTCAAGGTATTAGTAAACAAAATTATTCGTAGCCAGGACATTATTGAACAAAATATAAGCCTTCATTTGCGTTGATCAGATAGACAGTATGATAAATGGTCAAAATATTAATTTTGCAACGATTACAGCAACAGCTACCGAGGAAACAAATCATTCTCCTGGCGTAATATCACCGAAAGGGAGCTGAGAGATACGCCCATAAATTATGTGTAAAGCAGTCATTAATTTACTCAATTAAATAATAGTCCTTTAATAAGACAAAAGTAATTTTAACTGTAAATCAATATATAGAATTGTATCCTTACAATCGTATCCATGTTTTTTTCCACGATTTCTAAGCTAGGGGTCTAACTCTGAATGTCAATCGGCCGATTGGTCAGGAGGTACAGGAATATTCAGGTATTTCGTACTCTCAAAAAAAAAAGATGACAAAAGAATGGTATCCTGAGTTTCTTTCGGGGTTTCTTCTCAGGATCGCCAACATCTTCGCTTTTTTCCCGAAATCCTGATAAATTTAAATTTATAATGGCGATCATAAAAGTTTCTTGGAGAAATCTTGGAACTGATAAATAAATATTTTGGTTTTGATTTTAATATTATATATCTTAGATAATGGTAACGCGCATAGTTGTTGACTGCTATAACGGCTGCGAATCGAATTCGACACATTCAGCCAAGAGAGAATGACCCGAGAAATCTATTGTTTACTTGGTGAACGGTACACTTTGGTCTCTTTGCATAAGGTTTATTGTTAATAAATAGAGAACTTACGAGAGTAATGCCGGAACAATATTAAGTAGAGTAATATCGCTTCCAATAAGCTTTAGGTTATTGAAGAACAAGGTAAGTGACACAATATATTGATGATAAATTATTTGATTTACAAAATGAAAAGTAATATTTTATATAGAAACATTTACTTAAGTTATATAAGTTATTTATGCATTTTTTGTACAAAAATTTGCTAAGGATTTACCCAAAAATGTATACGGTATATATCCACTGCTTTAAATGACCTTATTAAATAAGATTGTGTTGCCAATAATGACTTATGACACAAAGTCTGATCCCATGAGAAGGTACATGGTATCAAAGATCGCTATTGAAGTTTATTGAGCTTCGAAATAAGTCGGGAATCCGTAGGAAAACAAAAATATCGACATAGACTCATATAATAAGCAAGATGTAGTGGCAGTAGGCAGTTCTAAGAAGCTACAACTTTTGGGCTAAAAGTTTCTGGAGAGATGGCTTTTCAGTGACATGCCACGCTGAACTGCTTTCTAGGTAGTCCGAAGGTATTAAATTCACGGGAAATCGGTGGATGCGAGCTGCAGCCAACTGTGCACTTTCTATAGGTTAATAGGAGAGGCTCTATGTTCACCAGTTAGTATCTGTCGGCTGTTAATAATGACGAGTATGATGGTTGCAGTAATAAACAAAATGTACCTATACAATAAAATAACAATTAAATAAGATAAAATAAGATATTCATTTGTACTTTTACGGTAATTCTTTTTTTCAATTCGGCATTTGTCACTTACCTGGTTTTACTTGAACCAGCTCATCATAGCAGCGGTGCGCATTTAATGGAGCATTAAAAATTGTTTAGTAAGCTGCACGTGCATTGTCTTTGCCAAGAGGAAGGAATTAAATCAATATTAATGTTATTATCGTCATCAATTAATTTATTCTTTAAGCCCTTTTGTTAATAGATACGTAATGATGGAAAGCAAAAACGATCACAGTAATAATTATGAAAGGTTGGCATTAACATTATGTAAAAAATATAGCATAAGATATGTGTGGTATGTAAGAGTACTAAAGGGATGCCGCTTTGAAATATGATTTTTTATTCGAAACTAGCTTTTGTCCGCAACTTCGTCCGCGTCCATTTTTTTAGGTATTGAAACATAATATTTTATATATTTTTATTTGGTGTATGGAATCAATCCATTGAACAATCAATCTGCCTTGATTGCAGTCCAGTTTGCCCCTCACACACTTGCCTGCTTTCACAAATTTTAATATTTTTTATATCTTATAGTTTATAAACTCTATTGCTTTTAAGTTTTATCAAAATCAGTCCTGAAGTTCTTGCGTGAAAGGGCACTATGGGTAGGGTATCATCTCTGGCGGCAGTAACCGCCCCCTTACAGAATTCCACCGTGAAATAAGAGCTTCTGTGTTGTTGGTTCGCTAAGCAAGTATATGATGCTAGAGCCTGAGCAAGTACGAGACATAGTTCAAAACCAGGTCATTATTTTTTTAACTAACACTTTGGAGAATTTGCTAATAAAGGTCTTTCTTAATTTCAGTAATTTCCCGTGAATGTTTCAGATTTTATAAATAGGGATAATATTCGAAAATTAAAAAGACTTTTTTATACTTTCAAATTTTTTAAAAACATTCAAACTTAAATATCTATGGAACCTCATTACCAAATTATACGATATTTTCTCAGTAAAATCTATTTCTTCTTACCCAATGGAATGACCGACTCTGATCTCCGTACAAAATTTGTGTATGGAACTCTTAAGACTTTAAATTATTTGTTCCTGAATGAAGAAAAAAAAAATTGATTGATCTCCTTTGTATGCTTACATAAAAAAATACAACGAAATTCAAAATTTCTATTATAGCAGTTACTGAAATTGTAGGTATAAGGTACTTTTATTATCAAGCATTCGTATACATAGTAAGAAGAAAATATGTACTCGTATGTTGCGTGAATCACGAAACAATGCCTGCCTTTGCCATTATCATTACGCCAAACTATTTAGATATCCTTAATTAGAATTCTATTGCAATTGTGCATTAAAATAACTGTATATTTTATAATTTTTATAAGAATCCCCCCTATAACGACCACATTCCCCAGAAATAATGCTGAAAATGTCAATAATATTGTTCGGGACAGCCTATTGTACAAATTGTGAAATATAGTGAAATCATAGAACTAGTGTATAGTGAAAACAGTGTAAATGAAAGAGACAGAAAATAGACAGAGACAGATAGTGTTCACTTTAGTTATTATTATTTCGGGCGGTCGTGTCGCGCTTGCGCGCCATTGGCGCAAGCTAGTTCGGCACATGGCACGACCGCCACTAGTTCTATATGTAAGATTTGTAACATAGATAGGCATTTTTTTAAAATAAATCAGTTAGGGTTCGCTGAGAAGCCATTCTTGCCGGACGTCTCGCTGCCCTTCGCCGAGACCACTCAAGCCCAAGCACCCCGCTGAAGCTCACCTCACGTGACGCTAGTGTCTGTCTGTGCAGTTTTAAACTGCAAGGCCGACTCATTTAGTGTCAATTCCAAATCCGCTGCGTTGTGCGGTCACACTAGGAGCAACCTAACGGTGTCAACAACCTAGTGTGGGCGTCGACCCAAGACGCCTGTGTGTCCCCCTTTGGGACCCACAGAACTTGGACGGGGCTAGAACCACCGGCCTTGGGGGTGACCCCTAGTCGACGCTAGCCGTCTCCCTCCCAACCTCTCCGATCCTCTCATCCCATTCTTTAGCAGTTGTTTGGGCGGATAAGATAGTGTTCGCGGTTCGCCTTCTTGCGTAGGGGCTTTCGAGCCCACACGTAATCGGGAGTCCCGGAACGCCCTACCCTCTTCTGCTAGAGCAGTTAGGACCACACACGCCGGCGCGCCATCAGCACGCCGGTCCGGGGACTCTCCCCGTGACCCCCCCCTCTAACCAGGATGGAAGCCATCCTGGTTACGCTTCGGAAGCTCGCTGAAGAGCAGCCCGATAACTTCGCCCGAGCTGTACAGATGTTCCGCGGGCCAGCCACGGATTCTCCGGCCTCCCCTATGGAGGCCACTTCGGCACCGTCGCCGACTCCCTTGCGCCGCGCCCCGACTCCGCTCTCGAGCGACCCCTCGTCGGAGGAATCCGACTCACCCATCGACGACGGCTTCACCGTCGTCGCGCGCAGGAAGCGCAAGCATGCCCGCGAGCATGCCGTCGTAAAGGCCGCCAAGGCCAGTTCGTCCCCGCCGCGAACCGCGTTTGCTACGATATCGCGACCCGCTCCCGCGTCCCAATCCACGTCCGCGCCCCCCGCTGTCAAGGCCCCACCCCCTGTTTTCCTCCGGGAGAAAAAGGAGTGGGACCGAGTAAGGGACCTGATGCTCGCCTCGGGCATCAAGTCTTACCGCGGCTCCAACGCAGGAGCCAACGCTATCAGCGTACGCGTGAACTCGGTAGCCGACTACCGAATCCTCACCGCCATCCTAAGGAAGGAGCGTATCTCCTTCCATACTTACTCTCTCCCCGAGGAGAGACACCTCCGCGTCGTCGCGAGAGGACTCCCCCGCGAGTTCAGCGAGGCAGCCATCCTTGGCGACCTCATGGAGCAAGGGCTCCCCATCCTAGAAGTGCATCGAATGCACTCGCGCGACCGCACCGCGTACGACATGGTTCTCCTCGTCCTGGAGAACACCCCCGAGGGGAAACGTATCTTCGGCGTCCCCACGATATACGGACTATCCGGAGTCCGCTTTGAAGCCCTGCGCAAGCGTCACACACTAGGGCAGTGTCACAACTGCCAGCTCTACGGGCACTCGGCCCGTAACTGTTTCGCGACGCCCCGGTGCGTCAAATGCCTAGGCATTCACGCCACCCGTGAATGCACGCGACCCGCGGACGCGACCGATCCACCCGCATGCATACTCTGCGGAGAGTACGGGCATCCAGCGAATTATCGCGGATGCCCCAAGGCTCCCAAGAGGAAGCCTTTCAGGGCACCCCCTCGCCCATCCCCACAGCAAACCGCAAGAGCGGGACCCGCGGCCGCCCGCGCCCCGCCCTCGCGGTCCGACGATCACTTCCCGCGGCTGCCGAAAGCAGCTTCCGCGCTGGCACTCACGCCAGCATGGGCCAGGCCTGCGCCTGCCCCCGCTCCCACCGCCACTTGGAGGAGGCCCGAGCCTCCCCAAGCCGCGTACACTCAAGCACCCGGTGCTACCAGGGGGAGGCCCGCGCCTCCTCCGTCGACGACGGCCGCCCGTCACCCACGCCCCGCGCCGGTCAACACTATGCAAAGGTTCTACTCAGAACTCTCTGAGAACATTGACGTGGAAGAGCTTTATGTTCTCTTCCACGATTTTAGGACATGCGCGAATAACCCGCTGGCACTCGTCGTCGTTCTGGCCGGCCACGAACAACTATTGAAGTCCCTCAGTCGGGTGAGGGCAGCTCTTGATTAGCTCAATGGCTACCACCACGCGAATCAAACCCACCTCCCTGTCGTTAGCGTTCTTCAACGCTCACGGCATTCGATCCCAAAAACCCGAACTCCAACAATTCCTCACATCACACCAAGTCGATGTGATGCTAGTGCAAGAGACCCTTTTGAAACCCAGTATGCGCAACCCGCGCATACCGCAATACCTTATCGTCAGAAATGACCGCGTCACCAGCCGTGGAGGAGGCACTCTTGTCTACTACAAAAGGTCTCTTCACTGCATCCCTATCGACACCCCACCCCTTATTCACATGGAAGCCTCGGTTTGCCGTCTTGCCATGTCCGGCCATCCGCCCCTAATCATAGCTTCGGTCTATCTCCCTCCGAAAAAGCGCATATTGAAGAGAGATCTCGAATCCCTTTTCAATCTAGGCCCCTCTGTCATTCTGGCAGGGGACTTTAATTGTAAACACACCCGCTGGAACTCCAACAGCACCACGCGCAACGGAAGATTGCTTGACCTACTAACAGACGAACTAGACTTCAACATCATTGCTCCTATGAAGCACACGCACTTCCCGTATGCCCAGAACCACCGACCAGATATTTTAGACATCGCCCTACTTAAAGACGTGTCACTTCCCTTCTCCTCTATTGACACTGTCCATGAATTAAATTCAGACCATCGCCCCATAATACTAAAACTCGGACGGCAGGCCGACCGCTCCCACGACACCATCTCCACGGTAGACTGGCAGAAACTCCAAAAGGCCCTTGTGAAGCCCTCGCATCACTTGGACCTAATCCCTGACACCCTCGACGGGCCCACTGACATCGATGAAGCAATCAGAGCGCTCAACAGCCACCTCCACGATCGCATCAGCGAATCCTCTAGGGAGGTCCCGGCGGCGAACGAGCGTCGCCTGGAGCTCCCTGAGGATGCGAGGAGGCTGTTGAGGGCTAAGAATGCGGCTATCCGTGCCTAGGACTCGTTTCCCTCTGCAGAGAACCGTTCCCGTCTACGACGGCTACAACGCCGAGTCAAATCGCGCATCACCGAGCTCCGCAACGACCAATGAAGCAGCTTACTATCGGACATCTCGCCATCCCATCTGGCGTACTGGAAGCTAGCCAGATCGATGAAGACGGAGACCAACCTCTCTCAAACCCCACCTCTAACCCGACCCATCGGCCCTCCCGCGTTTGACGACGACGAGAAGGCCGAATACCTCGCCGACTCCCTCGAGGCTCAGTGCTCGCCCAGCCTTCAACCGGTCGACGCCATTCACGTCGCCCGGGTGGAGGACGAGCTAGCACAACGGTCCCTCCAACCCACCGATGAACCCATTAGCCCAGCCACTCCTACTGAACTTCAAACACTGATAAGACAACTGAACCCTAAGAAAGCCCCCGGCATAGACCGAATTTCTAACAAGCTCATAAAGCGACTACCACCCCTACTACTTTCGCTTATATTATGCATCATCAATGCAGCCTTGCGCGATCGCATCTTTCCAGCCGCCTGGAAGGAAGCCATAGTCATCGGCATTGCAAAGCCGGGCAAGGACAGAACCCTCCCCACTAGCTATAGGCCCATTAGCTTACTGAGTTCCATCGGGAAGCTATACGAAAGAATACTACTGACGCGACTTCTAACACACGTCAACTCCAACAACCTGCTCATCGACGAGCAGTTTGGCTTCAGAGCCAAACACTCGTGCGTTCATCAAGTTCACCGTCTAATCGAGCACATCCTTAACGGTTTCACCAAAGACGGTACTCCGATAGGCACCGGTGCCGTCTTCTTCGATGTAGCGAAGGCCTTCGACAAGGTCTGGCACTCCGGGTTGATATACAAGCTATATCAACTCGGGGTGCCGGAGAGCCTCGTACTGATAGTGCGGGACTTTCTGACCGATCGAAGCTTTCGCTACAGAGTAGAAGGCACTCTTTCGTCCCCCCGCCCCCTAAGGGCAGGCGTTCCTCAGGGTTCAGTTCTCTCCCCGACACTGTACTCCCTCTACACCAACGACATCCACCGCACAGAGGGGGTCGAGCTGTCTCTCTTTGCAGACGACACGGCCCTCTACTTCACCGAACGACACCGAGGCTTCTTAACTCGCACACTACAGACCGCCGTGACCGCTCTCGGCGATTGGTTCTATAAATGGAGAATTGAGGTGAATCCCGAGAAAAGTGCAGCAGTGCACTTTACCCGGGGCCATCCAATTCTAACTCCCCGCGCTCCACACGCCCTACGCCGTGACCGAGCTTCACTCGGCAAAATCACCCTCCAGGGCCGCGTCATCCCTTGGGTCCATCAGACCAAATACCTCGGTGTCACACTCGACCGGAGACTCACCTTCGGCCCACACATAAAGCATGTCAGGGACAGGGCGGCGTTCGTCCTGGGTCGCCTGACGTGCCTCTTAGGCAAACGGAGTACAATGTCCCTTAGAAATAAGGTGACATTGTACAAAGTATGCATCAGGCCAATCATGACGTACGCTAGCGTTGTCTTTGCGCACGCTGCATGTACACGCATCAATACTCTACAAACACTCCAAAACCGATTCTTGCGAAGAGCCGTGGGCGCCCCATGGTACATTCGCAATGTAGATCTCCACCTCGACACAAAACTCCCTTCCATTGTCAAGTGCATCAAGGACTTCGCCCTGAAGTACTATGACAAACTTCCTCACCATCCCAACCCGCTAGTGTCCAGCTCACTAATCTACACTCCCGATCCTAAACAAACTTATTCTCGTTTCAGGCGAAGACCCCGACACATCCTGTTGGACCCGGATGACCCCATCACGGCAGCAAACGCGGCGTTTGCTGGTGATGACCCCGACGCACAGCTGCCCCGCCACCACATCAGAAGAGGACGACCGCCGTGCGGCTCCACATCTACGAGGCGCGACCAGGACCCAGCGCCTGCGAGGGACCTCCCGGCCCGTGGACCACTTGTAGCTGCCGTGGCTCTAGCCGCGGCAGACGCAAGTGGCCCCACAGGGCCAGCCGGTCCCTCATATATAAGTTAGTTTGTAAGAATTATTGTTTGTAAGGGCCGGGCGCTTCTCGCCCCCCCGACGCCCGGTGACGGTTCTAAAGTCCCCTCAGGACTGAACCATACCCATCCCGAGTTGGAGTTTTAGTGCGGTAAGAATCCCACATAACCTTATGACATTTGTCTTTGCATGCGGTATTTGTCATAAGGTACTTTTTGAAAGTTTCTTCGCTCGTAAAAAATAAAATAAAAATAAATCAGTCTTCTCCTTGCTTCGGCATAGTAAAGACCTTTGTACCAGTACAACTTGTTTGGAAAACACAACCCTCTCCTCCTCGACTAACAATCGCAGGCTAACCAGTGAGCCCTCCTTAGCCGGAGGCCCTGCCCACTTAAAGCCATAACAGCCAGGCTATACAAATGCGCGGGTGCTACAGGCCCGTACAAATATTTTTTTAAGCAATTATTGTGTTCGTAAAATTTAATTATATGGAACAAAAACTATTTGGATTATGTCGACTGATGAATATCAAAGAGCAGCAGAAGAGATACTTTTTTTTATTGTAAAATGCACTCGTGCTGTTTTTTTTTGACTTGTACCCGTGCATACGACATTGAATAAGACGATTGTATAGAAGGAAAGAAATTACGTGTGTCTTAAATTACAGATTATAATTCCAACCACACACGTTATGTGAGAGTTCGAGCCCGTTTTAATAAAAGTTTAATTTCAAATGAGAGGTTTACTCCTGTAATTTGTGTCAAATTAATATTTTGAGTGAGATGACAACGGGACCGCTAGTAAGAACCGTTTCAAATGCTGTACTGTAGGAGGTTGGTCACTGCCGCCAAACGGGCTGCCAATTTATAACTGCGGATTACAATGTGTAATCCTGTACATATATGCATAAAAGATGGCTAAAAGACTAGACTGACTTTTGGTTTCTTTGTTTATTCTAAAGTCTAGATTCCAGTAGTATTAAAGTTTCTATTTTATTTACCTTTTGTGCACATAGTTCGGTAATCGGGTCGTAAAACCAATATCAAAACTAGTTCGTTCTTCGTCGTGTACAAATGTGGTGCACGCGCGTTAAATACCAGCAATATTTTAAGTTCGTGCTACTCAAATGATTGGTGCCAAGTCACAAGCGGATAACACAAGTCTGACTACGGGTTTTCGATGTCAATATATCTTTTTGAGAACGTTATCATGACAGGCTAAAAACCAATCCAGAATTTTATATTATTTTCTAAATGTTATACATTGAAACTTAAGTTTTAATAATTAAACTATTACATTTCATTATGCATTTGTTTACTTCATTGCTACGTCTGGTTCATTATGTTGTATGTGTGGCTCATGTGTTGTTAGTTTTATATATAGCTCATGCTCGCGGGGAATAGCTGTCATGTTCTTAGAGATAAGCGAAGCGACTTGCTTCATCTGGTAGTTATGGGGAAAATCACTGGAAAGAGAAAATTCTGGCGAAGTAAGAAGACGTGGACCATCAGAGAGTAGGCCAGATGATAATGTTTGACGAAAAAAGGACGGATGATAATGTTGAGGAAATTAATGGTTTTATTAATTTCATTATTTGGATTTTAAATGAAACGATGACGTCTATGGAACAACTACCAAGGGGTGTGATGTCACGCTATAATAATTTAGTCTAAAAATAAAGTTATAAATGAGATTAAATTACTCATAACGATACACCAAAAGATAAGAACACGTATGTCGTTATTTTACAGTGGTCTTCTGTAAGTTTAGTTATGTCTAGATAGATCAAAATAATATTCTTGCTAGTTTTCGGTATTAAAATAATATGAAAGCCTGGAAATAATAATATAATAAACCACATTGCAAAGGCCTGTTGCTTGTACCATACAAATAGTTTTCGTAGGCAGCTCTACATCGACTGTCTGGGTGTTCCTGAGCAGCCATCTTACTTTAATGCCTTTAATGAGTTTTAGTTCGGGAGGCTTTTGATGTAGTTGCTAATGTTCGTATCCCACAGATCTCATAATTTGTTCGAGCTAAGACGTTCAACGTTTTTAGCGTGCGTATGGATTCTAATATTCACAAAGGAGAAGAAAAATCACAAACCCATAAAATTAGTAAATATTAAATTGTAACCGAGATAAGAAAACATTTTCTACTTTTTCTGTTCTTTAAAAACCGAAGGGATATTATCATAATAATAACAATAATTAATTATTGCAAAAAATGATATAGAGATAGTAAAAATAATTCTTAGTGCACACTTGAGTTTTCATGAGTTATAATTTATTACAAAGTAGTTCTGTCGTTTTAGATTGATGTGTTTTATGTCAATATTAAATTGAAATATTTGAATTAAAAGCTAGGAACTTTGAACGGGAAAAAGAAAAATGGGATATTTACATTTTTCTGCGAAAAGGAAAAAATCGCCGAATTGGTCCAGCCAATTATTTTCGATTTTTTGCTTAGCAACACATTTAGTGATTCGTTTTAAATTATATAGATAAAAATAAATACATATAATCAACATTCACAAATCAGTTACAATTTCAGCGATTTAAATGAGAAATATAATTTAAATGCAAAAAAAATAAACCTTAGGCTCCAATTTGGACTCTACTTATAGTGGATATGAAATAATGAAGTCATGGTACAATTTTTTTTCAACAAGCGATTAAATAATGATAACCAATAAAAATAATTTACTTTAATATTAGCTGGCACCCCATAATCTTTGTCTTCGAGGACGATTTATTCCTTTAAAATGGGAATCTCTCAATCCGTTAGTATCAGAATATCGTCGGCTGCTATCGAGCATCTGTTGAGGTCAACTCGCAGGTTGAGCGAGACAACATCGGTACATTTAAATATCCCAGGGGCTGAATGTAAACAGCTGATATCTGATTAAAGGCTCGTGGCTTGATATCGGTATCGCCCCAACTAACCACTAATTCTCGATTCACTGTCGACATTAAATTATTTATTATCACTGCTAGTACTAGAAATTTCCTTTTATAAACGAATAGATATGTTATATATAAACAAGCAGAAGGCCTAAAAGTTGGTCTATAGATTATTGCCAAATTTTGGATACGATCATGTCCAAAATCAAAATTAAAACGATTTAAAAATAAAAGTGAGCAAATTTGGGTTGCCATCTTTATATTATCTAAAAATAGACAGATAACGGTGGATCCAGGCTGCTTCGGACCGAGTCCTATTGGAAAATTATGGGGGAATTATTGAGGAAAATTATTGGAACTTTATTAAATGGTATTTATTTACTGACTAGTTGTTGCCCACAACTTCGTCCGCACATCTTTCCCTTTTTTTTCAATCTTTATTGCTCATGCATTTTTGTTAGGCATTAATTTTTTTTATTAATTTTTCAAAGTTTTCTACTTTCTTTCTGGATGAAAGGCATCCTATATGTTTTTCTGTATCCTTAACAAATTGAATGTAAAATTTTATAATGATCGGTTGAGTAGTTAAGGCGTGAAAGCGTTATAAACAAATACTAGGAATTTTGATTTTTATAAAGAAAGCTTTACAAATTTAAATCCAATTTCCAAATTCAAATAATTTATTTACAAGTAACATGGGTGTCAATGTGAACCAGTCCTTATTAGTTTGAATATGCAACCTCATGTACTGCCACGTCTGGCGTGTAAAATCATAACTTTCCCTAATACTATAAAAACATTGGTCTAATAGCCACATGCTCAGTTTTGTTTTAAATAAATTTCCCGGTAATTCCCTGAAACCAACACCTCAACTACATATTGTATTTTGGAGTCTGGATTGAAGTGAAAAGTTGAAATGAGTACATTACAATGGTAGTGGCGGCCAACCTGTGTTATCGTATCTGCTTACGGTTCGGTAACGTTGTGTCTGTTTGTTTAACTCGTTTTGTTCCTTGCTGTTTTTATGCTGTGAAAGTTTCACGAACGTCTGATAATCTACACTATTGTAAATTATATTTGTCAGCATTTCATCACCAATATAACTCACTGATACCGGATGCAGGGATGAAGGAATCTGTTCCGAAGTTCGGCGAAATATGATGAAATAATAATATAATGCATATATTTTATCACAGACTAGCTGAAGCCTGCGGTTTCACTTGTCATTTAAATTTAACTGACAAAGGCATGCACATGTCGGTTCTTCTTGATTATGTAAAGTAATGTGTTCTCCTCGGCCCCCCATCCAACGCAATGCGTTCCATCGCCCGCAGGGGTGCTGTTACTTCCTTTTCACTTGGCATTCTTATCTGTCTGACTTTTCATTTTGCTCGGCTTCTAAAGGGTCATAGTCATAACCTTCCTCAAGAGTTAGTCTATCAAATGCAAAATGAATTTTTAAATTCGACTAGTAGTTACACAGTTTAAAGAATTCAATAAAAAAACAAACAAGTGTCTACAGATATATCATATTAACCTTAGATCGTATGTGGTTAAAAATAATAAATTCTTTTTTATTTTTTAATAATTTCTATACCCAAATAAAAAGATTTTTTTTTATAAGTAAAAAAAATCTTACAATTTGTTATAAAAAATATGATTCTCAAAAGTTATAAATATTCTACAGGGCTTATTAATATTTTCTCAATGGAGATCAAAAGAACCCATGTTAAAAATACATAATTGGCTAGCCTTTGCCCACAACTTCGTTCGCGCCCTCTGCTTTTAGGTGTTAAAACTTTTATTCAATCTATTTAAAAAGCTTTGAATTTTTTAATTTTAGATTATCTTTCAGGAGCAGTACCTATTTGCTGGATTTTTCCCTTTATACTATTATAAATTGAATTTAAACAAAGACATATACTCCACAACCAAGAGGTACTTGAGGCAAGAAAAGTAAGAAAGGGAGACCAAGTAAAAGATGGAGAAACATTTAAAACCAGAGATGCAAAGAGATGTATGGAAAGGTTTAGGAGAGGCCGACTATATCCGCATATAATATATATTCGTATATAAAGTAACTTATATATACATACATGATCATACATATAATCATAAAATAACATAATACTGACTGATACTGTTATTACCTGGATTAATCTTATGTCAAGTTTAAATTGTAGTAAAAAATAAAGGCTATTTTTGAAGTGAAAACTTCTTTAGGCGCGTTGGGAATTATTGAGATGGGAAAAAACCACTGTACTCGCGACACTGTTGCCGTAACCAACACCTCTGTGTAATTAATTATGTACATATATTGTGTATGCACGTACATAGATACACATGCATGTTGGCATTTTTTTGAGATGGAAAAAAAAACATTGAACTCGCGACAATGTTACCGTAAACGACACCTCTGACGACCTACTTACCTGACGATTCAAAAAATACACACGTAATTGTTCAAGTTTTCACTTCTGTCGGCACTCCCGGAGTGCCACCATATTTCCTTCTATAAAGTTAAAAGAACTATTGTTTAATCTTGCAAGAAATACGTTTTGATTTTACAAATGGATCGAAACGATCCAACTAAATTAAGAGCGGATAATGAAGTCATATTCTTGCAAACATAACCATCTGGGGTATCAACTTGAACTGAACACTTGAAGAGACAACCAAGTGCTGTGGCCGTTCGAAATGTAAAATAAGGCGGCGTGAATATCGGCTGGTAGTTTTACAAACTTTATTGTTATTTGCTCTTGATACTGGCCATTACACGAATCTGAATATCTGGACACATGCAGTCTCGTACATTGTTATGGATGAGTTGGAATATAAAGATATTGTAATGCGGTTGTACAGCCAATAGGACGTGTCTCGGTAGAAATCCACATCTAGAGCAACTTGTTTAATGTAGTGAATAATTTCCTGACAATATTTCCTGTTGATAACTGGATTAGAGATTCTTTAGGTGAGTATTTTTAGTAAGGTGTATTTTTTAGGTTGTTTTTAATTTTGGTTACGAATTAATATTTATAGGGTAGAATTTATTAACAGCACCTAAACTGGAGGATGTTATCTTCTTTACATAGTATAAAATAAAGTCGCTATCCACCATCTGCCCCTCTGTACACTTAGATTTTTAATTTGGTTTTTCGCTAATGAAAAGAGCGTCAAACGAGGATGGTTATATAAAGGGTTTTTCAATAAGGGCGGGTAGATTTTGAAACGAAATTAAACAAGCTGCGTATGAGGTATCAACAAAATTTTTTATTTATTTAAAAGGCCCATATATGCCATTAAGTATGGAAGATGACATCATTCAAATGCCCGCCTCGGCTTCTCACAGTGGCACGGATCCGAGTGGTCCAATTTTCAATGACTCTTCCGCATAGATCCGCCTGAATTTGAGCGATGGCATGTGTTATGTTCGCCTTCAGGGCATCGGTGGATTGTGGTTTATTTGCATAGACCCGCGACTTCAAAAAACCCCACAAGAAAAAGTCTAGCGGGGTTAAATCGCATGACCTTGGTGGCCAATTCACATCACCCCTGCGAGAGATAACCTTAGTCTCAAATCGCTCATGCAGAATGTCAATCGTGGCGTCCGCTGTGTGGCACGTAGCGCCATCCTGCTGGAACCACATGTCGTCTAGGTCCATATGGTTCAATGTGGGCCATAAAAAATTGGTTATCATCGTTCTGTAGCGCTCGCCGTTGACAGTGACCGCCTCACCAACGTCGTTTTCGAAAAAATACGGACCAATGACGCCGCCGGCCCAAAATCCACACCAAACCGTAACTTTTTGAGGATGCATTACCACCTGGTGAACCTCGTGTGGGTTTGTGTCGTCCCATATACGGCAATTTTGTTTGTTAACAAAGCCATTCATCCAAAAATGCGCCTCGTCGCTAAAGATGATTTTTCGCCCGAAATTGGGATCCTCTTCCAAACGATTCGATGCCCAGACAGCGAACAAACGACGTTGTCTATGGTCATGAACTTTGAGCTCCTGGGTCAGTTGAATCTTATACGGGTGTAACCCTAAGTCCCGTCGCAAAATTCGCCAAGTTGAAGTTTGCGAAAGGCCGCGTTCTTGTGCACGGCGAGGAATCGACTGCCTCGGGTTCTGCTGTACACTTTGACGGACCGCCGCGATGTTCTCGGCTGATCTTGCGTTTCTTGAACGTACAGGTGTGGGTTGATCGATTAACGAACCGTTTGTTTCAATTTTTGCCACCAAACGCTGAAGAGTCGACTGTGAAGGGCCACCACGTCTACCGTAAAATGGGCGCAATGCACGCAACGTTTGCACTAACGAACACTCATTTTGATAATAAAGTTTTATCATTTGTACGCGCTGTTCAATCGTGTAACCTGCCATGGTGATTTGGCATAAGTAACTGAATAATAAGCAAAAGATTTGACAATTGTCACCAAAACAAAATGGCCGCCACGGGCCGCCAAAATCTACCCGCGCCAATTGAAAAACCCTTTATATAACTTGATGGTGCCCATGACTTCATCCGCGTTAGAACAGTAGTTCTTTTCTGTATGAAAGATACCCTATGCCCTTTTCGGTATTCTTGACAACGTGTATGCAAAATTTCATAAAGATCGGTTGAGTAGTTTAGGCTTGAAAAGGTAACAGACAGACAGACAGTTACTTTCACATTTAAAATATTAAAGTATGGAGTACTAGATGGTGACCGCGACTTCGTCCGCGTTGAAAAAGCAATATATAGCCTGACATCGTTATTGCTATTACACTTAGCCAGGAGTTAGTTTCCTTAATTTTAGATTATCCCTCAGGAATAGTCCTTTTTTTTCTAGATGAAAGGTACCCTATATCCTTTGTAGTGTCCCAGACAACGTGTATGCAAAATTTCATAGTGATCGGTTCAGTAGTTTTTGCGTGTAAGAGTAACAAACATCCATACATCCAAACAAACTTTCGCATTTATAATTATGACAGATAGATGCACTCACCGAAACATAACAGCACATGCTGTTCTTTCACGATGGTCTTCTGTATCAGGGTGGTTGATTAATGACTGTGATACGCACTGTGCCTTGCGGCTACTAAGATCGAGCGTCAATTTCACAAATTCTTTTTAATATTAACCTAATCTTAAGAATACTGTACAGAAAGTTTCTTTCGCCTATCGTCATAATCCCCCCGTTATCACTTGTTTACATTCCGCAAACATAATAACGATTACACGGAGCCAGTTCACTTAAAATATTCCTCATAAAATTTAATCTCGATACAGAAGCCAGGTATTTTAATAAGTGCGACTTTCCAATATCGGCTGTCGATATAGCACACAATATTGTTGTTGTAAATGTTTAAGTAAATGAAGACGTAAAGTTTGGTTTATTGGTGATTTGTTACATTACTTAAAACAACTTGAACCACGGTTGCCAATTAAATAAAGGCAAATGAAGCGAAAGCCAATTAAGGTAAAATGTTATTTATTGAAAACAGTGGTTTATGAGTAATAACTATTATACTTACTTAAATTAAATTAACATAATATTTTTATTTTTGTATTTTAACGTCCACAGCTTGACTGTTCACTGCCTCCCCCATAAACTTTACAATAAGAACGTTTTCATACCTTTTTTATTTTGATATTAGGGCACTTGGAATCGTCAATGCGGAAGTAAGAAGTTAGTGGAAAAACAGACAGTGACTTTATTTTATAAATATGGTATCATTATACAATACATATAATATACTTGTATAAATTATATGCATTATAGCGTCTGACATCTTTACTGCTGTTACACTTTTGCCAGGCGTTTTTATTTTTATTTTAGATGATATCTCAGGAACATTTCTGAATGAAAGGTACTTATGTCCTTTCCTGTATCCCTGACAACGTAAATGCAAAATTTCATTGTGATCGGTTAAGTAGTTAAGGCGCGAAAAGGTAACAAACAGACAGAGTTACTTTCACATTCTTAATAGTAATATGCTATGGAAGTATGGATAAATATGGATAGATAAATAGATATTAAAAAATACACTAACATAAAAGAAAACGAATACATATTTTTATAGAATAAGTGCAATTATTAATTCCCAACAAGACATGACTTTAAAAGATTGCTTCAATACCATTTTAAAAATAACAGCAAAGTTTCTAACGAAGAAGTCTTTAATATTTCCTTGGTGGCCTTTACGACAACCATTATTATGAGATTACAAGCAAAACATTAGAGTTTAACAAGTGAAATGATCATTGTAACAGATTTAATGTTGTCGTCGCCCATTACGGAGGAAGGGTTTATCTAGTATCGACATTGACAACTGAAAGACCGTTTTCGAACGAACCGAACGCCATTACTGAGTTCTTATCAAACGCCATCCGCCTGCGGGTGGTTTACTTGTAACAAACATTACCCACATTTATATAAAATCTCTTTATATTATCATTACACAGAAGCAGTGGAATTGTGAGGCGGAGAATGCCAGGTCTACAATGAGTGACAATAATATTAATCATTTGGAAGTAGACATATCTGCCTGTGAAGTCTGTGCTTTCGACAATAGTAAGGCAAGGAATTTATTCATCCATACTATAATCCGTACTAATATTACAAATGCGTTAGTTTGTTTGGATGTACGGATGTATGGATGTATGGATGTTTGTTACTCTTTCACGCAAAAACTACTGAACCGATCACCATGAAATTTTGCATACACGTTGTCTGGGACACCAGAAAGGACATAGGGTACCTTTCATTCAGAAAAAAGGGCTATTCCCGAGGGATAATCTATAATTAAGGAAAATAACTCCTGGATAAGTGTAATAGCAATAACGATGTCAGGCGATATATTGCTTTTTCAACGCGAAGTCGGGGGCACTATCTAGTATCATAAATGTGACAATAAACGTCTATCTGTCTGTTACTTTTCACGCCTTAACTACTCAACCGATCATCATGAAATTTTGCATACAAGTTGTCAGGGATACCGGAAAGGACATAGCGTATCTTTCATTCCGAAAAAATTACTGTTTCCGAGGGATCATCTTAAATTAAGTAAACTAACGCCTGGAAGAATTGTAATAGCAATAAAGATATCAGGCGTTACAGGCCTGATATCTTATCAGGCTTTTTCAGAATGAAAAGTATGTCCTTCTGTGTAGATACTCCTGACAACGTGTATGTAAATTGTCAAGGCGTGAAATCGTAACAGACAAACGAACAAAGAAACTTTCACATTTATAACAGTTTAGTTATTCGGCCATAATAAATGATTTTATGGCCGAATAACTACTAGTTTGATGTGAAGTATTTAATAATATCGGTTTTAATACAGGCCATGATAGTCCTGGACCTGGCTATAGTTATGTGGGGAAGTTTGCGTGTAGAGAATTATTTTCAGGAAAGTTTAGTAGGAGTCTAGAGTAGTATTTTAGATTTGAATGGTTACGAGATATCACCTGGTTTACCAGTTACTAATCAATTTATTCTTCTTCAGAAACCTATCGATTGGGGTATCAAATGAAATGGCTCCATGAGATGATTCCAAAAAATATATTACATCATTACACTTCAGCCGGTTGTTTAATAATAAATTGTAAACGTTTTCAATACACACTAAGTTTAGGCTCTTAGTGACAGGTAACGGTTGAATGAATTTTCCAAAAATATACGTCAAATGACTCATTATATGAGGATATCTAACGTAATGAAAGAATTTCGGAAAATATTAATGTTTACAATTTTTTTTTGTCGATTAATTTCTTATAACAGAAGACCGGCTCAAAGAAGGCGAATTTCGAGACGAAATGCCTCTCATCGAATTTGTATTTAGATCAAAAGGATGATGCAATGAGGTGACTCACTCAAACTCAACATTTAAACACCACTGCAACATTTACTTTAAGTAGCCAATAGTGATTCATGCGATATTGGATAGCACAGTTTGTTAGACGCGAGCGTTGAAGGACTCCAAAAGCAGTAAAGTCGCGATTCGTTTGGAGTAATTTCACGAGGACAGTAAAGTTGATATGGAGACGGCGCGGGTCAGCCCACACAGTATTGACCACTATTAACAAAAAAGCTGGAGATATGTGGCTTACTAACGAAGCGGTGATACTAGTCTAATAGACGTGCTTCACGCCATTGATGACATCTGCAAACAATACCTTAAGACTTTTGAAGTTTAAGGATAAGGGGATTGGAAAAATATAGGGAAATGGGCTCTGCCAGCCCATTTGGCCTTAACATACAATGAGATTCACTTTATAACATTAAGTTTTTCATATAATTAACAACTTTCAATAATATCTTAGAATACAAATCAAATTAAAACATTTTTTTAGAGTAAATTATAAAATACTATTTAATTATTTTCTGAAAATTGTCCTTGTTATTCCTTCTTGCTATTGCTCTTACACGCAACAACTACTAAACGGACTTTGATTTAACTTTACAGTAATATTGATTTCATATTAAAGTCCGTACTAATATCCGTACTTTTATATAATATTATAAATGTGAAAGTTTGGATGTATGGATGTTTGTTACTCTTTCACGCAAAAACTTCTGAACCGATCACCAACCATGAAATTTTGCATACACGTTGTCTGGGACACCAGAAAGGACATAGGGTACCTTTCTTCCAGAAAAAAGGACTATTCCCGAGGGATCATCTAAAATTAAGGAAACTAACTCCTGGCTAAGTGTAATGTCAGGCGTTGTCAGGCGTTGCTTTTTTAACGCGGACGAAGTCGCGGGCACCATCTAGTAAAACATAATATAAATAAGCTATAATCTAAATACATACATACGTAAACAAAAGCCAATAGATTAATACTCGAAGAAAATGTATGACATATGAACAGGTGTAAGTCAAATACATTTTTTTTCAAACATCCTGCGTAAAGGTGTACGTAAAATGATTTACGGTCACAAAACACGTAATTAGCGATTCCTTTTTAACATTTTCCGCATAATTCGCACATCAATAATTTGTCAAGTTATATGTCGTCATTAATAAGTTGAACAACTCATAATAAGTTGAAGTAGGTACAAGTTGTATATATTGTGTTGTAACGTTAAACACCGTTTTTGAATAAAAAGTGTATGTAGACCTTGTTGTAATTAATTTACTTTATTTTATATTATTAAGGGAAAGAAACAATTGCATATATTTGTCTTAAACTATGACACTTTCTTAGAAATAGATAAAATTTTATGAACCCAATGTATGAGTGGTAAGAGTCAGGGGCCTCGGGTTCGATTCCCGGCGAGGTCAACTTTGGTAATGAACTTTTCAAAGTTGGCTCTCGTCTGGATTTGTAAAGTAGTGGCAGGGCACACTGCGTTTCGCAGTCATCGCAACAGCATATGTGCTGTTGTGTTTCCCTATCTCCTATTACCCTATCTCTTGCTTATCCCTATCCTTAAACCTTTTATGGTCCGCAACGTCTGTCTGTTTGTTCCTCGGCATGTACGCTTACATCTTTTAAACTACGCAACAAATTTTAATGCGGTTCCACTAATTAAAAATAAAGCGTTAAACGAGGAAGGTACGACGAGGCACCATATACTAGCTGGTGCTCGCGACTTTGTCCGCATTGAAAAATAAAAAATATATAACACTTGAAAACGTCATCTATCTACCGTTGAGCGGGTCGCTAAAAATATCACCAAGCAGTTCTACCAAAAAACGATAGATGTCGCGTGACCCTCTCTATTTGAAACTACAACAGATAGATGGCGCCATAGAGTATATCCCGGGCGAAGCCGAGAACGGGTGGCTAGTTAGATATAAAAACAAATTAGTCAGATGTAACAATTTCAGATAGAGAATAGTAGTCGCCGTGTTGCGTGTCAGTTTAGCAGCAGGACATTTATTTACAAACCAACACAATATGAATGACCGACATCAGCGTTTTATGTTTATGAGTTTGCAAACAATTTACGAGTTACACAGCCGCATTTATTCCGCGGCCGGTTAATCATTGTGCGGGCAATGAATTAAAATCAACTGATGTTCCCGTTGATCTACATCTATCATTATTATTCATTTGGTGGCTATAACTCTCGCGGCGTTGTGCGGTTTCGTGCGAATACTAACAATTCAATAACGGACTTTAATCGTAGTCATTGGCGCATTTAATCGCCAAACAATAAACATATCGACAATGGAACCAATAACCAAAAATTTCGGCTTAAATAATTCAGGCCAAGTTCAGATGTTCAGATGACATCTTAACTTAACCGCTCAAAAGTAAAAAGAGACATCAAGGTTTAAAAACAATCATAATACGATTAAGCCAATGACAAAAAGGTAACAGATTTGTATCGGTTTGTGTATCGATGCTTCAATGACAATTCAAAGAACATTGAACATTTTTCTTCTAAAAATAATCACCGAAGATAGACGAAGTTTGATAAAACGTATACCTTTAATCGTAGGTCTTTACATTTGACATGTAAATATTATTAATATTATATAACATTTGAACTGTAAATATTTATTGTATAACATTTTACTGGCGACCCACCCCTGGCTTCGCACGGATGAAATGTTTTCTGAAAATTATACACATAAATTTTTCCCGTTTAAGTACTTTTTCTGACACTGAGTAATCTTTCTGTTGGGTGGTTTATAAGAAGGTAGCGGAGAAACCACAGACTAAAATAGACCGGCAATTTCTAAAATAATTATTCTTTCAACGTCAGGGTGACATAATATGACGCCACGTTAGAGAGGTAATAGAGATGTAGTGTAGGGTTATCTATCATATCGATAAGGATATGATAAGGATATGATAGGTATAGGAATGAATTTTATAAGTAAAAAAAAAACAATAATAATAAAATGTGTACATATTTGTTTGCAAAGATTTCATGTTTGTTTGTGTATATTATATATTTTATTAATACAAAATTTATTTAACATCGTATTATTAAATTTTTAAACATACATGTGGGTGTGAAGTATAATGCCGTGTAAGAGTGAAAGAAAACTATTTATTTTTATAGACAAAAATAACTTCAAATATAAAACTATCGATGATGACACCCAGGTACGTGACCTGGAATGACCATCATATTGCGCAAACGCCGAAACGCCACCTTTCTATCCCTCATAGTTTCCGAGATCTCGTCGCCAACTTTTTACCACCTCAGTAGACCGACTTGTCCATAATTTTCCCGTTCCTCATTTTCGACGCCCTTTACGACCGGGTAAAAAAAATATGCAGGATTTTCAGGTATTTTCAGGATCTTTGCAAAAATCCTAATTTGTTTAGGATGATCAGAAAATGTAACGCTGATTGGTCAATGATGCATAGCTTCTCTGTTCTGGTTGGTCAATCAACGCATCCGTCAGTAAGTAACGTTCATTTTGGCCAATCAGCGCTCAAGACCAAAGACTTATGACAGTTGAGGGTTTATTCGCGATGATTACAAAATTCGTTGTTAGTTTCTGGTCCTTTTCTGGATTTTTGCAAAAGTCCGCTTTTTCCGATTATAGGTACTGCGACATATGGATATAAACATAGAAGATATAGAATATAGATGTAATTAAATTTTAACTCGCATATGTATGTAACTACTCATACCAGACAACAAGACTGCTAATATATCTGTAAATAGTTTTAGTTAAATTGTTGGCAATACGTAGTAATGTCGGTAACCTGAGGTGTTTGTAATAGAAATCCGTTCGTGATTAGTTGCTCACGCGACGCAACAAGTTGTGTAACAGGAGCAGCCTTTAAATGGATTATATTACGTGTTTATTTCATTTTTATAATCGGGGAATCTCTACCAATATTGAGAATGTGAACGACGTTGATTTGGAAGTACACAGATAGGTGATGTACTGGTTTAACATGTAGAAAACCAGTGATTTATCAGCATGTCTGCTATTGTGTCTGAGTGTGTAAGGTATGGCATAACCTATTTCCCTATCCCTTTCTAATCTTACTCCTTTTCATAAAGGACATGATAACATTTTTGTTATTATGTCCTTCATTATAACATTTAAGGGGACTGATATTTTTTGACATTTGACATCTTCATAAAGCAAAAAAAAAACCTAATAAAAATAGGTCTATATACATACTGTAGAATCGCTTAAAGTTACGATTCTACAGATAGACACACAGATAGATACACAGACACACACGTTTTACTTATAACACTCCGTTTTTGCGTCGAGGGTAAAAAGCACTAAAAAAGAAAACTTGCCCCCAACAACGACGAATTGATTTTGTTATTCACTTGAGGAATTTTGTATCTCTATTAGGTTGCTAACAGAATCGAAATCACACTTCTACGAGTTTATGCATATTATACCATTTAAATTTAGTTTAATGGTTCAAACCAACTAAAACGGTAAAGTTCCCTTGACAATTATTACCAACAAAATTAATTGCTTGTGACTATCACTAATTTAATTAGACACTTACTCGGTAATTGATTATACCTACTATCGGTAAATAGAATTGGGTTACTTTCTAAGACAGATAAAATGGTAAGAATACATCGTTTGACTATATATATAGAAAAATCGGCATACGTGGAAAAACATAACCAGGTGAAGGTACCTAATTCATTAAATATTATAGTCATTAAGTACATATATAAGTACTTATATAAAAATAAATATAACATATGTAAATAATGCTTTTATCAATATTAATCATATTAATAACATGCGAATACATTACGGGTATGTAATTAAATGAATAAATAAAAATATTAGAAAATATAATTCAACTTCCAAATGTTAACATAAATATTTTTTTAAACATGTAAATTATAATTTATAACTGTTGCACTCGACTTCGTCCGCGAAACTTTATAAACTATAACAAAGTCGCGTGCAACAGTTAGTCTTAAATAATTTTCTACATTTTTACTTGTTCAACAGGCGGTGATAGTCGCCAATATCGCAACCAATACGGCGATGATTACGGCTCTGAATGGATTTATTTTCCTGATGGCGACGACATACCTCACTTCGTTAATTTAACTGAGCCGACTTTACTACCGCGTTCATTACCAGTGAATTCTTTAGTTTATATTCTTTACACCAGGTAAGACAGATGAATTTCTTTTAAGATCTTAGCATGATTGTACAACCAACATTTCCTCAACATCTCAGCCGTAGGACGTCTACTGGTGGTAATTATTCCAGTAATCATTTCAATTTAGTATTCCACCAGGCCATGTCTATGACTTTCGGTTGTCTACAGATTGGTTCATTCGTGATTGGATCTCGTAGAATAAAACTTAAATGAGTAATATAATATATATATATCACCAGATTGTTGAAAAGCAGGACTCTAGCTAGATCCTGCCGCCGGACCGCCCTGTCATTTTGATTGAAGTTCTAACAAGGATTTAATCTGTAGATGTCCATCTTTTGGTTTTTATGATTCTTTACACATGTAAATAAAAATGGCAGGTTGCCAGTAAACCTTTATGCAAAAGATTTATCTTCTCTATTTTTTTAGGCAAGACGAAATTATTCTAGATGATTTGGTGAGACCAATAGAAGAAAAGTTTCAAGAATTAGTCGAAAAAAGTTTGTCCGAAAAACCTATTAAAATCGTCACTCACGGTTGGAGGTCATCAGGTAATAAAAGCGCTGTAACTGGGATAAAGGATGCCTATTTAAAAATGTATGATGACGTTGCTGTAATAGGAGTCGATTGGAGTTCTATTGCAAAATCTATTGCTTATCCCGCTGTTGCTTTGCAAACAAAAACAGTTGGAGCAGAAGTGGCGGAATTTTTGAATGCACTTAAAACTAATTACAATGTTTCTGGTGATAATATTCATCTGATTGGGCATAGTCTTGGAGCTCATGTTATGGGAATTGCTGCCTCTAAGTCGACCTTAAATGTAAGCCGTATTACAGGTAAGCATAATCATTGTGTGAGCTTTTGTGTGTTTCGGTGTAAAATCGAAGTATTTGTCTTACAGTGTGCCTTATACTTTTATCCCCATTTTGATTCATAATAATGGTGAGCAGAGCACTGCATATCCGGGGCGTTTCTTGTGTTTATAAATGACAAATGACACAAATACCTCTCCAGATCACCAGCTACCTTGCTTACTAATGTATTAGATATGTATATTAGATTCGCATTTATAGTATTAGAAGCAATGTGGACATGTACAATGTTACCATTATTCAGTTTTGTTCCAACGAAATTTGTGTAAGAAACTTGAATTTCGCCATTTTCTTATTTATACCAATTTTCGAGGCTGATCAAAGTGAACCTTAATAATATTTAATAGTGAGTATACACTACTATCTGCAGTCATACGCTGGGCAGTCCTCATAATCAGCAACTAGCGGCAAGGTTTCTAGCGGTAGTAACTATCCTCTTAGTCTTAGACCACAGTGCGTAAGGGATGCCAGAACTGATTTCCCTACATCTTGTTCTTTATCTTTCGTCTTATCAGGGTTGAATCACATCTCTTTATGATTTTACTTATGTTCATGAGAAGTCTTGACTACGACCAAGAGTGCCTGCTTGCCAACCCTAAAAAGATATTTTCTCTTTAACAATTAGAAAACACAACGAGTGACTAAATATTTTAATATCAATATTTTGTAATATGGTAATTTGATAATTTCAGGATATTTAATTAGAGAATAATAATATTTTTAAGGTCTCGATCCAGCTCGACCACTCTTCGAATTCATAAAAGAATCGGACAAACTTGATTCGACTGATGCACATTTTGTCGATGTGATTCATACTTGCGGAGGTGTTTTAGGAGTAAAAAACTCTATTGGACATGCCGATTTTTATCCTAACAATGGTTTTCCACCTCAACCTGGCTGTGGAGATATTCAACATCTCCTAGGTAATAAATTCTTTGTAAAACAAGTAATTTTTTTTATATAAATAATAGCATTTTTCTAAAGTCCCCTTAACACTTTTTAAAATTTCAGAGGCCTGTAGTCATAGTAGATCTCATAAGTACTTCATGGAGTCTATAAGAAATCCAAATTCGTTTCCGGCTTGCAACACGCGGACAAGTTACATACAAAGACAATGTAGTGAATACGTGTTTATGGGCGAAAGTCTCAAGCAGAGTGAACGAGGCGATTTCTTTTTAAAGACCAATCCAGAATATCCTTATGGTCGCGGGGTTTGAAGCCAATTTCAATTGTACTTATTTATTTAAAATAAAAACACATACTATGAAATTCGGTTTTATTTCAAACTAGCTGTTATTGCCACAGGTGTGGGGATTTTCCATTTTCCATAAGACCTTTTCTGTTAATATTATGTTATAATAAATTACATACAACTACTTACTACTTGAACTTACTACTTTAAGAGCCTCTTTCACCAACTACAAGTGAAGTTTTGATTAGTTACTTTTAAAGTAACGCTAATTGGCGAGTAAAAGTTACGAGTATCTTGTTTCAATTTCACTGAAATTACTTTAGAGTATTTCTACGCGATGATGGTGAAACTAGTACGCTTTCTTATCGATGACTTTAAATGGCGGTTAGCCTATTTGACACTTTACTCAGAGGTGGTGAAAGAGGCCCTAAATAAATTTGGTCCAATGAAGTTGCAATCAGATTTATATTATGTTAACTAGTAGGTTGCTCGATGCCGCGGGCTTGCAGCCCGCGGGGGGTTTTTGTGTTTCGTTTTTTTTTTTGTCTTTTTGCCATGTCTAATTGTTTTGGTTTGGTTTTGGGTCTTTGTTTTGTAAATCGTCCCATCCGTTTCGCCGAAAATTCCACTTTTGTGTATATGTGTGTGTGGGGGGGGGGAGGAGGGGAGGGGGAGTTCATGAGTTTAGTGTATATTCGTGCGACTGTGTTTTGGTTTGCTTTTGGGTCTTTGTTTTGTAATTCGTGAAGAATTGGGGGTAAGCAAGGGGGGAGGGGGAGACGGGCGGGGCAATAGATCACCATCGTTGAGACCTTTCAAATGATACCCAACACGAGGGGTCTACCTGTAACCGTTGACCATGGTCTACTGAGTAGACCGAAATGCTCAAATTTTTAAATTTGGTCTTCTCTAAAAAATTTGTCTTTCTGAGACGTCTCTGATGACCCCAAACACGACCCGGTTGTGACGCGCCGTTTCCGAATTACAGCCGGGGGGTTCCGAGGGGGGCGTCAATTTTTTTATTTCTGGGAGACGTCTCCGATGACCCCAAACACGACCCGGTTGTGACGCGCCGTTTACGAGTTACGGCCTGGGGGGTCCGAGGGGGGCGTGAAATTTTTTATCTCTGGGAGACGTCGCCGATGACCCCAAACACGACCCCACTACGTCGCGTTGTTTCCAAGTTACGGCCTGGGGGGTCCGAGGGGGGCGTGAAATTTTTTATCTCTGGGAGACGTCGCCGATGACCCCAAACACGACCCCACTACGTCGCGTTGTTTCCAAGTTACGGCCTGGGGGGGTCCGAGGGGGGCGTCAAATTTTTTATCTCTGGGAGACGTCTCCGATGACCCCAAACACGACCCGGCTGTGACGCGCCGTTTCCGAGTTACGACTGAGGGGGTCCGAGGGGGGCGTGAAATTTTTTATCTCGGGGAGACGTTTCCGATGACCCCAAACACGACCCGGTTGTGACGCGCCGTTTCCGAGTTACGACCGGGGGTGGTCCGAGGGGGGCGTCAATTTTTTTATTTCTGGGAGACGTCTCCGATGACCCCAAACACGACCCGGTTGTGACGCGCCGTTTACGAGTTACGGCCTGGGGGGTCCGAGGGGGGCGTGAAATTTTTTATCTCTGGGAGACGTCGCCGATGACCCCAAACACGACTTGGTTGCATTGCGCCGTTTCCGAGTTACGGCCGGGGGGGTTGGAGGGGGTCGTCAAATTTTTTATCTCGGGGAGACGTCTCCGATGACCCCAAACACGACCCGGCTGTGACGCACCGTTTCTGAGTTACGACTAAGGGGGTCCGAGGGGGGGTCAAATTTTTTATCTCGGGGAGACGTCTCCGATGACCCCAAACACGACCCGGCTGTGACGCGCCGTTTCTGAGTTACGGCGGGGGGGTCCGAAGGGTGTGTAATTTTTTTTATCTCGGTGAGACGTCTCCGATGAGGCCAAACACGACCCAGCTGCGTCGCGCCGTTTCCGAGTTACGACTGACGGGGTCCGAGGGGGGTTCAATTTTTTTATCTCTTCGAGACGTCTCCGATGAGCCCAAACACGACTCGGCTGCGTTGCGCCGTTTCTGAGTTACGGCTGAGGGGGTTGGAGGGGGGTTCAATTTTATTATCTCGGGGTGACGTCTCCAATGACCCCAAACACGACCCCACTGTGTCGCGTCGTTTCTGAGTTACGGCTGGGGGAGTCCGAGGGTGTTTCAAAATTTTTCATCTCGGGGAGACGTCTCCAATGATTCCAAACACGACCTGGCTGCGCCGGGCCGTTTCCGATTTACGGCTGAGGGGGTTGGAGAGGGGTTCAATTTTTTTATCTCGGGGAGACGTCCCCGATGAGTCCAAACACGACCTGGCTGTGACGTGCCGTTTCCGAGTTACGGCCGGGCTGGTCCGAGGGGGGCGTCAAATTTTTTATCTCTGGGAGACGTCTCCGATGACCCCAAACACGACCCGGTTGTGACGCGCCGTTTTCGAGTTAAGGCCGGGGGGGTCCGAGGGGGGCGTCAAATTTTTATCTCGTTGAGACGTCTCCGATGAGCCCAAACACGACCCGGTTGCGTCGCGCCGTTCCCGTGTTACGACTGAGAGGGTTCGAGGGGGGGGGCTGTCAAAAATCGCGCTTTTTTTTTTTTTTGGTGCCCCGGTAGACCCTTGCCGTCGCTCCGCGACGGGTCGACCACCGTCTCTAGTGTGGGTGAAAAAATCCCTTTTAGTTGTGATTTTGTATGGACTGGGGGAGGGAGGGGGAGGGCGAGTGCGCAATGGCAAAATTCGGTCCAACCCCTTGGACTACCCGCGACGAGCCCGATCGAATGAGCACAAGCACGGGGGGTATCGGTCGAACCCTTTCCGAGGTCGTACCGGGATGGACGGATGGGATGGGGTGGATCAGGGTGATTCAGTGTTGGCTGTGTCTAAATGGCCGAAGGGGGATGGACTTTCGCGGCTCTCCAGTCACCGTTGCCGCCGCTGCGGCCCTCAAGTCCGGGGTTGCGAATTCCTCGGAGGGGGGTCGGGGGGGCGGGTCGCGCTGCGCGCTCCCCTATCCCCCCCTATACCCCTCCTCGTCATTCGCCCCCCCCGGCCTCGAGACCCTTCGCGGCGGGTCGACCGCCCTCCTCTAAAAGTGCAAAATCGCCATCGAGGTGTGAATTTGTATGAAAGGGTGGTAAAAGGGGAGAGGTAGGGGGAGGGTGACGGTCCCTGGGGGTGGATCTCGCGGGGTGACGGTTATCCGCCAAAGTGACCACCCACCTATCCCGCACGCTTTTGGAGATATTCCCATCCCTTTCGCCGAAAATGCCACTTTTGTATGGAGGGGGGGCGAAGGGAGGGAGGTGGGGGGAAGTAGACCGTCCCGGCCGATGGGCCTCGGGGAGAAACCGTTATCCCTTAAAGAGACCACACGGGCAGCTGCCATCGTTGAGGAGCTACGGGGATCGTAAAGTCCATGCAGGTTGTATGGAGTGTAAAAAAAATGTATGAACGGGATGGGGATGACATTTTCCCTGGTGACTACCGATGACCCTCTATGACATTCCGCAAACGCCACCCTTCCATCCCTCTTACTTTCCGAGTACCAGTCGCCATCTTTGTACCAGGTCGGTGGACCGAGCACTGAAGAATTTCCCGGGACGCGCTACGCCACCCTCCATACGATGGGATGAGATATACCGCTCCAGAAAATCTCCTTGTGGGTGAAATAAATCGCTTTTCCGAAAAACCATAAATTTATATGGTGGCGGGATGAAGGGATGGAAATCCCGAAAATCGGGATGGCCCTTAAGAAGGGTCCCACCGAGGGATGGAAAGGCGCCACTGCGACCGACCACCTATCCCGCACGGTTTTGGAGATTTTCCCATCCCTTTCGCCGATAATGCCACTTTTGTATGGAGGGGGGGCGAAGGGGGGGAGGTGGAGGGAAGTAGACCTTCCCGGCCGATGGATCTCGGGGAGAAACCTTTATCCCCCAAAGACGCCGCCCACCTATCCCCGGTGGTTGAGGAGGTAGTCCACTTTGAAAATTCCAAAAAAGTTGTATGGAGTTTAAAAAAAATGTATGAACGGGATGGGGATGACACTTTCCCTGGTGACCACCGATGACCCTCTATGACATTCCGCAAACCCCGTCCCTCTGCGACTAATACTTTCCCAGATCCCGTCACCAACTTTTTACCAGGTCGGTGTACCGAGGATATGAGATTTTTCTGGAGGTCACCGGGGAATCCCCTATCCGACCACCTACAATAGGGAAACCCCCGACCGCTCCTTCTAGGAGAACAAATCGATGAGTGAGTCATTAGTTGGGTATGTGAGTGGGATTTCGGCTTTATAGTTTATTACTAGTAGGTTGCTCGATGCCGCGGGCTTGCAGCCCGCGGGGGGGTTTTTGTGTTTTCGTTTTGTCTTGTCTTTTGCCATGTCTAATTGTTTTGGTTTGCTTTTGGGTCTTTGTTTTGTAAATCGTCATTAATTGTATAATTTTAAATGGGAGTGGTAAGTAAGGGGGAAGCGGAGGGGGGCTGGTAGGATGGTGTTGATAGATTACCCTTATTGAGACCTTTCAAATAACACCTAACATGGGGGGTCTACTTGTAACTGTTGACCATGTTCTACTGAGTAGACTGGAATTGACAAATTTTGAAATTTGGTCTACTTTAAAATATTTGTCTTTCCGAGACGTCTCCGATGAGCCCAAACACGACCTGGCTGCGTTGCGCAGTTTCTGAGTTACGGCTGAGGGGGTTGGAGGGGGGTTAAATTTTATTACCTCGGGGAGACGTCTCCAATGACTCCAAACACGACCCCACTGCGTCGTGTCGTTTCCGAGTTACGGCCAGGGGGGTCAGAGGGGGGTTCAAAATTTTTATCTCCTCGAGACCTCTCCGATGAGCCCAAACACGACCCCACTGCGTCGTGTCGTTTCCGAGTTACGGTCAGGGGGGTCAGAGGGGGGTTCAAAATTTTTATCTCCTCGGGACCTCTCCGATGAGCCAAAACACGACCCGGTTGTGACGCGCCGTTTCTTAGTTACGGCCGGGGGGTTGGAGGGGGGTTCAAATTTTTTATTTCGTCGAGACGTCTCCGGTGAGCCCAAACACGACCCGGTTGTGACGCGCCGTTTCCGAGTTACGGCCGGGGGGGTCCGAGGGGGGCGTGAAATTTTTTATCTCTGGGAGACGTCTCCGATGACCCCAAACACCACCCCACTACGTCGCGTCGTTTCCAAGTTACGGCCTGGGGGGTCCGAGGGGCGCGTCAAATTTTTTATCTCTGGGAGACGTCTCCGATGACCCCAAACACGACCCGGTTGTGACGCGCCGTTTCCGAGTTACAGCCGGGGCGGTCCGAGGGGGGCCACAAATTTTTTATCTCGGGGAGACGTCCCCGATGAGCCCAAACACGACCTGGCTGCGTTGCGCCGTTTCCAAGTTACGGCTGAGGGGGTTGGAGGGGGGTTCAAGTTTACTATCTCTGGGAGACGTCTCCGATGACCCCAAACTCGACCCCACTGCGTCGCGTCGTTTTCGAGTTACGGCCGGGGGGGTCCGAGGGGGGCGTCAAATTTTTTATCTCGGGGAGACATCTCCGATGAGCCTAAACACGACCCGGCTGTGACGCGCCGTTTCCGAGTTACGACCGGGGGGGTCCGAGGGGGGCGTCAAATTTTTTATCTCGGGGAGACATTTTCGATGACCCCAAACACGACCCGGCTGTGACGTGCCGTTTCCGAGTTACGGCCGGGGAGGTCCGAGGGGGGCGTCAAATTTTTTATCTCGGGGAGACGTCTCCAATGACCCCAAACACGACCTGGCTGCGTTGCGCCGTTTCCGAGTTACGGCCTGGGGGGTTCGAGGGGGCGTCAAATTTTTTATCTCGGGGAGACGTCTCCGATGACCCCAAACACGACCCGGCTGTGACGTGCCGTTTTCGAGTTACGGCGGGGGGGTCCGAGGGGGGTGTAATTTTTTTTATCTCGGTGAGACGTCCCCGATGAGCCCAAACACGACTTGGCTGCGTTGCGCCGTTTTCGAGTTACGACTGAGGGGGTGCGAAGGGAGGGGGTGTCAAAAATCTCACTTTTTTTGGTGCCTCGGTAGACCATTGCCGTCGCTCCGCTTCGCTCCGCGACGGGTCGACCGCCGTCTCTTATGTGGGTGGAAAAATCCCTTTTAGTTGTGATTTTGTATGGAGTGGGTTAGGGAGGGGGAGGGCGAGTGCGCAATGCCAAAATTCGGTTCGACCCCTTGGACTACCCGCGACGATCCCGATCGTTTGAGTCCAAACACGGGGGGTATCGGTCGCACCGTTATCGAGTTCGTATCGGGATGGACGGATGGGATGGGGTGGATTGGGGTCATTGGGACTTGGCTGTGTCTAAATGGCCGATGGGCGTGGACTTTCGCGGCTCTCCGGTCACCGTTGCCGCCGCTGCGGCCCTCGAGTCCGGGGTCGCGAATTCCTCGGAGGGGGGCCGGGGGGGCGGGTCGCGCTGCGCGCTCCCCTATCCCCCCCTACCCCCCTCCTCGTCATTCGCCCCCCCCGGCCTCGAGACCCTTCGCGGCGGGTCGACCGTCCTATTCTTAATGCGCAAAATCGCCATTCCGGTGTGATTTTGTATGAAAGGGGGGTAAAGGGGGGGAGGGGAGGGGAGAGCGACGGTCTTGTGGGGTGGTCCTCGCGGAGTGATGGTTATCCGCCAAAGTGACCACCCACCTATCCGCGATGTTTTTGGAGATATTAACATCCTTCCCAAAAGAAATGCCACTTTTGTATGGAGGGGGGGCGAAGGGGAGGAGGTGGGGGGATGTAAATCATCCCGGCCGATGGGCCTTGTGGAGAAACCGTTATCCCTTAAAGAGACCGCACGGGCAGCTGCCACCGCTGAGGAGCTACGGGGATCGTAAAGTCCATAAAGGTTGTATGGAGTGTAAAAAAAATGTATGAACGGGATGGGGATGACATTTTTCTTGGTGACTACCGATGACCCTCTATGACATTCCGCAAACGCCACCCTTGCGTCCCTCTTAATTTCCGAGGACCGCTCGCCATCTTTGTACCAGGTCGGTATACCAAAGTTGAAGGAATTTCCTGGGGCGCGCTATGCCACCCTCCATACGATGGGATAGGATTGACTACCCGACTTTGCCCCCTTCCCGGTGAAATAAATAGCTTTTCCGAAAAACCATAAATTTGTATGGAGACGGGATGAAGGGATGGAAATCCCGAAAATCGGGATGGCCCTTGAGAAGCATCCCACCGAGGAATGGAAACGCGCCATAGCCACCGACCACCTATCCCGCACGGTTTTGGAGATTTTCCCATCCCTTTCGCCGAAAATGCCACTTTTGTATGGAGACGGGATGAAGGGGGCGGGATGGGGGGATAAAGTTTATCCGAGAAGTTGGATCACCACTATAGGTTATCATCCCCCTAAGACGCCGCCCACCTATCTCCGGCGGTTTCGGAGATGTTCCACTTTGAAAAATCCAAAAAGTTGTATGGAGTTTAAAAAAAATGTATGAACGGGATGGGGATGACATTTTCCTTGGTGACTATCGATGACCCTCTATGACATTCCGCAAACGCCACCCTTCTATCCCCCGTGGTTTCCGAAGACCACTCACCAACTTTTTACCAGGTAGGTGGACCGAGGATCGAACAATTTCCTGGGGCGCGCTACGTTACCTTCTATACGACGGGATAGGATACACCGCCCCACGGTGTCTCCTTGTGGGTGAAAAAAATCGCTTTTTAGAAAATTCAGAAAAAACCCAATATTTGCATGAAACGGGATGAAGGGATGGGATAGTCGAAACGCGGGATGGCTTTTAAGAAGCATCCCACCGAGGGACGGAAACGCGCCATTGAGACCGACTTCCTATCCTCGATGGTTTCGGAGATATTTTTATCCTTCCAAAAAAATGGCCACTTTTTGTATGGAGACGGGATGAAGGGGGCGGGATGGGGGGATAAAGTTTATCCGAGAAGTTGGACCACCACTATGGGTGATCATCCCCCAAAGACACCGCCCACCTATCCCCGGCGGTTTCGGAGATATCCCCCTTTGATGAGTCCAAAAAAGTTGTATGGAGTTTAAAAAAAATGTATGAACGGGATGGGGATGACACTTTCCCTGGTGACCACCGATGACCCTCTATGACATTCCGCAAACGCCACCCTTCCATCCCTCATAGTTTCCGAGGACCACTAACCAACTTTTTACCAGGTCGGTTTACCGAGGATATGAGATTTTTCTGGAGGTCACCGGGGAATTACCTATCCGACCACCTATAGCGGGGAAACCCCCGACCGCTCCTTCTAGGAGAACAAATCGATGAGTGAGTCATTAGTTGGGTACGTGAGTGGTATTTCGGCTTTATAGTTTATTAACTAGTAGGTTGCTCGATGCCGCGGGCTTGCAGCCCGCGGGGGGGTTTTTGTGTTGTAGTTTGTCTTGTCTTTTGCCATGTCTAATTGTTTTGGTTTGGTTTTGGGTCTTTGTTTTGTAATTCATGAAAAATTGGGGGTAAGTAAGGGGGGAGGGGGGAGGGGGGTGGTAGCAATATATCACCCTCTTTGAGACCTTTCAAATGATACCCAACTCGGGGGGTCTATCTGTAGCCGTTGACCATGGTCTACAGAGTAGGCCGCAACTGTCAAAATTTGAATATTTGGTCTACTCCAAAAAATTCGTCTTCCCGAGGCGTCTCTGATGAGCCCAAACACGACCTGGCTGCGTTGCGCCGTTTCCGAGTTACGGCTGAGGGGGTTGGAGGGGGGTTCAATTTTACTATCTCGGGGAGACGTCTATGATGACCCCAAACACAACCCCACTACGTCGCGTTGTTTCCAAGTTAAGGCCTGGGGGGTTGGAGGGGGGCGTCGAATTTTTTATCTCGGGGAGTCGTCTCCGATGACCCCAAACACGACCCGGTTGTGACGCGCCGTTTCCGAGTTACGGCCGGGGGGGTTGGAGGGGGGGCGTCAATTTTTTTATCTCGGGGAGACGTCTCCAATGACCCCAAACTCGACCCGGCTGTGACGCACCGTTTCTGAGTTACAACTAAGGGGGTCCGAGGGGGGGTCAAATTTTTTATCTCGGGGAGACGTCTCCGATGACCCCAAACACGACCCGGCTGTGACGCGCCGTTTCTGATTTACGACTAAGGGGGTTCGAGGGGGGCGTCAAATTTTTTATCTCGGGGAGACGTCTCCGATGACCCCAAACACGACCCGGCTGTGACGTGCCGTTTCCGAGTTACGGCCGGGGGGGTCCGAGGGGGGTGTAAATTTTTTTATCTCTGGGAGACGTCTCCGATGACCCCAAACACGACCCGGTTGTGACGCGCCGATTCCGAGTTACGGCCGGGGGGTCCGAGGGGGGCGTCAAATTTTTTATCTCGGGGAGACGTCTCCGATGACCCCAAACACGACCCGGTTGTGACGCGCCGTTTCCGAGTTACAGCCGGGGTGGTCCGAGGGGGCCTCAAATTTTTTATCTCGGGGAGACGTCCCCGATGAGCCCAAACACGACCCCACTACGTCGCGTCGTTTCCAAGTTACGACCTGGGGGGTCCGAGGGGGGTTCAAATTTTTTATTTCGTCGAGACGTCTCCGGTGAGCCCAAACACGACCTGGCTGCGTCGCGCCGTTTCCGAGTTACGGCTGAGGGGTGTGGAGGGGGGTTCAATTTTATTATCTCGGGGAGACGTCTTCGATGAGCCCAAACACGATCTGGTTGCGTTGCGCCGTTTCCGAGTTACGACTGAGGGGGTCCGAGGGGGGTTCAAATTTTTCTTGTCAAAAATCTCGCTTTTTTTTTGGTGCCCCGGTAGACCCTTGCCGTCGCTCCGCGACGGGTCGACCGCCGCCTCTTGTGTGGGTGGAAAAATCCCTTTTAGTTGTGATTTTGTATGGAGTGGGGGAGGGAGGGGGAGGGCGAGTGCGCAATGCCAAAATTCGGTCGGACCCCTTGAACTACCCGCGACGAGCCCGATCGTTTGAGTCCAAACACGGGGGGTCTCGGTCGAACCTTTTCCGAGTTGGAAACGGGATGAACTAATGGGATGGGGAGGATCGGGGTCATTGGGTCTCGTCTGTGTCTAAATGGCCGATGGGGGTGGACTTTCGCGGCTCTCCGGTCACCGTTGCCGCCGCTGCGGCCCTCGAGTCCGGGGTCGCGAATTCCTCGGAGGGGGGCTGGGGGGCGGGTCGCGCTGCGCGCTCCCCTATCCCCCCTACCCCCCTCCTCGTCATTCGCCCCCCCGGCCTCGAGACCCTTCGCGGCGGGTCGACCGCCCTCCTCTAAATGTGCAAAATCGCCATCGAGGTGTGATTTTGTATGAAAGGGGGGTAAAGGGGGGAAGTGGGGGGAAGGTGACGGTCCCTGGGGGTGAATCTCGCGGAGTGACGGTTATCCGCCGAACTGACCACCCACCCATCCGCGATGGTTTCGGAGATATTCCCATCCTTCCGAAAAGAAATGCCACTTTTGTATGGAGGGGGGGCGAAGGGGAGGAGGTGGGGGGATGTAGACCGTCCCGGCCGATGGGTCTCGTGGAGAAACCGTTATCCCTTAAAGAGACGGCACAGGCAGCTGCCACCTTTGAGGAACTACGGGGATCGTAAAGTCCATACAGGTTGTATGGAGTGTAAAAAAAATGTATGAACGGGATGGGGATGACTCTCTCCCTGGTGACTACCGTTCACCCTCTATGACATTCCGCAAACGCCACCCTTCCATCCCTCTTACTTTCCGAGGACCAATCGCCATCTTTGTACCAGGTCGATGGACCGAGGACCGAGGAATTTCCTACGGTGCGCTATGCCACCCTCCATACGATGGGATGAGATTTACCGCTCCAGAAAATCTCCTTCCGGTTGAAATAAATCGCTTTTCCGAAAAACCATAATGTGGTACGGCGGCGGGATGAAGGGATGGGATACTCGAAACGCGGGATGGCTTTTGAGAAGCGTCCCACCGAGGGATGAAAACGCGCCATTGCGACCGACCACCTATCCCGCACGGTTTTAGAGATTTTCCCATCCCTTTCGCCGAAAATGCCACTTTTGTATGGAGACGGGA
Organism: Synanthedon andrenaeformis; assembly: GCA_936446665.2. NCBI lineage: Eukaryota > Metazoa > Arthropoda > Insecta > Lepidoptera > Sesiidae > Synanthedon > Synanthedon andrenaeformis. The sequence goes on along the minus strand of OW387787.2, from coordinate 10,987,179 downwards.
TGAAGGGGGCGGGATGGGGGGATAAAGTTTATCCGAGAAGTTGGACCACCACTATAGGTTATCATCCCCCTAAGACGCCGCCCACCTATCTCCGGCGGTTTCGGAGATGTTCCACTTTGAAAAATCCAAAAAGTTGTATGGAGTTTAAAAAAAATGTATGAACGGGATGGGGATGACATTTTCTTTGGTGACTATCGATGACCCTCTATGACATTCCGCAAACGCCACCCTTCTATCCCCCGTAGTTTCCGAAGACCACTCACCAACTTTTTACCAGGTAGGTGGACCGAGGATCGAAGAATTTCCTGGGGCGCGCTACGCCACCCTCTATACGACGGGATAGGACACACCGCCCCATGGTGTCTCCTTGTGGGTGAAAAAAATAGCTTTTTAGAAAATTCAGAAAAAACCCAATATTGGCATGAAACGGGATGAAGGGATGGAAATCCCATAAATCGGGATAGCTTTTAAGAAGCATCCCATCGAGGGACGGAAACGCGCCATTGAGACCGACTTCCTATCCTCGATGATTTCGGAGATATTTTTATCCTTCCAAAAAAATGGCCACTTTTTGTATGGAGACGGGATGAAGGGGGCGGGATGGGGGGATAAAGTTTATCCGAGAAGTTGGACCACCACTATGGGTTATCATCCCCCTAAGACGCCGCCCACCTATCTCCGGCGGTTTCGGAGATGTTCCACTTTGAAAATTCCAAAAAGTTGTATGGAGTTTAAAAAAAATGTATGAACGGGATGGGGATGACATTTTCTTTGGTGACTATCGATGACCCTCTATGACATTCCGCAAACGCCACTCTTCCATCCCTCGTAGTTTCCGAGGACCGCTCGCCAACTTTTTACCAGGTCGGTGGACCGAGCACCGAGGAAATTCCTGGGACGCGCTACGCCACCGTCCATACGATGGGATGAGATATACCGCTCCAGAAAATCTCCTTCCGGTTGAAATAAATCGCTTTTCTGAAAAACCATAATGTTGTACGGCGGCGGGATGAAGGGATGGGATAGTCGAAACGCGGGATGGCTTTTAAGAAGCGTCCCACCGAGAGACGGATATGCGCCATGGAGACCGACTTCCCATCCTCGATGGTTACGGAGATATTTCCATCCTTCAAAGAAATTGCCACTTTTTGTATGAAGGGGGTGCGAAGGGGGGGAGGTGGGGGGAAGTAGACCGTCCCGGCCGATGGGCCTCGGGGAGAAACCGTTATCCCCCAAAGACGCCGCCAACCTATCTCCGGCGGTTGAGGAGGTAGTCCACTTTGAAAAGTCCAAAAAAGTTGTATGGAGTTTAAAAAAAATGTATGAACGGGATGGGGATGACTCTCTCCCTGGTGACCACCGACGACCCTCTATGACATTCCGCAAACCCCGTCCCTCTGCGACTAATACTTTCCCAGATCCCGTCACCAACTTTTTACCAGGTCGGTGTACCGAGGATATGGAACTTTTCTGGGGGTCACCGGGGAATCCCCTACGCGACCACCTATAATAGGGAAACCCCCGACCGCTCCTTCTGGGAGAACAATTCGATGAGTCAGTCATTGGGTATGTGAGTGGGATTTCGGCTTTATAGTTTATTAATGGTTTTGGGTCTTTGTTTTGTAATTCGTGAAGAATTGGGGGTAAGTAAGGGGGGAGGGGGGAGGCGGGTGGTGGCAATAGATCACCCTTGTTGAGACCTTTCAAATGATACCCAACATGGGGGGTCTACCTGTAACCGTTGACCATGGTCTACTGAGTAGACCGAAATGCTCAAATTTTGAAATTTGGTCTTCTCTAAAAAATTTGTCTTTCTGAGACGTCTCCGATGACCCCAAACACGACCCGGTTGTGACGCGCCGTTTCCGAGTTACGGCCGGAGGGGGTCCGAGGGGGGCGTCAAATTTTTTATCTCTGGGAGACGTCTCCGATGAGCCCAAACACGACCCCACTACGTCGCGTCGTTTCCAAGTTACGGCCTGGGGGATCCGAGGGGGGTTCAAATTTTTTATTTCCTCGAGACGTCACCGGTGAGCCCAAACACGACCTGGCTGCGTCGCGCCATTTCCGAGTTACGGCTGAGGGGTGTGGAGGGGGGTTCAATTTTATTATCTCGGGGAGACGTCTTCGATGAGCCCAAACACGATCTGGTTGCGTTGCGCCGTTTCCGAGTTACGACTGAGGGGGTCCAAGGGGGGTTCAAATTTTTCTTGTCAAAAATCTCGCTTTTTTTGGTGCCCCGGTAGACCCTTGCCGTCGCTCCGCTTCGCTCCGCGACGGGTCGCCCGCCGTCTCTTGTGTGGGTGGAAAAATCCCTTTTAGTTGTGATTTTGTATGGAGTGGAGGAGGCAGGGGGAGGGCGAGTGCGCAATGCCAAAATTCGGTCCGACCCCTTGGACTACCCGCGACGAGCCCGATCGAATGAACCCAAACACGGGGGGTATCGGTCGAACCGTTTCCGAGTTAGTACCGGGATGGACGGATGGGATGGGGAGGATCGGGGTCATTGGGTCTTGGCTGTGTCTAAATGGCCGATGGGGGTGGACTTTCGCGGCTCTCCGGTCACCGTTGCCGCCGCTGCGGCCCTCGAGTCCGGGGTCGCGAATTCCTCGGAGGGGGGCCGGGGGGGCGGGTCGCGCTGCGCGCTCCCCTATCCCCCCCTATCCCCCCTCCTCGTCATTCGCCCCCCCGGCCTCGAGACCCTTCGCGGCGGGTCGACCGCCCTCCTCTAAATGTGCAAAATCGCCATCGAGGTGTGATTTTGTATGAAAGGGGGGTAAAGGGGGGGGGAGTGGGGGGAAGGTGACGGTCCCTGGGGGTGGATCTCGCGGGGTGACGGTTATCCGCCAAAGTGTTCACCCACCCATCCTTGATTGTTTTGGAGATATTCCTATCCTTCCGAAAAGAAACGCCACTTTTGTATGGAGGGGGGGCGAAGGGGGGGAGGCGAGGGAAAGTAGACCGTCCCGGCCGATGGGCCTCGGGGAGAAACCGTTATCCCCCAAAGAGACCGCACGGGCAGCTGCCACCGTTGAGGAGCTACGGGGATCGGAAAGTCCATGCAGGTTGTATGGAGTGTAAAAAAAATGTATGAACGGGATGGGGATGACTCTCTCCCTGGTCACTACCGATGACCCTCTATGACATTCCGCAAACGCCACTCTTCCATCCCTCGTAGTTTCCGAGGACCGCTCGCCAACTTTTTACCAGGTTGGTGGACCGAGCACCGAGGAAATTCCTGGGGCGCGCTACGCCACCGTCCATACGATGGGATGAGATATACCGCTCCAGAAAATCTCCTTCCGGTTGAAATAAATCGCTTTTCTGAAAAACCATAATGTTGTACGGCGGCGGGATGAAGGGATGGGATAGTCGAAACGCGGGATGGCTTTTAAGAAGCGTCCCACCGAGAGACGGATACGCGCCATGGAGACCGACTTCCCATCCTCGATGGTTACGGAGATATTTCCATCCTTCAAAGAAATTGCCACTTTTTGTATGAAGGGGGGGCGAAGGGGGGGAGGTGGGGGGAAGTAGACCGTCCCGGCCGATGGGCCTCGGGGAGAAACCGTTATCCCCCAAAGACGCCGCCCACCTATTTCCGGCCGTTTCGGAGATATCCGCCTTTGATGAGTCCAAAAAAGTTGTATGGAGTTTAAAAAAAATGTATGAACGGGGTGGGGATGACACTTTCCCTGGTGACCACCGACGACCCTCTATGACATTCCGCAAACCCCGTCCCTCTGCGACTAATACTTTCCCAGATCCCGTCACCAACTTTTTACCAGGTCGGTGTACCGAGGATATGGAACTTTTCTGGGGGTCACCGGGGAATCCCCTACGCGACCACCTATAATAGGGAAACCCCCGACCGCTCCTTCTGGGAGAACAATTCGATGAGTCAGTCATTGGGTATGTGAGTGGGATTTCGGCTTTATAGTTTATTAACTAGTAGGTTGCTCGATGCCGCGGGCTTGCAGCCCGCGGGGGGGTTTTTCTGTTTCGTTTTTTGTTGTCTTTTTGCCATGTCTAATTGTTTTGGTTTGGTTTTGGGTCTTTGTTTTGTAATTCGTGAAGAATTGGGGGTAAGTAAGAGGGGAGGGGGAGGCGGGTGGTGGCAATAGATCACCCTTGTTGAGACCTTTCAAATGATACCCAACATGGGGGGTCTACTTGTAACCGTTGACCATGGTCTACTGAGTAGGACGCAACTGTCAAAATTTGAAATTTGGTCTACTCTAAAAAATTCGTCTCTCCAAGACGTCTCCGATGAGCCCAAACGCGACCCGGCTGCGTCTAGCCGTTTCCGATTTACGGCTGAGGGGGTTGAAGGGGGGTTCAAATTTTTCATCTCGAGGAGACGTCTCCGATGACCCCAAACACGACCCGGCTGTGACGCGCCATTTACGAGTTACAGCCGGAGGGGTCCGAGGGGGGCGTCAAATTTTTTATCTCGGGGAGACGTCTCCGATGAGCCCAAACACGACCCGGCTGCGTCGCGCCGTTTTCGAGTTACGGCTGAGGGGGTTGAAGGGGGGTTCAAATTTTTCATCTCGAGGAGACGTCTCCGATGACCCCAAACACGACCCGGCTGCATTGCGCCGTTTCCGAGTTACGACTGAGGGGTGCGAAGGGAGGGGGGTCAAATATCTCACTTTTTTGGTGCCCCGGTAGACCCTTGCCGTCGCTCCGCGACGAGTAGACCGCCGTCTCTTATGTTGGTGCAAAAATTCCTTTCAGTTGTGATTTTGTATGGAGTGTAGGAGGGAGGGGGAGGGCCAGTGCGCAATGCCAAAATTCGGTCCGACCCCATGGACTACCCGCGACGAGCCCGATCGAATGAGCCCAAGCACGGGGGTATCGGTCAAACCGTTTCCGAGTTGGAAACGGGATGAACTAATGGGATGGGGAGGATCGGGGTCATTGGGTCTTGGCTGTGTCTAAATGGCCGTTCGGGGTGGACTTTCGCGGCTCTCCGGCCACCGTTGCCGCCGCTGCGGCCCTCGAGTCCGGGGTCGCGAATTCCTAGGAGGGGGGCCGGGGGGGCGGGTCGCGCTGCGCGCTCCCCTAGCCCCCCCTCCTCGTCATTCGCCCCCCCGGCCTCGAGACCCTTCGCGGCGGGTCAACTGCCCTCCTCTAAATGTGCAAAATCGCAATCGAGGTGTGATTTTGTATGAAAGGGGGGGAGGTGGGGGGAAGATGACGTTCCCTGGGGGTGGACCTCGCGGAGTGATGGTTATCCGCCAAATTGACCACCCACCTATCCGCGATGGTTTCGGAGATATTCCCATCCTTCCGAAAAGAAATGACACTTTTGTATGGAGGGGGGGCGAAGGGGAGGGGGTGGGGGGAAGTAGACCGTCCCGGCCGATGGGTCTCGGGGAGAAACCGTTATCCCTTAAAGGGACCGCACAGGTAGCTGCCACCGTTGCGGAGCTACGGGGATCGGAAAGTCCATACAGGTTGTATGGAGTGTAAAAAAAATGTATGAACGGGATGGGGATGACACTCTCCCTGGTGACTACCGTGGACCCTCTATGACATTCCGCAAACGCCACCCTTCCATCCCTCGTAGTTTCCGAGGACCGCTCGCCATCTTTGTACCAGGTCGGTATACCAAAGTTGAAGGAATTTCCTGGGGCGCGTAACGCCACCCTCTATACGATGGGATGAGATATCCCGCTCCAGAAAATCTCCTTCCGGTTGAAATAAATAGCTTTTCCGAAAAACCATAAATTTGTACGGAGACGGGATGAAGGGATGGAAATCCCGAAAATCGGGATAGGCCCTAAGAGGTATCCCACCGAGGGATGGAAACGCGCCACGGCGACCGACCACCTATCCCGCACGGTTTTAGAGATTTTCCCATCCCTTACGCCGAAAATGCCACTTTTGTATGGAGACGGGATGAAGGGGGCGGGATGGGGGGATAAAGTTTATCCGAGAAGTTGGACCACCACTATAGGTTATCATCCCCCTAAGACGCCGCCCACCTATCTCCGGCGGTTTCGGAGATGTTCCACTTTGAAAAATCCAAAAAGTTGTATGGAGTTTAAAAAAAATGTATGAACGGGATGGGGATGACATTTTCTTTGGTGACTATCGAGGACCCTCTATGACAGGGTTCCCCAAACTATTTTGGACAAGTGACCCCTTTTCAACAATGAACTGTTACCTCAGACCCCCATGGTCAAATTACCTACTTTTAAGACCAACCCCCTTATTCATAATGGTCCGCTAACTTAAAGCAGCTATCTATCTTAGTCTATCTTTAGTTTTTTCCTATTGGTACAAAATACCTAGGTACTAAGGTGCCAATTAGAAAACTTTGCACTTGGTTAAGTGAGTGAAGTTGATTTCATTTTCTCGTCAAAATTTAACAAAATAAAAAGACAATCCAATTCAGTAAATATCAAGTTTAATTTATAATTATTACAAATTAATACATAAAGCATCTTAAGTTGGTAGGAAATTATATTTTAAAAACTATTAATTCGCAAAGAGAAAATAAAACATTCAGTGCGATGGATGAACCTGGTGACTATCTACCAATCTAGCTACATCCGGTTCAATATTAGTGAGTTGCAGCCTTAAATCTCCACGTTCGTTGATTTTCAAACGGTTTCTTTGTTTTGTCAAAATGTTTGTTACCACACTGAAGCTTTTTTCAACTAGATATGATGATGGAAAAGCGATAAGGTATTTTTCAGCAATGTTCCACAATGTAGGATACTGTGTTTCAATTTTGCGTTGCAACCAGAACTTCTGATAGCCTTGGTTGAACTTTTGCTTAAGCTCTTCGTCTGTGCTGATGGTAATCAACTCTTCTTGCATTATCACATTGGCTTCTTCTATGGCTGTGGTGTTATACGGATTTATTATCCATTGAGGAATTTGTAAATTTAAAAGATCATCAAACCTCTCCGTAAAATCCTTGTGTAATGCGTCCAAGTGAGTAACATATAATAAAATGTCATCATCTTGAAGCATTTTTGGTAATTTTGACAAATGCGGAAACTGCGAATATTCTTTTCTGCCTAAATTTTGTTTATAAAGAACTAGTTTACCCACGAAGGCCGATATTATTGATTTTGTTTTAATCAAGTTAAGATCATCACCCTGTAGTTGCAAATTAACTTTGTTGAACATTCCAAAGATATCAGTCAAGTAATAAATATCTGTTTTACAATTGTTCAGATTTTCTTTCAAATTCGGATCTTTTTCTTGTAAAAACTCCAACACAGATTCAAAAAGGGCTGAAAATCTTTCTAAGCAAGAGCCTCTTGATAGCCAGCGAACTTCAGTGTGCAGAAGTAACCGAGTAAAGACTTCGTCGTTTTCGTCACATAGTTGAGCAAATAACCGAGAGTTCAAAGAATTGCTTCGAATCTTGTTGATAGCATTTATTACATATTGTAAAGACTTATGCAATCTAGGACTCAGCTTTTTTGCTGCTAAATGCTGCCTGTGAATCACACAGTGAATAACCAGTACATCAGGCAGTTGTCGCTTTAAGTGAGCTATAAAGCCACGATGACGACCAACCATAGACGGTGCACCATCAGTCGCAACAGAAACAATATTCTTCCATGGAATAGCTTTATCAGTAAAAAAATGTTCCACGGCCTGAAAAATCGATTCTCCTCTAGTATCAGTCTCTAAATATGCAGCAAAAATCAGTTCTTGGCACATATTTTCATCTTTGATAAATCGAACATATCCTAACAATAGAGCTTCATTGCCGGGTAATGTAGACTCGTCCAACTGGAGAGAGAATCTGCGGGTCTGTAAGAACTTGCATAAAATGTTTTCCACATCGCGTCCCATCTCATCTATGCGTCTCTGAACGGTGTTGTTGCTCAAAGGTATTCTCTTTAAAATATCATGTGCGGGTTTGTGCAATACATTGTTAAGGACCTCCGCAATGGCTGGTAAGATAAGCTGCTCTCCAATTGTATGGGGTTTCCCCGACTTCGCTATTAGTAAAGATATATTATAGGACGCTCGTAAACCATCATTGTCTCGAATAGATGATGACGCAAACATCGATCCTATGGATGGCCTTTTGTCTAGTTTTTCTTTCAGTGCTTGAAAATATGACAAGGGCTTACTTTTTTTGTTAGCATGTACTCTTGATAAGTGGTCATCCATTTTTGAAGGCTTCATGGCATCGTTACTAAATACTTTTTCACATATGAGACACATCGGGAAGTGTTGATTTGATGGAGATGCAATAAATCCGAACTTCAAGTAGTCCAAACTGTATTGTCTGCATTTTTTTTTCGTGTCCGCCATCATAAAACTTTCAGTAATTCTGCAAACAAAAAAATAAGGAACCTAAATAAAAAACAATAATAAACTGTTAAATTTGCACACTATCTTATTTTTATCACACTCAGTTAATGGATTCTTGTTAAGTATTACTGACTTACTCTTTGATAAACTTTGATACCTATATTGGGAAGTAACTACAGTAGGTAATTAGGTATAGAAACTTCGTATTAGGTAATTAGGTAGAATAAGAACGAAAACCAAAGACTTAAGTGTTAGTAATTTTTACAAATACAATTATACATACCTATTTAAAATATGTTGTATGTTGTGTTTAACACTTTTTCAGTCACTTTACTTCACTTAATTTAGCTTTGTAATAAGTTTGTAATCTCTTGAAATAAATGAGTACTTAGCTATATGAGTTTTTATCGTTCAAGCTCCAACGAATTTCAAAACGCAAATGAACTTTCAACCTAAATGCAAGCTCGTTAAATAGTAAAATATCAGGAACATGTTTGGACTTGATCATGAATTCGTTCGTCTTAATTCGCGTAAAGCCGCTATCACACTATTCAATTTGAACGATTCCAATTTAGGAAATCGGAAGGTGTGATCGCAGTTAGAACAGATTGGATTCAATTAAGAGTTTATCCATTTTCAACTCTATATCTTCGATTTAGAAATCAATTTAGCGTAGTGTGATCACGAGCTCACTACTTAGATTCCTAAATAGGAATCGTTCAAATTGAATAGTGTGATAAGCACTTTATCGTCAAATAGAGAGCAAGTCAAAACGCCGCTGAAAGACGTACGCTCCAACTCAATCTTGCACAAACTTGTCCACATAGACTTGCCGAGTTTTTCATCTTGTACGAACTTGAAACTTTACATTCCTGGAACATTATTTCCTACAAAAATATTAATTATTCTTAGTACACGTAACACAACATAAATAATACAGTAACTACCTACTTACCTATCTTGAAAGTTTTAAATAAGAACTTGTGTTAATATAATAGGGGTCGATTTTTAGACCTCGTCGACCCCCAAAATCACTTTTCGTTTATGTCGACCCCTAGGAAACCGATATCGACCCCAAGGGGTCGATATCGACCACTTTGGGAATCCCTGCTCTATGACATTACGCAAACGCCACCCTTCTATCCCCCGTGGTTTCCGAAGACCACTCACCAACTTTTTACCAGGTAGGTGGACCGAGGATCGAAGAATTTCCTGGGGCGCGCTACGCCACCCTCTATACGACGGGATAGGATACACCGCCCCACGGTGTCTCCTTGTGGGTGAAAAAAATAGCTTTTTAGAAAATTCAGAAAAAACCCAATATTGGCATGAAACGGGATGAAGGGATGGGATACTCGAAACGCGGGATGGCTTTTAAGAAGCATCCCACCGAGGGACGGAAACGCGCCATTGCGACCGACCACCTATCCCGCACGGTTTTGGAGATATTCTCATCCATTTCCCTGAAAGTGCCACTTTTGTATGGAGGGGGGGCGAAGGGGGGGAGGTAGGGGGAAGTAGACCTTCCCGGCCGATGGGCCTCGGGGAGAAACCGTTATCCCCCAAAGACGCCGCCCACCTATCCCCGGTGGTTGAGGAGGTAGTCCACTTTGAAAAGTCCAAAAAAGTTGTATGGAGTGTAAAAAAAATGTATGAACGGGATGGGGATGACACTTTTCGTGGTGACTACCGATGACCCTCTATGACATTCCGCAAACGCCACCCTTCTATCCCTCATAGTTTCCGAGGACCGCTAACCAACTTTTTACCAGAACGGTGTACCGAGGATATGAGATTTTTCTGGAGGTCACCGGGGAATTCCCTACACGACCACCTATAGCGGGGAAACCCCCGACCGCTCCTTCTAGGAGAACAAATCGATGAGTGAGTCAGTCAGTAGGTCGTTGAGTGGTATTTCGGCTTTATAGTTTATTAACTAGTAGGTTGCTCGATGCCGCGGGCTTGCAGCCCGCGGGGGGGTTTTTGTGTTGTAGTTTGTCTTGTCTTTTGCCATGTCTAATTGTTTTGGTTTGGTTTTGGGTCTTTGTTTTGTAATTCATGAAAAATTGGGGGTAAGTAAGGGGGGAGGGGGGAGGGGGGTGGTGGCAATAAATCACCCTCGTTGAGACCTTTCAAATGATACCCAACTCGGGGGGTCTATCTGTAGCCGTTGACTATGGTCTACAGAGTAGGCCGCAACTGTCAAAATTTGAATATTTGGTCTACTCCAAAAAATTCGTCTTCCCGAGACGTCTCTGATGAACCCAAACACGACCTGGCTGCGTTGCGCCGTTTCCGAGTTACGGCTGAGGGGGTTGGAGGGGGGTTCAATTTTACTATCTCGGGGAGACGTCTATGATGACCCCAAACACGACCCCACTACGTCGCGTCGTTTCCAAGTTAAGGCCTGGGGGGTTGGAGGGGGGCGTCGAATTTTTTATCTCGGGGAGACGTCTCCGATGACCCCAAACACGACCCGGTTGTGACGCGCCGTTTCCGAGTTACAGCTGGGGGGGTCCGAGGGGGGCCTCAAATTTTTTATCTCGGGGAGCCGTCCCGATGAGCCCAAACACGACCCAACTACGTCGCGTCGTTTCCAAGTTACGGCTTGGGGGGTCCGAGGGGGGTTCAAATTTTTTATTTCGTCGAGACGTCTCCGGTGAGCCAAAACACGACCAGGTTGTGACGCGCCGTTTCCGAGTTACGGCCGGGGGGTACCGAGGGGGGCGTCAATTTTTTTATCTCTGGGAGACGTCTCCGATGACCCCAAACACGACCCCACTACGTCGCGTCGTTTCCAAGTTATGGCCTGGGGGGTCCGAGGGGCGCGTCAAATTTTTTATCTCTGGGAGACGTCTCCGATGACCCCAAACACGACCCGGTTGTGACGCGCCGTTTCCGAGTTACGGCCGGGGGGGTCCGAGGGGGGCGTGAAATTTTTTATCTCTGTGAGACGTCTCCGATGACCCCAAACACGACCCGGTTGTGACGCGCCGTTTCCGAGTTACGGCCGGGGGGGTCCGAGGGGGGCGTCAAATTTTTTATCTCTGGGAGACGTCTCCGATGACCCCAAACACGACCCGGTTGTGACGCGCCGTTTCCGAGTTACGGCCGGGGGGGTCCGAGGGGGGCATTAAATTTTTTATCTCTGGGAGACGTCTCCGATGACCCCAAACACGACCCGGTTGTGACGCGCCGTTTCCGAGTTACGGCCTGGGGGGTCCGAGGGGGGCGTCAAATTTTTTATGTCTGGGAGAAGTCTCCGATGACCCCAAACACGACCCGGTTGTGACGCGCCGTTTCCGAGTTACTGCCGGGGGGGTCCGAGGGGGGTGTCAAATTTTTTATCTCTGGGAGACGTCTCCGATGACCCCAAACACGACCCCACTACGTCGCGTCGTTTCCAAGTTACGGCCTGGGGGTCCGAGGGGGGTTCAAATTTTTTATTTCGTCGAGACGTCTCCGGTGAGCCCAAACACGACCTGGCTGTGTCGCGCCGTTTCCGAGTTACGACTGAGGGGTGTGGAGGGGGGTTCAATTTTATTATCTCGGGGAGACGTCTCCGATGAGCCCAAACACGATCTGGTTGCGTTGCGCCGTTTCCGAGTTACGACTGAGGGGGTCCGAGGGGGGTTCAAATTTTTCTTGTCAAAAATCTCGCTTTTTTTGGTGCCCCGGTAGACCCTCAGTCTACCGGGGCGGGTCGACCGCCGTCTCTTATGTCGGTGCAAAAATTCCTTTCAGTTGTGATTTTGTATGGAGTGGGTTAGGGAGGGGGAGGGCGAGTGCGAAATGCCAAAATTCGGTCGAACCCCTTGAACTACCCGCGACGAGCCCGATCGTTTGAGTCCAAACACGGGGGGTATCGGTCGCACCGTTATCGAGTACGTACCGGGATGAACTAATGGGATGGGGAGGATCGGGGTCATTGGGTCTCGTCTGTGTCTAAATGGCCGATGGGGGTGGACTTTCGCGGCTCTCCGGTCACCGTTGCCGCCGCTGCGGCCCTCGAGTCCGGGGTCGCGAATTCCTCGGAGGGGGGCCGGGGGGGCGGGTCGCGCTGCGCGCTCCCCTATCCCCCCCAACCCCCCTCCTCGTCATTCGCCCCCCGGCCTCGAGACCCTTCGCGGCGGGTCGACCGCCCTCCTCTAAATGTGCAAAATCGCCATCGAGGTGTGATTTTGTATGAAAGGGGAGAGGTGAGGGGAAGGTGATGGTCCCTGGGGGTGGACCTCGCGGAGTGATGGTTATCCGCCGAACTGATCACCCACCCATCCTCGATGGTTTTGGAGATATTCCCATCCGTCCGAAAAGAAATGCCACTTTTGTATGGAAGGGGGCGAAGGGGGGGGGGGGAGGTGAGGGGTAGTAGACCGTCCCGGCCGATGGGCCTCGGGGAGAAACCTTTATCCCCCGAAGAGACCGCACGGGCAGCTGCCACCGTTGAGGAGCTACGGGGATCGGAAAGTCCATGCAGGTTGTATGGAGTGTAAAAAAAATGTATGAACGGGATGGGGATGACACTCTCCCTGGTGACTACCGATGACCCTCTATGACATTCCGCAAACGCCACCCTTCCTTCCCTCTTACTTTCGGAGGACCGCTCGCCATCTTTGTACCAGGTCGGTGGACCGAGGATGGAGGAAATTCCTGGGGCGCGCTACGCCACCGTCCATGCGATGGGATGAGATTTACCGCTCCAGAAAATCTCCTTCCGGTTGAAAAAAGTCGCTTTTCCGAAAAACCATAATGTTGTACGGTGGCGGGATGAAGGGATGGGATACTCGAAAAACGGGATGGCTTTTTAGAAGCGTCCCACCGAGGGATGGAAACGCGCCACGGCGACTGACCACCTATCCCGCACGGTTTTGGAGATATTCTCATCCCTTTCACCGAAAATGCCACTTTTGTATGGAGGGGGGGCGAAGGGGGGGAGGTGGGGGGAAGTAGACCGTCCCGGCCGATGGGCCTCGGGGAGAAACCGTTATCCCCCAAAGACACCGCCCACCTATCCCCGGCGGTTTCGGAGATATCCCCCTTTGATGAGTCCAAAAAAGTTGTATGGAGTTTAAAAAAAATGTATGAACGGGATGGGGATGACACTTTCCCTGGTGACTACCGATGACCCTCTATGACATTCCGCAAACGCCAACCTTCCATCCCTCGCAGTTTCCGAGGACCGCTCACCATCTTTGTACCAGGTCGATGGACCGAGGACCGAGAAATTTCCCGGGACGCGCTACGCCACCCTCCATACGACGGGATGAGATATATCGTTCCAGAAAATCTCCTTGTGGGTGAAATAAATCGCTTTTCCGAAAATCCATAAATTTGTATGGAGACGGGATGAAGGGATGGAAATCCCGAAAATCGGGATGGCCCTTAAGAAGGATCGCACCGAGGGATGGAAACGCGCTATGGAGACCGACTTCCCATCCTCGATGGTTTTGGAGATATTCCCATCCCTTTCGCCGAAAATGCCACTTTTGTATGGAGACGGGATGAAGGGGGCGGGATGGGGGGATAAAGTTTATCCGAGAAGTTGGACCACCACTATGGGTTATCATCCCCCAAAGACGCCGCCCACCTATCTCCGGCGGTTTCGGAGATGTTCCACTTTGAAAAATCCAAAAAGTTGTATGGAGTTTAAAAAAAATGTATGAACGGGATGGGGATGACATTTTCTTTGGTGACTATCGATGACCCTCTATGACATTCCGCAAACGCCACCCTTCTATCCCCCGTAGTTTCCGAAGACCACTCACCAACTTTTTACCAGGTAGGTGGACCGAGGATCGAAGAATTTCCTGGGGCGCGCTACGCCACTCTCTATACGACGGGATAGGATACACCGCCCCACGGTGTCTCCTTGTGGGTGAAAAAAATAGCTTTTTAGAAAATTCAGAAAAAACCCAATATTGGCATGAAACGGGATGAAGGGATGGAAATCCCATAAATCGGGATAGCTTTTAAGAAGCATCCCACCGAGGGACGGAAACGCGCCATTGAGATCGACTTCCTATCCTCGATGGTTTCGGAGACATTTTTATCCTTCCAAAAAAATGGCCACTTTTTGTATGGAGACGGGATGAAGGGGGCGGGATGGGGGGATAAAGTTTATCCGAGAAGTTGGACCACCACTATGGGTGATCATCCCCCAAAGACGCCGACCACCTATCCCCGGCGGTTTGGGAGGTAGTCCACTTTGAAAAGTCCAAAAAAGTTGTATGGAGTTTAAAAAAAATGTATGAACGGGATGGGGATGACACTTTCCCTGGTGACCACCGATGACCCTCTATGACATTCCGCAAACGCCACCTTTCCATCCCTCATAGTTTCCGAGGACCACTAACCAACTTTTTACCAGGTCGGTTTACCGAGGATATGAGATTTTTCTGGAGGTCACCGGGGAATTACCTATACGACCATATATAACGGGAAATCCCCGACCGCTCCTTCTAGGAGAACAATTCGATGAGTCAGTCATTAGTTGAGTACGTGAGTGGGATTTCGGCTTTATAGTTTATTAATTAATTTGTACCAGGTCGATGGACTGAGGACCGAGAAATTTGCTGGGGCGCGCTACGCCACCCTCCATACGATGGGATGAGATACACCGCCCCACGGTGTCTCCTTGTGGGTGAAAAAAATCGCTTTTTAGAAAATTCAGAAAAAACCCAATATTTGCATGAAACGGGATGAAGGGATGGGATAGTCGAAACGCGGGATGGCTTTTAAGAAGCATCCCACCGAGGGACGGAAACGCGCCATTGAGACCGACTTCCTATCCTCGATGGTTTCGGAGATATTTCCATCCTTCAAAGAAATTGCCACTTTTTGTATGAAGACGGGATGAAGGGGGCGGGATGGGAGGATAAAGTTTATCCGAGAAGTTGGACCACCACTATAGGTTATCATCCCCCTAAGACGCCGCTCACCTATCTCCGGCGGTTTCGGAGATGTTCCACTTTGAAAAATCCAAAAAGTTGTATGGAGTGTAAAAAAAATGTATGAGCGGGATGGGGATGACATTTTCCTTGGTGACTACCGATGACCCTCTATGACATTCCACCTACGCCAACCTTCCATCCCTCGTAGTTTCCGAGGACCGCTCACCATCTTTGTACCAGGTCGATGGACTGAGGACCGAGAAATTTCCTGGGGCGCGCTACGCCACCCTCCATACGACGGGATGAGATACACCGCCCCACGGTGTCTCCTTGTGGGTGAAAAAAATCGCTTTTTAGAAAATTCAGAAAAAACCCAATATTTGCATGAAACGGGATGAAGGGATGGGATAGTCGAAACGCGGGATGGCTTTTAAGAAGCATCCCACCGAGGGACGGAAACGCGCCATTGAGACCGACTTCCTATCCTCGATAGTTTCGGAGATATTTTCATCCTTCCAAAAAAATGGCCACTTTTTGTATGGAGACGGGATGAAGGGGGCGGGATGGGGGGATAAAGTTTATCCGAGAAGTTGGACCACCACTATAGGTGATCATCCCCCAAAGACGCCGCCCACCTATCTCCGGTGGTTTAGAGGGTACTCCACTTTGAAAAGTCCAAAAAATTTGTATGGAGTTTAAAAAAAATGTATGAACGGGATGGGGATGACACTTTCCCTGGTGACTACCGATGACCCTCTATGACATTCCGCAAACGCCACCCTTCCATCCCTCATAGTTTCCGAGGACCACTAACCAACTTTTTACCAGGTCGGTTTACCGAGGATATGAGATTTTTCTGGAGGTCACCGGGGAATTACCTATACGACCACCTACAACAGGGAAACCCCCGACCGCTCCTTCTAGGAGAACAAATCGATGAGTGAGTCATTGGGTATGTGAGTGGTATTTCGGCTTTATATTGTATTAATTAATTTGTACCAGGTCGATGGACTGAGGACCGAGAAATTTGCTGGGGCGCGCTACGCCACCCTCCATACGATGGGATGAGATACACCGCCCCACGGTGTCTCCTTGTGGGTGAAAAAAATCGCTTTTTAGAAAATTCAGAAAAAACCCAATATTTGCATGAAACGGGATGAAGGGATGGGATAGTCGAAACGCGGGATGGCTTTTAAGAAGCATCCCACCGAGGGACGGAAACGCGCCATTGAGACCGACTTCCTATCCTCGATGGTTTCGGAGATATTTCCATCCTTCAAAGAAATTGCCACTTTTTGTATGAAGACGGGATGAAGGGGGCGGGATGGGAGGATAAAGTTTATCCGAGAAGTTGGACCACCACTATAGGTTATCATCCCCCTAAGACGCCGCTCACCTATCTCCGGCGGTTTCGGAGATGTTCCACTTTGAAAAATCCAAAAAGTTGTATGGAGTGTAAAAAAAATGTATGAGCGGGATGGGGATGACATTTTCCTTGGTGACTACCGATGACCCTCTATGACATTCCACCTACGCCAACCTTCCATCCCTCGTAGTTTCCGAGGACCGCTCACCATCTTTGTACCAGGTCGATGGACTGAGGACCGAGAAATTTCCTGGGGCGCGCTACGCCACCCTCCATACGACGGGATGAGATACACCGCCCCACGGTGTCTCCTTGTGGGTGAAAAAAATCGCTTTTTAGAAAATTCAGAAAAAACCCAATATTTGCATGAAACGGGATGAAGGGATGGGATAGTCGAAACGCGGGATGGCTTTTAAGAAGCATCCCACCGAGGGACGGAAACGCGCCATTGAGACCGACTTCCTATCCTCGATAGTTTCGGAGATATTTTCATCCTTCCAAAAAAATGGCCACTTTTTGTATGGAGACGGGATGAAGGGGGCGGGATGGGGGGATAAAGTTTATCCGAGAAGTTGGACCACCACTATAGGTGATCATCCCCCAAAGACGCCGCCCACCTATCTCCGGTGGTTTAGAGGGTACTCCACTTTGAAAAGTCCAAAAAATTTGTATGGAGTTTAAAAAAAATGTATGAACGGGATGGGGATGACACTTTCCCTGGTGACTACCGATGACCCTCTATGACATTCCGCAAACGCCACCCTTCCATCCCTCATAGTTTCCGAGGACCACTAACCAACTTTTTACCAGGTCGGTTTACCGAGGATATGAGATTTTTCTGGAGGTCACCGGGGAATTACCTATACGACCACCTACAACAGGGAAACCCCCGACCGCTCCTTCTAGGAGAACAAATCGATGAGTGAGTCATTGGGTATGTGAGTGGTATTTCGGCTTTATATTGTATTAACTAGATCGCGCGTGCTGCCGCGGACTGCAAGCAGCCCGCGGGGGTGCGGTTGTGAGTTGAGTGTTGTAGTCTTTTACCATGGCTATTTGTTTTGGTTTGGTTTTGGGTCTTTGTTTTGTAATTCGTAAAGAATTGGGGGTAAGTAAAGGGGGGGAGGAGGAGGAGGAGGGGGTTAGTTTTAATAGGTCACCCTCGTTGAGGCCTTTCAAATGATACCCAACACAGGGGGTCTACCTGTAACCGTTGACCAAGGTCTACAGAGTAGACCTCAACGGTCAAAATTTGAAATTTGGTCTACTCTAAAAAATTTGTCTACCCGAGACCTTTCCGTAGACCACAAACATGATCCGGCTGCGTCTAGCCGTTTCCGAGTTACGGTCGGGGAGTTAGAGTGGGGGGGGGGGGGGGGGGGTTTAATGCGTTTAGTGTTTATTCGTGCAACTGTGCTCTTATAATTGCTTTGGTCTACTGAGTAGACCGGAATTGTCAAATTTTGAAATTCGGTCTACTCTAAAAAATTTGTCTTCCGGAGACGTCTCCCATGAGCCCAAACACGACCCGGCTGCGTCTAGCCGTTTCCGAGTTACGGTCGGGGGGGGGGGCGGGAAATTAATGCTATTAGTGTTTATTCGTGCGACTGTGCTCTTATAATTGTTTTGGTTTGGTTTTGGGGTCTTTGTTATTTCGGAAGGATTTTTAGTAGAGGGGGTCAAGGGGGAGGGGGGAGTGGTGGTGCCAATAGATCACCCTCGTTGAGGCCTTTCAAATGATACCCAACACGGGGATTTATCTGCAACCGTTGACCATGGTCTACTGAGTAGACCGGAACTGTAAAAATTTTGAAATTTGGTCTACTCTAAAAAATTTGTCTTCCGGAGACGTCTCCGATGAGCCCAAACACGACCCGGCTGCGTCGCACCGTTTTCGAGTTACGGCCGGGGGGTTGGAGGGAGTTCAATTTTTTATATCTCGGGGAGTCGTCCCCGATGAACCCAAACACGACTTCCGAATTACAGCTGAGGGGGTTGCAGGGGAAGGGGGCAAGTGCGCAATGCCGGATTTCAGTCGAACCCCTTGGACTACCCGCAATGATCCCGATCGAATGAGCCCAAACACGGGAGGTATCGGTCGTACCGTTTCCGAGTTGGCACCGGGATGGAGGATGGGATGGGGTGGATTGGGGTCATTGGGTCTTGGCTGTGTCTAAATGGCCCAACGGGATAGTCTTTCGCAGCTCTCCGGTCACCGTTGCCGCCGCTGCGGCCCTAGAGTCCGGGGTCGCGAATTCCTCGGAGGGGGGCCGGGGGGCGGGTCGCGCTGCGCGCTCCCCTATCCCCCCCTGTCCCCCCTCCTCGTCGTTCGCCCCCCCGGCCTCGAGACCCTTAGCGGCGGGTCGACCGTTCTCCTCTAAATGTGCAAAATCGCCATCGAGGTATGATTTTGTATGAAGTTGTATGGAGTTTAAAAAAAAATGTATGAATGGGGTGGGGATGACACTTTCCCTGGTGACTACCGATGACCCTCTATGACATTCCGCAAACGCCACCCTTCTATCCCTCGTAGTTTCCGAGGACCTCTCGCGATCTTTGTACCAGGTCGGTGGACCGAGGACCGAGAAATTTCCAGGGGTGCGTTACGCCACCCTCCATACTATGTGGTAGGATTGACTACCCGACATTGCCCCCTTTCTGGTGAAATAAATCGCTTTTCCGAAAAATTAAAATTTGTATGGAAACGGGATGAAGGGATGGAAATCCCGAAAATCGGGATGGCTTTTAAGAAGCATCCCACCGAAGGATTGAAACGCGCCATGGCCACCGACCACCTATCCCCGATGGTTTTGGATATATTCCTATCCCTTTCGCCGAAAATGCCACTTTTGTATGGAGACGGGATGAAGGGATGGGATAAACGAAAATCGGGATAACCCTTAAGAGGTACCCCATCGAGGGATGAAAACGCGCCATGGCGACCGACCGCCTATCCCGCAAAGTTTTGGAGATATTCCCATCCCTTTCGCCGAAAATGCCACTTTTGTATGGAGACGGGATGAAGGGGGCGGGATGGGAGGATAAAGTTTA
The DNA here is from genome assembly GCA_936446665.2 of Synanthedon andrenaeformis. Classification (NCBI taxonomy): domain Eukaryota; kingdom Metazoa; phylum Arthropoda; class Insecta; order Lepidoptera; family Sesiidae; genus Synanthedon; species Synanthedon andrenaeformis. The sequence goes on along the minus strand of OW387787.2, from coordinate 10,967,577 downwards.
TTCGAGAAGTTGGACCTTGAGGAACGATGCCTATCCCTCGAAGACACCGCAGCTCTATCCCCGGTTGTTTCGGAGGTATCCCAATTCGAAAAATCCAAAAAGTTGTATGGAGTTTAAAAAAAATGTATGAACGGGATGGAGATGGGTCTCGATTTGGTAACCGCCGATGACCCCCTATGACATTCCGCAAACGCCATCACTCTATCGTTCATAGTCTCCGAGGACCTCTCACCAACTTTGTACCAGGTAGGTGGACCGAGATCGGAATGGCCCCTTGGAAGCATCCCACCTAGGGATTAAAATTCGCCATAGCGACCACGTCCCTGTCCCCGACGGTTTTGACGATATTCCCATCCCTGTCGCCGAAAATCACATCCTTGTATGGAGCCGGGATAGACGGGGCGGGATAGGGGGATGAAGTTTATCCGACAAGTTGGACCAGGACGATAGTCGATCGCTCCCGAAGAAACCGACCCTCCATCCCCGGTGGTTTCGGAGATATCTCACTTTGAAAATTTCGAAAAAAGTTGTATGGAGTTTAAAAAAAATGTATGAACGGGATGGGGATGGGTCTCGATTTGGTAACCGCCGATGACCCCCTATGACATTCCGCAAACGCCATCCCTCTATCCCTCTCAGTTTCCGAGGACCTTTCACCGACTTTGTACCAGATCGGTGGATCGAGGGTGGCAAAAGTGCCTGGAGCTTGAAACGTCACTCTCTATCCGACGGGATGAGATAGACCGCCCCGCGTTGCCCCGTTCCAGGTGAAAAGGTAGCTTTTCCGAAAAAATAAAAATTTGTATGGAGGCGGGATGAAGGGATAGAAATCCCGAAAAACGGGATAGCCCCCTGAAAGCATCCTACCGAGGGATGGAAACGCGCCATTGCGGCCACCCACCTATCCGGGATGGTTTTGGAGAAATTCCCATCCCATTCGGTGAAAATGCCACTTTTGTATGGAGGCGGGATGAAGGGGGCGGGATGAGGGGATGAAACCTATCCCGGCACTTGGAACATCACGAGAGGTGATCATCCTCCAAAGACGCCACCCCGCTATCTCCGGGGGTTTCGGAGATAGCCCCCTTGGAACATTTCAAAAAAGTTGTATGGAGTTTAAAAAAAATGTATGAACGGGATGGGGATGAGACTTTCTATGGTAACTACCGATGACCCCCTATGACATTCCGCAAACGCCATCCCTCTATCCCTCGTAGTTTCCGAGGACCCCTCACCGACTTTGTACCAGGTCGGTGGATCGAGGGTGGCAAAAGTGCCTGGAGCTCGGAACGCCACTCTCTATCCGACGGGATAGGATAGACCGCCCCGCGTTGCCCCGTTCCAGGTGAAAAGGTTGCTTTTCCGAAAAAATAAAAATTTGTATGGAGGCGGGATGAAGGGATGGAAATCCCGAAAAACGGGATAGCCCCCTGAAAGCATCCAACCGAGGGATGGAAACGCGCCATTGCGACCACCCACCTATCCCGGATGGTTTTGGAGAAATTCCCATCCCTTTCGCCGACAATGCCACTTTTGTATGGAGGCGGGATAAAGGAGGCGGGATAGGGGGATAAAGTTTACCCCAGAAGTTGGACCTCGAGGAACGATGCCTATCCCCCGAAAACACCACCCCGCTATCTCCGGTGGTTTTGGAGATGTGCCACTTTGAAAATTTCAAAAAAGTTGTATGGAGTTTAAAAAAAATGTATGAACGGGATGGGGATGAGCGGTCCGGTGGCAACTGCCGATGACCCTCTATGACTATCCGCAAACGCCACCCTTCTATCCCTCACACTTTCCGAGATCCCGTCGCCAACTTTTTACCAGGTCGGTGTACCGAGGGTCCCGATTTAATTTCTCGACAACTTTTTTTCCTCTTCACGACGAGCCCCGAGGGGGAATCCCCCCGCCCCTCCTTCCCGGAAAACTTTGTACGTGATCGTTGAGTGGGTGTTCGGCTTTATATGTGTTAACTAGTAGGTTGCTCGATGCCGCGGGCTTGCAGCCCGCGGGGGGTTTTTATGTTGTAGTTTGTCTTGTCTTTTGCCATGTCTAATTGTTTTGGTTTGGTTTTGGGTCTTTGTTTTGTAATTCGTGAAAAATTGGGGGTAAGTAACTAAGGTTGTGTTAGGTTAGGTAAGATAAAGGATGAGGGGGGAGGTGGGTGGTGGCAATAGATCACCCTCGTTGAGACCTTTCAAATGATACCCAACTCGGGGGGTTTATCTGTAACCGTTGACTATGGTCTACTGAGTAGAACGCAACTGTAAAAATTTGAAATATGGTCTACTCTAAAAAATTCGTCTTTCCGAGACGTCTCCGATGACCCCAAACACGACCCGGCTGTGACGCACCGTTTCCGAGTTACGGCCGGGGGGGTCCGAGGGGGACGTCAAATTTTTCATCTCGGGGAGACGTCTCCGATGAGCCCAAACACGACCCGGTTGTGACGCGCCGTTTCTTAGTTACGGCTGGGGGGGTCCGAGGGGGGCGTAAAATTTTTTATCTCGGGGAGACGTCTCCGATGACCCCAAACACGACCCGGTTGTGACGCGCCGTTTCTTAGTTACGGCTGGGGGGGTCCGAGAGGGGCGTAAAATTTTTTATCTCGGGGAGACGTCTCCGAAGAGCCCAAACACGACCCGGCTGCGTCGCGTCGTTTCCGAGTTACGGCCGGGGGGGTTGGAGGGGGGCGTCAAATTTTTTATCTCGGGGAGACGTCTCCGATGACCCCAAACACGACCCCACTACGTCGCGTCGTTTCCGAGTTACGACTGAGGGGGTTGGAGGGGGTTTCAATTTTATTATCTCGGGGAGACGTCTCCGATGACCCCAAACACGACCCGGCTGCGTTGCGCCGTTTTCGAGTTTCGGCCGGGGGGGTCCGAGGGGGGCGTCAAATTTTTTATCTCGTCGAGACGTCCCCTATGAACCCAAACACGACCCGGCTGTGACGCGCCGTTTTCGAGTTACGGCCGGGGGGTTCCGAGGGGGGCGTCAAATTTTTTATCTCGGCGAGACATCTGCGATGAGCCCAAACACGACCCGGCTGTGACGCCCCGTTTCCGAGTTACGATGGAGAGGGTCTGGGGGGGGGGGGGGGGACAAAAATCTCGCTTTTATGGTGCCCCGGTAGGCCCTTGCCGTCGCTCCGCGACGGGTCGACTGCCGTCTCTTATGTCGGTGCAAAAATTCCTTTCAGTTGTGATTTTGTATGGAGTGTAGGAGGGAGGGGGAGGGCCAGTGCGCAATGCCAAAATTCGGTCCGACCCCATGGACTACCCGCGACGAGCCCGATCGAATGAGCCCAAACACGGGGGGTATCGGTCGAACCGTTTCCGAGTTAGTACCGGGATGGACGGATGGGATGAGGAGGATCGGGGTCATTGGGTCTCGGCTGTGTCTAAATGGACGAAGGGGACGGACTTTCGCGGCTCTCCGGCCACAGTTGCCGCCGCTGCGGCCCTCGAGTCCGGGGGGGCGAATTCCTCGGAGGAGGGCCGGGGGGGCGGGTCGCGCTGCGCGCTCCCCTATCCCCCCCTACCCCCCCCCTCCTCGTCATTCGCCCCCCCGGCCTCGAGGCCCTTCGCGGCGGGTCGACCGCCCTCCTCTAAATGTGCAAGAGGTGTGATTTTGTATGAAAGGGGATGAAGGGGGTGAGGTGGGGGGAAGGTGACGGTCCCGGAGGGTGGATCTCGCGGGGTGACGGTTATCCGCCAAAGTGTCCACCCACCCATCCGCGATGGTTTTGGAGATATTTCCTATCCTTCCGAAAAGAAATGCCACTTTTGTATGGAGGGGGGGCGAAGGGGGGGAGGTGAGGGGAAGTAGACCGTCTCGGCCGATGGTCCTCGGGGAGAAACCCCTATCCCCCAAAGAGACCGCACGGGCAGCTGCCACCGTTGAGGAGCTACGGGGATCGTAAAGTCCGTACAGGTTGTATGGAGTGTAAAAAAAATGTATGAACGGGATGGGGATGACTCTCTCCCTGGTGACTACCGATGACCCTCTATGACATTCCGCAAACGCCACCCTTCCATCCCTCTTACTTTCCGAGTACCAGTCGCCATCTTTGTACCAGGTCGGTGGACCGACCACTGAAGAATTTCCCGGGACGCGCTACGCCACCCTCCATACGATGGGATAGGATTGACTACCCGACTTTGCCCCCTTCCCGGTGAAATAAATAGCTTTTCCGAAAAACCATAAATTTGTATGGAGACGGGATGAAGGGATGGAAATCCCGAAAATCGGGATGGCCCTTGAGAAGGATCCCACCGAGAGATGGAAACGCGCCATTGCGACCGACCACCTATCCCGCACGGTTTTAGAGATTTTCCCATCCCTTTCGCCGAAAATGCCACTTTTGTATGGAGACGGGATGAAGGGGGCGGGATGGGGGGATAAAGTTTATCCGAGAAGTTGGACCACCACTAAGGGTTATCATCCCCCTAAGACGCCGCCCACCTATCTCCGGCGGTTTCGGAGATGTTCCACTTTGAAAAATCCAAAAAGTTGTATGGAGTTTAAAAAAAATGTATGAACGGGATGGGGATGACATTTTCTTTGGTGACTATCGATGACCCTCTATGACATTCCGCAAACGCCACCCTTCTATCCCCCGTGGTTTCCGAAGACCACTCACCAACTTTTTACCAGGTAAGTGGACCGAGGCTCGAATAATTTCCTGGGGCGCGCTACGCCACCCTCCATACGACGGGATAGGATACACCGCCCCACGGTGTCTCCTTGTGGGTGAAAAAAATAGCTTTTTAGAAAATTCAGAAAAAACCCAATATTGGCATGAAACGGGATGAAGGGATGGAAATCCCATAAATCGGGATAGCTTTTAAGAAGCATCCCACCGAGGGACGGAAACGCGCCATTGAGACCGACTTCCTATCCTCGGTGGTTTCGGAGATATTTTTATCCTTCCAAAAAAATGGCCACTTTTTGTATGGAGACGGGATGAAGGGGGCGGGATGGGGGGATAAAGTTTATCCGAGAAGTTGGACCACCACTATAGGTGATCATCCCCCAAAGACGCCACCCACCTATCCCCGGTGGTTAAGGAGGTAGTCCACTTTGAAAAGTCCAAAAAAGTTGTATGGAGTTTAAAAAAAATGTATGAACGGGATGGGGATGACACTTTCCCTGGTGACCACCGACGACCCTCTATGACATTCCGCAAACCCCGTCCCTCTGCGACTAATACTTTCCCAGATCCCGTCACCAACTTTTTACCAGGTCGGTTTACCGAGGATATGAGATTTTTCTGGAGGTCACCGGGGAATCCCCTACGCGACCACCTATAATAGGGAAACCCCCGACCGCTCCTTCTGGGAGAACAAATCGATGAGTCAGTCATTAGTTGAGTACGTGAGTGGGATTTCGGCTTTATAGTTTATTAACTAGTAGGTTGCTCGATGCCGCGGGCTTGCAGCCCGCGGGGGGGGTTTTGTGTTTCGTTTTTTGTTGTCTTTTTGCCATGTCTAATTGTTTTGGTTTGGTTTTGGGTGTTTGTTTTGTAATTCCTCGCATCCGTTTCGCCGAAAATGCCACTTTTGTATGGAGGGGGGGCGAAGGGGGGGAGGTGGGGGGAAGTAGACCTTCCCGGCCGATGGATCTCGGGGAGAAACCTTTATCCCCCAAAGACGCCGCCCACCTATCCCCGGTGGTTGAGGAGGTAGTCCACTTTGAAAAGTCCAAAAAAGTTGTATGGAGTTTAAAAAAAATGTATGAACGGGATGGGGATGACACTTTCCCTGGTGACCACCGATGACCCTCTATGACATTCCGCAAACCCCGTCCCTCTGCGACTAATACTTTCCCAGATCCCGTCACCAACTTTTTACCAGAACGGTGTACCGAGGATATGAGATTTTTCTGGAGGTCACCGGGGAATTCCCTACACGACCACCTATAGCGGGGAAACCCCCGATCGCTCCTTCTGGGAGAACAAATCGATGAGTGAGTCATTGGGTATGTGAGTGGTATTTCGGCTTTATATTGTATTAATGTTAATTCTATTTTTTAAACATATTTTATTGTCTTATTTAAACACTAGCTGGTGCCCGCAAATTCATCCGCGTTAAAAAAGAAAATATATGAGTAATTACTGTACCCGTGCGCCGTACACCGCCATCTGTTAGATTTTTGTGGAACTACAGATAATAAAAACAAATTTGTCCGCGTTGAAAAATATTAAGTAGCCTATCCTGTGTCCCGTACGTCCAAATGTTTATCTACCAAGTTTCATGAAAATCAGTTAATTGGTTTCAGAGTTATGGAGGAACATACATATATCATACAGAAAAAAATTCTAAAAATCGTCGATTTAGTTTCAGTATCATGTATAGAGCCTATAAACACGATATCTCTGAAAACAAAGTAATTTACTCCATGACCGACCCTTACAGATTTATAATTAGTATTGATAAATGTGAAATTATACTTTGTTTGAATATTATTCAAACAATGGTTGAATATACAGGCATATATTATGAATACTTAGCGCTTTTGTTTTTAAATTCAGAAATTATTCAATTATTTCGAAGCTATTAGCCGATCACTGGTTGCAACTATTGCGTATAGTGAAATTCTCGCTTGAATTATTATTAAGAGCAATGATAATATTGTTAATTTGTACATTTGCTGGCGAAACGACTCATTAGGACGCATATGCCTTTACCGCTCGCTCTTTATCCCGCAAAAGACAAGAGAGATTGCCACAATTAGTTCACTATGGACATTAGTGTACTTCACTTATGGTTCAGATAACTATTGCACAGTATTACATATTGCCAGAAATGTAACTCTCAGTTGCTAGCTTAGGTTTTCAGGCAATGTGTGCTTTTTAAATTTGCCAATTTATTAGGCGCTAGCGTCCAGCCCCTGGCTTCACACCTAAGTACCTACATTTTATTTATTTTTCTGAAACGTTCAAACATTTACTCAATCTATGAAGATTGAATTGAGGCTTTGTAATTTTATTTATATTTTTTGATGAACCCCGGGAACAGTAGGTACTTTTTTTTTCAATGAAACCCTAATCTATTTCTGTACTCCTGATAACTCCTGATTCGCAAATGAACATGAAATTATAAAATTCATTAAGATATCGTATGTTAAAAATAATTTATTACAATAAATAATTAAAAAGAAAAGTATTAATATTAAATTTAATAGCCTGATATTATTTTCTTCAGACTATTGACGAGATATCCTACCGATATCCGATTACTATTCTTCAAAACACATTCCTGCTAGCTTAATGATAGCGTTTAAAACAGTCGTTTGCTGATAAAGTTCGCAAGCAAACGAAATAATTGGTCTAAATCTGTACCAGGAGAAAGATGATAGCACGTAGATTAGTTATTACTTACACAGGTTTGCAAATGGATACGACTTTGTATCCTCACCTTGTTTCAAATAAACTATATCATTAAATTCTGAAATGAGATCACATGGTCAATTACTTAATTTTAAGAATTCAAAAAAAATAATTAAATCAGAGGGAGAGTTCAATAAATTTCTTATATATAATAGTTGTGTACATATATTGACGACACGTTTGGTCTAGTGGCTAGTAACCCTAGCTGTTAACCAAACGGTCGCGGGTTCGAATCCCGCTAGGGGCAAATGTTTATGTGTTAACATTTATCTTTGTACCTGAGTCATGGATGTTTGTATTTATAATATGTATGTATTTACAAAAAAAAGTAATCTATGTATTATATCAACTGTCTCTGGTATCCATAATTGCATTAAGTTTGCACTAAGCATTAAGTTGCTTAGTGTGGAACTAGATGGTGCTGTGTGGAATGTGTGAACATACTTATTTATATTTATATATATTGTAAAAATCCTGGAAAGCAACCGGGAGCGGGTAGCTACAAAAGCGTTTCGCCGACATTCGATTATAGACAGTACAAATATAGCTTTAACGGTTTTGTGTTGCTAGAATAATCTGCATTATTCAGTTGTTAATGCGAAGGCAGACATCTAAAAGAAACGACATTAGGCGGGATTCTCATTATGAAGGCACACATCAGTAAACACCAGAGCGTGTAAAAAATGTATAACAAGTAAAATTTTCTTTTTATCTTCATGAGTAGGTGTTTCTGTAAGAGAAATTCTGTAGTTATTAGTTTTATTTTAATTTTAAAATTGATTTATTGTAATTAATTCACTTTAATAAAATTTGAATATAATTTACGTTCGATTGTACACTTACCAAATGAAACTCTGACGATTTGAAACTCTGACGATATGGGACCAAATCTTAAAAATGTTGCGATTCAAATCCATTTGCATCCATGTCAATTTCTTGTATTTTATACCTACTGAATTTTTAATCCGAAGGAGTAATTTGACATTTCCTGGCTTGCAGGTTTGACCATACAAAAATAGCGATGTCACCTAATCGAACTTATTAAAAAACTTACGGTTTTATAAAACCGTATTCAATGCTTTATAGAACATTAATTAGTTTAGAATTAATATTAATTATATTTTTTATTTTTTGCAAAGTCCGTTCTATAAGTCGCAATTCTTTTCGATTATTAATAATTTTTATGAGAATATTTTCACAGCTGACATAAAATTGTCACAAAATAATAGCTATATAATGCAATAAGTATACAATTTTTTATTTAATTGACTTCACATATAAATTGTGAATTGTTTTTTTATTCATTCCTAATCAACTTGGTCATTAGTAATCCTGCTTTAAACGTAATTCAAACTAAATAACAATAATACGAATGTTAAATCAATGAAACAAGATCAAAAATACTTTTACCGTAAAATATTATAACTGTTTAATTAAAACCGATATTATAGTACAGCACTACGGGAAAAACGCTGGTAACATTATTTTAAAAATTGACATTAGGACCTGTCAAATTACTCCTTCGAATTAAAAAACGCAGTATAGTTTAATATTCTATAAGCATATAGGTAAGTTAAATGCTATAAGTATATAACAAATACATACTTTATTTCTCTGCTATCTGGCTACGATTCCTCGTTAATAAACCGCTGACGCGTCGTTAATGGATTATTCCAGCTGCAAAAGAAATTAAGTGAAAATAAATGTGTAATGTAAAATGAACCATGGTCTTATATAAAAATGTAGACAGGTAATTTCCGTTCGGAATAACTTTGCGGCCGCGGTATATTCTAATCAAGCGCAAAAGAGCCGCGCTTCACTTGACATTATTGTCGTTTACAATGCAGCGTACGTCCGTACTAGGTCACTGTCAACGGAAACCGCTTCGCACCTCCGCACTACGCCGCCACAACGTCACGTCGATATCGCCTGCCTCTTGTCAATTAGTTTCCGTAAAGCTATGAATACTCAATTACTGAATACCTTACAGGGTTATACCATGATATGCCCAATTACAAGACCACAATGGCTCCAATAATGGTTACTTCATTTTGAAAGCGGGCCCATAATAATCAAAATTATTCCCTTTGTGAAATTCTTCCGTGTGGGTTAAGTACTCTAAGCGTAATGTAACCCCTAGTTTATTTTTTTAAAATATTTTCTGCATAAGAAATTATAAGTTTAGCACTGTTGGTGCCAGTTTGAATGGTTGATTTTTTTGGAAGGTTAAAAAGTCTGACGATCCACTTGATGGTAGATGGCTACCGTCCCCTATAACACAAGAAACGCCACAGGTGCAGCAAGTGGCGCTGTTGTCCGTAGTAGGTTTTAAGATAAGGGATTTAGGAAAGATAAGGTAATGGGTTCTGGAATTTCTTACTCACTCGCCGAAACACAACAGCATACGATCAGCTCACTGCTTCGCAAAGATGTAGTTTTTTTTCTACATACTATACGTAGAATTTTTTTACATATAACATGTAATAACTAATGAAAATTTTTACATATAACATTTTGTCTAAGGTAGCGGAAGTAAGAAGAAGTTAGCGGAACAGACACAGGCGGAGAGGCGGTTTTTTTTAAATAGGACGGAAGCTTTAAAAGTAATAAAAATACATGTCAGTCGTATATATATATGACATGTGACAATTAATATGTGAAAATGTAGAAGACCTTTTTGGAATATCACTGGCCGTTTTCTATTTTTATATGAAATTACTGTTCTTTTATAATTGTCAACAGAGGTAACGGTAACAGTGAAGCGAGTTTAATGGTTTTTTCCCATCTCAAAAATTTCTTGTCTGCTTTGGTCAGTGGTGTATACCGTTTTGATCCTTGTTATCATATGTAGTAAGTTTACTTTCACATGCACTTGTCTGCTTAGTACTTATATACAGAGCTATCAATTTCGGTAACATAACGTAACATGGCACTTTATCCCATCTCAAAAATGCCCAACGCGCCTAAAGAAATTCTCACTTCAATAAGCTACAAATACTGAGTTGTAGAATTGTTTTATTGAAAGAGATAAAACAAAGTTAAGTACCGTACGGTACTTAACTTACATTAGTGTAAATTCTATTGCTATAGATCGGAGATATAGTTTCTTTACAACCCGGGGTACACAATTAAACAATACTATTACGAGGCATTACGAGGTTAGCGCGCGCGCCGACTATCAGCCACCCAAATACGGTGTATTCCATTTTACAGGCGCATCAAATTAATGGACGAGCTTAAAAAGAAGATTGACCAATTTCCTAATATTGTTGTCTTAGACTAAACGTTACAATGTTGAAAGTAGTGTCAATTGTTACATAAAAATAAAAGATCTGGTTACATTCATTAATGTTTTAATAGTCAATTGCACAATGGAGTTACTTTATTGGTTAAGTAGTTATGGTGTGAAAGCGTAACAGCTTCAGATTAGTATTATGTTGCATTTATAATATTAACTGATAAAGAAATAACTAATGAAGTCTTATTTGTAATATTAGTTATTTGCAAACGAATTAAGCAAGAACAACGACGGTTAGCCTCAAAACTGCAACCAATATGCGCTTAATTTTTGTGTTTCAATCTTGTTTCATCTTTGTTAAAATTAAGGAAGTCTATTAATTTCATTTGTCCGAGTGTCTTGGCTTAAATGGTATGAGTAACAATATTAAATCTGAAATGGTGGTCATCTCGTTATGCTTTTACTTATCGGAGATTAGAAGTTTATAGCAAAAAAACAGCATACATTTTTTGCTATTGAATTTTATGACCACATTTGATATAATATTTACTGCAATACTGACTTATTTTATTGCAGGATTATATCATGATTTCAAATCTGAATCTAGCTATTAACGTCCAAATGCATTTACGAAGATTTCCTGTGCCAATATAATTCCAATATCATTTAACTATGTAATATTTCCAATAGTAGGAAACTATAAAATATATATAACTATAAAATAATTATTACATTGGATTGGTAAAAATTGAAAAAAAAACCTACGATCTATATGTAATTATATCTATATAATAAATTATATTATATAGATATAATTACATATAGACCTATATAGACTTATACTTAAGATCTATATATTATGGAAACTTAAGGTATTATTCCGTAGACGCCGAGAGATAAGCAGAAGCAGTAAACATAAGGCGTCTCTACTGATTTCTAGGTATTCATGGTTCCGCCCCTATTTTCGAGCGCCAACACGTGACTGCAGCGATATAAACCTGCGACAAGTCGCCTGCAGTTTGCAATCGGCTGCGGAATCTCACCTTAAGGCTCCTCAAATTCCCAGTACGAAAATGGATGTCGTTGAAATGGCCGCCCTTCTGGCGGGTGCGAACCGCAAGTGCGAACTGACAGCGCGGGCGCAGGCGGCGATTTTTTACTATGACTTTTTCGACCTTATCTCTCGACATGAAATATATTTGTCCCACGAAGTTGCACGCGATGTCACTTGAAGTTGCTTGCGACATACACGTGTCGTGCAACATGTTCCCTATTGAAAATGCGACTCTCTGGCTTAGGGATGGTAATGCCGAACCCGAACAGATGGGCCGCCAACTTAAAATATTTCTAAATAGTTTTTTTTCTATTGGCTTCAGCCATGCTTCAGCAATTTAATTAAGATTTAATATTCAAAATAATGTTAATAATGGCATTAAGCGAGCACTAGTCGAATACCTTTATTGTAAGCTTTGCTACTTAACTTAGTTTAATATTGGAGATTGTGTTTACCCGACACTTTAATTAAGCGATTTAATTATAAGATAATTCACCGAGCAAGTATAGTTTACTTAAACTAATGTGCTTATTATTTGATGTCTCCAGATAAAGTCGACACGGGCAGGTGTGAAATTAGATATTTCACAAGATACCCTCGAATAATTTGTGTTTCAATCTTGTTTAATCATAAACCTACTTTTAACACGATAAAGGAATGTTTTAAAATTATTTGCAAGTAGAAATCAAACTTCGTTGGTACATATTATACTGTTATATCCATATTAATCCATACTTGCATACTGTCTGTCTGTTACCTTTTCACGCCTTAACTATTCAACCGATCATCATAAAATTTTGCATACACGTTGTCAGGGACACAAGAAAGTACATAGGAAAAATGTCCAGAAAAAAAAATACGGTTCCCGAGGGATCATCTAAAATAAAGTAACTTCTGGCCAAAGTGTTATAGAAACAAGAGGTCAAGCGTTAGATTGCTTGTATATATTTTTATTTTTCAACGCCAACCCGGTCGCGACCACCACTAATAATATACTGAAAATACACTAGATATTATATTTAATAAACAGATATACTGATAAGTGATATTAGAGAGTAACTATTGAAAGGTTAGTTTTTTGCTAATTGATGTGTAATTCACGATATGACTTAATCAAGTATAAGTATTATTAACTTCTAGGTTCTTTGCACCTAAGTCGTATTACAGACCATAACTTATTATTAAGTAATGTTAAAGTTTGTTTACACTCTAAGGTTCCGTACACATTCGTTGGTTTTCTCTAATAAAGCATTACTAAGTACGAAGCTAATATTTTACTGAAAAGATGCCAATAGGCATGTACGTGGCCTATTTTTTTAACTAACCCAAAACATAGTTAAAAAAATAGTTTAACTATGTAACTTAATTTAAGTTTTTTAATAATTTAAACATTCCCAATAAAACGACCGCGGTGTATAGTGTCAAAGAAATCAATACCAAGTTGGTAACAAGTGTGAGACTAAGTTATGGCAAATATTTTAAAAAAAGCAATTGCAACATAAAAAAATGCATAAAAAACATTTGCAACATAAAAAAAAATTTGCATAAAAAACAATTGCAACATAAAAAAAAATTGCATAAAAAACAATTGCAACATAAAAATGTCGCCTGAGGACATAAGCAAGACGAGGGGAGATTCAGGTGCAGGAATTTATTCACGAGAACCTTGAAGAAGCCTATATTGTAGCTCGGTGGAAATACCTCAAGATAGAAGTTATTCCAAAGATCTCGCGTTATGTGGTACGAAGTTCTCCGGGTGATTTAGTTTAGAATAAAAAATGAATATACTAAACAGTGTATTGTGTACACAGCTTTACTTTTTATTGTGTCGATCTCCGATATCAAAACGTCAGAATTAACATTTCTGGTTTTACATCGTTATCATTGATGGACGAGGAACTTTATAGTTATTGACTTAATAAAGAACATATCGCCCCAAGGCTACATTAAAGATGATCCCCATTTATAGCCGTTAAACGATAAAACATAATATTCATAGGCATTATTTTATATATTGTAATGCACAGTAGCATCTAATAACACGCACGAAGAGTCTACTGCGTACAGATATCTAAACATATTTATATCTTTCTATTACTATTAAAGTCTCTGTCCGCCTCTATCTGTTTATCCGCTAACTTCTTCTAACTTTACCCAGCTGATTTTGACATATTTTGATTTGGTGAAATATTTTTCAAAACAACCTACGAACTGTACCTCTTTATAATATGTAGATAGATAAATATTAATTCAAGTTATTTTATTAATAACAAAAAATATCTCTCATTTAAAAAAGAGTTTTCCTAAGTTTATTATTGCGCTAAAAAACCTGCTTCTAATAAATAAACTTGTCCACTTAACTGACAACATTAAAGTGACATTATAATTCATTATTACTTTGAGACAGTTTTTACGTATTTACCATACGCCAGGAATTTGATGCCACGAACCATTTTAATTTTCTATATCCTGTTAAGTATCTTCATCAAGTTCGCAAAGAATATATTGCTCGTTTTTGTGTCAGGAATTTTCGATATAGGAATAAAGTTTATATTAATTTTATTTTAACCAAATGAATAAGTGTATTACTTTGGAGGAAAGGACATCGCTTTATTCTACTGATGTATACACAAGCCTCAATGTAAGGCCAACTATATCGGGCATATTAATTCTAACTATACCTACGTACAAAACATATGCAGTAGGTAAAAAGCAAAAAATACGTGTAATAGATACTTGCTGATTTTTTTAAATAAGGATCAATTCATAAGGATTAATATATTTGTCGATTTTCATTATTATAATTTAATACAAAAGAAATCGTTTTTGTTGCTTTATAAAAGTTACATTGCTTTTGCTGACTTTTTTGTAGGAATTAGCTCTACAACTTTTCAACAGAAATTAATCATATATCTCTTACCATTAAAGCAGTGTTCGAAAGAAACGTTTTCGTTCGATCATTTTCTCATTGACTTTCTTGACAAATTCGATTGTCATGAAAAAGCCTTATGTTTTAATTTTACTTTATCCATCCCGAAATTCTATTCTTACTAAGTATCGGTGAAAGAATTCTTCTAATTGGATGAATAATTTCAGATTAAGATAAGATTAAGATAATTCAAATGTTAACATACAATCTTAAATTTTCCATTTTCAACATCCAAATAGACCCACTTTACATATACTGTAAACATATCGCAATTTTTATTTTGTACACTTAATTATAGCCCGCGTACGCGTTTTATTATTTATTGTGCATATTAACACCACAAAGAAGGGCGTAATGAGTACAACAATTTGCGGTCAAATTGCAACCTTTTTTAGATACTAGTAGTAAAAATTATTACCTTTGTTACGGGCATAGTTTGTGATCCAATTGGAGTATGAAGGTTTTTTATCAATAAACGACAGAGCTATCGAAACCTTTAAATTACTATTTTATTTAACCATTAAAATAATAACGTGTTATTTATATGTGTAACTACTGCTGATAGGCCTAACTAATATTATAAAAGTGAAGTGTAGGCTTCTCCCAAGGTTCACCATCACGCACGGTCTTGACGACACGTTTGGTCTAGTGGCTAGTAACCCTAGCTGTTAACCAAACGGTCGCGGGTTCGAATCCCGCTAGGGGCAAGTGTTTATGTGTTAACCTTTGTACCTTTGTTTACCTTTGTACCTGAGTCATGGATGTTTGTATTTATAATATGTATGTATTTACAAAAAAAAAAGGTAATCTATGTATTATATCAACTATGTGGTATCCATAATACAAGCATTAGTTGCTTAGTGTGGAACTAGATGGTGCTGTGTGGAATGTGTGAAGATATTTATTATTTATTTATTATTTATTATGTCCTTCGCGTCAAGCCGCTTCTCGCGAAGCCTTTCACGTCGTCTATCCTCTTACCGCAGGTCGTCCCATGGTCATCTTCTTCTACTCCATAGGTTATCCGCTCTGCTACATTGCACAAATTGCTCCTGGCTGATCTGATCTGATCTACCAAAGAAACTCCCGAGTATAGCTCTCTTCATAGTTCGGTGAGCGACTTAAAACTTGTGGATCAGTCCTGTCACGTTCGGCACCATACATAATCATGTATACGTCAATAAAAATTACGCTGTAATGCACTCCAAGGCAAACAAGGAGATTAGTCAAATAGGTGCAACACATTTCAATGGTATCTCTCGAATAATATTGCGTACAAACTTTGAAATGATGGAGTTAGTGTTCTAACATCCTATTGAGATTCCTTTCAAATTGATCAGTTATCAACGAAGGTATATTATTTTGACGGCTTGCGAATCGTATAGTATGTAATTTTGACAGCTGGTTTTCTTGCAATTATTATCAAAATTAAGCATAGACAAATTAAAGGGTTTCATTTGAGAATGTTAATGGTCTCTGGTTTACGCTTTTGCCTTTACTAACTGCATTATCAGGTGCGCATATAATCTATATAATGTGCAATAACTTGCAACGCGCAGATTTATAAAATTAACTTTGTATTGGTAGGGCACACTAAGTTATCAATACTAATAATAAATCTGTAAGGGTCGGTCATGGAGTAAGTTACTTTGTTTTCAGAGATATCGTGTTTATAGGCTCTATCGGTGATCGGTTCGGTAGTTTTTGCGTGAAAGAGTAACAAACATCCACACATCCAAACAAACTTTCGCATTTACATATAATATAAAAAATATATAATATAATAAAAAAGTAAGGATAGTACAGATGGATATTAGTTAGAATATAGATAATAGCAATTACATATATTAATTATTTAATGGAATATTAAGATGTATAAAAATACTTTTTAATTATATGTAGTTAAATAAGCGTTTAACTATACCTACACCTGTAGCACTACCATGAGTTTATGACGACTGAACTCGCTAGCGAGAGATGAGCGAGAACGTAAAATATTTGTATGGAAAATTGTACAGCGCCTCTAGCGGTCACTCAAAGAACTAAAATCGGTACCATGAGTTGCATAAGTAAAAAACCTATCGAATGTAGTCACTAGCGACTAACGTCAACTTGACCTTTCTATACAAAATCGGTACCATGAGTTACAAATTTGACTGATGGTCTCGAGAAATACCGTAACGTTAGTAGTTAAATGTTTCACTAGCAAATTGAAGGGTGAAAAGTCGTGAATATATTTTTATATACTCTATATTGTTGTTATTATCATTGAAATGCCTACTTAATTATTTTTTCGTGTTTTATGATTGGTTGGTTGCGTAGTTCATGAAATAACCGTAAATAAAATGCTACTAGTGTGTCACATCCAAATTCTATTACAGCGCCGCCTAATTGAGCGTATTCGACGGACACTTTCTCAAGCATAGAGTTGGGCCTCCTTACCTTTATTCTCCATGGTATGAACGTAGGGAATCCTCTATCCTTCTCTTTCGTTCAAGTACATTTAAAAAGAGATAGCTTTATTAAGCATGAAGTTAGACACAATCGATTTAGCGTTAGCGAGTAAAGTAAACGTTAGCGAAACTCATGGTGCGACTTATATTGTAAACAATTCGAAGCTAGTTTATTCGTTATCGACAGAAGTAAACTAACGTCAAATTTCGATGGCAACTCATGGTAGTGCTACTGTTCAAAAGTAACGTTGCTGTCAATCCGTTTAAGATATCTACGATCGGAATATTCAGTGCGAATAAAACTGGTTTCATTTTGAGATCCCACAATGCCTACAAGAAATATTATATGCTACTCTTAATGTAACAATTAGACCAATTATTTTAATGACATTATCTTTTAATTAAAACAAGTACATTTTTGATAAGGTCCGAGAACTTTAAAAAATCATCATCATCATCATCATTTCAGCCGCAGGACGTCCACTGCTGGACATAGGCCTCCCCCATAACTCTCCAATAGGACCGGTCAGAAGCAGCCTGGATCTACCGTTGACCCGCGGCCTTAATTAGGTCGTTTGTCCACCTTGTGGGTGGACGTCCTACGCTGCGCTTGCTGGTAAGTGGCCTCCACTCGAGAACCTTCTGGCCCCAGCGGCCGTCGGCTCTCCGTACTATATGCCCTGCCCATTGCCACTTCAACTTACTGATCTGCCGGCTTATGTCGGTAACTTTCGTACGTCTACGGATCTCCTCATTTCTTATCGATCTCGCAGTGTAACCCCGAGCTATGGAAGGGCTATCCCTTTCCATAGCTCGTTGAGCGACATTGAGCTTCCTTACGAGGCCCATAGTTAGAGACCACGTTTCAGCGCCATATGTCATCACCGGCAACACACATTGGTCGAAAACCTTTGTCTTGAGACACTGAGGAATTTTGGACGAGAAGATGTCTCGGAGCTTCCCGAACGCTGCCCATCCGAGCTGGATTCGACGATTGACCTCCCTCTCGAAGTTGGCTCTACCTAACTGGACTGTTTGTCCCAAGTATATGTACTCGTCAACAACTTCGAGAGTTGAGTTTCCAACTGTTACTGGGGTAGGCACAACATGGACATTAGACATAACTTTCGTCATGTCCATATTCATCTTAAGGCCCACCCTTTGAGAAACTCGGTTGAGGTCTTTGAGCATCGTACCGAGGTCTCTCATCGACCCCGCTAAGATCACAATATCATCGGCAAACCGAAGGTGAGTGATATACTCGCCGTTAACGTTGATGCCAAGTTCTTGCCATTCCAGGAGCTTAAATGCATCTTCCAAAGCGGCAGTGAACAGTTTCGGAGTGAACATCTCCCTGTCTCACACCTCTACGCAATGGAATGGACTGTGTGCTGTGCTCCTGTACTCGAACCGACATGGTGGCTTTATTGTATAAACACTTCAATACCTCGATATACCGATGATCAATGCGACATCGCTGCAGAGCCTCGAGCACTGCCCATGTTTCGATCGAATCGAAGGCCTTCTCATAGTCCACAAACGCCAGACATAGTGGAAGGTTATACTCTTCGGTTTTCTGTATAACTTGGCGTAACGTATGGATGTGGTCTATGGTACTATAACCTTTGCGAAAACCGGCTTGTTCGGGAGGCTGGAAGTCATCAAATCTGCGCTCTAGACGATTTGCAATAACCCTTGAATACAGCTTGTAAATATGGCTCAAAAGCGTGATGGGTCTATAATTCTTCAATAGGGTTTTATCACCCTTTTTGAAGAACAGCATCACCACGCCCCTGTTCCATGCTTCTGGCGTTATACCGCCGAGTAGGACGGAATTGAAGAGCCGCTGAAGGACTTTAAGTATCGGTTTTCCACCTGCTTTCAGAAGCTCCGACGTGATTCCGTCATCACCGGGTGCCTTGTTATTTCTCAGCTGTTTCAGAGCCATTGCTATCTCATACAGACTGATGTCCGGGATATCCTCGGTGTAGTGTCGGGTTAATTTGGCTCTAGGGTCTTTGGCCGAACTTTCAAATGGTTAAAAAATGGTTGCAAACAAATACTTATGGATATGAATGATGCAAAAATGAACGTGCAAAAATTTTGCCCAATCAATTACGATTAAAAAAATACTTAGATAATCTGCTTCTTTTTATACACTAAATAACTTACTTTAAACAGAAAGAAATCGGTTATTTTTTTTTCAAAAAATTCAATTTAAAATTGGACTGTGGTTGCAGCTAATGCGTAATTGTCAGCTATGAAGTTTAGATGGGAAAAAGTTGAATTTTCTAGAAGTTTTTCCTAGCAAATTTTCCAAGTTTTCTTTTCATAAGAACCTTCAAAACTTCATATACTACATACATAGAGCCTCAACTCCAAAATCAGTTGGGTGTTAACAGAGAAACAAGCCCCCGGCTTCGCACGGATTTAATTATAAAAATATTCCACATTGATCGCTCTTTCCATTAGTGAAAACCGCATCAAAATCCGTAACGTGGTTTAGGAGGAGACAGACATACAGTCGCGGAAAGCGTCCTCAATTTATGTAAAGGATGTAAAATTAAATTTTTATTTTTATTGCATGCAATACCTACATTAAAATGTGCCCTAAATAGAAATCTCGGTCGCCTTACAATATTACACTGTTGTTCTTTTGTGTGGATTTTTTCCATTTTTTTTCCAGTGATGTCAATAGCCTGTACGGTCAATGGAGTCTGGTTTTTTTTTGTAATAGAGAGCCACCGCCGCGCGCAGGCCGGCACGAGGCGAACAGATTTTATCTTCGGAACGCTACGCGAGATTGACAGACAACTGATGCACTTGTGCTAGGAAATATTTTGTTTTGACAGGCCATAAAGAAAATCAAAATTATAAGGGGAAAAATAAAATAATAGCTATATATTTTACCATAAATTTTGTAAAAGATTTGAGGCTAACTTTATTTATTTTAAATTTTTATTTTATTAACTTTTGGGTCACAAAAAGAAATTAAAGTAAAAATATAAAAAAAAACCATAAAATTAACACCATAATACCATAGACGTGTCTACAGATAGATAACGCATAAAAGAGTTCAAGCAGAAAAAACACACTTATTAACAAAATTATAATGTTAAAAATAATTATTTTATTTTACAAACTGTACAAAATTAAGAAAAAACCAAATCAATATTAAGGAAAAACAACGAAAAATACATCTACCGGATAGGTATGCAAAAAAGTCTATTGTGCAGCCTAACTATTGGCCATTGGCCTAAATTTCATCCGTGGAAATCCGGGTTGGGTCGCTAGTGCTAAATAAATGTATTATAATATATTAATAAAGCAACAAAATACTTCAACATTAACCGTTTGCTTACCGTCAGCAAAAAATCGGCACTGTTATCTCATTGTAGGACTACGGCACGTGTAAGCCAAAAATGTAGGTCGCGCGTTTTTTGCGACGAATAGAGATTGTTTTATTGACGGATACCATGTAGGTAACTCATATTATATTTACTTAATCCAAATCTTTTTAAAGTCTGATGGATAGGCATTTCTGGTTTAGCTCGTTCCATCGTCGGCCTCGTCTTTCCTGCACGCCTAGGTACTGGCCAAGAGCAAACCCATTATTAATAATTAATAAAATAATTAATAATAATAATTAAAAACATGCCAGTCATTAGACTCACGTACATAAGAAGTGAAAATATATGGTATTAAGGTAAGCTGACATGACGAGTTCAATGATTTTTTCCCATCTCAAAAATGCCCAACGCGCCTAAAGAAGTTTTCACTCCAAAAAAAAATCATCACCGTGAAAGGAAACAGGACCAAAATTTATTCACTACCCAGAATTTATTTATGGTTAAAATTATACTATTTTTATAAAGCTTTATTATAATGTTCAAACAGTACTGTTTAAGCTAACTAGGTTTACGCCTTCATAATAGCCTCATTAGTAACAATTTCGGTCTCCTTAATGTACCAATTCATCGCACTTAATATGCGAATAAACCCCTTATTTAACACATAGATCACAAACTTTATAGTGATTGATCTCGTTTAGTGGAAGTAAAACACAAGTTAAGCATCTTACTACCACTAAACGAGATCAAGAAGTAAGTTAGGAACACTCACTCACTCAAACAATTACCACTACTGATAATGGAGAAGTTTCTTGATGTTGTTAATAGTATATTTAACGTAATGTAATTAAAATATAGAACAAAACTAATAAATCACTGAAAATGTTTTTGAAATCCATCAATAAATGATTGAGAAATAGATTATTTGAGTTTACTTGTTTTAGCGCGGAACGACTCGCCTGTGACGTCATTTGACCTATTCGCGATCGTTGCACCACACTTATTAGTTTGACTTATTAGTTCGTCGTCTAGGTTACGTGACGTCACACGATTGATCGAAGCGTCCGATCTTAGCAATGAATAAGTACAGTGCTATAACTTATTCATTTCTAAAGATATTTAAATAATTCTCACACAATTTTTGTTTCATTTTACTAAATTATTATAATTGATCCATTAAAAAAATTGAAACTTCTTAATTATTGAATTAAATTAATAATTAAAATAATTGGAATCAATGTACAACTGTAAAAATAAACTTTATATGACTAATTTAATTTTAATGTAAAAAGAATTTTATTTAATCTATCAGAAAAAAATAATAATAACCTAAGTAATTCTTCATAGCTCGATGTTAAGCTTCCTCATAAGGTCAATAGAGACCTCGTTTCAGCGCATTATGTCATCGCAATGCGCCATAAGCTATAGTAATCACTATATTTATTGTTAATTTCCATTAGATACGTAAAATATAAGCGCAATTAAATCAACTAACAAAAATGGCATTAACTGTAACGGTTTAACTAATCAAAGGTGAAAACTACATTCCTACCAATAGATCACCAAGTGAATGAACCACTGTGGGTTGATGCTGCAACAGGAGCTACGGTTCAATAAATATTGTATTAGTTTAAAAACTAACATAAACTTAGAAACTAATTGAAAATAAATATTCTATAATCAAGAGTTGATTTTTTGAAATTCGTGTTAAAAGTAATAATAATTTTTGATTATTTATCTATACTAATATTCTAAAGAGAAGATTTGTATGTTTGTAACGAATAAACTCAATAACTACTGGACCGATTTTGAAAATTCTTTCACCTATAGAAAGCTATATTATCAGTGAGTAACACAGGCTATATTTGCACGGGCGAAGCCGCGTGCAACAGCTACTATACCATAAAGCAGTACTTGGGCCGGATCTAATTTCGACATTGTACCAAAATTTTGTAGTCACTCATAGAAGACCACTATAAAATTTAAATTGGATAAAACTATGTGTAGGCTGTTTATTTCACAGTGCAGATTATGATATGCTAAAGAAATGTCTTTTGGTATTTACTTAATAAAATATGTAATATGCCTTTATAATTATAGTACAGTAAAGTATAGCTTAGTATTAGTTTGCTTTTCGAAATCACTGGATCAGCTGATCCAGCTGCCATATCTCTCTGAAAAGGATATCAGAAAGAGTTAAACTAAAATATTTTCATATTTGCTTCACCACGCATGCTGACTTATATTTATCATCCTTAAATGATATGAAAATTTTCTATTTAAGCTTTACCTTTTACTCTAACAAAAAAAACCTTCCAACGCAACCGTTGCGTTCCAGAATCACCCCAGGCTCTAATAGTTTGCGCGGATTGTTAGAATTTCCACAGAACAATGTTATATCGATCGATATACCGTTTTTAACGTGGCAAGCTCCTTTTGAAGCAAGCTAGAATTCCACTAGCGAGCACGAGAGCAATGAAAATCATACATCACGAAGACATACGAGCGAACGTGATCACATTTGTACGAAGTTTGTCAACTACGCCGATACCATTCGAGTAAAACCGAATGTTACCGATACACATCTGCGCCGGCGTTATGCGAATGCTCATGCCGCATGACATAGATAATCTGCACCTCCCGCTGAGCTAGCACACGATATTATATAGCCAACTTAATAAATGCCTATTAAAATAAATTGTTTGGCATTGTTGGCTTCCGAGTCGCGTGCTCCCATAGCTTTGATTGCATACCTTATATTAGCGATCTACGATAAAATATGCTAGCTAATTTATGTCGCTGCCTATGAATATAAAGAGATTATCGCACGACCGTTTTATTGAGCCCGCAATTAGTCAATGAATTATGTGTATGAATAATATAGATCTTTGAAGATTTGATTTAATTCATTGTAAGTATAGTTTGGAAGTATTCGGTATATGTTAACCGCAGATTCATGGCTGTTAGATAAAACGCAAAGGAAATTATTTGTTACTTAGATAATATTGTTGGTTTGAGGAACATACTCAGACTTTTTCTGGTAAATAAGTACTTATAAATATCATTGCCGAGGTGATTTGAGATTTGATACCATAACTATTCTCATCTAGTACTATAATAACACAGACTGTTTTTAGTTCTTTCATCATCTAGTCCTACCACTGTCCCTCCTACTGCACTTGCATGTCGTTACTCTACTAAGTGGACTAATTCTGCATAAGAAAAAAATCGGAATCGACAGATAGTGCAATTCAATATCAATCTACGTTCCCGAATTGGTGACAATTATATTACGGTCAGTGATAAGGTTCATCATCTCAGCCGCAGGACGTTCACTGTTGGACATAGTCCCCCATTATTAATTTCATTGGTCTTCTTGAAATAAGTGGCTCTTTTTTATAATGGACCATAATGGGCATTGGGATAGGGAAATGGGCTCTGGCATCTCTTACTCACTCAGCGAAAGACAACAGCACACACTGCTTTTTCACGGTGGTCTCCTGTAAGGGGGTGGGGTTAATGCCGTGAAGTGGGCTGCCCAAATGAAAGCGACACGCAGTGTGTGCCAGTGTGTGCCGTGCCACTATTTATTTTTTTAATATCTCAACGCGGACGAAGCCGCGGGCAGTTGTAATTATAAATTTCTAATAGCCGTATAGTACCGAGTTGGCATGGCAGCAATTTCATAAAGGCAAACGATTCCGCCCAAGGCTCTCTCTAGTGGATCAATCAGATTAAAATATATTCCGACTAGCTCGACAAAGCCCTTAACATAATATCGTTACATTGAAGCTCTCCTCTTTAACAAGACACAAGCGAACACTGTGCTCCACCGTGCTAATAAACAAATCTAAATGCGAACTAGGAATTTAGTGGTGTTTCAGTTGGAAAACCACCTATGTTTAGCAATTATGTTAAAGCCATAAAGCGGCAATTTAAATGTGAGCTTTGATATCTATAGTGGCAACCGAAGTGGGAGGTCTCCGTTTAAATTGGTGTTTTAAGGAGCGGTGTTAGTGGCGAAATGGGATAGGGTACCTGTCATTCAGAAAAATGTTTTCTGAATGAAAGGTTTTTTAGAATCATTTTATTTATTTATTTATTTATTTATTTATGAACATAAACCCTACAGCAAAACAAAATAACATACAATAGACACAGTATTATTACTTACATTGCCAGTTACAGGGTTTCATTATGTAGGACTTAAAAAACTTTAAAATTTATTACCTAAGTTAGTTACTAATTATCTTAAATCTAAAATCTAAACAATGGGGGAGGGACCTGGGGTATTTGTGTGTGTGTGTGTGTGTGTGTGTGTGTTCGTGTGTGTGCGCGGTTCTATTTATTTCTCCTTTAGTACATTCACGATGCTGCGCTTAAAAGATATTTTTGGGAGGTGGAAAATGTCCAAGTGTGTGAACTTATCATTGTAGGTTGTGGGTAATCTATGGTATACAGAATTACGGTCGTAATTAGTTCGAGATAGCGGAACGTGGAACAAGTCGTTGATCTTTTTTATAAATAAAAAAAAATCAACGACTGGCAAAAATATATTATGACTAATTATGACCAATAAATATTAAATAAACACCTATGAAAAAAAGGTCAAATTCGTCAAAAAATTAATATGCTTTCAAGGTTTGCACACTGGATACGGTCTAGCTAGATTGTATACAGTTTTTGTACGTTGAATGCGAATGTGGCCACAATAAATACAGGGCGATGGTGCTTATTCACGCTTCCTAACAATGCGTACGGTAAACTTAGTAAGGGGCTTTATATATTTTGTTTTATGATCATCCTCTATGTGGAGTGCAGTGGGAGGTAAACATATCTCAGAATATATAATATATTCTCTTCTCAGGTCATATACAGATGTTCTAAATTTTTAATTGTTTATGGACCTACTCAATTTATATTGTAGATTTACTTATAGGTGTGGATAAAAATTTAAAATTTAAAAATAATATTTCTTAACTATTATCATAAGACTTTTTCTCTTCTCTTCTCGTAGTGCCATCTCCTATCGGAGGTCGGCTATCATCATGGCTATCTTAACCTATAAGACTTATTTATCTAATTTATACAAAAAACATAAAACTAAGTCAAAAAAGTCTTTAATCAATTGCTTTCGGTAATTAATTGAAATGATTTATAATCTGATTTTAACAGTTTTTGAATTTTAAATTTTTTTTTAGGTTAAAAGTCAATATTTGAGAGAATATTGTAATACAGTAATCTCTCTGCACATACATGTCGTCTAGCTCACTATTAGCGGGCAGGCTAATAGTTCATTTGTATGTAGATGGATATTTAAAACTTTTATGGCGTATAGCATAGAATATTACGAGGGGATAAGGGAATGGGCTCTGAAATTCCTTATTTATCCACCGCAACAGAACATCACAAATGTTATTTCATAGTGGTCTCCTTTAAGATGGTGGTTACTGTCGCAGATGGTGGTTACCCGGGTTGCCTACATTAAGATATAATAAAGTTTGAACATGCCCATTGAAACATCACTGCTATATTTTATGGCGAAACATGACTGTGAATATCTGCTAAGTATGCGTGGAACTTGTTCAATATCCGATTATTTTCGAAAATATTCTCAGCGCGGTTTCCATAACTTTCACACAACGGATCGAGTGGGTGTGAATTTACTTACATCCGTCACTAGAGGAGATAATGTGCAAGAAACAATTGCGAATAAATTTTTATTGTTGTAGCTGGACTTAAGTGTTCTTGGTTAACATTATTCTGTCCAGCTGACAATTTCTTAGCTGACAATGTTTTTGTAAACTGCTGTTGAGGGACTGTGTTCTTTTGAAGTGTCATAAAGGGGTTTTCTCGCTTGATATTAACCTAACACTACTTAAAGAATACTTAAGAAAATCTGAAGGTGCAAGGTCAAGGCTATATGGTGGATGCTTTAACACTTCCCTACCAAGCTCTCTAAATATCTGCTGAGTGGCTAAAGATGGCGTAATAATGATTAACAACACCTTTTCGTATTTATCTATTTATTTATTTATTTTTCAAAAGGTACACCAACAGCACAAACAAAAAACTTACAATAGGTATAGGTAACACAAGGCAATCTTAAGGCATACACAAATAAACTACAAATTAGAAATTGAGACGAACGATAACATACGCATAGCAACTAAACAATAATTATTATAATTGAAACTTAACTTAAATTATAATAAAACAAAACAATAACAAACAGTACAGCCGTCAATTTACGCTTAACTTATTATTAAATATATCAATATCAGCACCCAGCCCGCCGAACAACATGTTGAGGTTCTTACTAGCCCACCAAAGAAAGCTATTCTGCCGATAATTAGGACAAGCAATTGAGATTAAAATCGGGTTGTATGACCTAATAGATCTAGTGGGTACATTAAAAATAATCAACGAGAGAATATCAGGGCAGTCCACACGACTATTGATAACATTAATTTGATAGGAAATATCAGATATTTCACGGCGTATATTAAGGGGTATAAAATGATAATGCTTACGAGTACAACGGTAGTCATTAGAGTTATAAGGTTGATACAATCTATAGCATAGGAATTTAACAAACCTTCTCTGAACCCTATCAAGCTTGTCAATATGTATTCGATAACAGGGATTCTAAATCTGCAATGCATATTCCAGTCAGTATACTTCGTACAAAAAATACTGCGTATAAAATTCCAGTATACTTCGTATAACATTTTCAGGACTTTAGCCCTAGTAAGCTCAGCAGTATTCCGCATTACAAACCCTAACGCTTTAGTTGCACTCGAAATAATCTGGTCTATATGCAGACTGAAATGCAATTTGTAATCGTGAAAAAAACCTGAATCCTTCATTTCCGATTGAGATTGAACAACCAATTCTTGAAACAATCCATAAATAAAAGTTTTTTTTATTTAGATTAGTAGCAAATGGGTTATATGATTTACAATAGAGATTTTTATTAAGCAAGACGAAATTCTATCAATTCCTATGATTGAATATTAAATTGAAATATAATTAAGACGTAGCCAGTGTAAATAATAAAAGGCAGTCGTCAATCAGACTAGCACTCATCACAAGCTCCCATAGAATTACCACAAGCCGTTAGTGTTATAGTATTTACGTAATATCTAGTATTAAAACCAGCTTACGCCTGACCGGGTGTAATAAAAATGTAATGGGTGCGCATAATTTTTTAATGAATGGTTTAGTAAAGAGAAAATCATTCATGTCGCAATGTCTGCTTGCATTTATGCGTTTTTACGCCCATTAGGATGTTTATTACTGTACGATTCAATGTAAGAATTAAGAAAATATATGCTATGTTAATTTTACCACCCTAAGGTCGCTCAGAGTGCTATCCAGCAAGGTGTAGGTACTCAGAGATTCTATGGTGGATAGGATCAAACAATCTGAAATTCGCCGAAAAACCAAGGTTGTCGACATAGCCAAGACAGTTAGCAAGTTGAAGTGGCAATGGGTCGGTTACATCTGAGATATTGGTCACTGAGATATTGGTTTGTTTGGATTTTTAGAATATAATATCAGACAGGATCTAGATTCACCCAATTACATCGATGAAGCGACTATTCTTATTCTTCTTAATGTGCCGCTACTCAACGAAAATTGGCCACCTTCGCCGCTAACTTAACCTTTTAAGCTGCTACACGAAAGAGATGGCGAGTGCTTATAGCAAGCAATTCACTTAGCTCTCTTAAATTCTTCAGCTAGGATGCCTTTCTTCTGTTTCTACTATATTTACCATGTATTTTTCATTGCTTCACTAGTTGAAATATACGATTCTTTTGCCCCTCATCACGTGTCCAAAATACTGCAGTTTCCTCTCCTTTATCGTTCTTTGCACTTATATCCCCTTTCTTATGACTTCGACTTGACATCTGTTATCCTCTGCACCAGTAATACGCCAGTTATGCGCCTTTATTCATTTTGAATGCTTCTAATTTCGAGCTCAATGCTCAAGTTAGCTTCCAACTCTCCATGTAGTAAAATAAAACACTATAAAGACACAAAAGCGGACTACAACTATTTAACTATTTATATCAATTCATTTATGTTTGAAGCTCTCTGCAAAATTAAAAACATAAATTGTAAAAAATGCCAAGTCTCGCAACGCAGTTCATCCACTACAAAAAGTTGTGAGATTTCATGTAAAACCAAGTCTCAGTTAGTGTCCTTTGGAAGTACCTATTCAACAACTTTGTCAAAAAATTATAGTAACATTAGATAATATATATTTATTTCTATAATAATTATTAGTCATTATAATTATAATGACTTTGCAAATATAGGTACGGCAAAATGTCTAATTATAAAAGAATAATCTACTATTTAAGAAAAGTATTTAATTAGTAGAAAATTTTGCAAAATTAGTAGACGTCTAAAATTTATTCTATAAAGTGTATTATTATAAATGTAATATCGACGCTATTTAAACGAAGCGTAATAGCGGCTAAATGGGTTTATTTCCGCAACAGTATTTCCTAACAAGGAAGGCCATAGCGAACATCAAATGAAAGGGGCAGGTTATAACTCTGAGATTATAAGTTATGGCCATAGTGAATGCGGTTTGAATGTTTCGATGTAAACATGTAACAATTTGCGAGCATTTACCTCTTCGCTACCCGCACGCCTATGGTGCTTCCACTACTAGCCTGCGGGTGTGACCATATAATTACGCAGAGAGCAAAGTGTCAGAGCGGCAGCGATATGTGCGAATATGTCAGTGTGTAATGCGAGTTTTACTCGATCAAACGCATCACGTTAGCCACTAGGTGGCGCTGCTTCATTCCCATACAAATTTACGTTTACGCGTTCGATGCGTTTGATCAAGTAACACTCGCACTCTGAACATCATAAGTAATTTTAAGGTTACATTGATTTAGAAAGCGGTTTTTACAACAATATTTCGAGTTAAGTACATAGAATACAAATATAAAACTAAAGACTAGCTTATAAATAAAAAAAGCTTAACAAACATTTCTTAAATTTAAGTTTTAAGCTCGTCAATAGCTAAAAAATTGATTCTGAAACCTGAATTAAGAAACATAATAAAGTATAAAATAATATACTTATTATAAAACTCATAAATTTGTAAATCGTGCAAGAGAAATTGTGTCCAGGTAACAAGGTGGCTGCATTAATTCATTCAATTTCAATGCTTAAGGTTGTATTAAGCTTTTTTGAATAAATAAATGAAAAATCTATGGAATCTATGGAATGCCAGATTTGTTTCAAATCCGCCATAGCTTTCGCTTAGCTCCGCTTCCGCTAACTCTAGCTTAAAAAACTTCACCCGTAAATTTATTACTATGTGTGTACAGCATCCCCATTATACCGATGGTGGTGCAGCAAACACCTGACGATTTGTGACCATTTGTGTCGACCGATTCCGATTATACTTTTATAATGAACATGTTACCAATGCTGAGGCTTTCTTAATAGAAGCACCGTATGTTTATATTAAGAAAATCACGCATGTATGTAACTTAGGAATGAAGACGTTATAGTCAAAATCTACATTCCTATATTAGCTAAGTAGTAGTTTAAGAGTTTATTATTCTTTATTAGTTTATTGTTCTTTTTAATGTTTTAGTAAATAATTTTCGTTTAGTACTCTAACGTTTTCTTCAAATTTTATTGGAGAAAGCTTTTAAAAAAAATCAAAGACTTTTTCGTGATAAAGTTAGCAGGCAGGCTGTCGGTCAACTTTATGGAAGCTGAATACCATTGCCTGTTAACACAACCAACGCCATAGGTGCTACAATTGCTTAGCTGACCTTAGTATGATGAAGATAAGGGATTAGGAGGGAATAGGGAAATAGGCTCTGATATCTCTTACCGAAAAAACAGCACACATGTTGTTATTTCACGTGTTTTTGCCGCTCTTGTTTTTTAACGTTGGGAAATCCTCTTGGATACCCAGCAGTATAGGGGACACAGCGGGGTTATGCCGGATTCGTACCGGCTCAAACCCAGCCACTACCAAGTAATGTGTTTAATAGTTTAAGGCCAGGCCCTATGAAACTAAGGGAACTTTAAATAAATGTGCTGAGTCAACCACATATCTGATCAATGTGGAATTTACATATATATATTTTGAGACCTTTATCTGTAGATTATCAAGTCAGAAACATAATTAGGTGATTTTCATTCGATACATTTTTTGATCGAAATCGGCGCCTTTTCCGGAGAATATTACATTTTTCTACTAAACGGCTTGAGTTATATCGCCAAAAAACTGTTCGTAGCAAGGAAACATTGTTTACCAGTGATTGTCAAAATAAAATAAACTTAGGTTTATTTTTACTCCTATAATTAACGAAAACAATTTTGAGACTTACGTTGTTTAGTTCCGAGCTAGTGCATACCAAATCATGCTTCAAATAATGTACGCAATATTCAACCTTACGTAAGCTGTATCTTGCGATATATTAAAAAAAATCCTAGAGAGCCGCCGAGCAACTTGTAACTCTCGGGTGGCGGGACGTGGGCGGAGCGAGCGTAGGAATTTTTTTCGTGGGGCCTGCTCTTAAATAGTCGTTGTGAACCGACTACGATTCATATTTATGATTTTAAATGATTTCGAGCATAGGCCATTTTTAGTGAAAATGACTGTGATTGCCTGCAGATTAGATTAGATGGGTTTTCACAATCATTTTAAGGCTAACAAATTATGAAATTAATTTACTAGGTAATTAGAAATTTGAAAAATTCGAAATGAACATAATCATATAGAGGATATAATAAAAAATGTTTCCAAATTGTTTTTTGTTTTGTACCAAAATAAGAATAATAAATATAGAAAAACAAAAAAAAAAACAGTTTACAATTAATTGCGAAAACCCAGTGAACTGTTTTGTTCTTTACCTATTTATTTGATGCTATGCAACCTATCTTTAGTATGTTATTCAAAATTCAATTGTCATTTTCCAAAATTAAGTCTAGCGAAGACTATTACAAGTATTGCTTATACTTATCTACAAGCAAATTCAAGCTTAAAAGATTAGGCATTAGGTCGAAAATTCAATGAAGCTATTTTTAGTTCAATGATGCTACACTCTCATGACAATGTGGGGTCGTCCGTCCGATGGATAACGAACGATTTGACTAGGCGATATAGTATTCGTTTACTAGTATATTCGATTGTCGGAGGATCGAGATGTTCTCTTTGTGAGGCCGCGCATTACACGACACTGAACTTAGTCAAAGTTTAGATGGAATTAGAAATGGCTTCAATATTATATTTATACTAATATCTTAATTTTAAAAAAATAATGGAAAATTGTTATAAATTTAATGTTGGCAGGCAGGCTGACGTATACTTGAACGTAGTGGCTACATTCGCCCATTAACACAAGTAACACCATAAGAATTACAAATGAGATATCAACTTGGATAGCATAAAATAAGAGGGATAATCAGGCGGGATAGGGAAGGGGATTTTTATCCCTTACCCAGATCAAAGTTGTGGCTGGGCAGGCACGCTGCATTGGGCAGTCATTAACTGGGAATGTTCTTATAGAAGATCACTGTAAAATAACAACCCAATCATTACATTACATACTTACATGCAATTTTTTTCTGAAAATCTTTATACATAAAAATTTCAAGTTGGTTTGTATATGCCTTAAAAACTCGAGAATGGGTAGATCGATTTTAATTCGGTTTTCACACATGAAAAGATAGAAAAACGGGGAAGATTTTTATGTGAAAAAAATTGCACCCGAGCGTAGCTGGGAGCAGGTATCTAGTTATATATAAAAACCTTTATTGTCATTTATGAAAATCCGTTCACTAGTTTTTGAGATTATCGCTAACTTACAGACATATATATAGATGTGTTGAGAGTAATAAACGTGCATAATTAATAATTATTATTATATGCAGATTTTCTAATGTAACAAAATATTTTCTTAAAATTAGTTGCCAATGTTATTCTCATCTCGAGTGTCTACGATCGTCGATACCTACAAGGCAAAGCTATAAATACGTTTGGTATTGCACGCACAACAATTAAATTATCATAGGGAAGTCACTGCACGCGACCGTTGAGTTAAGGGACGGATGAAATGCCGGACAATATAGCGAACTAGTGTAACTCTAATACTTGATATTTCTGAATCTTGCTTTTAGGTACCGTTATACTGTTTTCAAATAAAGTTTAGAACTAATTCAATCATCTAGTGTTACTTATGTATGTTGCTATTCCTAGCAACTTATTACCTTCCATGTATGGTAATGCATAAAAATATTATAGCATATATTTATCCTTGTCTACTTTTTTCTCTTTAAACTCAACATATATATATATATAGAAAACAAAAATTAGCGGGTTCAAATAGAAAAAATAAACTTTTCAGTTTTATTATGTTATTCAACTTCTTATATCAATTCATAATTTGAGGAAATAACACCGCTTACACAAGATAACCGTTCACACTTTTTGTTAGTAGGTAAGAGATGCCAATGTCAAATTTGGCTCCTAATCCAGAGATTAGATTAGGACAAGAATTCTAGTTAAGTCGGCAAAACACTTACAGCAACTGTGGCGTTGCTCGTATTAAAAGATGATGGTTGAAACTTATGCAAATAATTGATAATATGTTACTTATATAAGTTTCGCGCGAGGTCTCCTCTCCGTGTGGTACACGTCAATTACTAGAGTTATTGCAGCGGTGGATCGTGAGCGGCGGCTGTGTCGCAGACATCGGCATGCATGTAAGGTGCACCGTACATTTGCCCCACCACTGACGAATTCTTGCCATATTACCCACCAACCTTACCTTTATCCTCTTCAAAAGACAGTTTTATATTTATATATTTATAAAAGTATCATTATGAAATCTTGATTAATTTCTTTTTAAAAGAAGAAATCTCAAAGCTGGATGCCTTGCTGCTGCTGGACACGGGTCTACCCCGTACCCCCCAATGGGACCGGTCAGAAGCAGCTTAGATCCACCATGGACCCGTGGCCTTCATAAGGTCGTCCATATAAATTGTAGGAAGACATCCTACGCTGCGCTTGCCGAGAATCCTCAGCCCCAGCGGCCGTCGGCTCTCCATACCATGTGTACTAGCCACTGCCACTCTAACTTACTGATCAGACATAATTTCACAAATTATTTCATATATTCCGGATAATTGTGGATAAATAATTTCACAAATATACTGACACGTAACAGTTTCAATCTTCACTTTTTTTGAATTTCTCTCGGAGAATTCTGTCCTATCCTGTCACCCTGAATTATTGATGTCACTAAGTAGCTTCGGACAGGCAGAATATTCCCAATGAAGAAACACTGTCACCGACAGCAGACTTTCCAGTGGTAGTACAAGGTAATACAGTAGCATAGGCCAGGTTACGTAGCTAGCAGAATCAATTATCGTTAAGAAAGCTTCACGGACCCCCCCAGAATTTCTATTAATTGTATACCGCCTCCAAGTGTAGAATATAGTGATCAGTTCGGTGTGTATTCACATATAATATTAAAACAGTTCGTCTGGCTTCGAATCTTTAGCCTGAGGCTTTCGCATCGTAACCTTAAAATTTTATTGTTATGTCTTAGCCTTCAAGGCCTACAGGGCTTGGGAATTTGTATGTATTGCGTGAACATAATTTTCAAGTGTCGTACGTGAACATGATTTCGATGGAAACAATTTCGAATTGAATTTTGGTATTTTGAACCGTTAGTGTGAAAGGAGGTCTTCCAACTTATGCATGTACTCCTAGTAAGTGTGAGCATAGACAATATGGAAAGAGTTAATGTTTGCAATTTCAAGAATCTCTATAAATTAAAAATAAGTTTATTAAAGTTCATATAAGATGTACTTCGGAGAGAGTGCTCAGGAGCTGAATGAGCTCATACCGCCTTCCCCTTTCTTCCATCGGACATACAGACGTACGGCTGGTTACTATCCTCATTTTGTCGAAATCCCTCTTTTGTAACATTCTTTTGGCGTCTGCATTTCCGAGCTGGGTGAGCTCGCTCCACCATAGGCCTCATCTTCGCTACACAGCTGAATGTTAGCCAAGTGCAAACCCATCACTAATAAATAAAAACAAATCGAACTGTTTTTCGATGCAACATTTTGTTTTGATTTCTTCTTTTTGATTCTAAATGTATTGGAATTAAAAAAAAAATACAGAAATTACCGGTGGTAAGGTATGTGATGCCATATCAGGTCATTATCAGGTCGTTGGTCCACCTTGTCGGTGGACGTCCTCCGGTGCGCCAGTCCTAGCGGCCGTCGGCTCTCCCACTGCCACTTCAACTTACTTATCCACCGGGTTATGTCGGTAAGTTTCGTTCGTCTACGGATCTCCCCATTCCTGATTCGATCTCGCAGTGTGACGTTGAGTTTTCTTACGAGGCCCATTATTGTTAAAGGCCACGCCATATTTCATCACTGGCAACACACCTTCGAATTTTTTGTTTCAAGGTACTGAAGAATTTTGGACGAGAAGATATCTCAGAGCTTCCCGAACGCTGCCACTCGAAGTTGACTCTTTGACCCATGTTCGATTACTTCTATAAAACTTTTAATAAATTAAAACATTAAAACTTTATATACTTACACAATTTTCTTATGTTATTTTCACAAATAGAAAATTTAATTACTTACCTAATGTTTTAAAGCATAAAACCAAGTATATTGATGATTACGATATTTTGATAATAAATTTTATAATTCTGACTTTATTGACAATTTATATTCGAGTTTATGATATCCCTACTCGATATTAATATTTCAATTAGAAAATACATAACTAAGTTTTTACGATTTATATAAAACTATATTACACGAGATGCAAACACATTCAGTAGTAATGAAAAACACAGTAAAATATAACAGTTAATACAATTTCACTATTGATTATAATATTATAGCATTCCAACAAATGAGAAAATTAAAAAAAAAACATAATTTTTCACCCTTCCCAAAAACCTGCTTTTATAAAGATGGCGGTGACGAATTCGTAACAAAAATAGAATTTTTCATTAAATTATATCCACAAACTATCCTCGTTTATCGCTTTTCATTAGTTAAAACCGTATCAAAATCAGTTGGGTGGTTTTGCAAAGATATATTATTTCGATGGGTGGTTTGGAAAAAATGTTGTCAAGAAACGGACAGAGGTGGAGGGGGAATATAAATTAAATTACAGAGACTAAAAAAAATATAAATACTATAAGTGCCCGAACTTAATGTATCTAATCTGTAATAAAAAAATAAAAAAAAATTGATATTGAAAAGAAAACGTTTTTGAACACCGTTGTATCGTTACCATTACTTTCCTAAATTCACTGATCGTTTCCTGAACAAATACTGATTTATGTTTGAAACGTATAATTTCAGTTGAGTGTTCTCCAATAGAACGGCGTAATAACATCAATAAACTATATAAAAACAAACACCACATCAATATGGCGATCCGTTAGCTGGACATAATCTGACACCGGAGCACACAGCTCTATGGATTTATGTCCTGGTACAAGTTACAAGAGATGATAATGGCTCCTTTCATTGTTGGTTTTGAGGCTAATATCTTGATCCGTCAAGAGTAAAATATGGGCAGTTAATTTCCAAATTTTTTAATTTTTTTAAATTTTTCAGTTCTTAAGAACTCAGAAAAATACTCAGATTTCCAAGAAAATTTGAAAAAAAAAATGCCGTATTTGTCCAGCCGTTCCCAAGGTTTGCGCTTAGCAACATATATATAGCGTTCGTTTTTTATTTATACTAGCGGCCCGCTCCCAGCTTCGCCCGAGGTCCTTTTTTTTACGTAAAAACCTTCCCTGGTTATCCCTCTATCCATGAGTGAAAACAGAATTAAAATCGGTCCACCCGTTCTCGAGTTTTGCGCTTAGCAACACGTTTAGGGATTCATTTTTATATTATAGTTTAGCTCTAATTATAATAGTACCACTGACAAATTATAAATATTAAATGTGGTAATCAGTTGTTCGTATTCATGTTTTAATTTAGTTATATTTAAATTTCACATTTTCATTTTAGACCAAATACTAGTCGGTTATCCTTTAAGCAATATTTAAGTATACATTGAGCCCAGTCTAATGAATTGCACCAAAGGTTTAATCTTAGATAATCGTTTGCGTTATCTAGCGATTGTGCGGCCGCCCCTCAATCCCGGAGCCCACAATTTGAGGCGATAAAACACAAGGCCGAATCTATCGGAACTGGGGAAACTATGGAGACAAAGGGGAATCGAATCGCTCTCTAATATCTATTTTTAAATAAAATTAATGTCTTCGACTTCCACGGAATTGAACTTACAGCATTATTTCTAATGATTTATCATGTAAACATTTATATTATGAACAAAAAAAGTCACTCCAAATGTCTGAACATAAAAGTTTAGGTATAAATACAACATAAAAAAATATATCTATTAAAACATTTATCTAGCAAAAAAGCGAAGCAAAAATCTTCTAAATTTATATGAAGTTAACGTTTTTAACATATTTAGGTTATTATAAAGTTTGACTGCCATACAATAAGCATTATTTTAACAAAGTTGTAAACGTTTTATTGGTTTAAACAAATTATTTTGTTGGTGACTAGTTTGACTAGTTTGTCCCTCGGGAACAATACTTTTTTCTGGAGGAAAGGTAACCCTAGGTAATTGTATGATGATCAGTAGAGTAGTTAAGGCGTGAAAGTGTAACAAACAAACTCACTTTCGCATTGAAAATATTATTATGATGACTGCTATTTTTGCAGAATAAGCACTATTTTTAATGCGCTGGAAAAAAAAGGAAAAAGTATTCATAATATGGTGGTAACGAGTTAATGGACTACTCGCCCAAATGGGCGAGTTAACACGTTAAATCTTCTCAAATTGAAATTTTAAGGGGAAAGTTTTAATTCACGTTCCACACAATTGGAAATAAATAAACACGTACGGAACTTATCTTTGAAAATGCCTTGCATGTGTCCTCACATTGTTGAACGCCTTCGAGCATGAATGGCTATACAGGCACAATGATCGTATAAATTAGCCAATCGCTTATTGCAACGTCCATTTCCTCGGCGTCGATGTCTCAATGAGAAATCCGTGCTATAAAAACGGTTCAGTGTGTGAAAAGGGTATTTAACAAAACACTTGTTACTTAAAAGTGACAGTTCATTTAAGTGCGACTAAGCTGTTACCATAGAGACCACCGTGAAATATAAGCAAGTAAGCTATTGTATTTCTGTGCATTTGTAAGGGATGCATTTATCTGTCCCCTCTTTTTTAATCATCTCTTATTATCTTATATATAAATATCTTAAATATCTTCACACGTTCCACACAGCACCATATAGTTCCACACTAAGCAACTAATGCTTGTATTATGGACACCAGACAGTTGATATTTAAGATACTTTTTTTTACTATTTTATTTAAAATACATAGATTGCTTTTTTTGTAAATACATAAATTATAAATACAAAGATCCATGACTCAGGTACAAAGGCAAATGTTAACACATATAAACATTTGCCCCTAGCGGGATTCGAACCCGCGACTGTTTGGCTAGGGCTAGGGTTACTAGCCACTAGACCAAGCGTGTCGTCAACAGTAAGGGAAGTTGTGTTTTAATCCAGAACGTAGACTATCTGTGTGCTATTTCATGCTAAATCCATTCATCTCTTTTTGAGGAATGAGGGACGAATATAATAAACGAAGTAAATAAGTAAGAATAAGAAATTAATAATTTAATAAATTAAATATAATTAAGTATTTATCAATCCCAAGCACTTTTTAATAAACAGTCAAACACGTTTCCAAATTAAGAGTCAGTTTTTTTGCAGTCATAAATTGGGTAGGCGGCAATGCCGCGAATTAAAGCCTGGTATAAACGGGGTCAGTAACAAGGCAGTACAGTAACCCAGTTCAGCGCTGACTTGCTACTGGGCTTGTATAGACACTAGTTTCAAGTCAGTCCAGTGCTGACTTAGCGCTCTCAAGTCAGTCCAGTTGATTAGCCTGCCTGTCGATTTTCGGGCCCAGTAGCTTCCCCCACCTACATTTTTAAGCAATAATGTCACGTAAATTAAATGACTTACTGGCGATCCCGTCCACATTATAACAGTAACTGGGTTCGAAAATTTGAGTCACTGGGTCCAGTCACTGACCCCGTCTATATCAGGCTTAAAATCATGCAAAAAAATGCCATATGTTATCTTTCGGCGAGTGAGTAAGGAATGCCAGAGCCTACTTCTCTATCCTCTCCTAATGCCTTATCCTTTATCCTATTAAGGTGAGCAGATTTAATAGCCTTGCTTGTATTAATTAATTGTATTAGTAGCCACCTACCACAAATGGAACGTCAGCCTGCATAGCGACCTTTATATAAAAATATAGTTTATTAATTAGAGAATTGTATAAAATAATATGCTATAACCACCTCTTTTATAATATTGTTCGTTCAGTAAACTAACAGTAAATTTTAATAAAACATGTATTATGTATGTAGAAGTGAAAGGACGTAACCGCCTTTCATCTGTCAGCAGCGGAACGTACAATGAAGCATCATTGATTTACCGGCCGATTGAATACGTAACTACGGAATGAGTTCACAATATATGGCCCAGTGGGGAGATTTATTGAGTGGTATCCTATGATGTTTCGAAGTGTGCTCGGTTGGTATTTACTGTTCAGTGATTGTCATAAGGAACAAGAAATATGGGAGTTTGAAAACTCCTATATTTCTTGTTAGGATTAGAGGTTGAAAATAGGCGTAATACCCCTATGCCCCTATTACGTTACCTCCCCTTACCTGTCTTCTTACCTCATGGAATTCGGCAGAGCACTAGCATTCATATATCTAGGTAATATATTTATTTAATATAATCATATATTTTGTTTATAGGATTTTTCTTTATACAATATTTTCTTTAGAATATATGGATACATCTTTTTTTTTAATAGAGATGGGTTTGCTCTTAGCCAGCATCCAGTCGTTGAGCGAAGATGACGCCTATGATGGAGCGAGCTCACCCAGAAGATGCCTATTCACCCGGACTTTGAAAAGATTTTGGTTTATATGAGCTCGGTAACAAAGATGCCGGCAGGTTGTTCTAAACCTTGGCAGTGGTCATTATATAGGATGTTGTTGCTTGGTCCGAAAAGAGGGATTTCGACAAGATGAAGTTGGTAACCAGTTGTACGTTTGACCGAATGTCCGATGGAAGAAAGGGGAAGGCGGTATGAGCTCATGCAGATTCTTAACTACGATACATCTTATAAAAGACACATAGGCGATTTTGCGTCTATGTCTTTTTTATCAGCAATCTTTTAGATTGCTGTAAGTACATGAGTTGAAAGATACTAAATTAGGAACTGATTTATTGCTGTAGTTAGTTAAAATAAAAGAAGTCAAGTCACAAGTACATAACATAATAATTCTAAAGGTTTATAAAAAAAAACACTGTTAAAAAATTGTCTAAATTAATTACATTAATTTCATGTATTGAGGATGTCTATCTGACAGAGTAACCCGTTGATATCTGATCGAGGTAGGTGGGTATTTTTGTGAACATATTCGGTTTGTAGAACTTACTATTCTTCCTTTTTTGGTTTTCGGGAAGAAAATTCCAGATCATGAGGTCTTCACTTGCCGTTGCTGTTGCTGAAAATAAAGTAATTATTAATTTATGTTTTGATTTGTATAAACGATTTCTTAGTTCCGAGTTGTTTAAACTAAAATCTCCTAAAAAGAAATTGTATGAAATATTTTTGTTCATAAGTCACTTTTTTGTGTGAATGTCGTCAAACAGGCTGTCGGTCTACTACATAGGTGGCTACTGCCGCCTGCTGCCTACTATAGGATTGAGGATGTAAGGCATTGGGAAAGGATAGGGAATGGATGCGGGCATGCCTTACTTACTCATCGAAACTCAACAGTACACATGTTGTTATTCACGACGGTCTCCTGTATGAGTGTCTAGTTATGCTACACGGTGTGAATCACTAGTGTGCGAAACACAAATGTGCCCTTTTTTTAAAGTTGCGGAATCCTCTTGGATAGCCAGCAGTGTAGGGAACACTGTAGGGTTATGCCGGATTTGTACTGGCTAAAACCAAACGAATTTCTAACGTGGCCGTTGATTGGCGGGGTCGCGGGGACGTTATGACACGACTTCGGTGCCCC
This sequence comes from Synanthedon andrenaeformis, assembly GCA_936446665.2. NCBI lineage: Eukaryota > Metazoa > Arthropoda > Insecta > Lepidoptera > Sesiidae > Synanthedon > Synanthedon andrenaeformis. The sequence goes on along the minus strand of OW387787.2, from coordinate 10,926,965 downwards.
GCTAAAATTGTAGTAGTGCCCTGGCAATACTAAAAAACTGAGATAAATTTTATTATAAAGGATTTTGACCTTTTTGGGTTGACCCTTGTACTAATTCGGGTGTACTAAATTATTTAGATTATTTAGTTGGAAAATTGTAATTCAAAAAGTATAAAAATAAAACAGTTACCTAAGTACTGACCTTAAATTTCGTCTTTGGTACAAAATTGGTATAATGTATAAGAGACTTAATACATAAGTTCCGAATTAAGATTTAAGTTTTTTTTAATAGTCGGATGTTACTATCATGCCTTCACTTATTCAAGAGTATTTTAATACAATTATGGTATGCGAAAACACGTTGGCTCGCGTCTTGCCTTCAAATTGTTTCTCCGTTAATTTCCATGTAAAAATGGAAACTTGTATGGAGAATTATTCAACCTATTTATAGAGGAAGGCAACACGCTTATCTTCTTTATCGATTTAAAAATCACTTATCCATATTTAGCTTTACTTTAACTCATTATATTAAAAAACGTTGTTTTCGTTTTATTATAATTTCATCTTTATTATAATAAAAGTCATCCGGCTGACTGAAGATTCACTTAATGATGCTGGCTACAAACACTTAAGCTTTACAAGTATATCTAAGCAATAACTTGCTTATTGCACTGCAAGTTGTACATAAATGTGTCAAGGGTAGGTGCTGCAGAGAAGAGGTTATGGGCTTTCGATTATCATAAAAATTTTGATTATCATACACATAACATGGATACAGAAAAGGACAATTATCTTAAAAAAATAAATATAAAAATTCAACGCCTGACAAAAACATATGAGCAATAAAGATTGAATAGATGTTTTAACACCTAAGAAAAATGGACGCAGACGAAATCGCGAGCATAAGTCAGTGATTTATTTAGAAGACTGGACCAATAAATAGCCAATAGTTTACTTATATATTGTTCATTGCCTCAATATATCGAAAAAATAGTAATAACTTGACTTTACTTAAGTTTTTTAAGTATTTAAATTCGCAATGAATTTGAATTCGATAAACTTACCAAGTTTAGTACCATCGGGGCTGAAGACCATTGTCCTAATTTGGTCAAGATCTGCCAAGCCATCATCACCCCAATGGTCTACTACTGTCTCCAAATCTCTTAGCACCAATAAAAGGGATCCGCCTCTTAAATTCACTCTATTTTCTACAACAATATGTATTATTAATATTATTTCTAAATAAATCTGCATCTACTTATTATCTACATGTACATTTATGGCACGATCTATGTGTAGGTAAGTATTAGGGGTTAAAGTATGAAATTGCCGATTTGTACTGAAAAATAAAAATTCGTTTTTTTTTTTAATTTAACATATTATTATCTATACATTGCTGCCATCTAATAGGAAGCTCATTTATGCCTTTGCGATAGAACTCTGGTGATCTAGATTCGACAAACTGTGTGAAAGCATTTTGCACTGCCTCCTGAGAAGAAAACTTTTTATCACGCAGAAAATTGTCCAAATCACGAAAAAAATGGTAGTCCGTTGGAGCAAGGTCTGGCGAATACGGAGGGTGACGAATGGTTTCTAATTGCAGTTCCTGTAGAGTCTGCAGATCAGTCAAATCATGAGGCACCCATTTTTCATATTTTTTTATTTTATTGATTTGACGCAAATGAGTCAATATTGTTGGTAAGGTAACGTTAAACCATGCCGCTAATTCCTGGGTAGTTTGGCTCGGATCGGCTTCCACCATCTCTTTCAAATCATTGTTATTCACCTGTGTGGGCGGTCTTCCACGTGGTTCGTTCTTCAAATCGAAGTTTCCATCACGAAAGCGTTTAAACCAAAATCGCACAGTGCGTTCATTAGCAGTCCCCTCTCCAAACGCAACATTAATATTGCGAGCTGTTTCTGCCGCGTTAGTTCCGCGTCGGAACTCGTATTCAAAAATCACACGAATTTTCGAAGTATCCATCTTTATTGTCTAAGCTGAATAAAAAAAACAACTGAAAGTTGATAATCGAATGTTGCACATTTTTTAAAAGAAGAACTACATAGGTACTGTATGAAAAAAGTTTCACTCAAAAATCTCAAACCATGAAGGTTCTATGTCAATTCGAAGTACCTATTACAATAAAACGGCAATTTCATACTTTAACCCCTATTATTTATCAAAGTACAGCGTGTACACGTGAAATCGATTTGTGAGGTCCAGTTGGTAACGATGTTTTATTCCTTTGAAGCATGTTACTGAAATTAGGTTATATGCAAATTCACCCAAACAGATAAGGTAATTTTTTCAGATTAACTTAATTTCTTTAAAGAACATTTCTTCAATTATTACTAAGTTCAGTGTTAGTTTCATTTAAAGAAGTAATTATATAGTGGTCATGGCATCTACGTTGTTAAAATAACCTCTTACAAAAGACTAGCATGAAACAGCACCAGGGGCCCTAGCCAAGAGCAAACGTTCAGTCGTAAACGCTACGCGCAGGCTACGCTACGCTAGGAGAAAGCTTTGTTATTGGTCAACATTTTTTGTGGGCGTTACCAACCAATCACCGGGCTTTATTTCTTTCGTTTCGTAAGAACGCAACGAAACGTTTGCATTGGTTTGGTTCTTGGCTAGGGCCCCAGCATTGTGTTATGTGTCAGTGCGTGAGTATAAGTGATGCCAGAGTCCATAGAACTATCTCCCGTCTCATTGACCCTGAATCAACACTAATGACCACTAATCAACACTAATTATCTTTTTCGGACCAAGCGCTTTAAAACAACCTGTATAATGCGCACTGCCAAGGTTTGGAACTCGCTGCCGGCGCGACGTCTGTATTTTCGGGCTTATATAACCCAAATCTTTTCAAAGTTCAAGTGAATATGATCTTCTGGATCTTCGCTATATCATTAGGCCTCATCTTCGCTACACAGCTGGATGTTGGTTAAGGGCAAACCCATTTAAAATAAAAAAAAGTCTATACTGTTCTAAGTCAGCACCTCATCAGGTGTTGCTTTTGTTATAGGCGCCGAATGTAGTCACCTACCATCAAGTGAACCATCAAGTGAAGCATCAGCCTGTTTGCCCAATTTTATCTATACTAATATAATAAAAAAGAGAAGATTTGAATGTTTGTAATGGATAAACCCAAAAACTACTGGATCGATTTTAAAAATTCTATCACCTATAGAAAGCTACGTTATCAGCAGGCTATATTTTATAAAGTTACGCCGTAGAAGTCGCGTGCAACAGCTAAGTAGTATGAAACAAATTAGGTGATAAATTTAAAAATTACCAGATAACATTGACGATTTGACTAAGTTCAACAATACCTGTATTCCATAAGCTTAAAACCAATTCTCCAGTTGCATTATTAAAAAGCATAGTATCGAGTATGTGTTGTCGATGACATATTATTTCTGTAAGTTTTCCTGGCGGAGCGTCGTATAGCGCCAATTGGGTGCAGAGGTCGGAGGTAACTATACCGACACAGAGTAGGGCGCTTCTCCAAGGATGCCATGCTAATGACTGAAAGAGATCATTAGAAGAATATGTATTTAGTGCAAAGAATGAATGATGAATGAATGAAAATCATAATGGAATGTGTATAGATTGCTGTAGAAAATAAAATACAGTAGACAGGCTGTCAATACTTTTGAAGGAAGGCACAAGTAACACCAGTTGAATAAGAGTATATACTGATTTTGTAAGAACTTATTAACTGCTCTCTTTGAAGAGTTTATACCATACACCTACAAATGAAAGTACACATCAGAAGGAATATGTTAATTAGTAACCTATGTATATTAAAAGTATCACTCGCTAAAGTATCACTTACCTTAACATTACCATCACACGAAAAACTAGAGAATAACTTCAACTGGGGCCACGTGTAAATAAATACATTAGAAGAATTCACTCCAGCGACAGCGACATATCGACTGTTTGATGAAATTTTAACTGTGAGGATCGCATTGTATTCGAAATGCCCACAGGATATTAGTACACCGTTTTGATTGAAACATGTTATCATTCCAGTAGAACATCCCCTGAAAGAATTTTATTTTGACTTAATGTCGGCGGACAGGCTGATGCTAGCGTCACTTATAAACACAAGCAGCGCTAAGGGAATACACTATAAGGATTATCAGATAACTACATATTATCCGTATTTGAGATATATAATACTTTTCTTTTTCTATTTGTCTATAAGGAATATTATTAGCACAGTTTATACAGGAGACCAATGTTAAATTGCAGTAAAGTACATTTTGTCTTTCTAATCCTGAGTAAGCAATAACAGAGTTCATTTAATTATCATATCCTCTCACCATGTCTTACCATTAACAGGTTGTTATATTTCAACAGACTTGTTTTAGTTTATAGGCGATAGGAGCTGTCTACCATCAGGTGAACCCTCAGCCTGTATGCTACATTGAATGATTAAGAAATTAAGTACATACGTAATGAATGATTTTCCAGTTGGACTCCAGTCCAAAGCGGTGATGGAACAGTTTCTATATGTGCAATTACATAAACAGTATTTTCTTTCCAGATATTTACCTAGTCGTAATTTATGTATTTCTACAATTTTTCTTGAAGTACCTAACTGAAATCAAAATTATACATTTAAAACTGTTCTCACGGTTTATTTGTGCGAGTTCTCTGTTTTGATACTGAGTAAGTTGTTTAGACAGGGAAGCCCGTCTGGCGGCAGTAGCCACCCCCTTAAAGAAGACCACCGTGAAATAACAGCACGTATGTTGTTGTGTTTCTGTGAGTGAGTAGGTGATGCCAGGGCACATTTCCCTATCTCTTCCCAATACCTTATCTTTAATCCTACTATAGTTGGCAGCGCATTTGCAGCACCTGTGGCGTGTGTATTGTGCATCGTAACTAGATACTAGGTACACTACTACTAGTACTAGGTAACTAGATACTAGGTAAAAGATACTAGGTACAAACTTTAAGGCTTTTTATCCCTTCTAGAAACGAAATTTCAAGAAATTAGCTTAATTTCATAGTTATTTTCAGTTTTAGTTTTAATAGTTACCTTACGGTTAACATAGAGGATTATTAACTCCAAATTTAAAATCTTTCGTAGATAAATTTTATCAGTTATTAGTTAGCCACGATGCCGTTCTATCGGCGTTTACAGTTGGACTTTTTATAAATCGAATCATACCACATTCATCCTCTGTCAGTCACTTCCTTGAGGTTATTAATCCAACATGAATATTCTATGAAGGAAAATACTTACAGCTATTAATTCACCGGTGGGATCAAATTTGCAGCAATTTATCCACTGGAGAGTTAAATTTTCACTAATGAGTGTTTGATCTGTAAAATCCCATTTGTAGTATTTGTTTCCTAGTGCAGCCACAATGACGTTGTTGTAATTCCAATCGAGCAGTTCTGGAACTAGAAAGACATCCTGTCGGTATCCTGTAGGACACTTTAGCAACCTCTCAGTACAACAAAATGTATTAATGTTAGTTCCGGTTAATTCCGCTAATACGGATTAATTGCACTGAGTTGAAGTTTGATAAAAAGTTCCAGAACTAAAATTTGACTACTGAAAAATCACGTTCTAAAAAGTGTGAAATAAGAAAATACGATATTCTCATCAGAAAGTGTTTATGTCAGTTTATGCCCAAAGTTTATGGGGTTCCTTTCCTAAGAAAGATCAATGATGGCAAAACCCAGAAAAATGCTGAGTAGAGACCTTTTTTGTAACTTTTATATTTGCTGTTACTGTTATAATTGTTTTTTTTTTAAATTACAAACAAATATTAATTGATTGATTTATTATGTATATATAATACTAGCTTTATAAAATACAGCCTATCTCTCAAGTTGGATCAAATGCACACAGTGTGCAAAATTTTATTAAAAGCGGTTCAGTAGTTTAGGAGTTCATCTACGAAAAAACAACGTGACACGAAATTTTTATATATAGAGATGTGGTGTTGACGTCTTTAAAATTAAATAATATAAAATAAAATAAAGAAAGGACGGCTACTTTATTTTACTATATGTCTAGATATAAATATAATACCTCTGGATACATAATAATACCTCTTTTTGCATATTATATACCTTACAATTTAAATTATGGTCAAATATATAAACATAATATATATAATATATGTACATATATGTTATCTACTTATTGATTTTTAGGCTTATTTAGTTTTAGATTTTAGTTTAGTTTTATTTAAAACTAGCTGGTTCCCACGACTTCGTCCGCGTTGAAAAATATTAAGTAGGCTATCTCCTGTGTCCCGTACGTCCAAATGTTTATCTACCAAGTTTCATGAAAATCAGTTAATTCGTTTCAGAGTTATGGAGGAACATACATACATACATACAGAAAAAAATCTAAAAATCGTCAATTTAGTGTCAGTATCATGTGTAGAGGCATAAAACACGATATCTCTGAAAACAAAGTAACTTACTCCATGACCGACCCTTACAGATTTATTATTAGTATTGATTGATATTGATTGATTAATAATTGTACGATATTTTTTCACTTATTATATATATTTTGAATTTATATACTATACAATAATTCCCAAGAAGTTTATTTCCCAAGAAAAACTTACATGGAGCATGACTGTAGGCCGGTAGGTCTAAAACGTTGTCTGCTGCAGCTAAACATTTTTTCTTCCTCGGCGCACATGGCCACGACTGTTGAGCGCATTCATCATTAGGTCTTATTATGTTACTCCAAGCCTTCAGCGGTTCCAAACCGAACGCCTCGTCTACTCGCATCATGTATTTTTTTCTTTTATTCTGTTTAATGTTCTGCAACACATCGTGTTAAAATTAAGTCGTCCGTTTGCAAAGATTCCCAGTGTTATGAAACACGCAAAACGACAGTTAGTGTCAGTGGTCATTGTTTTTATTTCACACATTTCCACACCAAAAAACACAATATGTCAACAAAAAATACCTAATCTTTATCCTCAATATGTAACGCGTTACCTATAGAATATGTAAATTAAATATCAGTAATATTAAAAGTTAGAATTCGTAAAATATTTGGGATATATACTACTCAATGATAGATACTAATTAAGTAGTCCGTTTGGCAAGAGTAAAGAGAGGTAGAAGGAAAATGACATGGTTTAAAAACATCCCAGAATGGACCGGTATCAAAACAGTCTTCGGCGAGAAGAGTCGTTGGACTCTTCTCACAGGCAGTAGACACGGGAATGTTTAAGAATTTGAATACCAATCTTCATTAATGAGAGGAATGCAAGAAGAAGACTCATCAAAGGTGTTAACTTACCCACGTGTCTGTACCGTATTGTAAATACAATTTTTGTCGCGATCGTATTTCGTTCAAACTCGCAGAGTCTCGTGTCGGTATGAATCTGTCGAGACGCTGTATTTGATTGTTGGTCTGAAATTATTTTTAAAAATCTAATATTATTTATTTGTTTTGTCTGTTTGGTCGTGAATTCAAGGAAAGTTGGAAAAGTTGGAAAAAAGTTCTAACTTGCAGAAAAAACTTCTTCGGTGAGAAGCAATATTATATGGGGCGATTCGCTAGTCTATATCTATACTAATATTATAAAGAGAAAAGATTTGTATTTATGTATGTTTGTAATGAATAAACTCAAAAACTACTGGAACGATTTTAAAAATTCTTTCACCTATAGAAAGATACATTATCAGCGAGTAACATAGGCATACGTTACGCGAACGGAGTCGAGTGCAACAGCTAGTATTAAATGAAACAAATTAACTAACGGGATGTTAACGGAGACTTCAAAATGGAAGGTTATATTTGTATGACAGGTTGAACGGAATGTATGTCAGTTTAGTTGACAACTCACGGTTTCTTTGAATTAGTATACGCTTTTTAAAAGATATTAAATTAATTAATGCACTTTTTTTAAAATATTTTTTACTCACATTAAAGTTGACAAGCAGATGTCTGTGCAATGTAAACAAGGATGATGTTTTAATTAAAATTCTGGTGACATCGAAAATGAATACTGTTTTTTTTTATTATTATTTTGTCAGACACTTGTAAATACATTAAGAATTTGTAAATAAGACCATTAGCTAATTTTATAGACTGAGGAAGGGGTGTGTGAGAATGAGAGGTGGACGCCACAACATGCAATTAGTACAATTTTAATTGTCGTGCCATTAAAATAATAAAAAGTACATATATGGTAAAAAAAATTTGTGTTAAAAAAAATTAAGGCTTGTTTTCCACTTTTTGTTTCGTTTTCCTCGCGGGTTACGCCACCCGATCACATAATAACAACACAACATAACACACCATGACTTTTACTGGTTATATATATTTTTATTATAAAGATAACAAAATGAATTTTACAATATTTACAAATTAATATCTAAAGTGTATAAAAAAGAAGGTATAAAGTTTAAGTTTCGCTGTTCGCTGCAAGTAGTTTCGCTGCAGGCTTGAATCCAAAGACTAGATGCTTGAATCGGTGTCGCGTTTCTCGAATACAAATACTGACACATACATACATACATACACATACATACATACTGGTGGCTCGGATTATTGCAGTACTTATTTTTGTTCTAAGCCAACCTAGTATGGAACTTAATTAAACACAAAACACACAATAAGTGGTCATAGTATCAGTAGGATAAAGAATTGGAGATTAGGAGGGGTTAGGCTCCTCCTAATCCCCTATTAAATAGGCTCCAGCAATCCTCACTCACTGAAACACGACAGCACCAATGCTTTTAACTCACGGTGGTCTTCTGTAAAGGGGTGGCTACTGCTGGCAGACGGGTCGCTTAAAAACCTGGGGACGCGTCCGATGACGGAACTGGAAACCGCATACGGAAAACGCAATGCTGCTAGTCTTTGAAGAAATTCCAGCCAGGTAAAGAACCAAGTATCACTAACATATATTTTCTATCTATACCTATTTCATAATTTCTATATCTGTATCTATAAGTACACATTGGAAAATAAAGTGCATAAAAAATTGCTCCTGTACGAAGGCAAGGCGCGTCGCTAGTTGATAAGAATAGTATAACAGATTTTATATACTAAATTTGACTTATAATTTGTACTAGCATTAATAGATAAATAATTATTTTACTTTCACAATTACTCATATTTAAAAAATATATGGCATGCATTTTAAATAATAAATAAATATTTGTAAATAAATTAATATTTTAGACACTTTATACTTAGATTTTCATTATTACTTCTGTTGGGAATAGAGAGACTGTTTAAATAAAAAATATGGCCTATTTACTTCTGGAACGATGTAACTTTAATAGGGGCACATATATAAACCAATTTACGAAATATCTCTCTTTATAATATAATGGTATTATATATAAATACTAACTGACCCGACAAACGTTTTTTTTTGTCAAAAAATAAAAAATAAAATTTGGGGCTGGGCCACTCTTCTTAGGGGTATAAAAATACTTTACGACCTGTTCTCAGACACTGTTCTCGGTCACAGTAGTTTGGTTAGAGAATTTTATATATACATATAAAGATAAGGTAAATGTGAACTTACATTTTTTCTTCTTAATGCCATGAGTTAAAACTTCGTAAAAAATGAATATCACATAAGCAAACTTATTGAATACAAAATAATCATAATAATTGTTGATGTCAAGTTTCTTGTCACTGTTTATTTTGAATTACCCTCAATTAAATTTATTATTTCTACCTCTTAGAGGGTCTAATTAAAGGTCAACCGGTTATACGGCCGACTGTTTATGTTTTTATTAATTACCATTTAAGTAATATTAATTGAAGTGAAGAAATGTAACTTTTTAAAGGAAATAATTGTTTTGTTATATATACGAGTACTATGTCGCTTGTTTGGCTAATTGTTCATTAGGGTTTTTATTTGCGCGACAGTTGGTGGTTCTATATTCAAAATTAATATAAAAAAACCAAAAGGTGTTCCGTTTCAAGTAAGCTTATTTTTAAACTGAGAACCACAATAAACATCAAGTTCATTTCTTTTCGAAGCTACAAAAACTTTAAGTAAATGTTATTCAATAACGAATTTTTAATATAGTTTACCATATAATTTTATTTTAAATTTGGATACTTATCATAGTTATAATTTAGGTACACACGAGCGTTCAATACAATAAACTGGTAACACCAATGTGTGGTATTTTTATATTTTTGTCCTGGCAACACTGGTCGTGACCGCTCTCTTCCCGGCAATTAATAATATAACAAACACGTAGTATATATTACTTCCACGGTTACAAAGTGTCTTACTAACAAGAGCATGACATGCAATAATTAATCAAAGAGAAAGGTTTTTATATATACTTAATTAAACCCGTGCGAAGCCGGGAGCGGGTCGCTAGTTTAGCATATTTCACCCATGAATATATTTTATAAAACGCCTGACATACATTGATGCCTGATATTGTACCTACTTTTGCGAAGCGTTGGATCTTCATTTTTAGATAGCTGGTGCTCGCGGCTTCGCCCGCGTTGAATATTTAGCCTATGTCCATCTTGAAATTCTTTTCAATGGTAAATTATTTTTTAATCGGATAAGTAGTTTCGAAGATAACATATAAATAACTTTACCTTTTTATAATATGAATATAGATAAGCATTATTTGATTTAAGACTTCTTTACGTTCACTCCTTGCATTCTATGGCCATTCTCACCTTCGACTCTATGTATCGTTTATTCATGACAAGAATTAAATGTCCTACAAATATAGACGGTGGAAATTATAATTTCACATTTACCTATGTGTAACGGTAGCCAATAAAAGTCTATTTGAAAGGTGATGCATGTAATGTGCGTGGACTCTAAAGCTTGAGTAATAAAGATGATAATTGTTTGCTCTGTCTCCCCACGCGCGTCACTGTCCCACCTCCGTTGAAACTTAGTTGAGTGGTCACGAATGCATCATTTCGTTACCACCTCTGTGTCTCTAGTTCCACCTCCAAGCATGGACGGTTGACATTAGAGTTTTTGCAGAAGATAATAAAAAGCACGCCTTACTTATCTGCGAATGTTGCGTTATAAAACTCTTCTGTGCGTTAAAATGGAAGTTTCTTTTTGACACGATAACATAAATTAAAAACTATTGCAATTTTTAATAATTAATTTTCAAACTAAAATTAAAATAGAAAATTAATTTCTTTATTGTCTTCAAATCAAAATCAAATCAAAATATTTATTTATCAATTAGGTTTCTCACGAAACTCTTATGATCGTTATTGTAAATTTAAATCTACCAGGGTTTCGGAAAAAAAGCCAAGATGACGATCCTGAGAAGAAACCCCGAAAGAAACTCAGGATACTATTCTTTTTGTCATCTTTAAAATATAAAAATTACAATTAAGTACACTTAATACAAACATAAAGTTCATATAGGTACAATACTAAGCAAAACATAGTATGAGCTCCGGATCCAAGCTCTAAATCCAGGCTTCATTGTCACTTAAATAATCAGTGACCTTATAGTAGCCTTTCGAGAGGAGTTTGGCTTTAATGACACCTTTAAATTTATTAATAGATAAGGCTCTTATCATATCAGGTAGTTTATTATAAAACCGTATACATTGACCCATAAAAGAATTACTTATCTTGTGGAGTCGCGTCTTATGTAAATCTAAATTATTTTTGAACCCAGTATTTATATTGTGTACATCACATTTTTTATTAAACTGACTAATATTTTTATGCGCGTAAATTAAATTTTCATAAATATACTGACATGTAACAGTTAAAATCTTTATTTCTTTGAACTTTTCTCTGAGAGAACACTGCGGATCTAGTTGATAGATGGCTCTAATGGCCCTTTTTTGTAAAATAAAAATAGTATTTATGTCCGCAGCGCTACCCCAAAGAAGAATCCCATAACACATTATACTGTGGAAGTAACTAAAATAGACAATCCTAGCTGTATCGACATCTGTTAGACGTCGAATCTGTTTAACTGCATAAGCTGCAGAGCTAAGCCTTTTACTTAATTTCTCAATATGAGGACCCCATTGTAATTTCGAATCTACGGTAATACCTAAAAATACCGTTGATTCCACAGGCTCCAATTTTTCACTACCCAAAATCACATTCGTTCCAATATTTTTAACGTTCGGGGTACTGAATTTAACAAGTTTAGTTTTTGTGGCATTTAAAAGGAGATTATTAACACTAAACCAATGCACTACGTTAGAAAGTGCATAATTTATCTCATTAAAGCACCCAAGTTGCCTTTTAATCTTAAATATTAATGAAGTGTCATCAGCAAACAAGACAACTTCTTGCGTCAAAGAATTAAAAAAATATTTTTTTTATTTGCTTGAATTAATAAAAACATTGAAAGGAACTATTACAATATAAATAAACCAAGAACAGTTTTTTTTTCTGTGAACACTAACCTATAGTTATAATATGTACTGCAACTACATTGGAAAAAACTTTTTATCAACATGGATAGAGGTATAATCTGGTAAGGTTTGTACGTAAAAAAAAATTGGTCGCCGGGCGAAGCCGGGAGCGGTCACTAGTCAATAATAAAATTTCTTCTACTTTAAACGAAGCAAGCGTTTTTGCTAGTTCTAATTCATATTGTTCAACGGGCAAACAAGATATTTTACTTTTTGATTAGGTATTAACCAGGTAATAACTATACCTATTTATGACAACCGTGACTGACAAACTCGTAGCAAATAAAGCCCTGTCCAGACTGCAAACGATACTGTTCGTCATATTGTCGGTGTTGTTCGCCAAGAGTATATTGAAATCTATATCCTCTGTATCTATAACTATATCTATTGCTATTTTCGGCTAACTTCTTCTAAACCTCCCAACGGATTTTGACACAGTTTATACTAATGAAATGAGGAACGTTTGTGACGAAACCGGAGATGAGTTGCTAGTTGTAAATAAATAAACGTTTAGCAATTAGCACTCACGAAATTATTCTAATGTAACATGTCAACATTATTCGAATTTTAACATTGTAACATAAAATTGTAACAAGCGATTATTCTAATGGTAATAATTCTTTAGAACTAACAAGTACGACTAGGATCAGATCACTCAGATGTATAACATGTAGATTTTTTAATAATAAAATGCCGCTTTCTAATCGCCGAGCTTATTAAATTATATTATAATAATTATATCTAGTTATCAAAAAACTGTATGTACTATGTCAATTTATATCTTTTTTTGGCGTGTATTGCCTCAGACTAATAGTTTAGAAGGAACTTTTATGTAGGGATTACAGTAATGTTATTTTAAAATCTAATATCTGTTAGAAAAACCCTATAATGGAAATAATAGATAAATAAATAATTGATAAAAAAATCTATATAGTATACTTGTTTCATGATAACATTTGTATTTGAAATTTTTACAAAAATCATTACAAAAAGTACCAGAGAAAATTTTGGCTATCATTTATTTGTTATTTTTCTCACACTACTTAACAAGACTAAGGCGAATTGTTTTTTGTAGAAATTACAATTTATGGATTCTCGGCAAAGCACGCATTGATTTATCGCACGTCGTGTGGTGATACCTTTAGACACGAAACCGTTGAATAAGAAAATATGTATCAAGCTATCGTATTTACCTTTTATTGATACCGTTTCGAATAAAATTAACAATAATTATATATCGTTGTAACCACCACATAACCATTAAACAAGTCTACCCTCCTTACCGAGTTAGTGCTGCAAATAAAGTTATTATTGCAAATTCATGTTATTCCGATATATGTATATATTTAAACATGATCTTGTTAAGTCTTTTCCCCGCAGGCAAGATTATTGAGTTATAAAAACTTTTACTGGGGTGTTTTGAGTAGTGTATACAGTTAAAGTTAAAGTTGACTATGATAACAACTTTTTAAAAAATTATATTATACTATGTATACCTATTGTAGTAGATTTTAGTGAAAAATGAGACAGTGTTTTAAGACATTAGACAAAAAATCTCAATTTTTTTTTGAATGAATCAGATGGTAGTAACCAATGTTTTACAGAAGAAAACTTTGATATAGCACCAACGGATTTTGATTCGGTTTTTACTAATGGAAAGAGGGATAGACGAGGAAGATTTGTGTTAATAAAAATATTGCATCCCGGACGAAGAAGAGAGCGGGTAGCTAGTTTTATATAAATGAAATCAGTATTGATGTTTTTTCAGAATGCATGTTTTTACATTTAATGTTTTTTCTCTTCAAATTCGCTACTCTTATTGTGTTATGATTATCTTTATTATTATAGTTTTCATATACACAAACTTCTCTCGTTTATCGCTCTTTCTATTAGTTAAAACCGCATCAGTATCCGTTAGGTGGTTCAGAAGAAATTAGCTATCCATTTTAAGCGAGTCTTCCAAAAAAGGGTACTTTTTCAAAATAACGACCACTTGTAATTATAGGCGCGCCAAGAAGTAAAGCGTTACTCGCTCGCTACGCCGTGATTGATTCTTTTGCGTTTTCTAAATATATCCGTCTAACAGTCGTGAGTTGATTTTAATGGTTTTGTACAGGGTAACCACAATTTTACTTATAATTTTATTGTAATTTAATTATACATTAACTAAACTTATTTCGCTATTCATTTTTATAGACCCACTAGCTGAACCTGCTCACGCTTCAATGTGCCTCAATCTAGTATTAATTCGTAGTAATAACACAAAATTACACATTTGTAAGATTGTAAATTTATTGCAATTTTAAGTGCCTACAATGGCCAAATGGGTTTTAAGAATTCGAAAAAATAAATGGTATCTGATTGAAACAAAACATGTAAAACTTTGTGTCAATAAATTATTACAACTTACACCGCCATCTGTTAGAAACTTATGGAATTTTACACCATTTGTTTTATATAAAAAAATCATGTAATTTGCAATATAATGCAATAAAAACTATCTTTTAAGTTGGCCAAATTACAGATAGTTACGAAATTTGTTCGAAATCGGATCAGCAGTTTCGGAGTTTATCCCGAACGTACATCGTGAATTCGTGTCACGAGTTTTTTTATGTTAACGTCGACAGACAGGCCACTTGATGGTAGGTGGCTACCGTCGCCTATATAACACAAGCAACGCCAAGCTATAAGTGTTCTACCGACCATATAATAAAAATCTATTTAG
Organism: Synanthedon andrenaeformis; assembly: GCA_936446665.2. Lineage (NCBI taxonomy): Eukaryota > Metazoa > Arthropoda > Insecta > Lepidoptera > Sesiidae > Synanthedon > Synanthedon andrenaeformis. Next base: position 10,911,851 of record OW387787.2, on the reverse strand, counting down.
AAAGGTCCTTAAAAGTTACAAATATCGTGGCCACCCTACACAAAGTCCACAGAGAGGTACCTATACAAGGATTTATCGGTGATCTCTCATCTGAGATGGGATCGGGGGTATCCAGTAGGCTGTCTGATTTAGATACATTCGGCACGCGACTGTGCCCGCACCCCATTTGACGGATGGGCTTGTACTGCCACTTTGACAACGAAATATTAACGACGACTGTACTTTATTGTAAGGTATATCATAACATAATATTTTGTTACAATGCGAAATAAAATCTGTAATAAGGTTTCGGTTGTACTCACATTAAAGTCAGTTGCGTTACATACCTATACAAGTGCATAAAACGATTTTGCACTTCCATAGCAATGTGTACAAACATTTTACAAAATACAATAAACTATTACATCGACACACGTACAAGGAATTAATTCGCAATTCGCGATTCAATTTTTTTTAACAAATAATATACACAAACCTACAATATCATATAATGCTCGAACTTTCTACTCAAATACTTCTTACAATATATAGAGCTTCCTTAAATGATATAATAGTTAAGTTGTCCTTTTTGTGTTTGAAAAATTATTATTATTTTATTTTCTAAGGGGTTCCGGGTTTGATTCCCTGAGGGGTATAATCTTTTCAAAGCTGACTCTGGTACGGAAGTAGAGGCAGGGCAGTGGCAGGCAGTTATCTGGAGGCAGTAATCATCCTCTAACAGAAGACCACCGTAAAATAACACCATGTGTGCTGTTGTGCTTCGGTGAGTAAGTGCTAGAGTCCATTTGCCTAGCTGTTTGTAATCCCTTATCCTTAATCCTACTGACAATATGCAAAGCACGTAGCGTTATTTTTGTTATAGGCGACGTCAGCCTTTTAGAACCAAGTAGAACGTCAGACTGTCTGACGAGGTTTACCCAAAAGAATATTTATTAATAAGGCGCTCGCATTGTGAAGTGGCTACCGTTGGATCGAAATGTCATGTGCGCTCTTGTAATTTTTCATATCAACACCTTGATCAAGTCAAATATAATTTATCGTTAGACGGTTGCTATCATAGTAATATGAGACATTTACATTTTGCGAGGAAATAAATTTTGCTTATGTACACCTGGTGGGGACGCGTTCATTTAACATTTCCTCTTTTTTAACGTAAATATTTATAGACAAACAGACTGGGCGATTTCAAAAATAAATTTGAAAACTCCAACTTTCAGTGGGCTGAAAAAGTATAGGATATCAGCTTTTAGGCGCGCTTTCGTCAATTTTATTTATTGCTCATATATTTATGGCAGGGGAATTTTTTTATAGTTTGATATTCTCCCTCGGGAACAGAATCTTTTTTCTAGATGAAATGTTCCCTGTCCTTTTTTGTATCTCTAAACTAATGTAAAAAATCTTTAAAACTTTTATGCCTGTCAAGATGCAAACATTATTTGACATATCCAAGTTATAGAAAGTAATAAACTGAATTGATATAGAAATGGTAAAAATAATCTAATAAAACCAAGTAAAAAATAAAATAAAATTACACCTGCTAATACGATATAATGGCATCCCTATAAAAGACTTCAACGCGCTTCCATAAAGTTGGTGTCTAAATTAATTTTAAAAATATTAAATTTTTATTTGGTTCTGGTTTGTTATACCATGTGAGACAAGAATGACCAATATTGATTGGTATGTACGACGGTGGTTACACTGTCGCCAAGAAAGACAAGCAACAGAAAATACGCTACTGACGTTGTTATAAGCTGAAATTAGGGGTTGATTTTTGGCATCCCTTACTCTTATAACAAAGTACAATGACAGAAGGGTCTGGTCCCATATCGTCAGAGTTTCAAAATGTCAGAATTTCATAAGGTCAGAGTTTTATTTGGTCAATGTACAATCAAACATGAATTATAATTCAAATTTTACTAAAGTGATATAATTACAATAAATCAATTTTAAAATTAAAATAAAACTAATAACTACAACATTTCCCTTACAGAAATGTACTCATGGCGATAAAAAGAAAATATAAATTTTTTGTCCTTCATAAATTAATTAAATAAATAATTATGCAGTATAGTTAAGTTACGTAGGTATACAGTTTAAGTAAACAGAACTACTACAAACAAACAAACTTTAACTTACCTGCATTAATAACTTAAAACTATAATTTTTGTATAGAAATTATATTTGATCTTGATTTAATAAAGATAAAGCAGAATCATTAACACAACAATCAAAACAATAAAATTATACATTGTTAAATCATTTCTATATAAATTACGGAAGACTCGTTCTCGGATTCGAACACATTTAATATTTTTCTGCAAATTATTTATATATATATATTATTTCCTCGTTTATTGCTCTTTTCATTAGTAAAAACCGTATCAAAATCCGTTGAGTGGTTTAGAAGAACCACCCAACGGAACAGAGAACAGAGAAACAGAGAGTCGGAAAGCGACTTTTTCTATTAAATGTATCTATAGATATAGATATGCCTAAACTACATATTTTTTATAGTAAGAATAAGGATAAGGTAGTATTGGGAATATTGGAAATGGGCACTGGAATTCCTTACTTATTCACCGAAACACAACAGCAGATATGCTGTTATTTCAAGGTAGTTTAAACTTCAGTAAGACTGTGAAACACAGGGGCACACTGTGCCACTATTTTTCCGATCCAGAACGGAGCCAACTTTGAAAAGTTGACTCCGTCGGGAATCGAACCCGGTCGTATTCGTTAAGTGTTCTGTGCCCATATAAAATAAGTACAATTAAAACAACTACATATATTGATTTATTATTAAAACCCAAAGAGACATACCAATACGTGTTTGTGATAATTAATTTCCAGAAGCTATTTACATCATTATGTCCTGCAATATTAATGCATTTGCAATAAGTGTTGAAAGATAAGCATCTTTAAGAAAAAACAAATACATTTACAAAGTACAATTGTAAAATAAGTTACAAAATATATATTTTTCTACTAAATTAACTTAAGAAAAAGGTTTGTGATTATAATTTACAGAAACAATTGCTAACGTGCGGACGAACGTATAACGGATTTGTGGTAAAGTGCATATTAAAAAAAATGGCTTTCACATGTTTTTTACATTTTTTATGTAAATAGTTGAAATTTTTTTGTAAAAAAGAGAAGTTTAAATTTTTTCTATTAGTTCCATGAAAATTTAAATCTAAGTAAGTATCAAGAATAGGTTGAGCGTGAAATTAATTAAATACTTAATAAAGAAAAAGAACAATTTTTATTTTGCCAACTGTACTGTCCAATGTATCATTTATTCAATTAAAACCCACTTTATATCGAGATAACTATAGTTATACTATAGTTATATGGTGGGTCGTTAACGGTTATGCATTTACAATACCAATTTATTATTGTATCGAGTAATTGTAATTAGGAATATATATATGTTTCGTTAAATAAAAAGTGCCAATAACATGAAATATTACTTTATTTTTAAAATTATTTTACGAGTACTATATATCTACTAGCGACCCGCCTCCGTTTTCGCATGTATGCAATATTTTTCTGCAAATTAAATACATAAATTTTCCTTGTATATCTTTCTCTTACTATTAGTGAAAATAGTGTCAAAATCCGTTGGGTGGTTTAGAAGAGGTTAAGCGACTTAAGTATTTTGTAACTAGATGATTCCCGCGACTTAGTCTGCGTTGAAAAATAAAAGCTACAATGCCTGACATCATACTTTTGCCAAGCCTTTGATCTTTTGTCTTTTGGCTAGCGTGAAATTTTGAGCCTGTGTTCATTCTGAATTTCTGTTCTAACTACTGGTGAAAGATTTTTTAAATTACATGTGTAGTTTCGAAGGTTACCTCCTACATGAAAAGAAAAACATACAAATGATTGCGGTTTTTATTAATGTATTGTAGCAAGCTTCCCGTAAATTTCCAATCGGTTTACAAACAAAAAAAAAATACCGAATACCGAAATACCAAAAAAAATAAAACCGCTTACGAAGTTGCGTAACAAGTATATTTTGTACCCAAATTTAAAATTGCAAAAACTTTTCTCAAAATTACTGCATGAAATATTTGCGAATTACATTTTCATGTCCAAATGCATTACCCCGAGTGTTGCCAGTTAAGAAATGATATTATTATATGAGTGTGTGGTATTGATTTAGCATTTATATCTCATGTTTAAAACGATAACCCCACTTCCGCTAAGCGAACACAGTCGTCGTTTGCGAACATAGACGCACACAGGTGTATCTGCAGAAAAGGATTAGAGAAAAGATGTTTGAAATAGTTCTTATAGCCTCCTCATTCGTTGCGGCGGCTGCGAGCTGAGCGCGCGCGTTCCTTATTTGAAAATTAAAAAAAAAAATATTAAAACACTGGCAGTTCATTCACGGTCCGGCAAACTGTAGCATTTCGGGTGCATTAACCTCCTGTTATGTAATGCGATCGCATATTTAAAAAAAAAACCAAACGGCCTTGCGAGATGGCGCGAACAGCTGACCGGTGGCTGTTGAGAGGAAGTTTCATGTGTTTGATTTATTAAAAAAAATATTATAATAATAAAATAGAAGTTATTCAGTGTTTTCAGTGTTCCAAATTTGAACTTGTAGTGTTGTGCTTCTAGTTAGTTTTTAGTGTTGTGCTTGTGTTAGTGAATTGTTTGGCGCCGGCATCCGAAGTATGTAAGTTTAATTTTTTTTTTCAGTTTATTTCATAGATTTTTTAAAAATTTATTCCACAAGATTGATAAGTATAAATGAAATTATGTGTTTTAAGTAAAAAATATAATACAATTTTAAATTTAAAATCCCACCACCAATTGGTTCGTTAAGTATTAAGTAGATACACTTTTCATGTTTTTTTATTTTTATTATATGAATTAAAAATGTACACTTGCATGAACATGCTATATTATAAACTCTATTTATATGTTTGATTCGTCTACGAATATATTAAAATCAAAATATATTCGTTATTAAATATGATATCAAAATAAAAAGGCATTGAGTACTCTGGCAATAATGCTATAATTGTAATGTTTAAACTGGAACCTACAAAATTTTATACAAGTTTTTTTTAAATAAGATATACAGGGTTTTGCTGATTTATTTAAATCGTAAGGTATATTTTATTACTTAACATAAAGGTCTGAGGACTTAATAGAAGTATCTAAAAATAAGTTTTGGACGATTTTTAGAAGTCTTGTCCAGAAACAGGCGTTAGTTAGTTGGTAATGGTGATAATGCATGATAACTCAGGTCTCGCATAGGCCTAGCGAAGGATCCAGTATTAAATAATTGTTTAGAAGTTTTATGTTATTATATTAATATTAAATTTGGAATATAAACTTGAATATCTATCAGTTATATCAAATTCTATATAGTATGGTATATCATATGGTAGTATCATATATTCATATTTGCACTATTAAAATTCAATAATTTAATTGATTTACTATTAAATGCAGTTATTTTATTTAATATTTATGTAAAATTGTTACATAAAAATTCTCGGAATTTCATGTTTTGATTCATATTAAAATCCATAATCATTAATCCAAAAAAAAAGATCCAAGTTCTAATTTCGAACGGGCTTTACGACAGAATAGTTTTGATTTTAAGAGTAGATTTAAAATAATAACCCTTTCTAATAGCGAAAAAAAGGTGCTGTTATTATTATTAAAAACGGTCAAAATTATATTAGAAAATATTGGATACGGCCTATTATGTTATTCCGTGGTGCGGTGCTTAAGTTACGGGTAATATTTTCTTTCAGCGTATTATATGTACCTATATATCCAACGAATTCGAATATACCATGTATACAAAAAATATTTGATCCTTTAGCTATCGAGTGGTGTAATTAAATTTTGGATGTAGATTATAGTTATGTAGCTACAGTATATTCACGTCAAAAAATAATATGTTTTTTATTAATTTATTTTTTATTTTTATTTATCGTGGAATGTCGGTGACTTTCTTCGTCTAGGTTCCTCATTCCAGAGTTTCAAATCGTCAGTTTCAACTGGAGAGAGTCAGTTCAAAATTTTCATTTTTATCGCTATGAGTATTCTGTAAGAGAAATGTAGTAGTTATTAGTCTTATTTTTATTTTAAAATTGATTTATTGTAATTAATTCACTTCAATAAAATTTGAATTATAATTTGCTTGATTGTACACTGACCAAATGAAACTGACGATTTGAAACTCTGACGATATGGGACCAAACCTTCCTGATTCGATCACGCAGCGCAATCCCGAGCATAGCCCTGTCCATAGCTCGTTGAATTAGATAAATATTTTTTCAAAATAATTCATACTTTCAAAATTGTCTAATTTGAAAAAAAAAATCCGCCATTTCTATAAGTTGGAAAAGAAAATTTCTTTCACCCATCGATGTAACATATTAAAGGCGAGCTGGCTCAGTGCAAAGCGGATGGTTTTGTGCGAATGCATAATCGAGTTCAAACCTTTTGAAAAAAATCCACCCCTTCTACAGGTTGTAATCTAAAATTTCTTTCACCCATCTATTGCACATTATTATATTCTAGAAACTTACATTAAAAATTCCATTGAGATACTCAAATTTTGATTTGTAACTAAATTTCCTGGACTGTGTAGGTGGTACCGTCGCCAATAAACACAAACAATGCCAGAGGTTGTACCCAAAGGATTTTATACGATTTTCACTAAAGGAAAGTTTGTGTAAATACATAATTTACAAAAAAATGTTATCAAGTAAGAAACAAAAGCACAAAGCATAAAAAAATTATACATTCATTGTTTCATAAAGTTTATAGCGTTATTATCACACCACTTTTATTGTTATTGCTCGTTTAAAGTGAATCGCCGTTTGTTTTACAACATTACATCTACTTTGTGAACCGAGTAATGATTAATTTTGTGGTGTAATATTACTTGTATTGAAAAGCACTTTTCGAATTAATAATGCGTTTAAAATGGTTTGAGGCTAATAAATAAAAAATAATAATAAATAGATATTCTTGTGATTTTAGATGCTGTAAAGATTCAAAAGTATAAAGGGAACATTCCCTTTAACTTACTCGCACCTACTGGGAAATGGGAAATGAAATTTTTTAAAGATTTACGGTCTAAAAATCTCAGACCAAATAATAACTACAGACAGAATTTTGCGAACAATACAGTGGAGCCGGTTTTATAAACATGTGTGCATAGGCCGTTTACTGTATTGAGATATTGTATTTCAAACCTAAATTTTTGTTTACCTACGTGTGAAATGTGATTTCAGCCTGTTGTTTTTTAAAACTGTTTTTTTTTACCCTTTTCACTAGTAAATTTTTTAATAAGGCGAGGAGTAGTTTGATTGCATTTGTGTGCGTGTAACCGTGTATGTACATGACGAAGGTGTACTCTGCAGTCCACGGGGCTCTATCTTTAATTCTTATTTTAACTAAGCTAAAATTAAAATTACAAAAATAAACTTCTCACAAAAATATAATCGAACGAATGTTTTAACACCTAAGAAAAAGGGGCGCGAATGGCAAATCATTCGGGCAGTTGGTACACTATCTGTGTAGTCTTAATGCATTCTCTTATAACTTGCATAAACGAAAGATGTTTTGCAAACATGTCAACTTAACGTTACACGTATTCACCTGCTTGATTGAAACGCATCAATTTAATTAAAACAAGGACAAAAACATGCTTTATATAAATTTTTGAACGCATGACGACATTGTTCTCATTAACAGATATTAACTAGCGAGTCTATGATAATGCAAAAACGCATTTCATATTAATGAAATGCGTAGTAAAATGACAAACATAATTATTCTTATAAAAGGGCAGAAATTATAGCGTAGCAAAAAGACAAAATTTTGAAATGGAGTATGTAGTAAGAAGTTGAATACATTTGACTTAGCAACCCGATACTGGCTTTGCTCGAATGCATTTTTTTTTTTGGAAATTATATACGCAAACCTTGCTCGTTTATTGCTCTCTTTTCAATAGTGAAAACAGTTTAAAAATTTAAATGCTCATATATATTTTCGGCATTCATTTTTTTAATTTTATTTTTAGACGATCCCTCGAGAACAATACTTTTTTGTGAAAACCTGACGTGCTAGAAAAAAACTAAGCACAGATTTGTGATCAGCATACCCCAATTACTATAAATACAACTATCAGACTTGAAACACTTTTCATGAATAACTAAATGTAGGCCTGTGTAATTACGAAATTATAATTTATTGAATTCAATTTAAATAATAAATAAAAAATTCTTTTTTATACATAGTTTAATACCCTTCCTCTCTCCTAGCCCCCTAGTTGCGCGTGCGTCCATAACACTGGTTTTTATTATTTTTGTAACATCTAACTATACATTATGGTTTAGCAATAAATGACTGAATTGAATTGAATGCTTCTAATTTCGAGCCCAATGCTGAAATTCCACTTCGTAAAAATGAAACACCGAACACATAACAACGGATGGATCTCAGGTGGAGTTGGAGACTGAATCGTCTGCAACACAGGAACTTTCTCATTTGCACAAAGGCACCTCTGTGAATTTATGATTATATAAGCTGTTGTTAGTCGCTATATAAAATAAAATATAGCCTATGTTAGTCGCTGATAACGTAGCTTTCTATAGGTGTAAGAATTTTTAAAATCGATCCAGTAGTTTTTTAATTTATTCATTACAAACATAAATTTTTTTTCTCTTTATAATATTAGTATAGAAAAAAACGATTAACAGATAATACATATTTCGTTACCAATATGGCACTAATAATTGATGAACACTTTTTATATGGTATCACGGTATTAACTAGCGCTAGAGTGATGGCTGTAACACGTCCAGGTAAGATAGTACCTAGGTCCTAGACCTACCGCAATCAATACAAACGTTAAGCTATTATAATTAGATGTGATTATTTTACAATTACGGCATAGTTTGAGACGTTATGACATGGGATAAAAATACCCGAGCCCATTTTTAGGTACATAGCATCCGTATAGAGATAAAGTAAAAAGTCGACTTAGTGCTTTTAGAAGTGGCGAGTAATCGGTCCATAAAAGATCTGTTACCTACAGGATTGCACTTTTTCAATTAAGTTTTGAAATCTGAACGACTTTTTGCAATTGTTCCAGTATTCGTTCGCCGTGTCACATTAGAATATTCTAAAATTACTACTAGCTGAACCTACAAACGTCGTTTTGCCAAAAAAAATTTTTTTGGCCTATAAAAATAGTTTACAACCCATTCTCAGACTTACCGAATATACACAAAAAATTTCATAAAAATCGGTCAAGCCGTTTCAGAGGAGTTTGGTTACAAACACTGTGACACGAGAATTTTATATATAGGTATAGATTATTATATGTGGGTTATGTAGGCTAATAATTTTGTGAGGTGAGTCACACATTATGAGAGGCGAAGTGATATAAAATGAAACTTACATACTGTATTAACATAGCCGGCTTCGCAAGGATGCAAATTTTTCCAAAAATTATATACCTACACATACCTTCCTCGTTTATCGTTCTTTTCATTAGTGAAAATCGTATTAAAATCCGTTGGATGGTTTAGAAGAAGTTAACATAGAAATAGATAGAGGCGGACAGCGGACTTTATCTACCCGCTTCTCTTATTAATAAAAATGACCAAAATGTGTAAAACTCGAGAAAGCCAACTAAGAGTGAATAAATAAAAAAAGAAAAACAAGTATGTAATCGTTATTATAATAAAGTAGCTTTTGCATGCTACTTCGTCTGCGCCCCTTTTCTTAAGCGTTGAAAAATATAAATAATAAACGCAAGCTATACTTTGTTCAATATTTATTTCTAATATATTTGTGTGTAAAATGTTGAATTTATTATTATTCTTGATGTTCCCTTGGGAAGAGCAGGTACCGACTTTTTTGCACGACAACGTGTTTACAAAATTTCACGGTGATCGGTAAAGTAGCTAATTAAGGTAAGAGAACGTTACAAATATTCGAACAAAACTTTCGAATTTATAAAATTAGTTAGTGTTATCAATTTATAATATAATCATCTATGGATTGAGCAGACGAAAGTTAAGACTAAGAATCGGTTGTAAAATAAATCAAAGAGCTTCGATAAAGACATAATAATTAAAAAAAATATCATCTTATAAGTTTACCTGTGTTACATTAGACACTATTGAGGATAATATGTCACTGGTGGAGGGTGTCATGAATGTCATGGGTAGGTTACACTTCAAGGTATCATTGAGGTTCTGACAGGGAGCGTAGCGCTCCACGCGCTAGGTAGCAGTAGCGGGGCACCGAAGTCGTGTCATAACGTCCCAGCGAACCCGCCCATCAATGGCCGCGATAGAAAGAAAGTCGTTGGGTTTTAGCCGGTACGAATCTGCCATAACCACGCAATGTCCCGTACACTGCCGGGTATCCAAGAGGATTTCCCAATTTAAAAAAAAAGTACTGTAATATATATTTTTATATTTTTCTTAATTGGTCTGTCTTGTCAACATAGTCTTATTGCTCTCTTAATTCTGTTCTAGCTACCCAATAAAAAATATATACTTATTATTCATCATCACCATTTCACCAGGACGTACGTAGGTACTTTGCAGGACATAGGCCTACCTATATTTTTCCAATAGGACAGTTAAGAAGCAGCCTGGACCCAGCGTCGACCCTTATAATGTCATTATTATTATTGAAGATTATTTCCTTGTTAAGTTAGAGTTGATTAAGGTGGATAAAATAAGCATACTGTATGTACAGAAGTAATTTACATAGATATAAGGCACGGGCGGTCAACAAAGAGTGAAGATTCCACAAACTCATCACTCGCTAGTTTTGATCCCATAATATGTCCTTTCTGAGTGGAATTTGCCAATTAAGATTGTACATGTTATTCTCGATTTGTAATTGTCGAGTCTAATTTGCATGACGTATGTGGGTTTGTTGAATTTTTTTTAAAGAACTTTTAATTTGATAAAAAAAACTATATAAATAAAAATGTGTTTATAAGCGTATTACCTACTCGAGAATGACTTGACCAATTTGGCTAATTTTTTAAAAATATCCCTCGAAGTCCGAGGAAAGTTCTAATCGAGAGAAAAATAGGAAAAAAATTCTTGGAAAATTGCATGCATCCACAGCCTCGGGTGGATGTACAGTTTAAGACTACTATTTAAAAAATAAATTCCAAAATAAAAATTTAAAAATAAGGAAAAAATAGTGTAGCATACAGTTGTTGATAATTGAAAAAATAAAAAAAATAAAAATAGTATCACACAGAAAGAAAGCTGATGGGTTGGCAGCACATTTCCAGCACCTGTAGAGTTGTATGGGACGGTAGTCACCTACCATTAAGTAGACTGTCAGCCTGTCCTTCGATCCTAACATAAAAATAATTTAGACGGCAAAAATTTCTTTTTTTTTTAAAATATCACACAGAGAAAGAAAGAAAGCTATGCTTGTATGATGTATGTTAAGCTCATACCTCCCACTGAGATCTCAATTGGTATTGTTCGGTGTTACCGGTTTTGTCTGCATTAATTGCATCAGAATCGCAAATAAGTACCTTAAATGAACTGCGACAAAAAGTGCGTATAGGCTTTGACAAAGGAATAAATAATAAATGAGTGGAAAATTCAATTAAATGTCATGTTAATATTTATATAACGCCAGCTGATTGTTGAAACAAATCGATGTTTAAAATATCGGCGTTCCTCTTGTATGGTAATCAGTGTTTTGCTATCTACTCGCCACTTGTTAAAAACATACTTGTTGACGCTCTTATTACCCTGCAAGTACAAATCTATATCTAAAAATTATTATTATTATCTTAATTAACATTTAGGATTGGATACTCTTTATTCTGACCAAATTTAGGTTCCCGTGGGATTTTCAAGACGAACTCCTAGCGTCTTGCTCTTAAAATAAAGTCGCTATATATCTATGTCTGTTTCTCTGTTAACATCTTCTAAATCACCCACCGGATTTTTATACGGTTTTTACTAATAGAAAGAGTGATAAAAGAGGAAGGTTTGTATACAAACCTTTATTTACTTATTATTAATTATTTATTGCTGAATTTGTAGAAAAAATTGCGTCTGTGCGAAACTGGAGGTGTCGTTAGTTATAAAATAAAAAAGTGCCGATTTATTCTAAATTCTCAAACGAATTTTGATACGGATTTCACTAATGGAAAGGACGATAAATGAGAAATGTTTGTGCATATATAACGTAAATAAATATTTCTCCCAAGCGAAACTGGGGGCGAGTCGCTAGTGTTTTATTCACGACAGTGGTTACGGTCACATACATATATAGTTAAATTTTTGCGTTCCTACCGCCCACCGGCGGCTTTAAAGGATTGTACTTAACAAACCAGTTTCATTTTCACCTGCTCTGATTAACAATAAAAACTCCCCCACACATTGTTGAAGTGTTAAAAATGTGGTTTGTTATGTGTTGGTCTTAAATGGCCACTGACCTGCGTTTTCATATTAATTACGCAGGCGTTTGTAATTATTTTTCTCTTCAAAACATTTCAAACACGTGTCATTTTTTGTGTAAATGTGTGATGGACAAACAGACCGTTAATTAAATGAGACGTCAACTGTAGTGTATCTATGGTAAGGGGTGAGATGAGAGGGGTATTTAGTTATTTATCAATATTAAATGTCTAGTAACACTTGTATATATTTTTATTTTATATTTATTCATTTTTAATTTTGGGGACGTTTCCCTTACAAATTGCCAGTCCCATCAACTCCCGAGTTAAATTAAAAGGTTCCTATCACTTATAGCACATAAGGTAAAAGTACCAGTCATGGTCACTTTTAGACAGTTATATGTATATATATTTTTGTAGAATTTCATACAATACAAATTTTAGAGTGCAACTTATTTCAATTTGTAAATAAATTCATAGCCCACTAAGGGTATATATAAAGCTCTAATTATTTATAATAAAATTATAAAAAATATATAAAAGTAAACCAAGCCAAGTGCATTAGTGATGAACAGGTTAAAAACCAGTAATGTGAAATCCAATAATAGACACATTTCAAGTTATTAACACTAAAATCCAAGTCGAAGGTGGTGAATATCTCAAAGAGAAATAAAAACGCCATCGTTTTGAAAATTCTATTGCAAGGTTCATTACTGGCACTATGTCCAACACTGATGCCACTACTTTATTGGTTTTCTGTACGAAGGTGGTTAGAGTAGTGATCGCTAGACGGCAAGATGCAGCCAATGTAAATGCACATAGCCACCATATGTTATTTGCCACCACAGAATTATAACACTTAAAAAAATAAAAGTAATTTCTATTTTTGTTTATGTTAAGGTTGGCAGACAGGCTGACAGTCCACTTGATGGTAGGTGGCTACCGTCTTCTTAACACAAGCAACGTCACAGGCGCTGCAAGTAAGGATAAGGTATTGGGAAGGGATAGGGAAATGGACTCTGGCATCCCTTACTCACTCACCGAAACACAAAAGCACACGTGCTGTTAATTCACGGTGGTCTTCTGTAAAATGGTGGTTCTGTAAGAAATGCAATGTGCTGCCACTACTAAATTGAACTAAGTAATTTTTATCAGTAAAAAAATAATAATAATAAATTAACAAAACGAATATTTATTGGAATTCTTAGTTATGTTTATTAGAAGCGGAAGTTGTGATTAATTCTAAGCAAAGTAAACTTTTTTAAATTCCTTTTTGCATACAACTAGACAGGCAGATGTTTATAGACGAACCCAATATGCTAACTAAGTAAGATTAAACTTACTGATAGTATACAGCACGGCAAAAATATGACTATCTAGGCATAAACCTAGAAAAAAAAACGGACGGAGTGCTGTCACTGTACAAAGTGAAGCACCGTAATGGTGGCGCGTTTTTATGAGTACGTGTGGGTTTTTACATGTGGAAAGTGATTCCTAGTTCTTTTTTATCACGTAAAGTGCTACAGGAACAACATTTCACGACGCAGGTGGCATAATTCAATAGTTATTTTAATTACTCATTACGTGTGCACTTAATCTACGCTAGCAGCGTAATGGCGGACGCCGAGCTTACTATGGTTTGTATGCGTGGTGTTAACGTGTAAATGCACGTTACCGAGCTTACTACGGTGCTTCACTTTGTTAGTATATAGGGTGTGGCCTGCGATAAGAGCAATAATTTAAAATATAGACTCTTTAACGAATCAGTAATTAATTCCAAATGGTTTTAATTAATTAAAATGAAAAACAAATTTACTGTTATTTTCTAACAAAATTAATCGAGCCAGCAATGTACTTGTCGGAGTACTTGACATTGACATTTACGATCGTTCTCACCCCAGTACCCTGTACCAAGACATCTAATGAATGATAACCGACAATTTAGCGATCATGAAATTCTTTGATTGTGTATTGTAACTGGATTGCTCTGAGTATAAGCACTTTGGAGCATTATGATTAGGTTAAGGCACAGATTAATAAGTAGTTACTACCGTAAGTTAAGGTAACTGCGTATATTGTATAGAATCATCGTTTAAATTAATTGCTCTTATTACAGGCCACACACACCTGTATGGAATTCCGTCCGTTGTTTTTTCTAGGATCATGTATCTAGGCAACCCTCATGATTATTAATTCTTATATTATATATTTTTTTAATGTTGAATGCATTCGAAAACTCGTTATTTATTGTTTCGAATAGAGTGGCGTGCACATAACCCTTTGCCACACAATTTCTATTGTAATAATTAATACGCCTGGTGTCATCTATAGTTTTAAACTTATGAAGATTTTTCTTAACTTTCAATTTAAACTTAAATCTAAACATATGATCATCAACTTCTTATCATTATTATCAAGACATTTATGTCTCGGTTGATGTACATAATATATTTACTCAATTATTTTTAATATAAATTCTGTTTTCTTACTTTTCTTACTATTAATTTGTTCAACGTTGAAACTTGTGATTAAGAAAAGTAAGTCAAAAAGAACCAACGAGTTGCATGTCATCCATCGCCTACATGACTTTTTCCTTCTTCAAGAATTTGGACTTTTCGATTAAATTCAAAGAATTCAAGAATTTCAAGAAAATGAAAACTGGGCTATCAAATGTCTTGATATCCTTTTAAATCCATTTTAAATCTGGTAGTTTCAGATTATAGGGCGTTCAAACAAACAAACAATAAAACTGTTAATATAATACAGCATTATTATATCGTATTAGCAGATATATTGCTCGTAAGAGATAAAAACAATCATAAGCGCAAGCCCGAACGAAAATTCGTTGGAACTGCGTATGCTCTTAATAAGGCAACAGAGTTCGTTCCAATTTTCACTGCCTATTACTCTTAAATGTGACAAATACGATTTCTTAACCCATATTGCCTAGTAAAATATTCCTCAGATTACCTCTGCTCTATCTGTATTCCAAGATACTGTTTTACAGTCTAATCTTGATACGAACCTTGCATAAAAACGCAAATCTGAATTGCTAGGCATTTTTTTTTATCTTTTTCTCACAAGATAAATAACAGGTTTCCCTATTAATTGAACTCGTAATGTTATTAACGTATTTATTTTTCTGCTTTACGTTTTATTCATGAATAAATGAATAGTAAAGTGTTAATTGCCGATAGCATCGGTGAGTGATGGGACGTCTAAGTGCAAATATTTGTTTAGGTACAATCGTGATGGGAGTGGCGTTGCGTGTAACACAAAAGATGAAGACAAATTAATTTCGCTATGAACAAAGTACCTACATAATGTATTATTTCACTAACCGGTGCCCGCGATTTCGTCCGCGTTGAAAAATTAAAAATAAAACATCGGAATAACGCCAGACATCTTTATCGCTGTGACGACGGTGGCGCCGCCACGGTGACAGTGGTGCCCAATCTATACTAATATTATACAGACAGAATATTTGTGTGTTTGTAAGGAAGTAATATACAAATAAAAATGTTATAATAATATATGATATAATAAATCATGTATTATTATATTATACTAGCTTGTGCCCACGACTTCGTACGCCTTGAAAAATATTAAGTAGCCTATCCTGTGTCCCGTACGTCCAAATGTTTATCCACCAAGTTTCATGAAAATCAGTTAATTCGTTTCAGAGTTATGGAGGAACATACATACATACATACATACAATACCAACACTTACAGATTTATCATTAATATTGATGATACTAGCTGGTGCCCACGACTTCGTCCGCGTTGAAAAATATTAAGTAGCCTATCCTGTGTCCCATACGTCCAAATGTGTATCTACCAAGTTTCACGAAAATCGGTTAATTCGTTTCAGAGTTATGGAGGAACATACATACATACATACATACATACATACATACATACATACATACATACATACATACATACATACATACATACATACATACATACATACATACATACATACATACATACATACATACATACATACATACATACATACATACATACATACATACATACATACATACATACATACATACATACATACATACATACATACATACATACATACATACATACATACATACATACATACATACATACATACATACATACATACATACATACATACATACATACATACATACATACATACATACATACATACATACATACATACATACATACATACATACATACATACATACATACATACATACATACATACATACATACATACATACATACATACATACATACATACATACATACATACATACATACATACATACATACATACATACATACATACATACATACATACATACATACATACATACATACATACATACATACATACATACATACATACATACATACATACATACATACATACATACATACATACATACATACATACATACATACATACATACATACATACATACATACATACATACATACATACATACATACATACATACATACATACATACATACATACATACATACATACATACATACATACATACATACATACATACATACATACATACATACATACATACATACATACATACATACATACATACATACATACATACATACATACATACATACATACATACATACATACATACATACATACATACATACATACATACATACATACATACATACATACATACATACATACATACATACATACATACATACATACATACATACATACATACATACATACATACATACATACATACATACATACATACATACATACATACATACATACATACATACATACATACATACATACATACATACATACATACATACATACATACATACATACATACATACATACATACATACATACATACATACATACATACATACATACATACATACATACATACATACATACATACATACATACATACATACATACATACATACATACATACATACATACATACATACATACATACATACATACATACATACATACATACATACATACATACATACATACATACATACATACATACATACATACATACATACATACATACATACATACATACATACATACATACATACATACATACATACATACATACATACATACATACATACATACATACATACATACATACATACATACATACATACATACATACATACATACATACATACATACATACATACATACATACATACATACATACATACATACATACATACATACATACATACATACATACATACATACATACATACATACATACATACATACATACATACATACATACATACATACATACATACATACATACATACATACATACATACATACATACATACATACATACATACATACATACATACATACATACATACATACATACATACATACATACATACATACATACATACATACATACATACATACATACATACATACATACATACATACATACATACATACATACATACATACATACATACATACATACATACATACATACATACATACATACATACATACATACATACATACATACATACATACATACATACATACATACATACATACATACATACATACATACATACATACATACATACATACATACATACATACATACATACATACATACATACATACATACATACATACATACATACATACATACATACATACATACATACATACATACATACATACATACATACATACATACATACATACATACATACATACATACATACATACATACATACATACATACATACATACATACATACATACATACATACATACATACATACATACATACATACATACATACATACATACATACATACATACATACATACATACATACATACATACATACATACATACATACATACATACATACATACATACATACATACATACATACATACATACATACATACATACATACATACATACATACATACATACATACATACATACATACATACATACATACATACATACATACATACATACATACATACATACATACATACATACATACATACATACATACATACATACATACATACATACATACATACATACATACATACATACATACATACATACATACATACATACATACATACATACATACATACATACATACATACATACATACATACATACATACATACATACATACATACATACATACATACATACATACATACATACATACATACATACATACATACATACATACATACATACATACATACATACATACATACATACATACATACATACATACATACATACATACATACATACATACATACATACATACATACATACA
Organism: Synanthedon andrenaeformis; assembly: GCA_936446665.2. NCBI lineage: Eukaryota > Metazoa > Arthropoda > Insecta > Lepidoptera > Sesiidae > Synanthedon > Synanthedon andrenaeformis. Next base: position 10,893,021 of record OW387787.2, on the reverse strand, counting down.
TACATACATACATACATACATACATACATACATACATACATACATACATACATACATACATACATACATACATACATACATACATACATACATACATACATACATACATACATACATACATACATACATACATACATACATACATACATACATACATACATACATACATACATACATACATACATACATACATACATACATACATACATACATACATACATACATACATACATACATACATACATACATACATACATACATACATACATACATACATACATACATACATACATACATACATACATACATACATACATACATACATACATACATACATACATACATACATACATACATACATACATACATACATACATACATACATACATACATACATACATACATACATACATACATACATACATACATACATACATACATACATACATACATACATACATACATACATACATACATACATACATACATACATACATACATACATACATACATACATACATACATACATACATACATACATACATACATACATACATACATACATACATACATACATACATACATACATACATACATACATACATACATACATACATACATACATACATACATACATACATACATACATACATACATACATACATACATACATACATACATACATACATACATACAGAAAAACAATTCTAAAAATCATCAATTTAGTTTCAGTATCATGTATAGAGCCTATAAACACGATATCTCTGAAAACAAAGTAACTTACTCCATGACCGACCCTTACAGATTTATTATTAGTGTTGATTATTATATTAAGTCAAGAACTACTGGACTGATTTTTAAAATACTTTCATCTATAGAAAGCTACATTATTAGTGAATAACATAGCCAATATTTTATAAAGTTACGCGGGCAAGGTCGCGTGCAACAGCTAGTTTTTTATATTTTTATACGATCCCTCGGGAACCTAACATTTATCCAGGATAAAAAGTATCCTATATGTTAATCCAGATAATAAACTATCTGTGTCAAATTTCATTCAAATATCCAAAGCCATCCAACACGCAAAGCGATCCAAGTCGCTTTTGCGTGAAAGAGTAACAAACATCCATCCATACTCACAAACTTTCGCAATTATAATATTAAGTAGTATTATGCATCATAACTGTGACAAACAATCATTTCTATATATTCTTTAAAAATGCGATAGTGATCTATGTGCATTTTTAAATACAGTCGCACGTAACAGTTCTCTAGATTACAATACGAGATTACACATACATTTACTTCATTTTAATCTATTATTAGTCAATAGTAAAAACCTTTCTCGTTTAGCCATCTTGCCATAAGTGAAATCCAAATAAAAGTACGTTTGGTGATTTAGAAGTAGTTAACATGGTTATATCTATATTCACACAAATCTATAATATATAAATGAATCCCTAAATGTGTTGCTAAGCGCAAAACTCGAGAACGGCTGGACCGATTTTAATTCTGTCTTCACTCATGGATAGAGGGATAATCAGGGAAGGTTTTTACGTAAAAAAATGCACCCCGGGGCGAAGCCGCTAGTTATAAAATAAAATTGCTCTCTGCCTAGATCTGTTTTTCCGATAACTTCTTCTAAACCACTCTACGGATTTTGATATGGTTTTCACTTATGGAAAATGCAATAAACAAGGAAGATTTGTGTGCAAATATAATTCATAGAAATAATAGTTACAAAGAACAATAAATATGACGACTGTAAGTAATATTTTGGAGATGAAAGAGAAATTTAAAATTGAAAGGACATCGTTGAAAACCAGGCCATTGTTTTTTTTAAGACACTGGTACAATTTCGTAATAAAAGTCTTTCTTAGTTTAAGGAATTTTCTATGAATTTTTCAGATTTTGTATCAGATTTTGGGGGATAAAATATTAAAATTAAAAATGACCTTTTTTGTTACTTTCAAAATTGTTATAGCTTCCAACTTTTTAATACCTACTTTCAAACTTAAATATCTACGAAACCCCATTACCAAATGACTTACGTACATGATATATTTTCCTAGTAAAATTCTATAATTTCTTCTTACCTAATGGTACAAGTCTCAACCGTTAAAAAGAAAATATTAAAAAACTGATGCCCTGATCTCCATACAACTTTCCTAGTAAAATTCTATAATTTCCTCTTACCTAATGGTACAAGTTTCAACCGTTAAAAAGAGAATATTAAAAAACTGATGCCCTGATCTCCATACAACTACTGGGTCAGGATAGAAAAACATCTTGTCTGATATATGTAGTTACATAAGCAGACGCCACGTGAGGTTGAGTTTGCGTACAATAAAAACTTACGAATGCTAGCACGTACGTAACAGATGCGTTTTGCATTTTTATAATTTTATTAATAGCCCTATGAGGACGAATGCCTATTGTGTGTACTTCAATTACCAATAATATATCCAATACATGTATATCAATATGTATAGATAGATTTTATAGGCGATGCCCGTACCTTCGTTGGAGTGTCTTAAGATATGAATCTTTATATCTAAAAATGTTAAGTTGGTTCGTGTAGGTACGCTTCAAAAACTCGAGAATGGATAGATCGATTTTAATTCGGTTTTCACACGTGGAAAGAGGGATAAACGAGGAAGGATTAGAGATGCCACTTTTGTGAGCCAGATCCCCGCTGACAATGGGGAGATCGGTGAGGTATGTGGGACTTCTACCCACTAAATACCCATGGTGTTTCTTCGCGCCGTCTATGGGCGGAGGTTAGGGGAATTTAGGATACGCTACCTCCGCCAGACGAGGCCCGCACACTTGCGGGCTCCACCTCGATTAGGCGCGAAGTGTGACCTCCGCGCTGTGAAGAGATCTACCAGAAACACACAGCAAGTCTCCCCTCGTTGCCCTGTGTTAAGAGCATTCATCAATTAGAATCACGCTGTAGTCAAAATTTATGATTTCAATAGTTTCAGATGTTTTAGTTTGCAGATAAGATGTTAACGTCATATTATTTGTAGTTGTTATAATCAAGTAAATAGCTGTAAAATATTTTAAAGTGAATTTTCATTAGAATATTTTTAAACAGACCTTTTTTTAAACTAGTGGTCGACGGCCTACGCAGATGAATATACAAGTTATTAAAAAAATTATAACACAATCTTTTAGAAAATTAATGACTTCCCATACTAGGTCTAAGAAAAACAGAAATATCTCAAATTTGATCCTAAAATAACACGTTTAATATCGTGATCCCCGTTAGTGTAGTTTCGTGAAAAATTACTAAAAGTGACACTTTTGTATAAAACTACAAATAATATGACATTAATATCTTATCTGCAAACTAAACACATCATGGCATTATGATCCGCCGGGAATCATAAATTTCTGATTCTGACTCTGTAACGCTCTTAAGAAGAATAAAATTAAGAAACTCGACATTGAAATAATCATCTACAATCACGTTTTTGGTACACAACTTCATTCGTGTAAAGTTTGGATATGTTAAAATTAATAATTTTTTGTCGGTACAAGGTACCAAGATATATATTATATCTACGATACATATCTGAACAACGCCACAGGCAATCATCGTATTGGTAATTTTGTCAACGTGTATTCCTTATTAATATGAATAGTAAATGATAAAATTTGCATGAAAAAGTGAGATATAACATGGCGGGTGATGCCAGAGGCGATAGTATAGTTCGCATGACAGCACTTAATTGCTCAAGAGCTATAATTTTTAAAGTAATACCATTTTAACCCTACAATTATTGAACGAAACCAACATATTAACAAACTAAATTGTAATTATAAATCGATAATAATTATCGATAAAAAATTTATTACAAAAAGTAAGATTTGTCTGTGGATAAGTAAAGTTTAAATTATTTTAACAATAAAAGCGAATTTTATATTTTTTTATTAAATAAAGGTCAACGTGCAAAGTTTAGTCAGCTTTTGGTCTAATGTAATAATAATAATGGCAAATATAACATAATAATAATAATGCAGAAATATAATAATAAACAGCCTTTATTTAGACAAATATACATAAAAGTTGGTGATTTATGTATCTATCTAATTAGTAGGATTATGTTTCGAAAACCTAGTAAGTTTGTATGAATATTTTGAGAAACGAACTATCATCGAAATAATATATTCTTCAAGGGAACTATGACAGAAATTATTATTGTTTTAATTTCGGTTAATTTTTTGTTTTAATGTTAAGGTCGTTAGACAAGGGAGACATTCGCCTATAACGTAACCCACACCATAGGTCACACCACCCTGTCGCGACTATAGCAGGTTTAAGGAAAATTGATTAAAAAAAGGGACATCTTTTAGATAAGGGGATGGTTACTGCAGCCAGACGGGCTGCCGATTCAGATTATTTGCCAGATCCAGACCAGAGATAACTATAAAAAGCTTATATGCAAAATTGACTCTGCCGGGAATCGAACCTGGGACCTCTGAGGCAGAACGTTAACCACCGAGCAAGCACCTTGACCACTCGACCAAGGAATTCGTGAAATAAATTTTTATTTTCATATATTTAGGTGTAAACTCTATTTCTATAGTCATTCATAGAGATATATTTCTTTAATACTTTTTTTTAAATACTAAACTAACATGTCTTGGCATCATTCGGGTGCAAATGGGGGAAGTTGGTATACATATATTGTATATATGTTACGGCTAAAGATAGGTGTGAACATAAACTTAAGTTTAGCCGGCTAATCTTAAGTTTATCTTCGAGAGGCGGCTAAAGTTCGATATCATGTTAGTTTGCGTCGTGAATTTCCATCTTTAGCCGGTTAATGTGCACATTAACCGAAACAAAACGGCTAAAAATGTTTCGATGGATGCGCCGGGGCGAACATGTCGCTTGAGGGGGCGGAGGGGAGACGATGCGCGAAGACAGACAGGCTGACGGTCCACTTGATGGTAGGTGGCTACCGTCGCCTATAACACAAGCAACGCCATAAGTGCTACAAGTGCGCTGCCGACCATAGAAGGATTAAGGATAAGGGGGCTTAATATTTTATTTTAATGACTAGATATTGTTTTAAGTTATTAACACTGCAGAAGTTTTTTTTTTGTAATTTTAAATACAGAAGTATCTGTAATGAACAAATGGTTTCTTATTATTTTATTTTAATGAATAGATATTGTTTTAATTTATTAACGCTGCAGAAGTTTTAATTTGTAATTTTGTATACCTACATAAGTATGTGTAATGAGAGTTATTATTTTTTAATAAAAGTTTTCGTGTCGAAATAGTAAACATTATTATACCGTTTCCTTTTTCATTTGTTTCTACATTTTTAGCCAAGGGCCTGCAGTTAAACTTAAGTTTAGCCGGCTAATGTTAGATGAAACTAACATTAACATCTCCTCGAAGATAAACCTAAGTTTAGCCGGCTAATCTTAAGTTTATGTTCACACCTATCTTTAGCCGTAACATATATACCTAAATCTAAAATAAAGTACTTTTCAAAAAGTTGAGGCAACTGATGGCTTTGTACCGCCTGACCAATTATACCACCCCCCACTCGAGGCAGCGCTCGCTCTCCGACCACTAGGTAAAGATTACGCCCGACTGACTCCAACTAACATTGACACATCCCGCGATTGGAATTTCAAAAAGATGGATATTCCCCTTTTTCTCTCGCTACTTGAGCAAACCTCATGGACCTCTGTACTCGAGTCTAAAGACGCATCTGTCGCGACAGAAGCCTTCTATCAGATTATATATCAATTATTTGATTTAACTGTCCCCAAAAAGAAAAGGCCAGTTTCGCAATGTAATAGGTACCCCATATGGTTCGATGCAAACATTATAAAAGATATTCGGCGTAAGTCTAGACTACACAGAGCTTGGTTGACCTCAAAATGTACTAATACATACAAAATGTTTTCTGAGTTACGTACTAATTTGAAGGTCCGTATCAAACAAGCTTACAAGTCCCATATCTCCAGTATGGAAGAAAATTTATTAAAACATCCTCAGAATTTTTGGAATCATATTCACAGCCTCAGATCTAAGGGCGGATTTGAGCCTTGTGTTTCCTATATAGGTAAATCATGCACCGGTGTAGAGGCCTCCGAGGCTTTTGCGGAGTACTTTGCTAGTGTCTTTCTAGATAAATCACCGACACTTAATATCGACTCTTGTGTGGGTTTAGGCAATATCGGTGGTCACGTCACTATCCCCGCTATATTACCGGAGGACGTTGAACGTGGCCTAAACAGATTAAAAATAAGTAGCTCACCGGGCCCCGACAACTTGCATGGGTCTACTCTAAAGGCTGGTAAGAAGCATTTCATTCTCCCGCTTTACCATATATTTAATATATCACTAAAAACTGGGAACTACCCCGACTTATGGAAACTTTCTAGGGTTACCCCGATTCCGAAGAGTAACAACAGGTCCCTAGTAGAGGAATATCGCCCAATAGCAATCCTATGCGCGCCAGCTAAAGTTTTCGAGTACATCCTCCATAATGAGATATATAGACAAGTTAAACAACAAATAGGCGAAGAGCAGCATGGCTTTAGGCCGGGTCGCTCAGTAAATACGAACCTTTTATGTTTAACTGATTATATCTCGGATGCTATGGATCATCGTTCTCAAGTAGATGTTATCTATTTCGATTTTCGAAAAGCTTTTGATAAAATTGATAACGACATTTTACTACAGAAACTATCTGCTCTTGGTTTCTCCATCGGTCTCCTCAAATTTATGGCAGATTTTTTGAGAGACCGACGGCAATATGTCAAGTATGGGATACATGTTTCGAAGCCCTATCACACCCGATCTGGTGTTAGCCAAGGCTCCATTACTGGCCCTTTATTATTCCAAATAATGGTCCATGATCTACCTAAAGTGCTTACTACAGCCAAGTGTCTTTTGTATGCTGATGATCTCAAGCTCTTTCTGGAAATAAAATCTCCCAGAGACTGCCTCAGCTTACAACAGGACATAAATCGTATTTGCCAATGGGCCGTAACAAACAAAATGACATTTAATGTAAATAAGTGTAATGTAATGACATTTGACCGCAAAAGAAATCCAATCAATTATAACTATCATCTTGATAATTTATGTATAAATCGAGTAAATTATATTAAGGACCTAGGAGTAAAATTCGACCCTACCTTGACTTTCCATGATCATATATCTGACCTAGCCAAAGAGACCTATCGTCGACTGGGCTTCGTCATGAGAAACGCCAAGGATTTTGAAAATCCACTAGTTGTTAGAACCTTATATGCCTCGTTAGTTAGAAGCAAACTAGAATCAAGCTCGTGTGTATGGCATCCGTACCACGTCACTTACACGCGAATACTTGAAAAGGTTCAAAAAGTATTCCTTAGGTCGCTATACAAGAAACTTTATGGTTATTACCCGTATATGTACCCTACCAAATTCTTGCTGGGACAGCTTGGCTATAACTCTCTGGAAGTGAGAAGGTTGATGAATCAGCTCACTATTTGCTACAAGGTGCTTAGAGGATCAATCGATGCCTTGCACTTGCACGATTTACTGTGCACCTTATTCGTACCAGACGGACGCAGTGTATCGACTAATAGGCGTGGACAGTTACCCAAATTATTCTATATAGGTGATAGCTGCACCGTGGCGCGCTCCATGTCTCCACTCATCCGCGCCCGTCGTCATCTTAACACACTCCTTACCACCAACAAGGATTTAGATATCTTCTATGACAATTGGTCAACTATAATGAAATCATTCCTGACATATTCTGAAAATCTAATAGACCAATGGGACAGAGGCATAAAATCAGATTGATGTTCTATTTGTATCGTATATTATTTTTATAACTGGTGTTTTTATATTTTATATTTGAGATAGATGTTAGTGGACCTCTCCGTTTTTATCTCATTAAAGAATTTGAATTTGAATTTGAATTTGAATTTGATTTTTTCAAATAGGTGGTTCTGCAAATAACACCTATTAGGTATACGAGTAAACAACATCTTTCCATTTTTTTTATAATAATAAAAAATAAATGTAATACTTTGTGTAATACAAATTCACAAATTGATATATCGTTTGATCTGACATGTAAAAAAGTTAGAATAATGGGTTCCACTCAGTTATGAGTGTTGTTATTATGTTATAACTACTGTAACTGTCATAAAGTTGTCGTTTAAAAATACATAAATTAACATTATGAGAGTTGATTTCACAATATTTATTGTCTAGCGACAAAATGGATGATTTTTTCTACAAATTACATACATAAACATTCCTCGTTTATATTATCGCTCATTTCATTTGCGAAAACTGTATCAAAATTCGTTCGATGGCTTAAAAGTTTATGGAGTTATAAAACCGAATCCTTTTTTTAGGTGGGCAAGCAGGCTAACAGTCCATTTGGTGTAATGTGCTTTGCGGATCTCACTAGGATAAAGGATAAATGATTAGGATAGTACAGGCAAATAGGCTCTGGCATTCCCTACTCACTTACCGAAACACACCAGCTCAAATGCTTTATTTCTACTCGTTCCACCTATCCCTCCTCAGGTACATATCCCCACAGGTATTGATACTTTTCCACATGTCCCTACAGTTCGAAAATTCAAAAAAATATTACACAGTCGTATTGATAAATGTTTAAAAAACTGTTCTAATATCAATATGGTCTTCTGTAAGGGGATGGTTACTGCCGCCAGTCGAGCTGTTGCCAACATATAAAAAAATCCATGTATATGATTGTACCTACTCTTATACTTTGTAAGAATGTAAATAATGCATGGTTTAAAAAAATTACAAAAAACTTAATTTGTCCTTTGTACTCATTGCTACTCAACGTAGCATTATGAAAGAAACATGTTTTAATTTCCATGAAAATTACTAACTGCAAATAATAATATGTACTTAGAGTAAGTTTAATCAAATAAAGATATTCACTTCTGCTTAGTTAGGGTATGGTCTGTTTGTCAGCTGTTTTACTAATAATAAACAGAAAGAATACATGTTTATTCGTCACCATAAAACATATGTGTAATATTATACCTATAGACAATATAACGAAAATTTTTTGGCTACAATTCGTATATATATTCATAAAAAATTAAAATTAGTCATTTAGAGGATTATACACGCATTATGTGTAATTTAAAGAGTGTAATGATTAAAAAAATACTGAAAATAATTAATAAATCAAGTAAATTATTAACATCCCGGCTTTTGGATTCGCATAGATACAATTTTATTCTGCAAATTATATGGACAAAGCTTCTTCGCTTATCGATCTTTCCAATAGTGAAAACCACATCAAATTCTTTTGCATGTTTTAAAAGAAGTTTGCGGAGGCAGATAGCGAGTTTATTTTGTAATAAATATAGAATAGATATTCAGTTGAACCATTAGGTATGTGTTATGTCATTAGCATAATCAAAAAGCTACACGGTCGTCACGTGACGACGCGTTGTCACGTGACGACCGCATAGCTTTTTTTATATAATGCATTCATTACATACTATTAACTCGTAAACATATGTCGTGGAAGTCAATATACTTTATGTGCCTGCTTATATATTTTTAAAAAGGATAAAGCTATTAATCAATTAATTATTTTACGAATAAAAACACAAATTGTGACCACTGTGGCCATACACTTTCGTGTAGCAATTATTAAGTTAATCATTTCTGGAAATACGAATGTTGTTAAGTGAAACTAATTAGTACCTCAGCAAAGGTCATTCCTGGGGTTTGTTTTAATTGTTTCTAGCAATACGTTTATTTCAAGTAACGCGTGAAACTTTTCTGGTCACAGGACAGTACACTAATAACACACATTGAAATTAACTTGGGATTAATTAAGTAGACGCGATATTATGTTGTTTCAAAGAAACAACGTTACTACTAAACAAGTTAAAACAACAAGAAACAAACACTGGGGATTAATAGATAAGTTATTAATCCCCAGTGGTTTTTTTATTCAAAATCTTCACCAGCACCTTGTGTATTTATACTACAATTAGGATTTTGAATATATCTAACCTTTATTCTTTATCTCTAGGAGCACAACCATTCATAAAAAGGATCATAAAAAATTATAGAAAGGTGACCAAGTGTTGTCGAGACCATGTAACAGATAGTGCTGGTCTTTTTAGTAGCGCAGTTAGGTGCGAACGAATATGAAAATTCTTACTTCATTTCTTTTTTCCTTTTGTTGGAGCCAGTCGACATCTTGACTTCTTTGGGTGATGATTTTTGGGGATTTAAAATAAAATTTAGACTTAAAAATCTTGCCATTTGAAAGACTTAAAAGATTTCTAAATAAATTTCTTTCCTCTTCTTCAATTTTTTTTTATTGCTAACGGCATATAATGTCGATATTGTTTCGCTACTAGCATGAACATTGGACTAGCGTGTATCTTCTTATAAAGTTCATCTAAGATGTAACTTGTTAAATCGCTATACCACAAACTGGACCGGCACTATTAAAATAACTATAATTGCTATTCTAGTTGCGTCGGCCATTGAACAGTGTTTTATAATTATTTTTTACTTTTATATTAAAAAAATGTCTGCAAAAGAATGTTTTACTTGTCATAAAATCGAGATATATATCTTTGATTATATTATTTTCCAATAATTCAAACTCTTACAAAAAGAAAATTGGCGAATTACTTTTAAAAAATTAAATAATTAAAAAATATTCTCTTCTTTTTCGATTTTCTACTTTTTTTTTAATTAATAGATAAATGTAAATATTGTTTTTATGATTTTTTTAGGCCTGTTTTTATATAATTTATAATATATATATTTTTAAATTAATGGCTGTAAAAAAAAATAAAAAAAAAAAAAAAAAAATAAGAATTCAAACTAACTACAGACCACGAACAAATCTCTCTCTACGTCTAAAGAGATGTCAATTTAAGACTATTAACTCTAAAATCATTATTTTTATATTTTAATTATTTTATTAAGGATTTTGCTTTTATTTAAAGAAAATTGTTTAAATAGTTTAGTTAATTAATAGAAAATAAAAAAATTGTTTAAATTAATAATAGAAATATCAATATTCCAGTCCATGCAGTAACTAGCAGTTTCGGTAACAGATTTGGTCGCTTCCTTTATCGCCTCTTTGTATATAGATATAGATTGGTTTACAGGCTACCGGTCCACTTGATTTTTGGTGGCTACCGTCGCTTATAAATATAGGCACCGCCAGGGGTTTCGATTGCTTTGTCTACTTTTATATGAAGAAAAATAGGATGGCGATTTTTATCATGCTTTATTTGGGGTAGTTAAAATATATATAAAAAAAGGTTCTTAGGGATTGGGGATATCCCCTAATCTATCCCCCAATGTAAGGTTCCGGAGGGATCGTCTAAAAATATAAAAAATCTTTATCGTCACAGCGACTGTCTTGCTTGCTTGAAACAAATTTCGAATAAAATACAGGAAAGTTAAAAAAAAAATTAAGTTAATTTTCTTGCCTGACAGTTGTATTGATCTTTCATCGGGGGTATTAACACTGCTTTTTGTGCTATGAACGGGCATTCAATTCAACAACGTAGCGAATGAGGATGTCACTTTTTTATGAAATGCGTTCTTCTGACAGTAAGAGACTTGTAGAAGGCACGCCTTTTTTAAAATAAGTTTCAGAAAAAGTTTAAGGTTTTCGAAGCAAGACAGAACAATAGCGAATCATTGCGAATGATAGATACTACGGTTAACCTCCATGCTAATCTTTACATAAAAAAATTCTTATTTTCCAATTCTCCAAGACGTCCTTACTATTCTTACTAATATAATGTGAAAGTTACTATGACTGTCTGTCTTAAGTATCGTACTTAACTATTCAATCAATCATCATGAAATTTTGCATACACTTTCTCAATGATACAGGAAAGAACATTGGATATCTTTCATCTAGAAAAAAGTACTACTGTTCCCGTGCGGTCATCTAAAATTAAAAAAAAAACACGTCTGGCAAAAGTGTAATAGCCATTCAGATGTCAGGCGTTATTTGCTTAAATGTTTTTTTTTCAACGCACACGAATTCGCAGGCACTAGCTAGTGTTTACATGTCTTGGAAAATTGCTACTTATATTGCATACTCTGGTGTCCGTATGACTTACACCTTTTAACACTGTTTTTAAAATTATTAATATTCCATTCATTAAATTAAAATATTTTGGGATTCAAACTTGCATCTGCCAGCCAAAGAAAGATACCTCGTGCTGCGTCCAGCATTAATCGAGTAAATGATTTAACCAACTAAATGATGGTTTTTGTAAAAGCCTACAATGTATGTAACATTGAAGGGTCGATTCTTCACACCCGCAGCGCGAGTTTCGTACGAAGACTTTAACCATTTATGTTAAAGTTAATTAAACTCGTTTCAGATACATGTAAGCATGTTTCTACATGTGTTAAAATCCCGTAGTGAATCCTAATACATCATAGTCATTTCTTGCCTTCCCGTACAAGGTATATAGCGGCTAATTAACAATTATTACCATAAAACTGGCTGACTGGCTCTTCAAGCTTGCTCACTGTTTGTACACATTTTTTTTAACAAAAAACACTATCAGTTATATTTACATCAATTAACGGTAGATGACTTGTTTGAAGAAGTTTCGCACTAGAAATGGATAAAAGTGACTTTTGAAGCTGTACACACGCCAGCTTCATGGGTAAGGAATCTATGTGTATTCATGGAGAATTTTTATACGATGAAATAACATCCAATATTAAATACAATATTAAATAACTTTTAAAACTAATATCAAATATTCTAATTCTTTTGAAAGTTTCTCTTCATTACTGGTTGACTGTCAACTCTAAAAACTTGTGCCAGACAGAACAAATGTTCTGCATTGGAGATGCCGATCTATTCCCTGATTTTGCATATCCATGATTTCTTCCTCCTTCTAGGGAGCCGCCGTTTTCCTTTTATTTTCCTATCATTATCAATTAGAATTACTTATCTGTACCTCTACCATGAGTTTGTAATGACCGCACTCGCTAGCGAGAGCGTAAAGCATTTATATGGAAAACTGTCGATTGTCAGTGTCATATTATTAATTTTTCATATAAATATTTTACGCTCTCGTTAGCGAGTGCGGTCATTATATAATCATGGTAGTGGTACTGTTGCTGTGTAATACTAACAGATATTCAATTTTGTGCTTTTGACGATTCGCAACTACTTTTTTCGACCTTTTCGTTACTAACTTTCTGAATCTATTAGTATCCTTAGGGAATGACTACACTTATGAAGCTCTATTCGCATTTCGCTGGACAATTTTGGTTACACTTACACAGTTTCTTCGCTGAACCGCTTCTACCGATCGACAGCGGTACATCGCTGAATGAATGAGAATCTATGAAAGTTGCAAATTCTCGACCAGGAGTTTAGAACTGTCCGGCAGAACAGCGCAGATTATACGTAGCATACGACAGTTACACCACAAATCTCATATATCGCCAATCTTAAGTATGTAGATAGGTGATCAAATTTTGGTCAAGTCAATCAATTATCAGGTTACAATATCGCATTAGCGTTGCCTGTAAGGATATTTGTAAAATAATATGTAAAAAAACAAATAAAGAAATAATCAAAAAATTAAATTAATCAATAAATATTCATGTACCGAACGAAGCTTGCAAGTAACTAAGTAAAATTTTAAATTAACATCTATATATACAAATAAAATATTATAATAAACAAAATTAACATTAAACCTTAAATACAAAACAATTATAAACAGAAGACCCTATTAAATATATAGTTGTTTAGTTTTTAACATACTAACATAACATACAACATATTTTTAACAACCTTAACCTTAAACCTGTTTTTGGATAATTTATCCAGTGTATTATATACCAAAGTTCCAAAACATAAACACACTAATACTTTGCCCATAAGAGGCATAGGTAAAGGTCAAAATTATATAATACCTACTTTAAAACTACATAGGCGACCCAGGAGAAGGTGATTGTGGTAAAAGAAATATTACATGCAACTCTACCCATTGTCATTAAGTTTCCACGCAATAAGAACGGAATTTCACAATAAGGTACTGATAATAAAGACGATAATTGTATGGCTCATAGGTTGACGTGTTGCTGATGTGTAGGTATATATATGTAGTTGCCTATTGTGAATGGGGTAATTTGCTACAATGTAACAATAAGTTGAAGGAGTGCATGTAGTACTTGGCATAATTAATACTATTATCAAGGTGTTTTAAGGAACATTCACCAACTTTAGAACAATGTGAAATACATATATGGACATACCTACATATTTATGTAATAATCATTATCATTATCATCATTTCAGTCGTAGGACTTCCTCTGCTAGATATAAGCTTCTCCCACAAACTTTAAGCTTATAGCTCAGGAGTCAACGTCGACTTAAGTATTTGGATCTTGGAAAATTGTCGGAAAAGCGAAGCCGAGGTCGCTAGTCCTAATGATACTCGTATTATAAATGTAAAAGTAAAAACCTTTTTTTGCGTTTTACGCAAAATCACGCAAAAACGCAAAATGTTAGATTGCCGAGGGGATTGTCTATCTAAATATAAAAAAATTCGGCGTCACTCTCTTCACCGTTCAAGGCGTCACCGTCATCACAACGATAAAGATGTCAGGCTTTATATAGACTTCTCGGGTATTATATTTTTAAATTTCACCACAGACGAAGTCGTGGACAAAATTATAGCCTACTCGCTTGTTTTTTTTTGTTTTTGTAAAAAACAATACCCCTTCGCCGACTGACCTCGTCGGCGAAGTGTGATTTCCCCTCCTCAAAAAAAAGCCAGGTATTTATCATACAACCCTCGTATATTAATATGGTTTAGTTTTAAAATTAATTACAAAGCGGGCGAACCCACGAAGCACATCTACTAACGGTATAAAACTGTGCCAATCCAATCTGTCATACTCTGCAGTAGAACTACTTGGATTTTTTTTGTCCAAACTGTTCTATCGTAAAACTAATAGTAGAACTACTAGGACTAACCCATATTTGACATTATTTACTGCTTTGTTTCCAATTTAATAAGTCCAAATAAAAAACAAAAGGAGTGTTTTTGGCCGTCATGTCCGGACGGGTACATTTTTTTGTGCAAAAACAGAACGGAACCGTTTTCGCATCGACATCTTTATCTCTTATCAACAATGATTAAAACGAGTATCCACACAGGATTGAAAAAATATAAAAAAAGGCCATTCGAACCTGAATGAAAACGGCCCAGACATTGACCTCTTGGAACCAGTTACCACGTTTTAAAAAAGACAAGACGCGGTGTCCCGTTTTGTATTTTTAGAGCATGTTCACACGAATTCGCAATGATGAATTGGTTTATTTCATTGTAAATGCTAAGTCTGAGTAAATTTTTTATCCAAAAGACGTTGTTCTTTTAAAATAAGAGTGTCATATCCATTGGTCGAAAACCTTCATTTTATACCATGTTACAATATGTTATTTTATTTCAACAACTCGTCACCCTACTCACACTGTCGTTTCTCCTAAGTCATATCTATTCCAATAGATTCTTTCTATATTATCCCATTAGTGGCTAATATTTCGGCATTTGTTTTTTAAATATACATATGGTAAAAACAATAACTATTATCGAGCAATAGTACGCTCCCAAATCTTTAATCATCTCCGACACAGACTTAAATAATTTCTCTCTGAATAACATCAAACTATTCCATTTGGTTCATATTAGGTATACAAGTTTGTAGAAGTGCATATGATGAGCGTGGCTATGTGTTCTTGTTACATGTGGCTATGGCTACATGTGTGTTTGCGGGTTTAATATTTATTGTTGTACAGTTATTTTTTTAACTGTCATTTTCTACCTCTAGTTTTGTCTTGCTTATCTCCCTCCTTACCGCTTCTGAATGGATAAGATGGATAAGTTTCTTAAGTTTGTAGACCAAAATTATGTCTTGACTTTCTGAATAGTTGTAAATGTCTCTCTTAAATTCTTCAACCAACGTTTTTTATTTCAAGCCTCTACTTTTAATTTGCTTGATAATATGTATGACGTCTCTTGCCCCTTATTACTTTTTCGAAATGTTGCACATTTTATTTCTTTTATCGTTCATAGAACTTCTAGTTTCCTTTTCATTCGACTCAGAACATGAACATTTGTTAACATATTATGCTATATTATGTGTATATCTAAAAATAGAATGATCTTAAATTTGCGTCCGACTGTCCTTTAATTTGAACTTACCTTTTTTTACATTTTTATATAATCTGATAGATTGTTCAATGCGAACTGTAACTTTCAAATGTTAATTTTTTTACATAAATTTAAACAAATATATAATTAGTACAATAAATGATTAAAATATCTAAAATTGAGGACGAGGACTCAGTTTTACAGTCATGGATCTTAAACAGCAATGCGCTGCTAGTAAAGTATCTGGTAAACCCACACGCGAGACAAGTGCGGTAATAAACAATGTATGTAAGGTCCTGTCACCACACCGTGGAAGTGTTAATCCCGCGGCTAGTTTCTCAGTTATCGGTACGAAACCTACACAGCTGAATTAAGTTTGCGTCGAGAAGCGTGCGTCGATATTCGTATGCGAAAAACAGATAAAAAACCAGTTTCATTATTCTATAGTGAAAGTCTTAAGAAGATTTAGTTTGAAGCTGTTGTTTAAGAACTACTCTTAAATTAAACTAATATGATTTATTATTTGATGAGCCCATTCGTCGAGTGGTTAAGAAAGTATTTGTCTTAACGCCCTGACTTAAAAGTCCTGGGTTCGATTCTCAGCTGAGCCTAATTTGGAAGTAAAGTTTTTAAAGTTGCATCTAGTCTGGATCTAGCAAGTAGTGACACGGTAACACTGCATTTCTTTCGTCTTCGCTCTATTTCTTTCATTTGGGCAGCCAGTCTGGCAGTAGTAACCAATCCACCGCCTTACAGAAGATCACTCACTGTCTCAGTCTTCTGTCAGACAGTCATTCTGCGTTGACAGACAGCCTCTATCGCTTTTAAATTCCTTATCCTACTATAGTCAGCGTACTTGTAGCACATGTCAGCATGTCTGACAATCTTTACACAAATACAAACATTCAAGAAAAAGTTTAATTAAGTATATAGGGATATTAGCCGTAGTGGAGGATTATAATTATAGATTCTAACAAATAAGCTCCTAATAACCTATACATTAAAAGTATATAAATTAAGTCAGAGTTAACAACATTTACTTTGAGTGCTTACTGCGTATTTCCTGCAGAGATAAAAGTAGATAAAAAACCTCTTAAGAGAAGTGTTAAGCTCATGGTGCTTAACTAAAGAGGCTACTTTTTACTCAAGCAATTTTATGATATTATGTGTTTGAAGTATTATTGATTTTCCTAACTAAACCGTTTACAAAGTACTGCTAGTAACCAGAATTTAGTTGTTTCGTGTATTATAAATGCGAAAGTGAGCTTGTTTGTTTGTTAATCAACAACTGTTGTTGTTGTTGTTGTTGTTGTTAACAATTGATCATTGTTAAATTATGCATGAGCGATTTCAGTTTTCACACTCCTCCGATCGCGCAATTTAAAAAAAAGGGATTTACAAAGTTTAAAAAAAAACAAAAAATAACTTTTTAATAACTTTAAAAAGTTTTAATCCAAGTTTTAGTAAAAGCACTAGCTGGTGCCCGTTGAAAATAAATAATATATATAAGCAATATAATGCCTGACATCTGTATTGCTATTACACTTTACTTACCTGTATGCAAAATGTCTGCAATAACATACAAACTGTATGCAAAATGTCAAAAATTGCAAAAAATGCTAAACCCAATGTCCTTCACATTTATAATTTAGTATAGATAGTATGTAGGTATACACACACAGTATTTCATATTCTTTCTTTACGTTTAAAGTTTAATGTGAAACAATAGCGGATTGGTGTTGAGTGTGGGCGATGCAAATATATTACTTGTCGAGTGTTTATATCTAAAACATGCGACTGACAAATAGACAAGACTCCTGATGGAAACAAGAAAAATAGATGGAATGTATCGAACCATGGCTGCATATTCTTAAGGTGTTTATGTACTCTATAATTTCATAGAACGTTCCGTGTATAATTTGTTAGACTTCTAAAAAATGAAATATTTATTTTTGTCAGGGTACATTGGGTTCTGCATTAAATAGATATGTGCATATCTGCATAATTTAAAATCTCCTTTACGTAACCACCTCCTTACGAAGACCACCGTGAAATAATAGCATGCTTCGGTATGCTTCGGTAATGACAGAACCTATTTGCTTACCCAATCCTAAGCCCTTGTCCTCCATCCCCAGTAAGATCACCAGAACACCTGCAGCACCTATAGCGTCGCCTGTGTATTTGCTTATGCCTGTCAGACTGTCTGCCAACTATTATAACCACACAAAAAAGATTATGAAAGATGTCTCGCAACCTACGCATGGTAAATAATTTCACTGATTCAAGTTTATATCGATTTTTAAGTGATTATCACAACTTTTTTTTTATCAAATATAACATTAATAACATTGAAAATTATTTAAAAAAATCATGTAGGAAATATTTAAATTAATTTTATTACTAATAGCCTTTATTTATAAATAAGCCCTTAAGCGGTTATCACACTTTACAATTTGAAGGAATCCAATTTAGGAACCTAAGTAGTGAACTAGTGATCACACTACACTAAATTGATTTCTAAATCGAAGACAGAATTGAAAGTAGATAAAATCAAAATTGGATCCAATCTGTTCTAACTGCGATTACACTTTCCAATTTCCTAAATTTGAATCCTTTAAATTGTAAAGTGTGATAACCGCTTAAGGGCTTATTTATAAATAAAGGCTATTTATAAATAAGCGTGCCCCACGCTTCATCAAATTTCACCGAATTTCCCAAATAATATATATATCTTTAAGACCAAATACTTTAGGGTGGCGAAACTGCTAATGATTTTTTAACAGTTGGAAGTGAGTAGTTGATTTATTTTCTTAATAGAAATAGAGGAACGTCGCGTGCACCGGTCGACGTCAACACTCACATACCAACCCTTGCTCCCATCAAGGGCCGGAGGTAATAAAACTTGATATTAGATACTAGCATTCGATCCAAACGACTTGTTTACAGCTGGTGGTTTTATATTAGGGAGTATTTACACTGGTTCAATGTTTTTGGCTCACTGTGAATTTTTTAAAATTTACTTATCAACTCTTTATTTTCTAAGCACTGTTAATTTTAATTTCATAAAAAAATATTTTGATGTAAAATTAAATTCTCTATAATATTTGTTCTGCAATTTTTTTTGTAACTCACTAATTTTGTATAATTTTGAGGATTTTTTAAATTATTTTTATCTACCCCTTCTATAGTTTGGAATCGAAAATTTCTTTCACCTATCGACATCTATACTTCTATACTTACTACTAATACTATAAAGCTAAAGTTTGTTTATTTGTTTGGTTGAACGCGTTAATTTCCGAAACTACTGGTTCGGAATGGACTACTGGTACTTATGGAGGAAAGCTTTAGGCTATATAACATCACGCGTATGAAGTCGGGGCACCAGCTAGTTATATATATATATATATATATATATTGATGGGTAAGTTATTATAACTTTCTAGAATATACTCTAAATACTTATACTCTAATATATTCTAAAAACTTTTATCAAAACAAAAATGTAAATATTCTCTGTACTAAATATTTTTTAAAAGAGAAAATTAACACAGAAAAATCAACACTTTTGTTACTCTAACTAATATATAGGATAGGACACTAAATTAACATATATTTAAGAGTTAATATTTAATAACTTTCATTATAATTCATGTTCTATGATATACTTATGTGTGTGAAACAAAAAGAGAAACTGCAGAAAAAGAGCTATTCGAGCAATGTTTTAATAATTAAGCTAAAGGTATTCCTTGCGGAATAAATTTTAGAGCAATTATCATTACATGAAAGCCAGTTAGTATATGAAAATTTCATACGTACACTTAAATGGTGATTGCCACAATTGTAATAAAAGAAATGACAATTAGCTGCTGTACAAGAAGAATACTTTTCTCTTAAAAGATTTTTTCTACTAATGTGTTGCTGTAATTTCTCTAATTACTCACATGTTTTCGAAGATTGCTATACTATTTGACGCACAGGTTTCCTCGCAGGTTTGACGAACCTGTTGGACAAGTAGTAAGGCCCGCCGCACATGCTCACACTCGCATTGGCCGTCACGAGCCGAGTGCGAGTGGCAGTATTTAAAACCTATGGCGCAGTACCAAACTTCGCATTTGCTCACACGTGTCGACGCAGGTACGTACATGATGCGTACATGAGCGTGTACGCGCGTGTCGGCTAATTGACAGAGACATTGTTTTCGAGTGGCAGTGGCACGTGTTTGCACAATGGAGGAACTTATTGAAGCTGTTCGAATCGAAAAATGTTTAGACGACGTAAAACACCCAGATTATATGAATACAAAATTAAAGGATTCTATTTGGAAACTCAACTTTAGTCTACGAATGGTAGAGACACTGACTGATGTACGACTCGTGAAAGCAATTGCGGACACACACGTGTCCACCAATGTCAATGCGACATTGGCGCAGTGTCGTGAACGAGTACGAGTGTGAGCATGTGCGGCGGGCCTTAGGGTCCTTGCCTTAACAATCTGTTCTAGGGTTCCCTGGTTCGATTCCCGGCATGATCATCTTTGGAAATAAACTTTTCAAAGCTGTCTGGTTAAATATTCTTTCTTATTACATTACTGTCGTTTTTTATATTAATGAAACAACATTAGTTTCAAACTTATTCGACAGATGACTCGAGTAAGCAAAAGCAAGTGAGAAAACAATAGTAAAATACTCATAAGCTTCTTTTACAAGTGCACCTAGTATGTTATTGACCTTATCCTACGAAACTTTGTAATGTAAATTGCAATAAGATATATATCTAGCATTTAAAAGTCACGTCAAAAATGATGGATTAATTTCAGCTCTGCCTGAAGTCGTATTATTGTAAGGTGACCAATACTATTTGCTTGTTGTCAGACCATACTATTTACTCGTTAGAAACTCGACAAAGGCAGACCCCAGTTCTGACAGTTTGTCAGTTTGATTATTATATGTCACTTCGGTCAAATGTAAAATGATGTTTACGTTTTTACAACTAAACAGATAATAATTTGTGCAACAAGTAATTACCACAGGCGAAGACCTGTTCAACAAACTTTAGCAAAGAAACAAGAGCCTATTTTCTCGACGTTCGACGCGAAAACGGGGTGTTATAAGTCTGTGTTTTTGTGTGTATGTCTCTGTCATATAGTCGATTGATATGTGTTATACTGTTACTTCGGTGGTATTTCCATTACATGGTAATCTTGACCTGACGCTGCAGCGTTCCATTCATTATTATGCAAATCAATGAAAGTTTGGAAAAAAACGTCCATGTGAAGCTATGGTGGGTCGTTAGTTAAATATCAATACTAATAATAAATCTGTAAGGGTCGGTCATGGAGTAAGTTACTTCGTTTTCAGAGATATCGTGTTTATAGGCTCTATACATGATACTGAAACTAAATTGACGATTTTTAGAATTTTTTTCTGTATGTATGTATGTTCCTCCATAACTCTGAAACGAATTAACTGATTTTCATGAAACTTGGTAGATAAACATTTGGATGTACGGGACACAGGATAGGCTACTTAATATTTTTCAACGCGGACGAAGTAGTGAGCACCAGCTAGTATAACATAATTTAAGATATTTTCTACGTACTTTGAATTCCAGAATACGATTGGATGATGTAAACGGATTAGTAAAAGAATAAAGATTTTAACGCCTGTTCAACGCGAGCATTTGTGTTTTGGAATAAACTACATCAAATGGAAAGATATTTAGCGTTAATGTAACATATTTTGTAGCAAAATACCTACACGATTAAGTCAACTCAACTGTCTTTATGATAATAGAGTTGATACAAAGAAACGCCCTTATAATTATGACATACTGCGCGTAAACTCACTCGTTGTTTTTACAATTTTTTGTCTTGTTTTATATTGTTTACTTTAACACACCCCCTTTTACATAGAGCAATCTTCTACTCATGTACTATCGCCAATATTAATTATTACTACAGACTAGATTTTTCATTTGAGTTTGCATTAAGTTTTATTAGACTAACTAACAAGTTTAGTCAATAAAAAAATCATAAACATGAAATTAAAGATATTTTTTCTTTGAAATCAAACTTTTGTTAAATATTTCATTAATTATAGAGATAAATATATCTTTATTATATTCTATTGATGCGCAGTATTTTATCGTAATATGTATTATTACATGGCAGTATACATCGCAGTGAATCACCGCAAAACTCGTAACCGAGTAAAGTTTTAATGAACAGAAATTTGAAAAATTTCCCGGAAATATGTAAAAATCCCATTCTTCTTTTTTCAATCCAAATTTATTAGTTAACAATTCAAACATTCAATCAAATATTCAAGACAAACATATCAGATGCCAGCAATTTTTATCCTGCAAAGGTATTCTCTTATAAATAAAAAAGCAAAGGAAGCCGTCGCCACGTCAGCATTTCAATGGCTAAATAAATATGTCCTTTTCAGTGTATACATATATACCCTGTAATTATTTGCTACCCATACATATATAGAAATGGTTCAAAATGGTAATTTTCTGTCCTTAAATTTTTTTTCACACCGATATAATAAATAAACACTCCATAATATCTTAATAGTTATATTACTTGAAATAAATTGAGGCAGGTGGTGAGGTAATGCATTCGATTTTTTTAATATAATGTCAACGATAAAAAGTTGTTAATTAAGATAATGTTGGTGTAATCTACGTTCCTTTCAATATATTGCTTGTTACCTTTCCTTTGTGACTATATATATATTAATGTTTTGTTATAGGTACTTGTATTTAACCCTACTTTTATTTGCACGCAAGCTGGTCATTGTAACGAGCAATCGTTGAAACGGATGGTCGCAACCCTTTTAAGTTCCTTTTAAAAATAATTGAAATTAATAAATTACAGGGTGATAAAAAACACTTAAATTATACCTATATATGTAACTTTTAAGTCTGTTACAAAGGGACATGACCGTATAACTAATGCCATATTGACACGGTTAAAGATTCCTGAGCATGCTAATATAAGAACTTTTGCTATGGTACACTTAAAAGTCATTTTTGACTTTGATATTTGATTACTCGGGCAATAATGGTAGAACAGAAAATTAAAGTAGGGTTTTGTAAACTGCAAAACATGCAAAAACAAGATGCTTAAATTGAATTTTGGTGATTTTTTTCAAACCGAAAATGTTGGCCGGAAAAAAGGTAAAAAAACTGCAAATTTAAGGATATTTGGATAACTTGCTATAACTTTGCAAATAATGCAGATACGAAGGATATTTTCTATAGCTTTTCAATCTCAATGTGTCCTGAAAAACCCTGAAAGTTTGAAGGTGCTGCGATTTATTTTTCTTAGTGTCCTGAATGTTTAAAGTTATCGTTTTTGCTGAAAATCAAGATAACGGGCAATTTTTCATTTTTTATCCCTTTAGTTGAGTTTAAACGGTTTTTTAGCAATAATCCATATTTTTTTTATTAGGCCTTCAATCATTAAAAAATAAAAATAAAAAATCTCTTTCAAAATTTTTTTCTACACGTTAACAATGCTTTCCTGTTGTAAAAAAAAATTTGGTTGATTGACTAGCAAGGCACTTTTTTCTTAAAAGCGACATTAGCGTAACACGTGGAGGTTGCACGGTGGATTTACGCTTCTTTTTACGCATGCGCGCGCGCGTGTATATCCGTATGTGTGTATGTCTGTATTCGTGTCGATCTGTAAAACTAGAGACTTGAAGCTACAATTTCCTTTTTAATGAGCACTGTACGATTATTTTCTTCAAAGTTACAGCTTGTTGAAAATCACCTAAAAATTTGGAAGTTTTTGATATCCTTTAATTGTTGCGTTTAGTGTATATGAAATACCTACTAGGTGGAGTCCGCGACTTCGTCCGTGTTGAATTATATATACATATATTAGACACCTTCCTCGTTTCACGCTCTTTCCATTATTGAAAACCGCATTAAATTCCGTTGGGTAGTCTAAAAGATCTAAGCGTACATACAGAGCGACAGACGGCGGATAGCGACTTTAATTTATACTATGTAAAGAAGATAATAGATATAGCAAATAATGTGAAACGATGGAACAACCCTCACAAATAGGGTAGTAGCCGACGTGTTCATTGTAAACCTTCCAGGAGGATTGATTTACAGCTGGCAATTATATCTAGTGGCTTAATAACAAGTCTGTATACAGATTATAAAGGCGCATACACGTTTATAGTCGATCCCATATAGTCCAGACGTTTTGCTTCATTCTTCTCTCGTCGGTATAAAGAGTTAAGGGGTTTATATCCTTCTATTGAGGGGTTTAGCTGTGAAATCGTAACAAATCAGTCCAATCGATGGTATGTGACTACCATCGCTGCAATTATTGTTATTTTTTAATCTTTATATAGAAAAATGTTATAAATTTCAATTCATTTATTTCAAATTCATTTATTTCAGGCAGCTGGGCACATTATTATACATTAACTAATTGTTATGTCTGGACAGTTCTGTATTAAAAAGTAAAATAAAAGCAAATTGTTATAAGTAGAATAAATACTAATGACCACAAAACTCGCAAACTAGCCGATGGAATGACTTTTTTGCACAATATTTCATTATGACATACATATAGTGTTCAAATGAAAATAAAAAAAGGAGCTACCGAGAAACGTGGCGGGTATAAAAAAAAAATGAACTCATATACTCGTTTATAAAGAAGTTTTTGATGCCAGGAAATTGTGAACACCCCTTAACAATAATCCATAGATACAAAGGCACCGATCGAGGTAGTCATTTCGTCCACGCGATTTGCCGGCGTCTCTCACAGCAATTGAATTGTCACTCTCCTGAGCTTATCTCTGGGCCACTCGTAATTTATTTCACTTCGAATCAGGGCAATTAAATTACTATGTTATTCAAATTTATTGGTATAAACATGTCCCACGCGAAAGGTATGTAAACTCATAGGAGCTGCATGGTGCTTCAAATACCTATGTTCTTGTGTCTTAGATAGAATTTATGGTATTATTCTAGAAATGGAATAGTACACTAATTCTTATAAGCTATACAAATACACACATATAATTTCTTTTATGTTAACGTCGACAGACAGGCTGACGGTCCACTTGATGGTTGGTGGTTACCGTCGCCTATAACACAAGCAACGCCACATGTGCTGCAAGTCTGTTGCTGGCCATAGTAGGATTGTGGACAAGAAATTAAGAAACTAAATGCCTTTTATTTCTCATCTGCATTTGTTTATAACTTGCATTTTTCTAGACATCATTCCGAATCCAATGAACTTGTGAACTAGACTATAATCCACACATAAAAATCAAAAAATATTATAGCTTTTGACCCGACAGAAACCAAAAATCACGTTCACATTTTCGGCAATGGTAAAAAAATTTAAAAGGTTACTACTATAAAAGGTATAGTTGATGGCTTGCAATAATTGCTGGATAGCTTACAACTGAACTTTTAGAAAATTTGTAGATGTATTAAAACTTAAATGTCCTCAGAACTGTTGAATTTGCCGCGGACTCAGTATCAATAGTCGTCCCTGCGGTTGGCGGACCAAGGAAGGCTCTAGATATTAAAAAAACAACATAAAAGCCACATGCAGGTGGCGTCGTAAAAACTCCTGTAGGAATACCATTAGCGTTTTAGTTAAACTCATTAGTGTTTTAGTTACAATTAACCTTCGGGCCTCCATAACAAACATTCCAACAAACATATTAAATATAAAAAGATAATAAAAACGCATATAAAAAGGCAGCAGATATAATAAAATTAGATATACTTAAGCATATTTGTAATTGATAACAACTAGAACATGCTCGGTATTTACTAGAGCATCGTTCAAGTTGTTATCTCGAGTTGAAAACGCTATATTTCTGTTTTAGCTAAATAATATAATTTAATTATTTTTATTATATTTTTTTCTAATGGCTTTAATTTATCTAACGTATAAACTTACCTGGCATAACATTTACTAAACAAATAACGGTCTCATATTAGAGGCAGACTTATTTTTTAACACTGTGAATATAAACGACTTTTTTTAGTATACCTAAATTCTAAAATAACTGCAACGCTCACAGAGATCCTAAAAAAACCTACGAGTATGTGTTGTATCTTCTTTCATAATCTTTTCTCAGTATTAAAAATGTCCTGTTTTTTTTATTTTTTCATAATATTTTTCCAGTATGAGAAATGTATCTTCTTTCATAATCTTGTTTCAGTATTAGAAATGTTATGAAAAGTTGAATTCTACAACGAAAGACAGTCAACTCAAACGAAGAATAGAATGGGTACTACTACCGACTCTATAGAATCTTTAGCCAGGCTCACTTGTAATCCGAAACTTTGAATAGGTTTGAAAAGGTCGACTGTGTCGAAAAGACTTTTATTAGAAGAATAAGTTTAGTTATAGCCTACGGTTATAGCGTTTGATAGTGCTTAGTGCTAATTAATTAATATTTGACTAACGATAAAAATTCATTCAATCTATAATAGACCGTTAGGTGAGTGGTTAGGGTGCTTGCTTTAACGCTCTGTTCCAGCGTTCCCGGGTTCGATTCCCGGCTGGGTCAAATTTGGAAAAGAACTTTTCAAAGTTGGCTCTGGACTATTCTTTTCAATTTTTTTTTAAGTATGAATTTTTAAAAATTAATGATATTTATTTAATATTTATGATTTATAAAATGTCACTTGAAAAATATTAAAACGTATTTTTTTACACTCATCGGTTCTTGTAACGGAGATGTAATGGAAATCTTAACGACTTTTTATACTGGCATTACGTGATCATGTCCAGTCGGAGAGGGCCAGCAAATCGCTCTGTTAATTATCTCTTAAGGGACACACTCTCATCAATTCCATTACAAGTGCTCGACTAGTTGTTGAGGAGTGTTATTTTTCAACGTATGTGAATAAAAAGTTCTCGGCTCGCGGTATAATATCGGGATTCCTTCCAGTTTAAAGTATTGGCGCCTGTCCGTTAGGAGTCACATACGGTTTTATAGTTACTTATTATTACTATTTATATTGAATTTTATATTTAATTTAATTAAGTTAAAAATTATTTTTTAACTTAATATAGAAAGCACACTTGGGCCATTCTCACCAGATTTGCTTGTGTTGAGACGACTAAAACAATATCATATAAGTGCAATATAGTCATAATTTAGAAGACTTTTATTGAAAAAATGTACTTAAATATATAAATGAAAAAAAATATATATAAATAATGAGTTTATTTGGATGTATGGATCCGAACAAACTCATTATTTACATTACTCGGTTCAAAAACTACTGCACCGATCACCACGAAATTTTGCATACACGTTGTCTGGGACACCAGAAAGGACATAGGGTACCTTTTATTCAGAAAAAAAGGGCTATTCCCGAGGGATCATCTAAAATTAAGGAAACTAACTACTGGCTAAGTGTAATAGCAATAACGCCTGACGTCGCCTTACACAAAATACGTTTTCACTATGAAAACTTGAACAAAAACTAAAAAAATTAAGACGCAAGTACACAATGCGAATTCAAAACGCGCACAGAAGGATTGGCTATGATGTCATTTCCTCAGGCGAACGTTGGACGAGGAAGGGCAAACCTTCTACGCGTGGGTTACATAAGTCAAATTGGTTAAATGTGTTTGGTCAGTATTTTTAACCCCCGACGCCCGACACAAAAAGTTTATGGCATCGTAGCTCCCAAACGGATGGTGGGTCGATTTTGATCCATTTTTTTTTGTTTGAAAGCTGACATATCAAGATGATTTCTAAAAAAAACCATCAGCTTATTTCCCAGTTGACGAAGGGATCCTACAAACTTCCACAGTTTAGATTGATGTGAACTTTGGTGTACTGTTATTTCGGTAATCTTGACATCAATTAATCTGCAGGATACCACTCTTCAGCAATTTACAACAATTATAGCGTGTTTAGACTCAACTCAACAGAATTAATTATAACTTATAATTAATTATAGCTTGTAACACCCATGATTTAGGTAGAATTAAAAAATAGTAATAAACATTTGGACAAAAAGCCAAAAACAAAGTGCCCATATTAGTATACTTCTTTGGCAGGCAATTCACATCACAAATAGCAGACGAAATTTACTATAAAAATGTATTGTTTCCATTTAATAAAATATTGAATAACATTTAATTTTTATTAAACATTTTATGTATAAATTCTTAATGGTTAATTATAAATGGCTTATTTTGGCTTAACAAAGTTACGTGGTGCTGGTATCCCATCTTGTTGACCAACCTGAGAAGCCGTGTGTCACTATTGTAAGGTGTATCGCAGACAGCAATGTGCGAGAACGGTGTCGTTTAAAATGTGCAGGCGCCATTTATTATGTTACTGTGTAGGTCCTATCATATATTGAATGCTACGTGTATCACATATACACATGACAAGACTACAGTCCAATACTTACTTCAACTTTAAATTTGAAAAAGATGTCTGAATTTTTTTTCCTATAGAAGGTATAATGTTGTATCTTTATCAAAATTGAACGTATGACATTCTAATAAATACATTTATTGTAATGTACACGCCATTTTAAATTTTGAGTATGATTTTTTTTTTCATATGAAAATCCTCAGAGCACAGAGAAACTAATGTATGAAATTAATATTATTATATTAATTTGATTTGATATATCACTTGATTTGATATATCACTTGATTTGATATATACAAAAAATATATGGAAAATGTACCAAAACCATTTCGCTCCACTTTAAATGCAAATAAACTTTGTCTAGGCCCCCCTGAATGTTATAACAAATTAACAAAGTAACAAAAGTTGCACAAAATACAATTCTTGCGTTTGACGACAGACTTGAAGTTTACATTATTAATAAATATTTAGGTACCGTTTATAATTAGTTAATTGATATGATTGCCTCACCAACCTAATTATGTCGGCAACCACTAAGGTATTGCGTGCCGGTAAATTACCATTATTATAATATGTTTTAATGAAAGTTAATAAACAACCGGTAGGTTAAGGCCAGGCCCTGTGAAACTAAGGGAACTAAATGTGCTGAGTCAACCACATATCTGATCAATGTGGAATTTACATATATATATATTTTGAGACCTTTATCTGTAGATTATCAAGTCAGAAACATAATTAGGTGATTTTCATTCGATACATTTTTTGATCGAAATCGGCGCCTTTTCGGAGAATATTACATTTTTCTACTAAACGGCTTGAGTTATATCGCCAAAAAACTGCTCGTAGCAAGGAAACATTGTTTACCAGTGATTGTCAAAATAAAATAAACTTAGGTTTATTTTTACTCCTATAATTAACGAAAACAATTTTGAGACTTACGTTGTTTAGTTCCGAGCTAGTGCACACCAAATCATGCTTCAAATAATGTACGCAATATTCAACCTTACGTAAGCTGTATCTTGCGATATATTAAAAAAAATCCTAGAGAGCCGCCGAGCAACTTGTAACTCTCGGGTGGCGGGACGTGGGCGGAGCGAGCGTAGGAATTTTTTTCGTGGGGCCTGCTCTTAATAATCAATAATTTTCTTTAGATTATTGGAAAAACACAATTTTATGAGAGCAAGTAAGAAGCTGTGCCGCCACAACTCCAACAAGATACTGGACTGGTGATAATATAATTATATAACTCGCTATAATAACAAGTTGATAATTGTCTTAAGTGAAAGATTAATTTAATTTTATGAATGTTGCTTATTGACAAGTGATCGTTTCGAAGAAGATACCGTATGTAGGCACCGTTATTTTTTGGAATTTTTATTTACTCTTATAACCGTACTAGCGACCCGCCCCCGGCTTCGCACGGATGCAATTGTTTTCTGAAAATTAATAAACAAATCTTCCTCCTTCATCGCTTTTTTTATAAGTCTAAACCGTAACAAATATCGTTAGATGGTTTAGTAGGAGTTAGCGGATAAACAGACAAAAGCGGAGAGCGACTATTTTATAACTAGTTGAAATATCAAGAATACAAAGTTCACACACTATTTCATCGATAAAAAATTTACAAAAAATGTCTTATTTTATACATATTTTATGTCTTCTAATAAAAATCATTTTTTTTTAAATTTTGTCTGATTATTCTGACTAATCTCTGAAACGGCTGTAGGCTAGCTGTAGTTGTAAGAATTAACTAAGGCTTCTTTTGTTTTAGAATAAAAATTATATGGAGACTATCTATAAATAATGGTCGATATTGTCAACGACTCAACGTGCATAAAAAAATTTCGCGACAGCGTAACAAACTAACTTGCTTTTACTTTGCTTTTTGCTTTTTTTTATAGGTGTACCAGTACATACGTACACCTATAAAAAAAAGAATTATAATCTTAGGAATTTCAATACATCGCTGGAATGATTACAGCGCACGCTTCCTCTCAACAACAATTTCTAGTGAAAAAATTATGATATTAAAAGTTTATACGAGCCTTTCTTCTTGAGAATTACAACGCCACCATACATATGGATACATCCTCAATTAATGTTCAATGGCGTTTATCCTGATAGGACGCGCGGTATAGTGGAGGCAAACATGTTATTACAACAAGTCTTAGCTGCCATAGCTGGTCCATAATAGCTAAAGAAGTGAAATAATAGCGGCGAAAGAGCCAACGTAATTGAAACGTCTATACGATCACGTACAGCTTCCTTGCCGCGTATTATGTCATTATAGACTTCTATAAACTTTGTTCGTGTGTATTTTTTTATATTATTTCATAACATTATTATTTATGTTTTATAATAAATCTCTGTTCGCAGACAGCCTTTAACTGTTTCTATTTTATATGGGGTCGCCTCGCTTCTGTAGTGCCTCTCAAATGTTTGCTGAAGCAGGAATTGACGGTTTTCAGGCAAGTTGTTAAAAGGACAAGCCAAAAATATATTGAAAACAGAGTCCGAGAGATACAACTCTGTTATTTTCAAATTGACGATGAGTCCATTCTATAATGAATTCTGGGTTCAAGTTCACGGCAAGGACAAACTTTTCAAAATTGTCTCTGTGCACTCGCTAGCATCTCAATGTTAAATTGAAAATTTTCCATATAATATTTTACGCTCTTGCTAGCGAGTGCCGTCATTATAAACTCAAGGTAAAATATACTGGTCTGGATTCAAAAATGTGCATTCTATCTTCGAATTTGAAGCATTCCTCCACAATTGGGTTCCATAAGTCCAAACTGGTTTGAAGACGCATTTATATAGAAACAGTTTGTGTGCCAGTTTAAACTTAATAACATGGATAAGATTAGGGCTTTCCTGATAAGGATAGGATAAGTTATGCACTCTGATATAACTTACTCACTCATTATACTGTTAACATGGATAAGATTAAGGACCTGATAAGGATAGGATAAGCTATGTAGGTACTCTGATATAACCTACTAACTCATTATACTGTTAACAAGGATAAGATTAAGGGTTTCTTGATAAGGATGGCATAATATATACCACAATGTGCTGTTACTTCACCGTGGTATCCTGTTTATGAGTAGTTACTGCTGTCAGACGAAGTTTCCCAGTTTTTAATATTTTGCAGAAAAAAATAACATCCGTTCGAAACCGGAAACGGATCACTTGTTTACTATATATGAGGGAGTAGCCCCCAGCAAAAGGTATATATTTCTAAAAGTTCCCGTCAACAATTACCAGTAAACTAAGAAAAAATATGAACGCAGAGAAAGTTTATTTACTTAATATTACACAGACTAAATCCAGACGCCATTTTAGATATTACATTGCAATGTGATACACCTATTACCAACAATTTCTTTTTAATACACTTTTTTAATGCGAATAATACATATTTAGCTATTGAAACGCATCGCGCTTGTTGAGCATCGCAAGCGCCATTAATTAGTCTAATAACGTTCATATTGACCAATCGCCGCGACCATAAGAGAATTCATTATTTATTCTGCGCGAGTTCATTGGTTATGAATATAGGGCAATTTACAAAGTATAATTTTATAGAACGCTTGCAATGCAATGTCTGTTATTCATCATGGTACGCTCAAAGACAAACATTGTTTCTAAATATCGGCTTCCCTGAACTTTTTAAACATTGCGCCCTGTCATCTAGTTATTTAGAGATGAATAAAGTATGTGGTTGATAATAATCGATGATGTCTCAGCAATTTATACGCTATTGTAGCACAATATTTTATTATTTAATCATCGCCCTGGGTGTTATAAGGTAAATAATGGTGGGTGGTAAAGTCAAATGTGTTGCGGTTTAACCGCTTTACATGGTGTCGCGGTTTCGTATGAAAAAAAATGTCTGTTTCTTGCCAGACGTTTAATTTCAACTATATCTACATAATTATATCCTTACTTATTATAAAACAAAGGCCTCCGCCGCGCTGCCTGTCTGTATACGTACGTATGCCTCTCTGCAGTAGATTTGAAAAACTACTGGACGAGTTTTCCTAATGGAACGAGGAAGGTTTTATATGATCATAATATATCTATATTAATACTAATATTATAAAGCTGAAGAGCTTGTTTGTTTGTTTGGCTGAACGCGTTAATCTCAGGAACTACTGGTTGGAATTGAAAAAAATCTTTTTGTGTTAGATAGTCCTTTTATCGAGAAAGGCTTTAGGCTATATAAATTTTGAACACAGACGAAGGCGCGGGCAACAGCTAGTTATAAAATAAAGTCGTTGTCCCTCTCCGTCTGTTTCTTCGATAACTTCTTCTAAATCACCCTATGTCGTTATAACTGACGAAGGTTTATAAATTGCGCATAAAAATTCATCCATGCGGAGCCGTAATGGCCGTTATCAGTTAGTTATGTAGTTTCTGAGTTTATTCATTATAATCATACAAAAAATCTATACTTTCCTCTTATATTATTTCTGCTTACATCGTAACTTTCTGATCTAAACTGAGAAATTTCCTAAGCGATGGAAAACGAATAGCACCTGAGCTATTCTAAAATAACTTTTCTTTAATCATCAACCAAGTCTTATAGCGTATCTATAGATTGTGGTATTTCAAGGCATTTATAGCGCTTCTACGTTGATCGAACACTACGGCTAAGTTATCCTCGAAAAGAATATATCCAACGAATTCGAATATACCATAAAATTCTTTGATTCTTTAACAGCTATCAAGTAGTGTAGTTAAATTTTAGATGCAGATGATACATGTGTGGCTACAGCATCAATACAGCATCACTACAGCATCAGAAAGCGCATATTTAAAGACGTATAAGTGTTATGTATGAAATTATATTAGTGCCAGAAGTCCTCAGCGAATAATTTTGCTTAAACAAATTTTAGGCACGCTATTGAAGTAAGCAAATGAATGACTACTTAAAGACGAAATGAGTTGCAGAATGTCCATATAAACTCCGTGACAAAGTACGTTGGCACGGGACACAGTCATGATAGCATCGCTATTGTCCGGTGTCGAATATAACTCATCTTGCGCGATTTATAGCAGCATTATCACGTCCGCGTCGCGATTCAAGAATACCAGTACACTGCGGTTGGGTATGAACCAATCATGATGGGATTTTTTTTCTGACAGAGCCATTGATCATACAATTTAGAGTGAGGTGCAATTCAGCTCATCCGTAAGTATATTTTTATTAAAAAAACTAGCGATCCGTTCCCGGCTTCGCACGGGTGCAATTTTTTTCTGCAAATTAAACGTAGAAACTCTCCTCGTTTAACGCTCTTCCCATTAATGAAAACAGTATAAAAATCCGTTCGGTAGTTTTTGAGAATCGCAAACATACAGACAGACAGACGCGGCAGGGGGACTTTGTTTTATAATATTAAAAAACGTAAATTTAATAATGTTGCCTGCGTGAGCGAATTGATTTTTGTTTAATTGTGCGTAACTTTGTCTTTTTCCTGTGTATATTAGTTCAACTGAGATAAGAGAACGCAGTTCGGCGAAGTATGGGTATATTCTATCTCAAAACTTCGATGATGAATACTAAAGCTGTCTATCAAGCTGAGTGATGATCATTAGGCAGAAAAGATAAATGTTTAAACTTATTCGTGTACATAGACTTTTCGAGTTTAATGAGAATGATGCTTATGCATTAAGATAGCCTCACTCTACTTCCTTCGAAATAAATATAATAAATCACCCATCAGGTTTAACAAATTTTTAAATTTCTAAAAATTTTGACGATGTTCTGAAATTTCAAAAAATCTTAGTAAATTATCTGAAAAAGTGAAGAAAGTTTTCATAGAATTTTCTAGAAACTTCTGGAATTTTCTAGAAACTTCTGAAATTTTCGAGAAACTTCTAGAATTTTCTATAAACATCTAGAATTTTCTAGAATGTTAGCGAAAAAAAATCCGTTCCTATTAAAAATACATAATGAGCGACTCAGCCAAAGAAAAGATATGCCGCAAGGAGAACTCATCGTATTGCATGAACCTTCGTTTCAGTTGTTAACAACAAATGCAATTGTTATGAATGAAAAAAATCTTTTTTTTTATTGTCACAGGGTTAGTAACTTTTTTCAGTAAAAGAAAAAATATCGCGTTTGAAAAACTCGAATATATTGCATAGATCCCGTTTTTTATTGTTTATAGCGGCCCGCTCCCGGCTTCGTCCGGGGTGTATTTTTTCTAAAATAAACGTAGCCTAAGTTACTCCTTATTACATCAGCTACCTGCCAATAAAAGTCCCGTCAAAATCGGTCTAGCTATTTCAGAGATTAGCCGGAACAAACAGACAGACAGACAAAAATTGTAAAAAATGTTATTTTGGTGTATGTACCGCAATTTACATAAACAAAAAGTAGCCTATGTTACTCCTGACGACCCCCTCTTCATGTCTGCAAAGTTTCATCGAAATCGCTTCAGCCGTTTCTGAGATTACCCCGGACAGACAGACAGACAGACAGACAGACAGACAGACAAAAATTTTAAAAAAAGTTATTTACGTTTTAACAGCATGCGAATGACTCTCTAAGCTTAGTTTGAGGCAGTTTTTCGCAAATCACAGACAGACACTCTGATTTTATTTATATAGATGAATGAAACATTTTAATTCTTCGAAAACAATTTTAATATTTTGAGTTGAAATTTTCAAAAATCCTTAAAATTTATAAGCGGATGCTTATGTTATAAAACAAATTATGTTCAAAATTTCAGCTTACTAGACTTAGTAATTTTTGCTTTGTGTTAATAGTCAGTCAAGACGAAGAATTTTATAAGAATAGATGTACTCTTGGAGGGCCAAGAGGACAAACAGCTTGCGAGTCGGACAACACTATCCGCCACCTGCTATCAAAGAGTTCTCAATTACTTTGGGCACATAGCCCGCAGAGAACCAGAAAACTTGGAGAAGCTGGTGGTGTTTGGAAAAGTGGATGGCAAGAGGTCTCGTGGCCGGTCTCCTAGCCGATGGACAGACCAAGTTGTGCATCTTATAGGCCTTACAGTTGCGAAGGCTATGAGAAAGGCTGAGGACAGGGTGGAATGGAAGCAGCTGGTGGTCGATGCCACCAAGGCATTTCAGAACGGGCACGACCTTAAACAATGAAGAAGCCACTTTTATCGACTTTCGATTAAATGTAGTGAATATGTATGGTTGTTTCCAGCTTGATATATAAGAATAATTTATGATGTAACGTATTTTTTGAAATAAATTTAACAGTAAATATATTAGGTAGTTGACGCATCAGTAGCTTAAAACCCATTTTGGTCGTCCTATAAGTCCGTTATACATTTGCGGTAACTTCGCAACCGTTGTATACCACGATAACAATCTCTATTGTACACTGTCGATATAACTCATCTTAGCTCATATTTATAGCCATATTACCGCGTCCAACGATCGTAAATATACTTGTAAATGTTTACGTAAATGTAATCGTTGAATGGATTCAATAACACGCGTGTAAGCACACACATTTATTCAAAAATATTATAATATTTATAAAAATTATATAGGTATGTACAATTTATACCGGTGTGTAGATTTGTGCGAGTGATCTACACTAATAAGCTGCACTAAAGAGAGAAGATTTGTATGAACAAACTCAAAAACTACTAAACCGATTTTGAAAATTCTTTCACCTATAGAAAGCTACATTATCAGCGAGTAACATAGGCTATATATTTTATAAAGTTACGCCGGCGAAGTCGCGTGTAACAGCTAGTAATGTTATAAAGAGAAAAAATTTTTTTTTTGTATGTTTGTAATTGATAAACTCAAAATTTACTTAACCGATTTTATAAATTCTTTCACCTATAGAAAGCAAATTCAAAAAAGCCTATTCGAGTAATAGTGGTGCGCTGTTCTGTTATCGACAATCTAGTATTGTATCACGTCGCCATAAATCATAGAAAGTTATTTATCGTACTATTATCGTTCAGAAACTGAGCCGAAACGGTAGCTCCGGGCACTTCGACAGGTTTTACGAATTGACGGGAAAATTACACGGAAAAATTCGTAAACATAACTTGCAATTTCTGACTCACTCGCTACCACTGCACTTTGGAAGTAAATTAGTATCATTCGACATTTAATTTATGCTCAGACTTAAGCCTCATTTTCACAAACGCCACAGACCACCACAGATAAGGTACATTTAGTTTTTAATATATATTATTATATTATAAAAGTATTATTTTTTAATATATTTAAATAATATAATATACCAATCATGGAAACTCTAAACTTTACCACTAAGGAATGTTAGGTATATAATTTGACATTGTTAATATAAACATAGTCTTTTATTGATAATTATATTACAACCCTTAACGTCGCAAATAGTGAAGAGAATTTCGAAATGAATACACGTCTAGTCTCGCATTAAATTATTGTAAACTCGCTTAACATATCCTAATGACTAAACTAGAGCGGTTTGTGTCTGCTGCTACATGTTTAATGAGTTATTGCCTCATAAAACTTGCCATGTGTTTATGACGCATCGCTAGTGATGTGACATATTGTATGATATTTTTTGTCGATAAACTCAATTCAATTCAGACAATATCTTATATTTAAATGCCATTTACTAAGCTAATACTTTTTTACTTTTTAAAGTTACACTTTTCAAAGTTAACTCTGGGTATTTTAGTAGTAACAGGTCACACTTTCATAAATTGAGTCATAAATTGAGTAGTCCGTCTGGTGGCAGTATAGCGTGAAATAACATGTATGACGTAGTTTTGGTTTGGTTGGTAACTTAATCGTACTAAAGTCGCACTCGTACTTGCAGATCCTCGGGCGTTGCTCATATTAAGAGATGATGTAGCCACCTGCACCAAGCCTGTCTAGTGGCATTTAAATTAAAAAATCCGTCAAATGGATTTAAAAACAATACGTACAAATATCTAGGTTTCTTTTTTTTAACTAAGTTTAATGTAACAATCGTCCAAACCTCCTAACAGCCCACTTGATAGGCGGCTACCTTCTCCTATTTACACAAGCAACTCCTCAAATGCTTTTTATATTTGTACTTTTTATCGAAATAAATATAAGGTTGTTTTTTGTTTTAATATTAGTAAAATGTTTCAATTGTTGTTTTATTAATGTAAATAATTATATTGATTTATTTTATTAAAACGACCTACGGGAGAAGTATGTAAAGTATAATGTGCATTTGCATTAACCACTAACGACGAAAAGAACGAAATTCTAGATCGATCTAATTAATGTAAATAATTATATTGAATTATACTATTAAAGCAACCTAGGGGAGAAGTATTTAAAGTATAATGTACATTTGCACTAACCAATAATGACGAAAACAAAGTTCTAGACTACATATCGATCTAACAATAAAAATCTATCGACACTCACTCCACTCACGGAGCAACATCACTATTCAATCCTACACCGTCGGCTATTGTCGCGTATTATCACTTCATTTAACAAACATTATTTATTAATACAAAACACAGATTTAAGGGGGTGCAACAATGAAATATATTTCACGATAAATTTATAATGAAAGTGAGTGATTGAGAGCGAGTTGGATCGAGATAAATTGTACTAACCATACAATCAATTTAAGTGGGTGTTACTTTCAGTACGTGTATCAGTCTATCAAGTGAATGAAATGGTAGAATTTATTGAAGCATTCTTTGGATTGTGTAAACTTAGCCGGCTGTTGCTCAAAGTACAATCGCTATCAGATATTTTATTAATGACGAAGATTGACTCAGAGTTAATGGATGTAAATCTATCACAAAAACATTTTGTAATTATTTTTGCGCATTTAATTCTTCCTAATTAACATAATTGAAGATTTCCATCTATTGATGAAACTTTTCATTAATTAATAGTTAATAGGTAAATTAATTAATTAATTTCAATTAATGGGTCATTCATAGAAAATTTGTATATTATTTCAGTGTAGCTGTTAATAGGTACATCAAATGTGAAAAAAAAAAACCATTAAATTAAAATATTTTAAAAACTGTGTTACAAATATTGTAATACTATGGAAATTTATTTAGATATTTATTCGGTGTTCTTGGCTAACAAAGGAATTTCAGAATATTCCTCTGTTGCTGACTGTACAATAACTTGTAACAAGCTATTCTTTGAACGTCAACTAAAACCTATTTACGAAAGGCACGTCCAATCGATAATGACTTGCGGTTCGGGTTCAATAGTTATTTAATTCATAATAAATGCAAAACAGTACAACAAAATCACATTACCTACATTGAAAATGTTATAAGTAATGATGCGGAAGTCGCTTGAGACTTCTTTCTTGTAAACCATAATTTATAATATTTTACTTCATTTAAACAGGATTTCTAAAAATAAAAAAAATAGAAAAATTCCTAGTAAAATAATAAACAAGCTATAATTAAAATCTATGAACTAACCACCGACATAATTCTATTGAGACCAATAAAATTAAATCTAATGAGCCCACACACTACATATCGACTGTAAGATGGCTGTAAGTTGCTGAAGAGTTGAGTGTCCCGTAGAGTAGAATACTTGATACTTCACCTCAGCCGCAGGACCCCCGAGATGGCCGGCGTACCTCCACTTGCGGGTACGCCGAGGTTCTGACAGGGAGCGTAGCCCTCCCCGTGCTGGATAGTTGTGGCGGGGCACCGAAGTCGTGTCATCAACGGCCGCGATAGAAAGAAAGTCGTTGGGTTTTAGCCGGTACGTATCCGGCATAACCCCGCAGTGTCCCCTACACTGCCGGGTATCCAAGAGGGTTTCCCAACGTTAAAAAAAGAACATCCACTGCTGGACATATATGCCTCTCCAATATTTTTCCAATACGAACTTGATACTTGATACTTGACAGCTACTAATATTTGTCTTACATAAAAATGCAAAAAAAAAAAAAAAAGATATAATAGCAAAATATATGTAAGCATTGAAGTACCTACTCCAAACATGTGTTAAATTATAGGAAAATATGTATCAATAACTGGCGGGGCGTTATATCTTTTTTACGCTTGAAATGCACATACAAACTGGAAAGTGATAAACGAGATGACCGCCGTCGCTTCGGTAAGTTAAATCTAATTTCATTTGTAACAAACACTTCCATAATATAAGTGCATCGCATCGGAAATTACATCTCAAGCATAAATGGCGTCGCTTAGTTCCACTCATGTACTCATTACTGTCGTATGGTACAAGTCTTATGCGAGAAGAGAAATATAAATCAAAATATTTATATAACCTTTATGTAACGGACAGCAGTATGCTGACACGCGAGTTTTCTAGTGAAATAATAATATTAGTCTTCAGACTTTTATATATGAACTAGCTGGTGCCCACGACTTCGTCCGCGTTGAAAAATATTAAGTAGCCTATCCTGTGTTCCGTACGTCCAAATGTTTATCTACCAAGTTTCATGAAAATCAGTTAATTCGTTTCAGAGTTATGGAGGAACATACATACATACATACATCCATATATATGTATGTATGTATAAAATACATATAGATCTGAAATATTAACACGATATCTCTGAAAACAAAGTAACTTACTCCTTGACCGACCCTTACAGATTTATTGTTAGTATTGATATGCATAACTTTTGTTTAGTAGTTTTCCTCAAAAATCTTCCTCAACAACACATTTTAGCGTTTCATGTTATTGTTTATGTAGATTACCTATACTAAGCCATCGCCAATTATCAGGGTTTTGTGGTATCTTGTCAGTATTCGAAATCGTATTGATGTCTGTATGAACGTTTTTTTTATGGTAATGTCTGCAGGCAGCCTGACGGTCCACTTGATGGTAGATGGCTACCGTCACCTACAACACAAGCAATGCCATAGGTGCTGCAACTGCGCTGCCGACTACAGTAGCATTAGGGAAGGGATAGGGAAATGGACTCTGGCATCCCTTAGTGACTCGCCGAAATACAACAACTGCGAATATTACAGAAGACAAAAATTTTTTTTTTTACAGAAGGAAAATTCTGAAATTTCTTAAAATAGTTAATAGGTATGTTAGTTATGTAGAATTTCTTACACTTTCATACATATTGTATGTTTAAGACAGCATACAAGCACCGACGATCAATATAATGTTTGAAAAAGCGTTTATCACTTGGACCACAGAACAAAATCGCCTGCGCCCGCGCTCCCCACCTATATTGCGACACCTCCCACTTATTAACTAGCCACGGATCCCCCATTCTCCCCCATTTTCTAAGCATGTGGGGGGGAAGAGGTGTAACTAAATGGCTAATATAATCAACTTTATAATTGTGTGCCTACTGTTAGCAATCTAAATATCGGTTATATTTTATAATGTGTAGCAGGTGCGTGTAATTAAAAGCCTTTTAGAAAATGTGTTGTGTATTAAATTCTCGATGACGGTAAAGTACTAAATTTTCACAAGCAGTTTCCTCCTCCGATAATTCAATTAGTTCATTTAATTTACCGTACATAGTTAAAGCAAGAAGTTATAGAAACCAGGATCTAATATATTATTATTTGGATTCCAACTCAATCGGGTGAGACTTTCCCTTTTATTGGAACTTTTGAAAATTTTGTGATTTGCAGGATGAAATAAGTTTTTTAAAAGTTGTTTTTTTTTTGAGTTTACTCCTTAAGAATCGATTTTCATCAGAGATATGAAAATCATATGTCACACGTTGTAGGCTACAATATGCTTCAATACATATTAATATAATATAATACAATACATATATTTATATCCATTGATATTTATTTGTGAATTAAGAAAATTAACAAACTAATAAAGCTAACAAAATGCATTCATTTACCCTCATTTATTGTACTAATCTATGTATTTTATAATCGTACGTAGGTAAGGCGTAAACTCCAGTCGTGCGTCGGAGCTGACACAC
Organism: Synanthedon andrenaeformis; assembly: GCA_936446665.2. Classification (NCBI taxonomy): domain Eukaryota; kingdom Metazoa; phylum Arthropoda; class Insecta; order Lepidoptera; family Sesiidae; genus Synanthedon; species Synanthedon andrenaeformis. The sequence continues at coordinate 10,851,507 of OW387787.2, read as the reverse complement.
ACACTTTTTTTGTATAGTATAAAGTTTATATTGTGTTAATATAAATTTTAATTTAAATATTTAGATGTTAAAAATACAAAAGTATCTTTACAAAGTATAAAACAAAGTTCGCCTCCCGCCGCGCCGTCTGTCCCTCTGTATGTATGCTTAGATATTTTAAACTACGCAACGGATTTTAAATCGTTTTTCACTAATGTAAAGAACATTAAAGGAGGAAGGTTTTTATATATATTATCATTTGCAAAAAATATCCGTGCGAAGCCTGGGGTGGCATGCTAGTTTATAATCATTTAATCCCGTGAGCCAGTAGCATTCAGCATACCAACATTTGATGTTAATGTGTAGGAGATATATTATTTCGATCTGTGTAGGTAATGTTTAGACGACAAACGTGTTGTAACCCTAGCTTTTAACCAAACGGTCGCGGGTTCGAATCCCGCTAGGGGCAAATGTTTATTTATGCTAACATTTAACTTTGTACCTGAGTCGTGGATGTTTTTATTTATAATATTATATAAATGTATGTATTAAAAAATGTAGTATATCAACTGTCTGGTATCCATAATACAAGCATTAGTTGCTTAGTGTGGAACTAGATGGCGCTGTGTGGAATGTGTGAAGATAAAAAAAATGTTGACTTTATCTCGCTCTGGAATTAAAAGGATGTAATGATTCCACTGCTGGTTCCTTTAGCACATGAACGCATAAAGATAATGAGAAGTGGGCTTAGCTATAAAATATAAAACATATATAATTTTTATTTTATAACTTTCATTTATATACAAATTATTTACAACTTTTTTCTACTAATTACAAGGTTTAGGTACCTAGTGTACCTAAACCTTGTAATTAGTAGAAAAATGTTGTAGCTTCCTCTACTTTATCATTGTTAGAAAGTACTTTCATTCCCTTTCTCATCTGTTATTTATCTGCACCCATACATGCGCCGTTAAATCCGCAATTCTAAGGCTTCCAGTTTCTAACACAAATGCTAAAGCATTCAACTCTCTTTCAATAGAACAAAGCACTGAACAAATAATAGCAACCTAATACAGAGCGAAGCACATTTTCTCATAATTGCGAAAAATTCGTCACTAAGTAAGTAGTTGCATGGCACACTGCGATTCGCAGTCATTTGGTTAGCCCGTCTGACTGCAGTAACCAAGAAATAACAGCACGTGTGCTTTTGTGTTTCGCCGAGTGAGTAAGAGATGTCAGAGCTCATTTTCCCATTATCTAAATCCCTTATCCTTAATGTTACTATGGTCGATAACACAAAAATATACTTAACAACCTGTCTGATAACTTAATGATACAAAGAAGTAGGCCAGTTTTGACGTTTCATTTAACTTTTCTAAAGTAAAATTCATTATAATAATGCATTAGGTACTAATGAAGAGATGAAACAAAGAAATTAGTGAAAAAACCTCTCAAATACCTTTGTTATTAATCTTCTATACTAATATTTTTATTTTATTTTAGTTTGTATTTTTATATTTTTGTATGTATAATGAATAAAATCAATAACTACTGGACCGATTTTTAATATTCTATCACCTTTAGAAAGCTAAATTATCAAGGAGTGACATAGGCTATATTTGAAAAATGACGCAGGCGAAGTTGCGCGCAACAGCTAGTAGGTATTAAAGAGAAAATTCATTGAAATATATTAGCTTCAAATGAACATAGGATAAAAAAGCAGACATTAATAATACACCATCGGTACAAAGCCTCAAGAATAGAAAGCCGAGTGTTAAACTCCTATTATCTTGAACTGATAGCCTCAGGGTTTAAGAGATAGCCATAATAGTAAGCTCAAGATTCCGTCGATAATAGGAGTTCACTGATTTTAATAAAAACTAATTTGTATTCATTACTCTCAGCAGGACAGCGTTTAGCTAGATGGTTGGGTTCACAATTGAAATTTATTAACGCCATGTTAATTACAAGAGGATTCGCGGGGACCACATAGTATCGGGGAATTCGCTCATGAATATCCAATGTGGTAGACCGGTCTTAAGAAGGCATTTAGTTTCTACGGAACGTCTACTACGGACTACGTCACTTAAGATGAACTATAGAATTTGATTGTTACTATAGTAATTGTTAATTTCATCATCGTCTCTTTCATAACTTTCAACTGAGGACCGAATAGAAGCAACCTGTGTTAATCCTAGACCTTTATTAGGTCATCAGCTCATCTACTGGATGAAAGTCCTATGCTGAACCTGCCTAAACTTCATTCAAGAACTTGCCCCACCAATTAAGTTAAGTTAATAGTTGTTCATTAAATTCGTTTTGTTTTTATTGTAAAAGAAAAAAAAAATTTTTTTTAATTCCATCAAAATGGTTACTATAATAATTATTAAAGGCCTCCCGTTACTACGTAAATGTACTATTCAGATGAAAATCTATCTATAAATTATCGGTAGAACACAACATTAAGGCACCCAAAAATGTGTATTTGACAATGTAGCAAGTATACACTCATATACTAACTAGCAAGAGCACTGATCTCAATGACACAGAACAACAACGTCAACTTGACGTTATTAATAACTTTAACAGTCCAATGAAATTGTCAGTAAACAGAACAAAATTCTGTATTCCCACACAATTCTTCCACTAACAAGTCACAGTTTAACTACATAATTAAATGGCAAATTTCTTCTCAGCATAGACATTATACAAATCACAGTTAAATTCCCTATAAATCGTCCCCGTCCCGCATCCGTTCCGGACGTTGTAATGGGACGTACAAAATTGAGATGTCGGTATATCGGGCTAGGTAATGCTAGGCCAACGGTAATTGCTATCTTAATTAATATGGGCCCATTGAGATCGCTCCATGAATACTAAGGTATCCGCTTGTTAAGGTAAGATCGTTTGGATTTTGAAATAGTTTCATTGCCAGCACTGTACAGTTGTTTTAGTGAAATTCAATTTTATCAATATCTCTAATCGATATGGCGCCAGTCTCTTTTGTACCTATTGGATATAATTTTTATAATGATTATATGTCTTTATTGTCTTTTCAGGTTGCAGACTTCCAGCTCTGAATGGATCATTCCAATGGAATTCTAGAGGTAACTATTCAACGTATATTCAATATACTAGGAAAGCCTATATACCTATATATACTCGTATATACGTATTCAACAAAACACACACTCGTGTCCACGACACAGCCATACAATTATTTTATTGTTATTTTTAAAATAAGTAGTAGGTATGTGCAAAATAATAATAAAAATAATAAAAAAACAAAAGTTCTACATCGTACATATGAAAATGTATATTTAATATTACAATGTCTTTAGAATATTAATAACCGGCGATTCTAGAGCTGGCTATTACCTCGGTCAACAGATTAGCATTGCCATACAACGCGGTAATGCAGCTAGCATGCTTGGGAACCTTCCTAGGGGACCAAGGCTTTATGTAAATATATATAACTTAAATGAACATTATATTGTATTAAAAATGATTAAATATTTAATAAACTAGCTGTTGCACGCGTCGTCGGCGTAACTTTATAAAATACTAGCTGTTGCCCACGACTTCGTCCGCGTTGAAAAATATTAAGTAGCCTATCCTGTGTCCCGTACATCCAAATGTTTATCTACCAAGTTTCATGAAAATCAGTTAATTCGTTTCAGAGTTATGGAGGAACATACATACAGAAAAAAATTCTAAAAATTTCAGTAATTCTAACAATTTAGTTTCAGTATCATGTATAGAGCCTATAAACACGATATCTCTGAAAACAGTAACTTACTCCATGACCGACCGTTACAGATTTATTATTAGTATTGATAGCCTGTTAGTCGCTGATAATATATAGCTTCCCAACAGTAAAAGAATTTTTGAAATTGGTCTACTAGTTTCGGAGCTTATTCAATGCAAACAAACAAACAAATAAAATTATATAAAATTAATTATAAAAACTCTTTATAAAATTTGTATAGATAAATTGTAAGTGTCAAAAGAACGATCAAGTTTGTCACACTAGAAGAGCACCGTGAAATAACAATACGCGTGTTTGCTGTGTTTCAGCAAGTATGGGATGGATGCCCTTCCTATATCTCCAGTGTTAATAGGCGACGGTAGCACCAGCCTTACAAAAAATAGATTGTTACCCATATGGACCAAATGATCAGATAGTCTATGTTACCACTCGCACCTCCGATTATATAATACGCCTATCTGAGTTTAATTATAAGATTTAATGCGGCGCGTATCAGAAATCTCGAGCGTACAAAAACTGGCGAACCGTTGAACAGCGGGTGGGATGCAGTTGACTTTAGTTGTACATTAATTTGCGACCGTGACTTTGTCACGACTTTCTTCAGTATACTGTTATAATGGACAATATAGTTTTTGTTATCAATTCAGCTCAAAAGTAATAATCTAAGAATACAATTTATTTTAGATAGATTTTAGACTGATCGTTTTGCTAGTTCAAATTCTGAATCGATAAATATTATCTACGTAAAAAAAAACTTTTTAACAAAAGAATTAAACCATCGAAAAAACTGAAAAGCAAAAAATAATAAACCTTTTTTATTTAACCTTATTTAACGTCAAATAAGCAAATTAATTAAGTCAATTAATTACGTAAAGTGTGATGCGTGATGCGTGCCCACTCATAATTACTAAGATATACTTACATTAGTTTAAGAACTTAGTTATTAAGGTTAAATAAAAAAGATTTATTATATTTTTGCATTTCAGTTTTTTCGGTGGTTTAATTTTTTTGTTAAAAAGTTTTTATTTTATAATTTTTTGTGGCTATAATATACTAATTACAACCTCGCAGAGTTATATTATTTCGATGATTACAACATGCTTAATTTTGATTACTTTTTTAAATTGTAATACACAACTAAGCATTAAAATCTGTGAGTGAACAATAAACAAAAATAATTAGGGTAGGATTTTTTTCCCAATTTATACGGGACCAACTTCGAGGTATACGATGGTCTTCTCTAAGGGATGGTTACTGCCGCCAAATGAGCTGCCCAAATGATTGCGAAACACAGGGTGCCCTGCCAATACTAAAATAAATATGCCTCCCTTATAATTTTCGAATAGGACCGATCAAAAGCAGCCTGGATCCACTGTCGTGTCGCAGTCATAATTAGATAGTATGTGATTAATAATTATTAGCAGATTAGTGATTTTTAAAATTTTCCAACCAAGTTATCATTTGCATTAGTATAAAAAAATTAAAATTTACAATTTTTTGGTAAGCACAGCTCCATGTATGCAAGTGTTCCGAAAAAAAAATTGCAATTTTATTATGTTTTTCGTTGCTGTCCCTACAAAAAGATTCGCAGCACGAAAGTGTCCGATCATCGTGTGATTGAAATTTCTTAGATTCACAGCTTTTCACGGAACTGAAGATCGTTGACATCACCGTCTCGTCGAGACTGTTGATCTCGGCATGCGTATTTTTTTCTAACTGAATCACTATTTCAAACTAGATCGGTAATGCGTAAAAAATCTTTAGTAGATTGAATTTAGTCCCTAGCTTGAGAAATATGCGTACGTTTAATTGGCGATTCTTATTTTAAATTATATATTTTTTATAGATAGTGCAAACGGACAGGCAAATGGCAAACAGACTTTATTATTCTTTAGGACGTACCAAAGTGAGAAATGTTGGAAGTATCTTATATTGTTGATCTTAGAATGTAAAGTGGGGGTATGAAAACCTTCGTCAGTTTTCAAATTAATTCCTTTATAAAAGTCGTAGACTCTTAGTACCTTTTGAAACTAAAGCACTGGGCAGACGATTGACAGTCGTTTGAAATGAAGTTTTGTCATGACTGAGAAACGCCCTGGTGCAAGCAAAGCCTTCGACTTTAAGGTGACGAACATTTTCTTACCCCGACTGTACTAGCTTTTCTGCGCGACTTCGGCCAATAAAAAAATACTTTTTATTGTATACATAATCTTAAAAATTAATAAATTCTGTAAAATTTACATTATATTTTATCGATATCGACAAGACACATACGTCATAATAACACTATTTTAACTTGATCTCTTGATCTAACAGTGATAATACTTACTTATCCGAAACAATTAACGAAGGAAAGAAGATAGACCAGCAACAACATTGACTGATAAATTAAAATATTTGAATTGAACTGAATTCGTTCGGGTGTATTTATGTATGTAGATATTTATTAGATATCATATATACCAACACGGCTGTAAATTTAATGCCAATTTGCTATGGCGCGTCACAAGATTGAAGGCATGTCATATTAAACGTTTGCTATAGCAATTATGCTAATGTGGGGTCCGTTGCTCATGCTAATCCTTTAGATTGGATTCGCCCCCATAATGTAGCGTAATGCTTGGGTGGTAATATAACTTCTTTAGCTACAAGAGACACTTTTTTCGTGTTCAGTAAAAACAATATTAATAGGCAGAGAATTTCAGTTAGAAAAAAATACGCACGCAAATCTCAGGAGATCAACACCTGAGAAAATATATGAGTATCATAATGCCCGAAATTTTTATCGCTTCGACGACGGTGGCGCCTCCATCGCGACTAGCGTTCAATTTTTGAACGATTTTTTTAGACAATATTTTATATGATAATGATATATGATAATGATGATAATGATCGTCCAAAATGTATAAAAAATTAAAATTAGATTTGAATACAATTAATTACTTGGGATGACTTTTAAAATTAGAGGTACTGGATTCAATTATTTTATTTCCTCAATACTACCCTTACACAATTGAGATCAATCCTATAAATAATTTGGTTTATTATTATGTGATTTTTACAAATGACTTAATACTTGAACACATTCCAGTTATTGGGTCTAATTTCGCCATTTTTCATTAAGTTTATATGAGAAGTAAATCAGATTAGAGCTGAGTCGTTAGCTGTTCCAAGTTTAGTATCCGCGCCGAGGCATTACAAGCTGTGATTATAAGTGCGAGGTCGTCTAAAGGGGCGTTTACACTCACGGAGCGCCCGGTAGTCTGCGCTCGGCGTCTCCGTCGACCGATTCGTAAATGTAAAGCTCGTTTCACAATGTACATTTATTTATTTTACATTAAACACTAAATTTTCATGTATGTATTTTAAAAATTATATTTAGTCTTCAGACAAATTGACGGTGCACTAGATAATGGAGGCTACCGTCGCCCATGACACAGGCAACGCCACCGGTGTTGTAAGTGAACTGCCGACCTTAGAAGGCTTAAGGATAAGGAAGGGAAAAGGAAATGGCCAGTTGTATGTATCCTTTACTCGCTCATCGAAACACAACAGCGCACGTGCTGTTATTTCATTATAGGTTGGTGAGCTACTTAGTAGATGTGGTTGTGTGGGTATATGAGTGTTTAAGAGAGAGAGATAATATTATAAATAGTTACAAAATAATATTACTTATTACCTAATTCTTGTTATAAATGCATCTTTTCTTTTCATTAATAATTTAGTCCAAAATTTGTTAGATTTTTTAATGTATGTTAATGTATTTAAAATATCAGACACGTTCGTAATAAACTCTCATTTGAGACTAACTTCATGGTGTCTTTGTCTTACATTAAAGTGTACAAGTTTTGTAACATACTAAAAATACACTGAACTTTTAATGAAGTTTTAAAATAACTTAAATGTACCTGAGTAATACTTAGAATAACAAAGTTTTTCATTGACTTGCACAGTGCACTAGGCTTAAAGGTCAAACCGATTCATTAAGGTAAGACACGACGCACTACCGCAGCGTTCCTGCCGCCGCCACCACATACTATATTAAATCGCTGTCATTTAAATTATTGATAGGTTATTTTGTACGCAAATATATTGCAATAAATATGGGTTTTGTTACTCACTAACTCAAATTTATAACTGTTTTGAATATGCGCCATTTGTATTCCAGAAATAAACCCGTCCATCTATATTTATAAATATAAAGTCGATAGATATAAAATAAAGTCTATGTGCGACTCAGTCAGTTTTTCCGCTCACATCTTCTTAACCACCCAACGGATTTTGATACGGTTTTCACTAATAGAAAGAGCGATAGATGAGAAATGTTTGTGCAGGTACATAATTATAGACTGCATGTGGGTGTAGTATAAAGTGAAGTCATTATCTAGATTAGTTCTCCATAAATACGTAACTATTCCATTTTATGCATAACTTAGAATTTATCTTAACGGTCTTAGTGTTTAATATGTAATTTTTTATTATAGGTAATTACAACTAGCAGAAAATTCTATATTGAGTAGGTACTAAAAGGTATACAAAATTTTTTTTTTTAAAGTTTAATAATTTCGTTTAATGGCGGACAAAACATAATATCAACCTTCGATTAAATTTAATTAGAGTATGTTCCCTTAGCGTCTTACAGACCTTAAAAATATTAATTTAATTTTTTTATTATTGTTCATAAAGTATATAAAATCAATATTTTTTTAATTATTCCTTTAATTTAACAAAAAATATCCTTTTAATTAAATTTGGACTGTATTTTTAATAATTATGAATTAATTTTTTTTAAAACAATATTAGCACCGATTTTTCAATGCAACATTCGTTTTAAAAGGTCGCCCTGAGGCTCTGTCAGACTGTAGGCTTTTTATTATTTCTTTTATTTAAGCTCAGAGTCAGATGAACGTAACCTGAAGCATGTAGAAGTTTCACTCTTTTCATTATCGTTTTATTTCACCTATACTTAATAATATGTGTCGACGGTGGACGGGCTGCTTCTGTGCGGTCCTTTTGGAAAATTATGGGGAAGGCCTATGTCCAGGCAGTGGAAGTCCTGCAGCTGAGATGATGATTACTTAATAATTAAGTTATGTTGAATTTGCAAGATCCACACGCATTAGTTAATATAAAAGGAATTTTTTTAAGCATGTTCAACGTTCACAGCTTTTAAGTCAATGAGAAAACTTTGGTGCATTTGAGAAAACAACGAATGCATATAGAAAGAAATTTTCATTGCCAAACTGTCCATATAAAATATATATACACACAAATGATCAAAACTGCAAATGCATTAGTCTTCCGCAATGAAGTCTCTTACTTGACGATTTTTTTAAGTAAACAAACTCGCTTCGCATGATATTAAATAAGATTGAAAGACAATACGTCGTTCAGCGAGCTATTCGGTTAAATCTATCCGAAAATCTTCCCAATTTGAACGAAGCTCGTGCTAACATGATCGTGAGGTGCTATAACTGCGATAGTGCAAATTAACGGCTCCGTCGGTAAACGAAATTATTTCACGTCCGACCAACGATCGCTGCAGGGTTGCCAAACAAACTACTTTCATATTACTAATTTTATAAACAAATTTGAAAGATTCATTTTTCTTAGGTGAATGCGTCTTCATAGTGGCTTCTATAGTGGCAGGCAATTCAGAAAATTGATAATAATAAAATTGGAGCATAAAGTTTGATGCTATCTATTGACTACATCCAAAATTTAATTACACCACTCGGTAGCTAAAGAATCAGTTTTTAAAAAATATATACGGTATATTCGAATTCGTTGATTTTTTATGTTAAGGTCAACAAACAGGCTGACGGTCCACTTGATGGTTGGTGGCTACTGTAGCCACCTACAGCTACACAAGGAACGCCTGGATGCTGCAACAGCGCTGACGACTATAGAAGGATTGAGGATAAGGGATAAGGAAAGGAAACCTCATATTTAATTGCGTCGCCTATTTTTCAGTGTGATAGTTTAAGAGCATTCATCAATTAGAATCACGCTGGAGTCAAAATTTATGATTTCAGTAGTTTCAGATGTTTTAGTTTGCAGATAAGATGTTAACGTCATATTATTTGTAGTTGTATAATCTAGTAAATAGCTGAAAAATATTTTAAAGTGAATTTTCATTAGAACATTTTTAAACAGCCCTTTTTTTAAACTAGCGGTCGACGGCCTACGCAGATAAATATACAAGTTATTAAAAAAATTATAACATAATCTTTTAGAACATTAATGACTTCACATACTAGGTCCAAGAAAAAACAGAAATATCTCAAATTTGATCCTAAAATAACACGTTTAAAATCACGAAAAATTACTAAAAGTGACACTTTTGATTATACTTTTCTTGAATGAAAATTTACAGAAATCGTATGTTTTTTTCGACTATTATCTAATAAATGATATGAATTTTTGGAAAATCAATATTTTTATAATTTGTCGCATATAATTTTACTAGTATCTCGCTTCTGCGTCGACCGTCGACCGCTAGTTTTAAAAAAGGGCTCTTTAAAAACTGATCTAATGAGAAAATTAACCCAATATTTTAAAATATTTTTCAGACATTTACTAGATTATAAAACTACAAATTATATGACGTTAATATCTTATCTGCAAACTAAACACATCATGGCATTATGATCCGCCGGGAATCGTAAATTTCTGATTCTGTAACGCTCTTAATATGATAAAAATAAATAAGAAAATTTAGGCTGTGATTTCTAATTAAGCGATTTCTTGATGATATACCTCAAAAAACAGCAGAAATACATAATATTAACTGACAACTTTTCCATTTTATCTAAGAACCTTCCTCGGACTTCATAACAGGGACTTCCCCCTTCTGCAAGAGCCAGATGAACTGTCCGTATTTTACTGCCATGTCGCAGAGTAAACTGCCTTAATTTTCAATAAATATTACTTACAGAAATACAAAAAGGTAATTTTTATATTTCTATAATAGGTAAAAAGGTAGTACGTTTGTATATATTCAATAAATACTGGTTTTTCTTTTATGTGTGAAGTAAATAATTAAAGTAATGAGCAATGATTCTATTTTCCTACGTAATTTGATATCTCACTTCTCAATGGCAGTGTACGGTACCCGTTTTTAATTACCAATTAATTCTCTCAGAGAAATCAGGTAGTTGATAAAACTGTGAGACGACTCTTAAACAATGTGACAGTAAATAGCCGATAACAAATTGTTGAGGTACAGATTAGACTAAATTATGTCCAAGAATCGTTTATTTAATACAATACTAACAAAACACAGCCCACGCTGCATACTAAAAATGTCAGCAGCCACAGTGAAATGCTAAACTTTGTGGAACTTTACTGGGAAACTGCCGAGAAAATTACGTTGGGCATTTAAAGAGAAAATTTAATTTAATTTAATAGCTTCAACGTTGGCAGAAGAGGTAGCCGTTTAATATTTCTTACCACTAGCTTTTATTTATCTGGCTAGAACGTAATAATATATAGAAACCCTTATATCTTTCAGTAACAATGTAAAGCAAGCAAACAAGATTGATAAACAAAAGTAGTCAATTTTTATTCTGCAGGTCTTCTCAAAGAATAACCAGTCCTGTCTGATTGAGCTGTTTAAATGAACTCTTGTCTCCAGATATATTTTTGATTTCGTATTCCCATCTAGCGTAAGATCTGCCCTTCTTTCAACCTTGTGGACCTTTTCAAGATGTCACTCTTTTGGTCCAACGCTGATATTAAAGACGTGTGAAATGACAAGAATGCAATAGATGATGATATTGTTAGAGTAATCGATATTTTTATGATAACTAGATGTTTTTTATGCGAAGCTCGACAGACAGGCTGACAGTTTACTTGATGGTAGGTGGCTACCGTCGCCTATTACACAAGCAACGCCATAGGTTCTGCAAGGGAAATGGGCTCTAGCATCACTTACTTACACAATGAAATACAACAGCGCACAAATGCTATTATTTCACTGTGATCTTCTGTAAGCGAGTGGTCACTTGTCGTGAAGCGGCAGTTAAAATAAAAAAAATGAAATAGATATTTACAGATATATTTTAGAGAATATTTACAAATAATATATATATATAAAAATGGATGAATTGAAAGTTGTGTAGTGTTATGAATGATGTACAGGTGATTAAATACAGATTAAAAAAATAAAAACAGCGTCTGGGGTGCAGTGGTGAAGTGTGTCCGGGGTCTCAGCACTGACTCCCGGAACGATACAATGCAGACTGGCAGCGGCGATGGGTGCGTCCGGAGCTCTGCACAGACTCACGGAACGACACGAAGTGAAGCGTGCAGTGGTGAAGTGCGTCCGGGGTCTGAGCACCGACTCCCGGAACGACACGATGCAAACGGGCAGCGGCGATGGGGCGTCCGGAGTCTATGCACAGACTCACGGAACGACACGAAGTGAAGCGTGCAGTAGTGAAGTGCGTCCGGGGTCTCAGCACCGACTCCCGGAACGACACGATGCAGACGAAAAGCGGAGATGGGTGCGTCCGGAGTCTCTGTGCCGACTCACGGAACGCCGCGAAGTGAAATTTGCTCTAGTGAAGTGCGTCCGGAGTCTCAGCACCGACTTCCGGAATGACACGAAGCAGATAGAGGCAAGACAGGCCAAATTTTAATGTTGTATCGCAGAGAGGAGCGACAACACACTGATTGATTTTCATCAGTCTAGCCGGCTGGAAAACCTTCGAAATAATATTTTGAAAATTAAATTTAGAAAATAATAAATATATATGGCCAGGACATTTCAAATTTAGAGGTGAGGTTGTATATAAAAAGGAATAAAAAATGAGCGAGAAAGCAACAATGTAATGAGAAAGCATGATGTCAAAATATTATGGGAACTATGGCGACGAAATAAATAAACAAAGAGATTATGTCAAAAATATATAAATTTACGTTTTTGAAATTATATGAGGACTAAATGCATGTAAAACGTATGATAAAATGTAGGAAAAAGTATAGCAGACATTCTGAAAACAGGCTGTCGGTAAGATAATAAGGAAACAAGGGAAAAATGTGATGTAAATGATACGTGAATGACATGTAGGCCGAAAAATATATAAAATACAGGATCTGAGGCGTTATCCAGGTTAGTAGCGCATCCAGGAGTGATGTATGAAGTGTATGAACACGCTACATTTCCCCGACAACCCCAGAAAAATTTTCGACCGAGAAAATTTTGATTAAAAACCAGATAGATCCAGGGGACACAGCTTTGCAGATTCATACATCAACAGACATGCTCAAGCATTCATCTTCAAACACACCGTCTTCTATCATTCTGGTACGGGTGGAGTTCACATTCAATGACTGCCACTCGAAAAGGGTGATCCCAAATGACGGGTAAGGCTTATTTAAGGAGTTGTCAGCCGCTCCTTTGTAAAAATAATAATGACCTAGGGCTTAATTTAACGAGTAGTCAGCCGCTCGTGTAGAGTGCTAAGTATAGCACTTAAGAGGTGAAGATATAACTACGTAAGACTCATCTTACATAGTTAAACTTCAAGCTTTAGAGCTTGAAGTGGAGGCTTCGCGGCATTAGTTCATGCGTAGAAGAAATAGAGCCTTTGCTCCAAAACTTTAGTTTACAGGCTTAAAAGCTTGTATAATAAAATAAAATAAAAAATTTGAATAATGAATAAATGAGATGAAATGATGAAACTAGGTTTAATTAGGTTTTAATGTCTTTGATATGCCATTTGCCCTTAGTTCCGTTGGTGTCTTCGAGAATATACACCAACGGTGAAAGCTTTTTAGAAACTTTACACTTGACGAACCAGCATTTCCTAATACTCGATTCTTAAGCCAAACGGTATCACCGACATTAAATTCCTTAAAAAAAAACGAAGTTCATAATGAGCACTATACATAGCTTGCGCTATGTATAAAGTAGATTGAACCTTATTTGTTCAGTAGGTCAAATTTTATTTGTTTAGCCATAATTGTCAAAACACAAATCAAGTTTTTAAAATAAATAATCAGATAACAAATAGAGTTCAAATTTACCTTATTTCCTTCTGTAAAGATAAAATGATATTAATGTGTTAAATGTAGTGAGATGAAACAGCAAAATGAAGAAAATAAAATTTCGAAGGTTTAGATTGACAAAGAAATGTAGGTCCGAAAATAAATCCAAAACATGCACTAGAAGAAGTGTTATTTTAGAATTTAGGGGGGTTATGTAGATCCGAAAATAAATCAAAAGAAAATGCACTAGAAGAAGTGTTGTTTTAGAATTTAGGGGGGGTGTGGGAATTTAGAAAAATTAGTTGGGCGCCAAACTGTCGTGAAGCGGCAGTTAAAATAAAAAAAATGAAATAGATATTTACAGATATATTTTAGAGAATATTTACAAATAATATATATATATAAAAATGGATGAATTGAAAGTTGTGTAGTGTTATGAATGATGTACAGGTGATTAAATACAGATTAAAAAAATAAAAACAGCGTCTGGGGTGCAGTGGTGAAGTGTGTCCGGGGTCTCAGCACTGACTCCCGGAACGATACAATGCAGACTGGCAGCGGCGATGGGTGCGTCCGGAGCTCTGCACAGACTCACGGAACGACACGAAGTGAAGCGTGCAGTGGTGAAGTGCGTCCGGGGTCTGAGCACCGACTCCCGGAACGACACGATGCAAACGGGCAGCGGCGATGGGGCGTCCGGAGTCTATGCACAGACTCACGGAACGACACGAAGTGAAGCGTGCAGTAGTGAAGTGCGTCCGGGGTCTCAGCACCGACTCCCGGAACGACACGATGCAGACGAAAAGCGGAGATGGGTGCGTCCGGAGTCTCTGTGCCGACTCACGGAACGCCGCGAAGTGAAATTTGCTCTAGTGAAGTGCGTCCGGAGTCTCAGCACCGACTTCCGGAATGACACGAAGCAGATAGAGGCAAGACAGGCCAAATTTTAATGTTGTATCGCAGAGAGGAGCGACAACACACTGATTGATTTTCATCAGTCTAGCCGGCTGGAAAACCTTCGAAATAATATTTTGAAAATTAAATTTAGAAAATAATAAATATATATGGCCAGGACATTTCAAATTTAGAGGTGAGGTTGTATATAAAAAGGAATAAAAAATGAGCGAGAAAGCAACAATGTAATGAGAAAGCATGATGTCAAAATATTATGGGAACTATGGCGACGAAATAAATAAACAAAGAGATTATGTCAAAAATATATAAATTTACGTTTTTGAAATTATATGAGGACTAAATGCATGTAAAACGTATGATAAAATGTAGGAAAAAGTATAGCAGACATTCTGAAAACAGGCTGTCGGTAAGATAATAAGGAAACAAGGGAAAAATGTGATGTAAATGATACGTGAATGACATGTAGGCCGAAAAATATATAAAATACAGGATCTGAGGCGTTATCCAGGTTAGTAGCGCATCCAGGAGTGATGTATGAAGTGTATGAACACGCTACACACTGCCGCCAGATGACTGCGAAATGCAGCGTGCTCTGCCACTGTTTTTCAAATCCAAACCAGGGCCATGTTTGAAAAGTTCATTTCCAAAGCCGGAATCAAACCCGGGACCTCTGAGACAGAACGTTAAAGCGCGCACCCTAACCACTCATCCAACGGACTCGTCAAAATTCGTGATTTGACCATAAATAAAAGAGTACACAAATACATAAGTAGCTTCAAACGTGTGCTAAATTCGCAGTAAGGTGTTTAATGTATATTTTAAATGCATATTATATAAAATATTAGCTCTCTCTCCAGTTCGTCTCCATATGAACTTTGAGTGTACGAAATTTCACACTCCTCCGTCCGTACAATTTTCTTAAAAAATGGATCCAAACTTTTTGTTTTACGTATTAATATAGATAAGCGCTACATTATGCTAATAGTTCAGACTGTAGTGTGGCTCATTAAAATGTTTAAAAAAGGGCATATAGCCCTTTTTTAACTTCGGTATTTTGGCGGCTACTGCCCTCAGCAGGGAAGATATTTTCGCTGGTCGGTTTTCTTTTTCTTTTAAATGTTAAATGAAGTTGCTCATGGATATGGATAATAATGATATATTTATTTGACATTGAATGATGCATTCATTTCACAATAGCTCTTACTCGCGACTTCGTCCGAGTACTTTTATAACATATAGCCTATATTATATCACTCGCTGATAATATGGCTTTTAAAGAAAGAATGGTGAAAATTTGTGAAACCCTACCTATACTAACAATTTGTTGTCCGATCGTATTAAGATCTCACAATATCTTGGCGAGTTCGTTTCTTCACTCCGTTAAATTGAACTAACTGTTAACCGCATCGACTATTTGCTACTTACAAATTACATTGTAAGTATATATTGTAATACTGGCAACTCGCTCACGGCTGCGCACGAGTTGAAATTTTCAAAAATTCTTTATAAATAAACCTATATTTCTAATTTCTGCTTTCTAGACTTTTCTAGTCAAGACAATTTTATAAGTATATTATATTGGTGTGTATATACTATAGATTTTTATATATTTCAGTTGAACTTTTTCAAGTTCAAGAATTTTATAAGTATATTATATTTGTGTGTATATACTATAGATTTTTATATATTTCAGTTGAACTTTTTCACTTAGACTTTAGTCTCAAGATAGAAGGCCATACTTAGTTTCTTTCTTTTTTTTCTGTATTTTTCTGTGTTTTTCGCTTATTCTTTCACATAAATAAATGATTTGTGTTGTTGGAATACCTGCTTTCCACAGTAGCTTCCACAGCTTTCCACAGTAGTTTTACAGTTAATAAACCGTTAAAACATAAACAGACCAACAAATATGTTAACCCTTTTATTAAAAAATAAGACTGGTCATTCCGGTTAGATACACCTTTTTATACATTACTGTAATATGAATTCATGATAATTCTAAGAAATTTATATTAATATCTTAAACAATTTTTTTTCCATCACGAATATATTAGAAATGCAAAATAATACAGCATTTTGCACAAATTAGTTGAAAAATGATGTAGCTATTTTTTATACAACACGTCGTAATGGACACGTTGATAATATCGGGGGTTGAAATGATAAAAGTATAAATGATAAAGGTTTTAATTTTACAGGTGCACTCGCCAAATTAGTTCTATAGCTCGTAAAATGCTTTTACGAGTAACGCGAGCGATATCTTAACTCATAACTGTGTTTCTGTCTTTAAAGTACTTGATCTTTCACACATATTTAAAGAAGAATTTACTTGTAACGTAATTTAATTGTAACGTGCCTCGCTACACATATAAATAAACTTACCTTATTATTATTTTTTATTGTTACATTCCATTAACAAAATATTTTAAACCAGCATATGAAATGTATGAGAAAATGTCCCGTTTCTTCAATCGGACATTCAGATGTACGGCTGGTTTCCATCCTCAAAGCGCTTTAAATCATCCTTTATAATGCACACTGCCAAAGGTTTAGAACTCCCTGTCGGCGTTTGTGTTTCCGAGCTCGTATAACCCAAATATTATCACAGTTCAAGTGAATAGGCAACTTCTGGGTGAGCTCGCTCCATCATAGGCCTCGTTTTCACTACACGGTTAGATGCTGGCCAAGAGCAAACTCATTCGTAATAAAAAATATAAATATTTTATTCACACTTTTGTGCCTATTTCAGAAGTTTTAATAGTTAACCTGCTATTTGGGGCGGAAAAAAATTCACCTAATTAAAAATAACAGCATCAAACGTGAATTCAGTTGTTTCAGTATGTAAGTGAACGATGCAACACTCCATTTTCCTATCAACTTCTAATCTATTTTATCTATACTTCTATACCTACTAATATTATAAAGAGAAGAGATTTGTATGTTAAATGTATGATTAAAATCAAAAACTACTGAACCGATTCTAAAAATTATTTCACTTATAGAGAGCTATATTATCAGCTAGTAGGCTAGGCTTTTATTAAAAAAATACGCAGGCGAAGTCGCGTCCAAGAGTTAACTTTTAACTTGTGTCAATAAGCGATGGCAACCACCTACCATCACCTACAATCAAATAGAATATAGACCAACAGTCTGCCTGACAACCGACTAAATAAAAAAGTTACAGAACGACAAAGCAATTAATAACAGTGAAGCCTCTGCTATCATTTCTATTCCTAAACTTGATACTAAGGAATTAATTCAAATACAACATAGTTCAATATCTTACAAACCATTAAGAGATAACAGTTAGTTCAATGGAGAACACTACAAGTGGTTCATTCTCGTGCGCCAAGCGCTGTTGCAGAGAGAATGGGGTTTTGTCACGAAAATTGTGTTTAAATTATTGCACCCTACGTAAGTACTAGATAGTAGCGATTGTTCGCCATGTCTAATTGCAGTACCCTCGTCTGTATGAGATGTTAATCCCCGAGATCCGAACGTTTCAATACAAATTTAAATTATTTATTTCCAAGTAACATGGGCCAAATTGATCCAATAAAGTTCTTATTAGTTGAAGTGTGACGTCTGCTTAATTTTTGATTTTTAATTTATTAAATCTAAGTTTCCTTTATTGTTTGTAAATGCTGTCACGCCTGTAATATGGATTACATAACCAGCCTCTTTCCCCTGTCTTCCGAGTTCTGATATCCCCAGAATAGTCTAAGCGGGTTCAAAACAGATTTTTTATAATTATTTTAAATAAACTCCATTTTGAACTGTACGCTGTGTTTTAATGGCTTCAATATTCATTTTTTTTTTAAACTGCAAGTCAATCTTTGTAGAATATGTACTACGTTTTAGGCAGTATTTATTAACCTAATAAACACCTGAAATTATACCTAACTTACAACAACAGTCCAGTTAAAATTCTGAATATATTTCGATATATTTATATCTAAAACAATGTTTACAGTCGAGAAATCGTAGTATGTATAATTGGATGATTTATTTTAGTTGTCAAATTTGCAATAATCTGTCATTTGTTTCCAGATGCGCTGGCGCAAGCGATCGAGCAGATACGGACGATGGTAAGCCACGGTATTGTTGTACCATACAAATCTGGAATGATCTTCAACCTAACAAATGACTCTAGGATGTAAGAAACTAAAGCAATTGTATGTAAAACATTGAAATGGATCAGATATTATACAATAAACGATAAATATGGAACTTACAGTAAATTTATTATAAGTTCTAGAGACTAAAAAAATAAGTAGATTATGCAATTTGTAACACAAAAATTCTTTTAGAAGAAAATATTTTCTTTTGCACTTGGTAATTAAATAAAAAAAATTTAAAAAACATATGTATAAGTTAATATTAAAAGAATACATTTTAATTGAATGGAAAACTACTTTGATTTTACCCCTAGAAATAAAGTCTGAAATAAATTTTGTAGATATTATTTAAATTAAATAAATTAAATTTCTATAAAATTAAATGTTTATTTTAATCAAAGCAATTAATATAATTAATATGCTTGTATTTAATTACGAGTAAACATTAAGGTAAACAGTTAATAAGTTAATAATACTATTCGGAAAAATATGTGCGATGGCTGTCTGTGTCTCAGCCAAGTAACTTCTTTTAAACGACTCAGAAAATTATTTTTTATATAGGTAAAAGGTACCTAGTGGTTTTGCAAAGTAGTACTGGCAAAACAAATTAATAAAAGTGTTGATTACACATAGTTCTCTAATAGGGATGACACTTGGAACTTCATTTTATTTTCTTGTGATTCCCTTACGGTCTATTCGAATATTCGAATTCGGATATTGTCACTAACACTGTCAAAAAAAAAAACACTTTGTGTCGGTGAAGTCCCAAGTGACTTCCTATTTAAAAAAGACTAAGTATAATAAGTTTATCAAAATAAAATCGTTTCATTTACTTACCTCCAAGCATTTACTTACAAAGAAATAACACTTGGAGTATTATTTTTCTATAACTTAATGATTACGGACAGTTCGTAAGTACCCTTTTTATCTTTGACGTGGACAAAAGCTGCCCGGTCATAAATTAATTTTATAATCTTGAATCCAGTAGTATGGTAGAACAATTAGCAGTATGTAATCTTGGACAAAATTTATATATAAAATTTTGATGTGATAAGAAAACTTAGCGATAAGAAAATATTCTGTTTTAATTATTTATTAAGTAACTAATGCAATTTTTTTTCTGCAATTCATATAACTACACAAACATTCATCGTTTATCGTTCTTTCCATTAGTGAAAGCGATATCAAAAAGCCTCCATAGAGGGTGGGAAAAAAGCTAAGTAATAATTGTTCAAATTTTTTTTATTAATAAAATTAAAGCTCGTCAATAGTTAATAAACAAAATGACAAAATATGTTAACATACAAGTTTGAAAAATGATTTGAACTGTTTTGTCTTTCGCCCCGCCCTCGACTTTGCGCTTATGAAATATTTTTCTGTAAATTATATACACACAAACATTCCTCGTTTATCGCTCTTTCCATTAGTGAAAACCGTATCTAAATCTGTTGAGTGGATAGCGACTTTCTTTAATAATATGAAAAGAACGTTTGGATGTTCTTTCCATCTGTAATTAAAAATATTGTGTCAGTAGCTTCACAAAGGATTATATCGCGTTCACTTTCAATAGTAATTGGTTTACGGTTAAAGGTCGTGTATATCTGCTCTATTGTCGGTCGGTTTGGCATTTCGACTGCTTTGTGTAATATTACAAAGCTATTATTGGCATTTAAAGTTTAAGGGAAATTAACTAAACCTGGCGGCTTACCAATAATTTTCAATAACTAAATACAATATACAAAATGTTAATGTAGAAAGCTACATAAAATTTGCATATATATTTTAAATGTCCTTGTTTTTTAAAACCAAATTATTTTATATAAAGATGGCTACCGTCGCCTATAATATAAGCAATACCACAATTTGATTGACATGAATGTTACTTCAGGTGATTTAGGCGTCGTAGAATATATGTAACCAAAATCTTCCAGCGGAACGCGAATTGAGCTGCATATGTAATGGTTACTCCCTAATACCCCGAATATCAGTCAACATTTAGGATTTATTGTTTTTTGAAATATTACGTTACGATACTAAGGCAATATCAAAACTGAATTAGGCAAGGCATCGGTAAACTTCGACGACCGCGGGCAAATTCCTTCGAACTATAGCCGTAGGAAGCCACTTTGCATTATGACCATAGAAATAGGAAAACAATAAAATTAGAAGTCAGACTTCGTTGCCATTTTTCTTCATTTTGTTCAATATTTTATTGACTATCATCTCAGTATAAATATAACCATATATACGTATGTTACTATCATAATAGTAGGGGTCTACTATTTGGAGCTGTGTTTTATTTCGGGTCTTACCTACTTTTACAGGAAATAATATTTTATCAGATTATGGAATGTATTTTCATAAGCAGTAGCATTTGACGAGCTACTTAAAAAAAAATTTGGAATATTTTATTTTATTTTCAAAATAGGATAAACAGTTAATATATAATTCGTCTATTTATACGTTTAAAATTAATATTAGCCAAACAAATGAACAATTTGTTCACACTAGTGCCGACAATTTCGTGCCATTACCATTGCCAGCAAAATGTCTTTTTAATAACTCGTCTAGGGGAGGTGGTCAAACCTATAACGTTTATGCCACTTTCAGTAAATAACAGACCGACAAAATATAATAGTATAATAACAGTTTCCTTTATTAGATTGTTACACTTGTATTATTATTGCAACTCTACTGTACATTAACTCTTAGCTCTCTGGAGTAAGAACATAAACTAGCCTCTATTAGTGATATAATGGCTCCTAGATAAGGTCTAAACGCACAGTTTAAGGGGAAAGCTTTATAATGCTCTACAGAAGGCGTAAATGACAGATTTAATGCCTACTAATTAAGTGATTCCAGATAGAGCTTCGCCTTAATGTCGGTTATCTGATTTTTAGAGTTATTTACGGATACATGTTATCGCTTAAACGGCCCATGCTCCAGGAACGGACGCTGAATTTCAGATTGCGCGCAGCAAGAAACACCTTGACGTTATCTCTTCAGTTTTAACTCTAGCTAAATTGAACCAGTGGCTAATCTAAAGTTAAGTTGTGTGTAACTTCTAAAATGAATATTAGGAATAGATAAATTATAAAATAGGGACCTTATAATATAATCGTGCGGACAACTAAAAAAGTATCTCAATATAATCAATTTTAACATATATATTGTTCGGGACAGCCTATTGTACAAATTGTGAAATATAGTGAAATCATAGAACCAGTGTAAGTGAAAGAGACAGCAAATAGATAGAGACAGATAGTGTTCACTTTAGTTATTATTATTTCGGGCGGTCGTGTCACGCTTGCGCGCCATTGGCGCAAGCTAGTTCGGCACATGGCACGACCGCCACTAGTTCTATAAGGAAATATTGTTACTTAGATAGGCATTTTTTTAAATAAAGGCAGTCTTCTCCTTGCTTCGGCATAGTAAAGACCTTTGTACCAGTACAACTTGTTTGGAAAATACAACCCTCTCCTCCTCGACTAACAATCGCAGGCTAGCCAGTGAGCCCTCCTTAGCCGGAGGCCCTGCCCACTTAAAGCCATAACAGCCAGGCTATACAAATGCGCGGGTGCTACAGGCCCGTACATATATATATATATTTGTAAAACCACCTTATTCGTCTTGATATAAATTTTTAATGAGAATTAGTTTTGCCAAATTGAATACGAACTGAACAAATAAGGATAAAACCTTTAAAACCTTTAGGTTAAAAATAAAACCTATCCTTATTTTTCAATTTTAATAATAATGAATAAATATTCAATTAATAAAAAATAGTTCAGTATGTGAAATGAGATGAAGGAACTTCACATTGATACTTACATGTTTATAATGATATTATAATACACATATTTACAATTGAACAAACGCACGTATGGGCGTTTTTACATGATGTGATGCGACGCACGATGGGCGTTTGTGGTGATGACGAGTGGCGAGAAAGCGCGTGCTTTCTGTAGCACTGTTGGAGGCCGACTGTCTCTGGTTAAAGTGCTTGACACGGCAACTAAAAAGTAAATTCCCAAATAGGTCATTAAAAGGAGGTCGCCACAAGTAGTTTAGACATGATAACCTAACTTATAGACTTATAATATACTTATTAGTCATTGTATTAATATGGATTATAAAGCAATTAAATATTTAATAATATTTAAAAAAAAACTGTGGACAATGTCTGAATTAAATTATTTTAATAAGAATTTAATCTGAATTTATTAAGAACATTAATTAAAAACTGTAAATATCATTATAACTTAAATATTAAAAATAGAAATAACTGTCATATTAAAAAAAAAAAAAAAATGCAGTGTATTTTCATAAGAATTTCTGTATTTATATTTATGGTCTGTTGTAATTACAGAAAATGTTAGGCATGTGTTAAATAATTACATAGTCTCTTTGACACAAGCTAATGACAAATGTCATTTTCAAAAGAATTAAAAGACACCTTTCATACTACAATTAACATTGAAATTATTTATTCATATGACATAGAAAAATGAAAATTGCCTTCGAGCAACATTGTTACAAAACAAAACGAATCGATTAAATTTAACACTAGCATTAATAAGAATGTGTGCAGTAAATTATTGATATGTGTAAGACATTAGAGAAAGAAAAATTGATCTGACAATATTTATAAGGTATAAGCGTTAGCGTTTTCAACAAAACTTACCGAGACAAGACACGTGAAAAAATAGACACGTAAGTAAATAGATGTACCAAGAATTATCTTAGATATAAGAAGTGATAATAAGAAGTGACATTTTAACTATACTTAGTGCGGCTCGGATTAAATGTTTTTTGTTCAAAACAAACTATTTTCTAAGGTTTTTAAGTCAATATATCCTTCGTCTTCCAACTTTTCAGTGTTCTCAAATTTAAATGCTAAAATTAAGACAAAAAGATTAAAAAGGTCTTAAAGTTCTAAAATTAAGACAGTTATTAAAAAATATTATGCACAAAAAAAATTGTATACTAAACTGACAACATTTACATATCGATTTGTCTTATTTAACATGTTCTTTCTTCTAATTTGTGTAGTAAATTAGAATTATTTTGTTGGCGTATTTCACATTATACATAATTATAGTCGCGTGAATGTGTAGACCTGCATTATTATAAGTACTAGCGATATGCTATGTTCTGTACGATGCCTCCTACAGACACCCGCATGGTTTTAGTCTTTACACTAAAAAAGTACCTAATAAAAGTATAAAACTTCGATAAACCCTTATGTACGGTGTCCCGTACGTATTTTGATAAATAATGTTAATGATATTTGATAGAAATAACGTAATTGATAAACCTTGAAAATTCTGTATTATAGATAATTACGAAATAATGATACAATGCTAAGGAGTACACGCTTGGTCGCATGTACTACCGAACGCGGACCGAAGCGGACTGAATGCTTTATTTAGTGATTTTGAGTTGAGTTCGATTCTACCATATTTACGATGACTTTACAGTACACGCTTCAGCTCATGACTTATACCACAACCTAAAGCGTGTCAACCATGAGTTACAGTCGCTACCGGTACATTAGTGCTAATATCGCCCTGTGGCTGACACTTGCGTTTACGACTGCACAAATTGGTACCGATTATACACACTACTATATTTTATTGTTATGTTAGTTTAGCTTGGTTAATATATATTTATGTATGTAAGAACGTTGATGGTTTTATGTTAATTCACTGGTTCAAATGTATGTAGGATATTAGATTACTTTGCTAAATTATTAGAAATTCATTTATGACACGGCATGCTGCGTTCACAAATATTAAACTAAGCATAAATTAACCGTCCCCCAATATATACCCACAGTGTAATAACAGCACACGTGCTGCTGTATATCGATGCGTGTATGGTAACAGAATCCACTTCCCTACCTTCTCTCTTACTCGGCAGAGCACTTGTATACTCTTAGTATTTCTCATCTTTATAGGCATCTATCATAGGTGCCTATCATCAAGTGCGTGTATCTCTCACATTAAAAAAGGTAAATCTTGTTAAAATATTTAGATAATGATCCTTCGAGCCAGATAACTTTATGCGTGTTGGTTATGCGATTAGGTTAGGTTACAATATAAACTATGTTATTAGACACAACCTACTAAATTGTTATATAGTCTGTCCAACAATACTTTTTTCAAAAACAGGTGGAAAAATGATGTAACAAAATATGATAGGTATTTTCGACAGCAATATAGGCAGACTTTTTTCATACGACATAACAAATAAAACAAAAAAACTAATTCGTATAGTTCAATTACAAGTCTAATTAAAAGCGTGTCATCAAATTTTATGACACATAAAATTACTGTTATTAAGGTTACTTTGTCTTGGTACTTAATTAGAGTTGCGTTCATTTGTAACTCTTTTCGTAAACATTGCGGGTATTTTTTATCGTCTTTATCGTCTATTACATTGTCGTATTAATGTTCCCCAATCCACCATTGCACGGCAGATGTATTCTGTCCATTTCAGTCTTTTCTTTATTTAAATAAATAAATAAATGAAAAAACATCTTCACACATTCCACACAGCACCATCTAGTTCTATACTAAGCAACTAATTCTTGTATTATGGATACCAGACAGTTGTTATACTAAATAGATTACTTTTTTTTGTAAATACGCACATATTATAAATACAAAACATCCATGACTCAGGTACAAAGGTAAAATGTTAACACATAAACATTTGCCCCTAGCGGGATTTGAACCCGCGACCTTTGGTTAACAGCTAGAGTTACTAGCCACTATACCAAACGTGTCAAATTTGGATTCATATCCCTCAGAAAAACAAACCAAGCCTTCATCTCTCCATAGTTCCCCTTGATCGACTTGTATTTAGTGGACTAGTATTTACTTATACTAACCACCTATAGTCTATACTATCTATAGGTCGACTATCCGTCCACGTATAGTCAAAACTGACTAGAACATTGGTTGGTCAATTTTTATTGACTATAAACGTAATCATGTTAACATAAGTCATGTTTATAGTTATTGACATAGTTATTGAAAGAAGTAGAATGTTAAATAAAAAAGAAGAAGATCGGTACAGCTAACGAAGTTGAACTGTTTAAAGTAGGAAACAGAGAGGACTGTTCCAGGTTGTTTGCCAACTTTCACTAGATGAAATGACGCCTCAAGAAGAAGAAGATGGAAAGATATGACCAAATTTTCCGAATGATGCCCAACCTAACTCTGACCCTATTCTTCTGTCTGCCCCTTCACAGCTGTTCTTACCCAGCTGAAGCAAAAAAATCGTAACAACTGAAGTAAAAAAATGTGTTAAATACCATTTTTTTGGTGTTAACCTTAGAAGAAAACGAAAGAGGTGCTTCGTTTTTGTCATTGTCTCAATTTTTTTTATTAGTGAAATAAGCCTTCTATACTATTATCATAAATAGTTATATACGCACAATAATATTATAAAGAGAGAAGATTTTTATTTTTATTTGTAATGAATTAACTCAAAAACTACTGGACTGATTATAAAAATTCTTTCACCCATAGAAAGCTTATTTTATTATCAATAAGTATTTTATAATTATAAAGTTATATTTATATAGTTAAGGAAGAAGTCGTATGCAACAGCTAGTGAATTTATCTATTTAAAAATATAAGACCGTATTTGTTGCCAAATTACATGTTTCTAGGTCAGCTTGAAGTAAGTACCTGTTACTGGAATTGGTAGATGTACAAAACTGGAAGGTTACAAAGGCTTTGCTTTGCCAAAATATGTGACATAATATATTATGATATGATTACCTTCATTAGTAGTTTGATATTATACAGTACTAAAAATAAAAAACAACAAATATTTACAATCTTAACACAAAAACTTAAAAAAAACTAACTAATTATTTCCAAAAAATACTTATAAATAATTTAATCCTATTAAGCCTTTGGTAGACGGAAAAGTGGCGAGAATGCTGGCGGCATTGCCCCGTTGAATGCATATGCTTATCTTCTGGGCAAAGTAAGAGCCAGCATTCTTGTCACCCGACGCGTCTACCAACCGTTTTGCCAGCTCCTTGTAAAGTTCATGAAAGGCTGGCCCCCACGGACCCATGGTCTCTACCGCAAGCGGCACAAACATGTAACCTCTATCTAAGTTTACATATTTGCGCCGCTTGAGATTTTCGGCTTTATAAGCGGCAGCACCAGCCTGTGACGTGCTTCCTGAAAGATGAGAAGGAGCCAGGGTGTCTACACATGTGGCATCCCACACCAGGGGTCTTCCCAGCTTCCAGGGAACAAGAGTCATGCCGTCGGGTCTCTTGCCGTCGTCTCTCATTAGTCCGTTAGGTTCTAAAACTGATGGGACGGCGGCACTAACAAACGCCCGACGAATGATGTCGTTTAGACTGGCGTGTCGCGGTATGCGTCCTGCGCTCTTGATACAGGATAATCCGTGGTGGCCGAACCGATCTACTGATTCTCCACAATTACAGTGGTGAGGAACTGTACAAGGAGCGCCAACTCGTAGGGATGCTGCCAATCTAAAAGTATTATTGTCTAAAAGATTGCCAATGTTACGGGACGGTAAAGCATGTAGCCAGAGGCCTGATTCCCATCGCGATACGGCAAGTAGACGAGCACTCTCTGTATTAGAAATTGTTGAATTTATCAGATTGTTAAATTCCAAAACACAGAGAGGATCGTCCCATTGCCTTTGGCGAATAGGGGATTTGGGCAGAAATTTTGTCAAACAGACGTTTTTCCAACTTTCTGTAGCTTCTACAAAATAGCATATTTGGCAATTAGGAATTGATTGAGCTAAAATAGAGTGCACCAATTTAGAAGTGCTGTATATAGAAGAACAGAAAGCTGGCAATGAAACACTAGAAATTTTGCGAATGCCGAGGCCACCTAACCTTATAGGCAAGGAGGCCTGGCGCCAAGCACGGTCATCAAAAGGTGTGTTTAGTATGGAGATGAGTGTATCTCTTATAATGTTGTCGAGTTTTTGTGTAAGAAAAGGATGATTCCAAAGCTGACAACATCTAAGAGTATACATAAATTTTGGAACAAAAAGACAATGTTTTATTATAGTATAGGCTACATGTATGTTTATTTTTTCTAATCGCTCAGAAACAGAAAGGAAATTTAGAATTTTCTCATCTACAAAATCTTGTATTGAGTCATCTAGAATTGGGGATCCTAGGAGGCGAAGTGATCTCTTGTCTAGTAATTTAATATCAGGAGCAATTTGTTCAAAAATATTTTTTACGGTATTCTGTTGTAAAATATTGGGTACAAAAATTTCACATTTTGAAAAATTTAGAGTAAGCCCTAACTTATCGAATTCTAAAATGATAAACTGTAAATCGCTGTATGTGGTGTTAATATCACCTCCTAGCGTTCCGTCATCTAGGTACCACACATTAAATTTTGACTTCAACTTTTGAATGGTTGGATGAATTACTAGGCTAAAAAGAGCCGGTCCGAGGGGGTCCCCTTGCTGGCATCCAACTTCAGACCAAATAAGGTTGTTTTTGTAGGTTAATTTTGTAGGTTTTCCATAGCATTGCCAAATAAAGCTATATAAATGAGGAATTTTGAGTTTAACTTGATGAAGGAGAACGTTTCTGTCCACAGAGTTAAAAGCGTTCTTCACATCCACTTTCACCAAAACTTCACCTCCTTGTTGAGTTAAAAAAGTTCTTAAAGCGTGTACTGCTGCCTCGCATCCACCACGTGAACCGAAACCCAACTGTAAGGGTTGGAATTCCTTACAGAGGGTTTCTTTGATGCTCTTACAACAAATTTTGGCTGCGAGACGGCGATACACAGTTCCAACGGCAATAGGTCTTATACCTCCGTCTTTTTTAAGTAAGGCGCACAAGTTTGCCCCATACAGGATGTCAACAATCTGTTCATTAACCTTGCCTTCAAGCATCAAATTTATGAGCAATGTAAACTCCTTAAGCAGAGCTTCCCCGATTTCACCACATCCCGCACTTATTAGATCTTTCAAATGCTGTGGCGTTAGGGAGTCAAGGCCACCTGCAGAGCCACTTGGGAAAGATGTTATGGCTGCTCTCACATCTTGGGGCGTGGCCGTTATAAATTCCTCATTGATGCCTGGGGGCAAGGTAGAAAAAAGATTTTTTTTTGATGATGGTGGATGTTTGTTTTTTAAAGCCAACAAGGTCTCCGTATTATTCGGCGCCATTGTATCATTCGAAAAAAGTATCTTTGCTGAACCTCTGATATCTCCTTCAGCCATTTTATCCTCGACAATCTTGTATGAGACTTCGTTTGACAGCTTACTAAATGTGTGACGATGTGGTGCAAAGGAGAAATCAAGGAGACTACAATTTTGAACACAATTTTGTTTTATTTTGTTTGTTAAAGAATCTATTTCTGAAAGTTTTTCGGAAACATGAAGAATTCTGTATGGGAAAGTAAGTAAATTTTGCCAAGCCTGATTTGTTTTTGAATTTAAAACATTTTTGATATCTCGCGTAAGGCATTTTGCTACGCTCATGCGGGCCCCACGTGGAATCCTTTTCACTATCGACAAGTTACTTTTCAATTTAGATAATGTTTCCCAAGAAATTGTTGATGACATTTTATTTGTTGGTTCACTTAAATTTGGTACTGAAGGATGTGCTTTACTTAAATGGATTTTGAGACCACGATTACCTTTGAAATATCTAGGTTGGGAGCACAGATCGCACTTGATAAGGTTTTCCACAGTTACATTATTGCCGTTCAGATTGGAATTTTGACTTATATTTTGGTCGGCAGCATCCTCTAAAACTAAAGAAGTATTTATAAATGTAGGATCATCTATTTCTTGGAAAAGCTGCCGCCTACAACACTGTCCTTGATCAGGCAGCGGAGGCGGCAGTTGTGTCGAATCAGGAGGGGTAAGAAATTTATCTTCATTTGTGGCTTCATCTTCATCTTCATCAGCTGCAGAAAACATTCAAATTTGTGTTCCTTTTTTATTTATATTTTGATATTTATAACAAAACCTTTCCTCTGCTTGGTGTCATGGCGACTGGTACAAATTGTGGTAGAATAACAGCTGATCTCTTTGAAGTGGCAATGGTTCAGTAGTACCGATGGATTTATTTTATTTTAAAATCAAATTTCTCGTAGTTGTCAGTCACAGCCTCTCATTGAGAGAAAAATTACATTTATTCCAATTATTCCTTGGTCATCCAAAACTTATGTTACTGCCACAATTTAATCATTATTTTTGCACAATTTTCTTGTAATATATATCATAAAATAATAATATATATATTAAATTATATTTAAAATTGTGAAATATTACAAAAAGTCAATATTTGTCAGATGTCAATTTTATAATATAAAATATAAAAATATATATTTTATTTGGACTGTTTACTTATTTCAATAAAATTCAAATCTAGGATTGGCTATTCAACTTTATACGCCCTCTTAACTTTTAATTAATATGTATTCGATTATAAAACCATTCATTGTTTTAAAATTGCTACACACACACATATATAACATTTATTTATGCACTAATTTAAAAAGTGTTTTCCATTTGTTTTATATGTGTATTCAGCTATTTCAAATCGTTTCCCATCTAATCAAAATCGTAGTTTCATTTTAATAGCTCTCAATTCTCGGGAAGATGTTTGTCTTGAGAATTCCTCCAACATGCCCTGTAAATGAATTGCCGACTTGACCAACCTCAGTGGTTGTTACCAGTTGATTGTGAATATATTATAACGAGTTATTCTTTCATTACTCGACCATGTTGTCTACGATGTGCCCATTTCGCGTAATTATCCAACGTTCCTGGAGCATCTCTTTATGTAATTATTGGCATAATAGCTTCATTATAAATTCAATGTCACATTTTATAGATATTGTTTGAGAGTGTACTTGGCGACAGGTTTTTTTTATGGAAATTTCAACCATTGATACTTACTTTGAAACGTCACTTTGTCAATTATATTTTATATCTTAAAACAACTTGTGTATAATAACTTAACGACCTTAAAAAATTCTGGAAAAATTATTTAGTCTTGGTCTAGTCTTTAAAAAATATTATAATATATAAAAATATTTTAAAGAATTAAAATTTATACATTTGTTTGTTTTTATGTATCGAAACTACTCATTCGATTATTTTTTATTTGTTTTTGTTAAAATTTTGTACTAATTTTAAATATCTTTTTATTACATTTCGACGACTCAGGTGTACGATAAAAACTTAAATAAGTTTTTATTACACCTAAACTGTGTACCACTATTTTTTTTTATGTGTAAATAAAATAATAAAACAATAAAAAAATACAATTTTGGGCTTATCAAAGCTTTTTTACTGCCATTGCAGCCACATAATAATAATAATAACGGTTATTATTAATAATTATTCAATAAAATGTCTATAATTAAAAAAATAGTGATAGATGGATGGACATTGGCTAAATATTCCACGCAGGCAAAGCCTCGGCACCAGCTCCCTAAAAATAATAATCCAAAAGTATAATATCAGGCGTCAAGTATATCATGAGTATGTATATCTTTTATTTTTCAACGCGGACGAAGTCGTTGAATGATAATTCGATTTCCAGAGTTGGACCTGCTTAGGATCGAATCCGGGAACACTGAATCAGAGCTCTTAGTCACTCGACCAATGGTCAATTAAATACGATACAAAGCTATGAGACATCGAATAGCTCTATAACTTAGAAATTCTATATGTATTTAAGATTAAATTTATACAGAACTAGTGAAAAAATAAGAAATAAGAAAAATCTTTCCAATAAATTTCACTCGAACGAAAAAGTTTGACTCGTTATTGGCATTTTTTTAAAATTGTTACTCATAACTTAAATTTCAACTTATATTCCCCTAAGTTAGGGTACACATTCATTTAATCGGTAGTCATTATCTAAAATACTTTTAAAAAAGGTTAATAAGTATACGAATTAAAATACATAAACTTTGCCTACCTTCTCAGCAAGTTGTATTAAAAAAATTTAAATTATCCACAAGACAACGTCATTTAATGACATTTTGAAATGGTACTGTAATAATTTTGTAATGCATAAAAACATAAAACATAATATGAGTACTGATAGCTTACAATTATTATATAAAGTGAGCTATCAAGAATTACAAAATTACAGTCCATACTTCCTTCTGTATATTTGTTTACACTATGTAACATGTAAAATTTGCACACACCACTCATTGTGGTCTGTGCAATGCATTCATACTTGATGCCAGTGCATAGACTACTTTTGTCAATTAAACTATGACATCAAGTTAACGTCATGGCATATGCGATTTGTCGATGAGGTAGGAGGCGTGAAAGTGGAGGGAGAACCGAGACAATAAAAGCGCGAACGCGAGCGGGGGAGCTCTCTCTCTCTCTGACCTTGCGGACGAAAACATATTATTAGAGGAAATCAACATCTCACGTCAAGCTGACCGCCATTTTGACTTGTACCCACTGATAATACGATCGCCATTTTCACACGTAATAATACGATCGGAGCGCCGGAAAGCTGAACAGAACATCGCCGAGGTGCTTGTGCCTCTCGCGCTGATAACTTGGAGGTCGACGGAAGGCTCCAGTGGACACCACCAAGTTGGTGTCACCTGTCACCGGTTACCGGTATCAACGCCACGCCGACACGTCACTGCCTGTTCTCCGCGCATCGCTTGGGTTGGCGCCACGTCTCCACGGCTGCAGCCTGGGACCTGTCTCGGCCGATCCCGTGGAGCATACACTAAGCTGAGTAGCATTCTTTATACTCTCTCTTCAGCCACCTTAGGGGTCTCTTGACGGGCAAGCTCGTCCCATACCTTCACTCACGTCTTCAACGTGTACTCCCTATCACAGTAGCAGACCATCATCAGGAGGAAGATTAAGTACATCTCACCCCCACTTTAATATTGTATATAAACTAGTGATAACGCTACTTGAGACATATTGTATAACATACTTTGCTGTAAACCTGTATTGATACTTATTATAATAAACCTGTGTTGTGGCAAGTATTTTGTTTAATTTGTTAGGCTGCTCCCCTCCACCTCTCTAGTAAAGGCGCCCTAGTCTCGTGTTCTTCCAGCTGAACCCTAGCCGGTGGTAAGCTGTCTGGGTGCACGCATTTCAACATAGCACAGCACGCAGAGAGGTTACAAAGTGGCGCTCCAACTTTAGGGCCTCGAAACCCACGAGTTGCTTCTGTCCATAGACTGAGAGCCGACCTCGAGACTGTATAAATATTCTGCTAGAGAGTGGAGGCAGTGCATACTGGCCACACACGGTTTTTTTTAAAATAGCACTAGTGCGGATCGTATAAATTTCCGTGGAAGGGCATTACTTTCTCACCCACAGGACAAGCCCGCCTGGTTAAATACCACTTCCTTGCTTTGTTGAGTTGGCAAGGAACACCAGTGTCCACTCCTTTTCCTTAAATCCCGTGATCCCATTAAGCTCAAAACCCAATTTCCTTAACCTTTATTCCCTATTCCCGAACGCACTACGCTCAACTTTTTTTTTTTTCTTTTTTACTTTTATTAATTTTTTAGCTTCATTCGTTTTTTTGTTTTTTTAGCTTACCTTACTTCAGCACAGGTTTACATTTTTTTTTCTATATAACTACATGTACTTTTTGTTTTGTTGTGTTTATTTCTAGATACCGCAGGAATTGACAAAATAATATTTTTGTCAATTCACTGCAAGTATGTTTATTAATTTTCTCTATACCCACCATTTCTAAAGGGTAATTTTAATACTCACTGCAAACTTTTATAAACAGGGCAATATACCCACTATACTGTGACACTTCACATGACTGTCAACTGTCAATTGACAAGTCACTTGTATGTATTGACAATTACTAATTGTCAGTGATAATAGTTGAAAATTATCATTTGCTTACTTATAGAGTGTAAATTAATAGAAATTCGTTTATTTATACTCCATTATTTATTATTTACCAAGTTGTTTACTATTTACATTTATCTACATTTGGAATTTAATCGTGTGATATAAAACTTATATATAGAAATAGTAGATTATCATAGATTATAGGAACACTTAGTTTAGTGGATAAATTTGTGAATAGTTATTGTGTGTTGACAAGGTAATTGCTGAATAAAATTTAGTTACAACTTTTATATAAATAGATACTTGATTTTTTTGTTTATAAAACACTAAAAATATAACTTAGTCTGTCTGTAATAATGGTGTTGTCAGCTTATCTGAATTACCTTAACAAAGATGAGATCAAAGTCGAACTCCTACGGTATGGCTTACTTCCAGAGGAAACAGCAACGTTGGAAGCTTTGCGGGACCAGCTGAGACATGTCCTAGGCGCAGCGAGACGTGGTAGTTACCCGGCAACTAAGGAAGTAGAACCGAATGCGGAAATGGAGATAATTTTGGCCGAAGAAGTGGTCAAGTCCTTAGAATTAAAAGCGCCGGGAGCGACTTCGTCTACGCTCCGGCGAATCACAGCTCGGGCGAATTATTGGCTGGATCGACTCTCAAGGATAAAATTGGATGACATCAGACTAGCATCGCTACGCTCTAGGATCATAAAGGTATTGAGTGTATCCGACCGCAGTGAGAATGTAGACGATGAATGCAAGGATTCAAACCCTCAACCTGTCCTTAGGGAAACGGTGGCATGCACTGACAGACACTTTGACATAAACTCACTAAATTTGAAATTTGATGGCACCTCATGTGTAAGGGCTTTTTTTAGAGAGGCTGGAGGAATTAAAACTATCCCGAGGGATTTCTGACCAGCAAATTATTAACTCCTTGCCCGAGATTCTGTGTGGATCACCCCTGTTGTGGTTCCGGGCAAATAGGAGTAACTTTACTAAATTTGATCAATTTAAGACATGTCTCAAAATGACATTCGACACTCCCGATTACGACCATCACCTTTTGAAAGAAATACGTTCCCGTACGATGAGTGGTAAGGAGTCAATAGTCTCTTACGTCTCGACCATGCAAGCCATGATTTCTCGACTCTCAACTGAACTCGATTTTGAAGAGCAACTGGACATCCTCCGGCACAACATCAGGCCGGAGTACATGGAGCTGCTTGAATGCCAACAATTCCGTAGCTTGAACGAAGTTATAGGGGTGTGCAGGCAGGTCGAGATAGTTAAGCATAGGCAAGAGAGGTACCGCGAACCGGACATCAACGCGTACACGGTAACGCGGGATCTACAACCACTCCCTGTACAGAGGGAAAGGCCTGTGGCCAGTATAGGCAAGGAGCCCATGCCCAAAAGTGGACGGTTAGATAAATGTCATCGATGCGGCTCGACCGATCATGACACAAGGTCTTGTCGTAAGCGGGAGGTTGTCTGCTTTAAATGTGGCAAGAGGGGT
Organism: Synanthedon andrenaeformis; assembly: GCA_936446665.2. Classification (NCBI taxonomy): domain Eukaryota; kingdom Metazoa; phylum Arthropoda; class Insecta; order Lepidoptera; family Sesiidae; genus Synanthedon; species Synanthedon andrenaeformis. The sequence continues at coordinate 10,816,350 of OW387787.2, read as the reverse complement.
GTAAAAACTCCTGACTGCCCACAATGTCAAAAGGTTCCAAAAAACTGATTAGTCAGGACTCTTCCTCTAAATGCAAGCAAAAGGGGAGGGTCCTGTTCAAAAATGAAATCGATACTAGGCCCCACATATGCGTAGCTGTATTGGACTTAAATGTATACGGATTGCTTGATTCCGGGTCATTGTGCTCAATATTGGGTCATAATGCACATCTTATTTTTATTGACCACGGCTTTGAAATGGCTTGTGTGGACAATATTGAAACTATGTATGCAGCGGACGGTACACCGTTAGCATGCATAGGCATCATGTACTTACCTGTGTTGTTTAAAGGGGAAGTACAAGTTATCAAATTTTATGTTATACCTACCGTACAGATGCCCATTACTTTCGGGGTTAATTTTTGGAACCAATTTAGGTTAAATGAGGGAATTTTCCCTACTTCTACCCTATCACTTGGTGAGCACTTCATCAACTCATGCTCATCCAGTGGTGGCTTAGAGGATTTTGATTTGTTAAGCTTGCAACAAAAAGATAAATTAAATTCATTAATTAGAAAATTTGACATAATAGACACAGAAAGGGTAGGCTTAGGTAGAACGAATATGGCCAGCCACTGCATAGACACTGGAAACAGTCCCCCTATTAAGCAGCGTTATTATCCGTTGTCTCCAGTAAAACAAAAGGCATTGGAGCAGGAATTAGACCGTATGTTAGCTTTAGGTGTTGTGTCACCGTCGCAGTCACCATGGAATTCCCCTGTAGTCATGGTACAGAAGGCCAATGGAGACCTGCGTCTGTGCGTTGACTGTCGTAAACTGAATTCAGTTTCTAAGCCCGATGCCTATCCTCTCCCTTATATTTCTAATATCTTGGATCAGCTGCGGGACGCCAGGTACTTATCGTCTATTGACCTTAGTGCCGCTTACTGGCAAATCCCCCTCGCTGACGAGTCCTCTGCGGAGAAAACTGCTTTTACTGTTCCCCGTAGAGGACTGTTTCAGTTCAATGTTATGTGCTTCGGACTTGTAGGTGCATCAGCTTCTATGCAGAGGCTGATGGACAAACTATTCGGTGCAGAGTTTGGAGGTAGGGTCTTCGCGTTCCAGGATGATTTAATCATCATTTCCAACAATTTTGACGAACACCTGGAACTTCTGGAAAGGGTTTTTCACAAATTAAAATCGGCTTGCTTGACGGTCAACATGGGAAAATCTGTCTTCTGTAGAAAGGAGCTGAAATATCTAGGCTATCTTGTAGATAGGCATGGTCTTAGGACAGATCCTGGCAAGGTAGACACTATAGTGAAATATCCCACTCCCACTTCTCCTAAAGAAGTGAAGAGATTCCTCGGCATGTCGGGCTGGTACCGTCGATTCATACCCAACTTCTCTAAACTTAGCCGACCTCTTTCCAAATTAACCTGTAAGTCTAAGGAATACTCCTGGACTGATGAGGCGAATGATGCCTTCAATAGTTTAAAGGCAGCATTAGTGTCTGCCCCTATTTTGAAATGTCCTAACTTTAATATGCCTTTTACTATTCACACAGATGCCTCTGCCTTTGCGTTGGGCGCTGTACTTACTCAAAGATATGAGGATACTGAACATCCCATAGCCTACTGTAGTCGTACTCTTAATAAACATGAGGTCAACTATAGTACTACTGAAAGGGAACTCCTAGCTGTTCTCTATGCCTTAGAGCAGTTCAGATCATATGTTGAAGGCCAAGAATGTACTGTGGTGACAGATCATGCGTCACTACAATGGTTTTACAAACTTAAAAATCCTACTGGACGTCTAGCTCGATGGAGCATGCGACTTAGTCAGTTCCCATTTAAAATTGAACATAGGAAGGGGAAGGACAATGTGGTACCCGACGCTCTGTCCAGAATCCATGTGAGCAGTATCAGTATCACACCAGACGGGGATACATGGTACTCTCATATGCTGACAAGTGTCAGGCAAAATCCACGTAGATTCCCGAACTTCACTATAGAAGGGGATAGATTGTTTCGCCACTCGAAAAATAAGTTCGGTCTGACGTCGGACTCAGATTGGAAGTTAGTAATCCCGAAAAAGAATAGGACGGATTTGTTACATAAATGTCATGATGAAGTCACAAGTGGTCACCTAGGTATATTTAAAACGCACAAGCGCCTATCTGAACACTACTACTGGCCGTATATGTACTCTGATGTTGTAAAATATGTAAATAAGTGCGAAATTTGTAAAACTTACAAACCTGTCACTACTGGCAGGCCAGGTCTTATGGGAGGTCCAAAAAAGGCTAATAAACCTTTTCAGGCCATCTCACTCGACCTAATAGGTCCATTTCCAAAATCTAGGAATCAAAATACTTACTTACTCGTTTGTTCTGATTATTTCAGCAAATATATTATGTTGCATCCACTGAGGAATGCAACAGGTCAGACCGTGGCACGGTTTTTAGAGAAACAGGTATTTTTGATTCATGGAGTTTGTGAATATCTATATGTAGATAATGGTCCTCAATTCATAAGCTATCAATTTCGACAACTGTTAAAAAAATATAATGTCCCGAACATATACTATAACCCGCGGTATCACCCCCAAGTGAATCAAGCGGAAAGGGCCATAAGAAACGTTGTCAACTCAATCGCGTGCTATGTCAAGAACGATCATAGGAGATGGGACGAGAATATTGCAGAAATACAGTGTGCATTGAATACAGCCGTAAATGACACAACAAAGTTCTCCCCCTATTTCTTAGTACACGGTAGGGAATACATAGTAGACGGTGATCTGTATAAATCGAGTGACCAGCCAGTTCCGAACTCCCAATTTCAAGTAGGTGATACACAAGATTGTAATAAAAATTTGCAAAAACTAAAGAACATTTTTAATAAGGTGAGCGAACACATGAAACGTTCTCACCAAAAGAATGAACGTTATTACAATCTTAGAAAGCGGAACCTTGAATTAAAAGTAGGACAAATAGTTTATAAGAGAACTTTTTATCTATCTAAAGCTTCAAAAAGCTTCACTTCTAAATTGGCGCCAAAGTTTAAAAAATGTATAGTTACAGCTAAGCGCTCTCCCCTAGTATATACATTGTCTGACATGGAAGGTAAATTGCTAGGGGACTTTCATATTAAGGATATCTTGAAATATGATGACTGAATATGAAACAGTCACCATATCGAATCAGATTTCCTTACTCACTTCAAATACTTTCTTCATACAAGTTTACTTATACTCTTCTCTGTACTTTGAATCTATTATTTTACTAAAGTTACATATTTATATGTTTTTTGTCTATGTGCCTAATCCAACTGCTTTAAGACTTAGACATCTCTTTTATAGTTTACTTAATTTTTATGTAGTGTGTTCTGTGAATGAGTGTGCGAATGGATGAGACTCGATCAGGATATACTCAATATACTTTTATATTTAACTGTAACTGAATTGTATTTCAGAATTGAATATGACCCTTCAGGTCGCTCGGCTCCCACACTGCACGGTTCCTGCCTCAGCCGACAGTCATGGATTTTTTTTGCATGCGGGGACTGAAAAATTTCCTCGTACGTGGAAATTTTTTTCGTAAGGAGGGGTGTGTGTAACATGTAAAATTTGCACACACCACTCATTGTGGTCTGTGCAATGCATTCATACTTGATGCCAGTGCATAGACTACTTTTGTCAATTAAACTATGACATCAAGTTAACGTCATGGCATATGCGATTTGTCGATGAGGTAGGAGGCGTGAAAGTGGAGGGAGAACCGAGACAATAAAAGCGCGAACGCGAGCGGGGGAGCTCTCTCTCTCTGACCTTGCGGACGAAAACATATTATTAGAGGAAATCAACATCTCACGTCAAGCTGACCGCCATTTTGACTTGTACCCACTGATAATACGATCGCCATTTTCACACGTAATAATACGATCGGAGCGCCGGAAAGCTGAACAGAACATCGCCGAGGTGCTTGTGCCTCTCGCGCTGATAACTTGGAGGTCGACGGAAGGCTCCAGTGGACACCACCAAGTTGGTGTCACCTGTCACCGGTTACCGGTATCAACGCCACGCCGACACGTCACTGCCTGTTCTCCGCGCATCGCTTGGGTTGGCGCCACGTCTCCACGGCTGCAGCCTGGGACCTGTCTCGGCCGATCCCGTGGAGCATACACTAAGCTGAGTAGCATTCTTTATACTCTCTCTTCAGCCACCTTAGGGGTCTCTTGACGGGCAAGCTCGTCCCATACCTTCACTCACGTCTTCAACGTGTACTCCCTATCACAGTAGCAGACCATCATCAGGAGGAAGATTAAGTACATCTCACCCCCACTTTAATATTGTATATAAACTAGTGATAACGCTACTTGAGACATATTGTATAACATACTTTGCTGTAAACCTGTATTGATACTTATTATAATAAACCTGTGTTGTGGCAAGTATTTTGTTTAATTTGTTAGGCTGCTCCCCTCCACCTCTCTAGTAAAGGCGCCCTAGTCTCGTGTTCTTCCAGCTGAACCCTAGCCGGTGGTAAGCTGTCTGGGTGCACGCATTTCAACATAGCACAGCACGCAGAGAGGTTACAACTAATAAATACCTATTATAAAATGAAGTTTCTGTCCGCCTTTCTCTGTATTTTCGCTAACTTCTTCTAAATCACTCAACAGATTTTTATATGGTTTTCACTAATGGACCGAGCGTTAAAAAGGGAAGGTTTGTGTATACAATTTTCAGAAAAAAATTTCATCCATGCAAAGCTGGGTCGAGACAAGTTTAGTTTAATAACTCAATTTCTTTGGATTCTTGTAAATGAAAAAAACAAACCAAAAAATTATGAAAGATATTTCTGACCTATCTACTGATACCTAACACAGTAGTCTAGACTTTGTATGAACTCCTATTAGCTTGATATTTATCTAGCATTCGTTTCAAAACGTGTCTGGTATTATACATTAACAACAAAGTTGCTGATAACGTACTATCCTCTAGAATTGGTGATTATTGATACATTTACCTGATTAAAAACACATTACGAATCCATTCTGTTAAACTTTATTGGTACAGCTGAATTAACTTTTATTAGAAACTATCGACCCACCCACCTTTTTGTATATATATATATATATGTTTTTTTTTTTTAATTTTAGTTGGTTCGAGTCCCGGGCGAGGCAAGCGAGTTTTAAAAAATCTTTGAATGCAGTTTTGTTTCTTTTTAAAAATAAAAGAATGTCTCCTTTATGTAAATTGAGCTAACTTAAGGATTTAAGGTAGTTTCCCTCCAGGGCCCGTCTTATTTTTCCACACTGTATATATGCGTTATTTACGTTCTATTTTTTTGAATATTTTAGAATTTCTGAAGTTTCAGATATTGCGCCATCTAAACAATATTAACAATATTATTTAAAATAAAGAACAGTGTTGTTCTTTCGGCGTGTTCGAATTGTAAAAATTTTAATTTTATAATCGTTCGTAAGGAGTAAACTCCAGTCGTGCGTCGGAGCTGACACACGCAATTTTTTTTATAAAAATGGGTCTTCTCTTGGCCAGCATCTAGCCATGCATCAAGGACGAGGCTGACGATGGAGCGAGCTCACCCACAATGCCTATTCACTGGAACTTTAAAAAGATTTGGGTCATATGAGCTCGGAAACACAGACGCCGGAAGGGAGTTCCAATCTTTGGAACAGCAGCCAAGTATTCACTTTACTAGGCTATTCCTGCTTACTACATATCTCGGCTTTCTACATATATGCTTATACATATATTATGTATGTGTAACAGAGTAAAAGTTGAAATTATTCTATGTAGACGATTTATTTTTCTTCCATAGGTACCTATATAGGCTTCTACGCATTCCGATATCGATTTAATAGACCAATACTGCTAAGAATCCAGATCCGCACTCGCTTTAGTGACTAATTGTATTAATATCTGTTGCGTTTCAACTAAATTTATGGTCACCGCCGTGACTCAGGGAGACTTTTGATAACATTAGTCAAATCTAAATTTAAACCTGACTTACGCGACGTAAACTGTTGCTTGTTTTGTTAATTGGCGCCGATATTATCACCGTTGTTGCCACTTTAGTGTATTTTATTACTTGCTTGTTCAATTGGTTCGTTTGTTGTGTACAAATATTAGGTATTGGAATATGAATAAAATATTAAAATCTCAACAACTTGTCTTAATATTTAATTAATTTTTATCACAGATTAGAACAGTCTTATAGATTCTTTTCATGCATGTGGACGGAATATGCGTGTAAGCACTTTTAAGAAAGTTTAAAATTATGTAATTTCCAGATGGTACTTTAAAAATTATTACAAATGATAATAAAAATTACAGAAGATCAGCTTGTAACAATATCATGTTTACTGTAGTGTTTCAGTGTCCCTATCCCCTCCCTCCCTAATTCATTATCCTTTATCCTACTGAGGTTCACTTAAAGGTAGGTTTGCCAAAAATAGTAGGATAAGAGATTAGAAGGAGATAGGAAAATGGACTTTGGCTCCCTTACTCACTCACCTCGAAATTCAGCACATATTATGCTGGTGTTTCACGTTGGTCTTCGGTACTGGTTACTGCCGCCAGATGGACTGCCTAAATAATTACTGCAAACCTCCCTGGCCTTGCCACTATTAAATGTCTTATATCTATCAACATGTCTTGGGTTTTGATTTTCTTGTAAATAACTTTTATCATTTAAAATATTCAACGTAATTAGAGCATCCTGCATGCTTCAGAGCTGGTCACGAGCTAACAGCACTGTAATAGAAAATCTTGTTATTTACATAAGAAGCGCATTATGTATCTTTAGCACGTTATAAAGTTGGCAGCTTCGTACCCCCAGTGGCCTTTGCCTCCTGCTGGGATGGACTTGTAGGATGACCATGGCTTAGTATATATGACGCAGTAATTAGAAGCTATATATACATTTTTAATAAAAAAATGTATGCATTATAGTTTTATCCTATTATTATAATACAAACAATTGGTATATATTTCTTATTAATATATAATTGTTTCGAATGTGGGAGAAAAGACGAAAGAAGAGAAATGTAAGTTTTTTAATGATAAAATATTGAAGAGCTACCAAACAAAAAATGTCGGTTAATATTTTGACTTATTGTCATACAGTTTCATATAGGTAAAACAACTTTTTTATATGTTTCATTATACCTCAAAATTTCCTCCTATTACCTGATTGATCGCAGCTAATCCAAACAGATTTATCTGCAATATGATATCACCATATCACAACTTAATTCTATTTCATTCTAATCACAAAATTTCACATAATTGTTCAGATTTAGCTACGGTGTGCTATTAATATCATAATATAACAGGATTCATGGTCACATTACTCGCGTGCCTGTCGTCCGAAGCGCCGGCGCAGTTTGAATTAATTCTCCCTTAATCTGTAACACAAACGCAGATAAATTCAGCGAGTTGCAGTAATTTCAATTCCACGGACAGTGCCTTGTTAGCATGGCGTGAAGATATATAGGAAATTCCTTCTGCTAAACTCGGGTCTCGAGTCTGTCCTTCAACTTGTACGTACAAGACTTGATTTAGTTCAACACTTGATGCAAATTGATGTACTTTTTCTCGAAGGATCAAAGGTGGCGACGGAAACCGGTCAATAGCACTTTGATTTTAAATAGCGTATGAATAGTAACGATTGTTCATTTTAAAATAGTAGTGACCCACTCCAGTGTTTGGACGGATTTTTTTTTATTATAGATTGGTTTGCTCTTGGCCAGCATCTAGCCGTGTAGCAAGATTAGGCTCACCCAAAGATTTGGGTTATATAGAGCTCGGAAACACAGACGGCGGCAGGGAGTCCTTCGACTCTTTGGCAGAGAGGGAAACAGAATTGTGTATTTAATTTGCACAAAAAAATTGCATCCCTTGAAGCCGGGGTGTGTCGTTTGTTTAAGAATAAGTTGTTTAACAAGAAACTCTTAAATAAGTGCTCAAAGCAAGCTCAAAGACACAGAGTGAGATGCCTTTTGAAACTAATCGAATGCGAAAATTTAAATTTACAAATTGCTGGATCATTAATAATGCATGCAATTATATACAGTTAATTCAATCTACAAGGCACTCACTCAAGGGCCAGATATTTACAATTTTATCATCAGTCAGAGCGATATCATCGGAGCTTCGATCGGATCACTAACTGGTATAAGATATTTCATCACCGCTTCAGGAGAAAAAATAGAAATTAGGGTTAGTATTTAACATTAACATTGATATGTCTTTCTTTTTTTTTAACCTTCAACGCTCGACGTAAAAATATGGTGTTATAAGTTTGATGTGTCTGTCTGTCTGTGGAATCGTAGCTCCCAAACGGATGGAGTGGTTTTTAACCATTTAATTTTGTTTGTTTGAAAGCTGACGTTATCGGAATGATTCTTAGCTATAATAATGAAAATCGGTACAGGCGTTTGAAGACCACTAGTTGACGAACATGTCTTCTAATGTCTCGTATAGCTCTACATCTAGTCTCACATCGTATATAGAACCAACTTATTAAACAGACTTTAAACAAAAACAAACCAAACTACTACAATAAAATCTGAAGAGTAAGTTTCTTTGTTTGAACATGCTAATCGTTGGAACTAATATAAAATCTAATTATAAAATCTTTTTGCATTTGACAGCTCAATTCTTGAGGATGGCTATATCCTAATCATCCCTAAGCGACCCGAACACAACAGCACGCGTGCTGTTATTTCACAGTGTTCTATAAGAGGGTGGTTCTTTTAAAGTAAACCTCGAGTTGTGCCTGCTGGTTCTTTTAAAGTAACCAGCAGGCACAGCTAGTAGCTCAATAAACTGAACACCAGTCATAATGCCTCCTCTCCATAAATATTACAGTCCGTTGTGGGTACGCTATGTAAACAAGCGATGTGCAATCTCCATAACTCTTCACAGATACAATTTAATAAACTATAATTTAATTAAAATGCATGTGAAACCTATCACAGCTGCGGGCGGACAACAATTATTATGAAAACAAGAACGGCGCACTGTTTCTCTCGCTTTATTAAGCCGCTCTATTTTGTTTAATAATTACAAGAAATAGGCGTGGAAATGTTGTTAAAATGGAACGGGAAGCGTTCAAGATCTTGTCTGATGGTCGGTCACGATTTAAAATATTCGCGTATTTGAGGAAGCTGTTTTTAACGTTAATTTGTGACAGACAGTAACACGGCTAATACTGTTTACCACACGTCCAACACACTTTATTTCGTGGTTGGCGATTCGTGTAGCAAAAATTCTTTAATCTACTTAATGTAGGTATTTTTTTCATTCTACTTTTAATATTTGTTTTTATGATAAAAATTACAGGAAGGTTTTAGGTTTACTGTCGTCGTCGCTTTCAAATAGAAGAAAAATGCTAGTGCGTTAAAAAGCCTGACGAAGCTTCTTTTAGAGTTACAAATACAATATTAAACAAGCCTAGGTATAATTAAATTCCATTTAGCGCTTAATTAAAGAAAGTGAAATAAATTCACAATACTATTAATTACTCTGCCAAAGCTTGAAATGTGTTTCTCATTTTAAGACTCCTAATAACAGCTTATATTGTATCAGTTAATAACTGGATATCGTTTATCAAAAAAATATTGACAAACGTAGGTAATGCTACGTATTTATTAATTATATAAACAGTCATTATTTACATTTTCTTAATAGTCCAGGAAAATTTAATAACAAATCAAAATTTGAGTCCATTTCACGTATTCTACTGATTCATTACCCATAAATAAATAATGTGTAATATTGTTAGTTTTAATATATGTATATTTATCTATAATTACCATTTAATAGATCTATGTTAAGGATAATTTCGTAAATACCAGACCCGAATGAATCTATATGATCATTTTGTTCATACCTCCTCATTAGTCTGCCAGGCGACGACGGACGGCGATTATTAGCGAAATTCAAATAGTCGTATGTCATCTGTTTTCCGTAGGGTGACCATAAGTTAGAAAATTCAGAAAATTATATTATTTCACGTTAAAGAGCAAAGCTTCAAAAAATTAGTAAATTAGTACATTTTTAATATTTTAATAAGTTTTCATCGTAGCTTATCATTTTCAGTCGTATTTCGGTATATGTACACATTCGCGGATGTTGTATCACAACGTTCCCTATCGATCAATCTACGGCCGCGCAAGAAAGTTGTTGCGTTTTAGTTGGCAGGAGTTCGGCATAACCCGCAGCGAGGTATCGACATACGAGTATGAATACATCCTTTTTTCTAAATGGTATGTTTTTTGTGAAATGGATTACATAATTAAGTACTTTAATTTGTTCGAGACTTCGACCGGGCCTGTTTTTCTAAAGCAGTGAAATATCGACACAAAAATATCAATGAAACATATTATAATGTGGATTTGGTGACTCTACATTGTTACGCATTGCGTAAAGAATCCGCAGACATTCAATTAGCCGATATGAACATAAATTTAACAGATAAATAGGCTAGATGCGCGCGCACAATTTATTTTATAATTGTTCGTGTTCCAGTTATAATTAATAGATGATTATCTAAAATCTAATCAGAGGTCTAGCATTTGTAAATTATACATAATTTAAATTGGTGTACTAGAGACTTCATTAACAGATTCAGACAGTTTTCCGCAGTATGTAAATTACAGACATCCTCTACTAAATAGTTAGCTATACCGTGGAACAGGGTTACTTTGATAAAAACTTTATTTTGTTTTTAAATGAAATTTTTTCGGTATCTGAACGCAACGCCAAGTTTTTTTTTCTACGGTTGCCATCACTGATTATCATTCTCTGTCATTGCTCGAACGCAGCGTATAAGAATGTGTCAGTGTGATGAAAAAAACTACAAATAAGTATTATTTTCACATGATTTTTGTAAGCCTGAATAACTTTCAATGTACCAATGTAGTTGTTACAAACACATTATTTTGACGAAATCCATTGTGTCAAGTATTTTTTGGTATACACCCAAATAAGTATATATAAGGACATTATGGTAAAAAAAAAGAAGTAAGCACATTTGTTGCTACAATGGTTATTGAATAAGGCCTTCAAGGTGACAATCTCAGACGACTCGAATTTTGTAACAAATAAGTGATCCTTTTAAATTATTGATTCATTCTAATGAACTGATATTATATGTATTAACATTTTGCCAATTATCTTAATTTTAGGCATTTCTGTTTATTATTTATTATAACACACTATCCATTTGGAGTAATAAAAATAAATTCAATTTTTTTACAGATCTACGGTTCGATTCCTGGTTACATATAAAAAAGTTTTTATACATGTAAAAAAGTTTGAATGCAATTTTTCTTGATACACAAATTAGTTTCAAAGAATAAATTTTCGTATGTCAGATTTCAGATTTGATTAATTCATTCAGATTGATTCAGATGAAAAGTAGGTTTCAGATTTGGCCCCACTTACCCATTTGGATTAATCAGCCTAAATATACCTAAGTACGTAATTCATGCGTTATACTTTGGTATTATTAATAAATTTCTTTAATGATAAAGCGCACATACTTCATATAAAATTTTATAAAAAAAAATCTGGGTTCATCTGAGACAAATAAATTATATAATCGCTTTTTATTTCTTTTGTAATGTTCTCCGTTTAAGCCCGTTTCTCGCACTTACTTCGTTTGGGGCAATACAATAATTATACTTTGCAATAATATCGATAAAGATCATGCAATCAAGAAACCAACTAATTTTAATAGTAATTTAACATTATCTGAATTAAACATCTTTCGTTAAACTTCTATCATTAAGTTGATAATTTCCAATGATACAAATCTTCGTACAGTCAATTTAATATTATTTTTCTAATAGAGGTTCGCGTTGAATTTATAACTGTTGATCATGTTCAATATAGATTATGATGTAATTTGATTAAAATTTCAACATAATTAACATTTTTCATAGCATAGGACAGCATTTTGCACCAATTTAATTAAAATTTCAACTTACGAAAATAAGTTAATTCTTAATGCTATCAGCATTTCGTAAGAACTAATCAATTCTGGAGAAGCTTAGAATTAAGGACCTTCTATCTTCGGTTTTGATATTGGGAAAACTAAGGTTCTTTAGCCATATCTCTGGAAGGCAGGCCCAAAGGCCAAATCACTTACACGATGGGCAAATTTTATTAAATCTACAACTCAATCTATTGTGGTACAGTGTGCTTTTGACGCTACCAACCATCAAACTGTCCAGGAGTGGAAAACCATCCCTGGTTCCGGGAACAAAACATCCATAGTTCGTTTGCATCTTCATCTTCACAATACCACGACCAATCTGAAAAGTATTAATTCCAAACAGAGCATATTAATCAAATTTCAGGTTCAACCAAAGATATTATCGGTAGTATCATAGATCTATTATGGGTTCAACAATGTGCTCACGCTTTTATAGAGTGACATTCGCCCTACATACACATTAACCGTTCATGAAAATATATCGTTCAATTAATTGCTCCTGTATTAAGTGGGTACTAAAATGGAATTCTTTCATGAACCTTAACGTGTCTTCAACTATACGTATTGACATTTTTTATGGTAATTTTAGTCAAGTGGAGAATTTAACAGTGTTTTGTTCGTTTAACATTATAAACATTGGTATTTGTTAATAGGCTCTAGCAACGTAATTGGAAAAGCTGGTTCACTCGGTTGAACTGTTATGAATATTATCAATTGTTTTAAAGGACAAAACTGAGTCGTTTCATTACAATGATAGCATGTACTGTGTATATATTGTATGTTAGTTATGTTTTAAAAATTATCAAAGAAATTTTAGCTAGTGTACATATGATTTTTCAATCTGAGATTAATTTATACTAATAAAAATGAAATACTGTGTTAATCTAAGAAAGTTTTAGTTAGATGACATTTTAGGTTAATTTAAAAAGGTACGGGCTAGTGATAGCCTTCAAAGGGAGAGCTTGTCTACTATATGTCTTATGGCGAGCGTTCCATAAGGCATATAAGGTCTCCCAAATACCACATATTTTGATTGGGGTTTGAATTTTTTTTAAATTTAGTCAACCTGACAAATTGTCAATTTTAAAACAAAACCTACTATTTTTTTCTTTTTTTATCTGAGCATTTTAATGAAATATCGAAAGTATATTCAGATTTTGAAGCTCAATCCAGCGATTTAGGTGTCTAGCGAGTAATTTAGGTATCTAGTGATTTTACCAACCTAGTCATGATCCTTGAGTCTTAGAAACTTCTGCAATGACACTTTAGTTAAAACAATATGCAGTAATGGAGAAATTATACCAATGTACAGAAATATTTTTATCTTACGGTAGAGCATATCTATCAGTTAGAGCATGTATTTAGATATATCTAACTCTTCACAAATAAACTTTTAAACTGCTATAACGTTACTTTCATGTATCAATACAGCAGTGTTTAAAACGAGTATTCCAACAAAAAATTGTTATCAATAAAAGTCACGTTGACAGCTTCACCTCATCCAATGCCTACTTTAATGTTGATATGAGGGGTAAACGTGGAAATGCCACAATCAAATGTTGTGTTTAAGAGCCACTCGACCATCTCATTAATATGAATACGTAACGTTAAGGATAATTAGTTCATTACGCTGTAATGAAACACACATCGAATGCAATCTTTATAGGCATTATTTTCGTTTAAGAATTCTATAGTTCTGGAATGTTAGCTGACATTTGCACGCTAACACGTGCAAATTCGTAGAAAACAACTTTAAAAGACTGAAAAAAGGAGTTTTTTTTTTTCAAATGTGCGATAGATATTCAGGGAAATAGGGTTTCGTGACGCATTATAGATTACAGAAACACGTTGTATGAATTACACTGCAGGAGAAAGGAGGCATTATTTTCCCTCGTTATTTTCTAGTAGGACCGGTTAGTCAGCCTGGATTCAAGAAAAATGGTAGAGCCGAGGAAGAATATTGTTAGAAGGACCGCGGGGTTAAACAGATGGCCTTACCGTGGTCTCCGACTGTACGCATCTTGCGACTATCGGGAGTGGATTTCAGTTAGTAAAAATCTCATGATGATGAAGGCCGCAAATAGATTCCAACGCCCAGGGCAGTGCAGCTGTCCAACATGTGTACCTATTTCCCCGTTTACATATGGCCATTGCTATGGCCGCTCGCGTTGTCATATTTATTTCCCTAAATACTACTGTGGCAACATCAAGGGCAATGAGTGTTTACATATGGCCATTGATATGATCGCTCGCGTTGCAATCCGTTCGCGAGTTCGAGAGCAAGTGAGCGAGAGAACAGCATGGAAACACTCTCGCGCGTTGCCGGCCTTTTGATGTCCGTACGAAAAACCGCCAATTGAGGGATTGACCGCAGCAGCAAGGGAAGCGACCTGTTTACATACTCGCGTTGCCCATTTTATTTCCCATGGACCTGCTCATGCCCGTGGAAACGGGCAATATGTAAACGGGGTATTTCAAAGTGAAACTTACTTTTGTTGGTGATAGTGATTTATACTCGTATCTTTGATGTCGACTTCATATAGGCGACACTCACTTAAGTATATTTTCCCAGCCATATATCGACCCAAACGTTGATAAATAGGCGGTTACACTACATTAGGTAAGATACACGAGCCTTTACGTACACACTATGACTAAAGTGAAAAATATCTTGCTTTAATATGCAAAATGTGTAAAAAATCTGATTCCATAATCACTTTTGCACTTACTTATATATACGATAAATTAAAATTCTCGCATGGGGTTACAATAGCTAGACTATTGGTTGCTTGGTTGGTTACGCAACACACGAACAAAAAGCGATTCGTTCATAACTATTCCATCAGATTGATTTATTGTTAAAATATTATAATTAAGAATCATTAGCGTCACGCTATAGATACGCTTCAGTTGTTCATGTTTACTTTCTACGAAATTCGCAGTCTCTGAACACATTTACATTGCAATTTGAACAGTATCAATCATAAAGGAAAGTTTTCATTTGTTTAAAAACATCTTTATGACTTAGGAAGCCTACGTCATAAAGATGCCCCTATACTAGCCCCTCTGCTTCTGCAAATTATATAATACTAACGCCAGGATCCGCCCAGGATGCATTTTTTATATAAACAACCTTCCTCGTTCTTGTTTTCCATTGGGTGGCTTAGAAGTTAGCTAAGAAAAAAACAGACTTTAATTTCTATTATGTATAGATATGGATAAAATATAGAATAGATAAAGACCATTTGGGAAAATATTGATTCGGGTGAACTTTGCGGGCTAATCTAATCAAAAGGTACGAAATGAAAAAAAAAACATGTCAATCGTTGGACTGCACGTCAGAAGTGAAAATTAAGTTTCACAAAATTATTGATCACAAGAAACAAGAGAAAATATATATTATATGACACTGACACACTATGACAATAATAAATTTATAATGACAGACCATTAAAAAGGTTTGAAGTTGATATGAAACTATTTTATTGGTTAGAGGTGTATACCATATTGATCCTTGTTATCATATCTAGTAAGTTTACTTTCATATGCAGTTGTCTGCTTATTGTTTTTTTTTTAAATTATTTTAAATTAATATCAGCTACATCAACGCTTACATATAGGTAACATGACACTGTCGTGAGTTCAATGATTTTATCCCATCTCAAAAATGATTAACGCGCCTAAAGAAGTTTTCACTTCAAAAATGACAGAACAAGCTAAATTAAAGTTAAACTTATAATAACAAATTAAATATTACTAACTTAAAATAATCATAATTAAAATATTTATCAACAGTGTCTTTATGCGGAATAGTATATTATATTTTGTTCCTTGTAAAGTTGTTCCGTAAGAACAAAATTTTATCAAATAAACTATCTTATCAACCAGTTGATTGGAGACTGGTTAATTGGTTGGTATGGAAAGATCGGATATAACATGTATAATGATGGTGCTATATGTTATATGCTATGCTATATAATACTATACATTCACAACATAGTTCTGATTGGAAAAATCCTATGGACACGCTGTCTTATACCATCTTTACATAGGATAAAATAAAGTCGCTTCCCGCCGTCTGTCCTTTGTACGCTCAGATCTTTTAAACTACGCAACTGATTTTAATGCGGTTTTCACTAATGAAAAGAGCGTTAAACGACGAAAGTGTCTATATGTATAATTCAGCGCGGACGAAGTCGCAGGCATCAACTAGTTTTTGCAGCTAGCGACAGAACAGTACAACTAGCAGCTATCATTTCAATTAATGGATATGCAGTACTGAAGTCTTTATAGTGACCTTTTTATGACTTCTAAAACTCGGAAATCATGAGGAATAAGTGTTTGTGGGCAATTGTTTATTTCCGTAACTTGTAAAGTAAGCTAATACAGTAACATTACGTTATTAAAACTTATTTATATTGGCTATTCCAATTAAACGAATGCTTTAATTTATTGTGTATAATTTATATAATTCTTATTATTTTCTTATAATTTATATAACCAGCGACCCGCCCACGGTTTCGCAAGGATACAATTATATTCTGCAAACCATAAAATCCAATATTTCTCGTTTAATTAGTAAAAATCTGTATCAAAATCCTTTGGGTAGTTTAGAAGAAGTTAGCGGAGAAACAGACAGAAGCATAGTTAAAGCGGATTTATTTTGTAATATGTATTAGTTATAGATCTAATCTATAACTAATACATTTTACTTAATGTAATACTTAATATATTTTATTTTATTTTACTTAATTAATTCCTAATTGGACTTGTCCTAACAGTCCCATTATAAGTGGCCTAAAACAAAAGCTTTCGACCGTAATGTGTGTTGCCAGTGATGGCTCTGAAACCTGATCTTTTACTATGTGCCTCGTAAGAAAGCTCAACATCGATTAGCAAGCTATGGAAAAAGCTATGCACTGCGAAATCGAATCAGGAATAAGGAGATCTGTAGACGAACAAAATTACCGACATAAGCCCGCGGATCAACAAGTAGAAGCAGTAGGGCTACTGGGGCCAGAAGGTTCTCGTGTGGAGGCCACGGACTGTTGATTCTTGTCCTGGTACATTCAATAAAGAAAATTTTGTATTTAGAATCAAGTTATTATTTACACCACATTGCTTGAGCTTATTGTAATATTTCTTTTTGTTCTTCATAGACCACCCACACACACACAGAGACTACTTCTTACAGACTACCCTATACTATACTTAACCATAAAGCCTCCCTAAACACGGACAGGCAAGCACAGCGTATACCTCCACCCACAATGTGGACAAACGAACTGATAAGGACCGTGGATCGACTCTGGATACAGGCTGCTTTTGTCCGACATAGGAGGCCTTGTCCAATACTTAATCCTACTATAATCAAAACTTTAATTGTGTATTCTTTTGCAATAGATTGCAAATGATTAATCCTCCATTTCTTAGTTACTAGCCTCTCAATCCAAGGAATGCGTTCCAGATTTTGATTTAATTAAAGCCAATCTTACGTTGACGGCTAAATTGTAACGCTTCATAATTGTTGCCCAAGTAAATAAACATCTGCTCTGATGCTTTTATAATTGCACGGTCTCGGCGAAACACATAATTGCACATAAGGAAATATTGTACTATAATAACTATATAAATTCATGCACTATTCACATTTTACAACAGTCGGCGAAGCAATTTTCCATCACTTTAAGTGCTATTTCTCCACTTCTGTTATTAACTTAGTTGATATCTCAGTTAAGTTAATTACAATTGGAATTAACCTAACAAATGCGTTAAGTCATTAGACAGACTTTTAATTTGCAACAGAAAGTATAATATAGAAGTTTTTTTGTCTCTAACGACCGACATGATTGAAGTTTCCATTTTTTATGAAATTTTTAACCTTAAGTAAATTGATGGTTTTTGCGATTTTTGAAATGCATTTATAAATAAATTAGAAAGTAAAAAGTTAATTTTAATGTTGATATAAACGTGATATAGGTATACATAAACACAGTTATTAAGCAGATTATAAACTATTTATTTACAAAGTACAATGAACCATTTATGCAAAAAAAAACTATCTTTATTAATATTTATTAACAACTTATTGTTACTATGGTAACAGCATTTACGCAATAAGATTACTGGCCAGTACTAATATGTTCAGTACCAATATACTATCAATACTATTTCCAAATTATTTTGTGTAATGTCTACAAATTAATACAAAATTATTTATTTTTTAAATAACTGTAGTAAAATCTATAAATATTAAGTTTTTTTCTGCATCTAGAAAGAAAAACAATATTTTGCAACCAAGTCACCGAAAAGCTTATGTCGGTTTCTTTGCTACTTCTAACCCACCCATTCGGTTTTTTACTTATGGAAAGAGGGATAAACGAGGAAGGTTCGTTTATATTTAAAAAAATTGCATCCAGGACGAAGCTGAGAGCGGAACTTTACCGAATCAAAATCGGCCTATCCATTCTGGAGTTTTTGAAGCGTACATACACAAAGATATAAAAAGATAAAAAAATAATAAATTCTTTACACCTAAGAATTATTAACGCGGACGACGTCGCGGGCAAAAGCTAGTTTACTATGAAATAAAACTACTATTAGGAGAGTAGTGATTTAAATTTATATGGGGTGTGAACAAAATGGAGGCATTATGAGGCAATTAGGTATCAGAAGCGCCGCGGTCGTGCGGCTGTCATTGTTAACCGACTTTTAATCATTGTATCAGATTTATGCTCGTGCGCTAAATACGATGAGTTAGTGCAACGCCATCGGCACTTGTCGTCTGTGATAAAGTGTGCCAGTTTCCACTCTTAAAGGAATCCTTTTTTTTAACACACCATTAAGGCCCATTCTCCAGCTAATTTGTGGCTAAAAATAGTAGAGATAAAAATCAAAATCGCTATGGCAAAATCTATTATGAGAGGATTTTTTAAATGGAATAAATTCAGATAAGCTATTTGTGTTGTGACCATCATTATTTCAGTCGTAGGACGCTACGGCTGATGATTTTTCAATAGGACCACTTAGAAGCATGCTGGATAAAGCGTCGACTTTTATCAGATCGTCGGTCCAATATACTCATACAAAGTTTAGGGTACAAATTTGAAAATAGATAGTTAATCTCTATAAAAATATAAAAATTTCGAGTCACGTTGCTTGTCGCCGATGAACTCCTAAACTACTGAACCGATTTTTAAAAAACTTCGTAACTATGTGTAATTTGATCCAATTTAAAAGATAGGATAGTTTTTATTTTGAACCCGGGCGAAGCCGGGAGCGTGTAGCTAAATCTTATATATAAAATTCTCGTGTCACAGTGTTTGTAACAAAACTCCTCCGAAACGGCTTGACCGATTTTTACGAATTTTTTTGTGTATATTCGGTAGGTCTGAGAATAGGTTGTAAATTATTTGTTATACTTATTATTTTTTATAAGTTTTTTTTTGGCAAAACATTTGCCAAAAAATGTATATATTAATTATTTAATATATTATTATTTAATGTATAATTTAATGTATAAAAAAATGTATATTTTAATACCTATAAAAATTAAAACTGCGGTACTTGTCACAAATTCTGCACATTTTAAAAATTTCATATTATGTCTCAGAAATGTTATTTTTTTTTATGTATTGCTACGACCAATAACTAATTAATAACCATGGAATTACGTAGTAAGGAATTGAAAAGCTGCTCGAGTTGGAAAGTGAGCTAAAAATAAGTTAAAAGTAAGTTAAATTTCATACCATAATTAAAAGTAAGATATGTAAATCACAAAATAAAATCAGTACAGAAAAACAGATCTGCCAATATATGTGTAAATCATTAAAACGGACCGTAACCAAGTTGGAATTCAGTAGCCTCGAGCAAATATTATTCCGGACTAATTGGAATGAGTAATGTTCAGTTACGTTACACACTTTTCATTTAAGTACCTAATATTTAACTACATCTAAGCTTGTAAGTGTACCTTCAAATTATAGTCAATTTCAAAATTAACCGTGATACCTACCAGTACTTAATTTTTGATTAACGCCTTCCCGGTAGTACCTGCATTCCTTAGTTCATAAACTGGGCGAGCTATTGTGGCAGCAGTAACCACCTCCTAACATAAAACCACTGTGACGGAGGACGGACAAAATATTATTGGACTGGCGTTATAATTATCATATCATACATGTAATAAAATAGTTGTTAGTATAGATAAGCAACGTATAGGCGTTTGTGGCCGTTTCTATGCGAAACTTATGTATTTAGATAGGTTTGAGTAAAATTTGCTGTTTGTTTCATTCAAATCGATTTACAAACATAAAAGTTAGGCGCTAAACCAAATACCGCGCTTATGAAGGTATATAATATTCGCGTTCCAAATTCAAATTTCTATCTTTCAACGGATAGCATTACACGCGAATATTGTGCTCGGGTTATTGCTCTACATTTTCATCTTATAGAAAGATCAATGTTTAATTCATGACAATACATCAAGAGCGTATCGGGGAAACCCGCGAAATGGCGGCGCGTGAACAATGGTTGCTCTGTGGCGGGTGTGAAACGAGAAAAGGGGGGAGGAAACGTTATTTATTCAATGTTAATCTTGCGCCCGCCCACGCGACGCACGCGCGGCCTTGCATATACAGGTTGATCATTTTAAACGCTCCAACTGGTCACGCAATAATTACTATATGAAAATATTTTAAACTAACTTCGGCCAAGCGGACTTCGTCCGCATCCAAAAATAAAAGACATAACGCCTGACAAAATACGTAGGTGAAGCAACATAACGCTTGACATTATACTTTTGCCAAGCGTTGGATCTATTGGAATATTTAGCCTATGTCCATTCTAACATTCTATTCTAACTATTGGTGAAAGATTTTTTTAAATCGGATTAGTAGTTCGAAAATTAGGTAAATCTACATAAAACAAACAAATTTTACCTCTTTATAAAGTGTGTCAAAATATATTTTGTAAATTAGATGAAGTTAGCGGAAAAACAGGCAGAAGCGGACAGCGACTTTATTTTATAATATGTTTGTAAAATATGTTTATATCTGTAGATATAAATTTACACACGTCGCTACCGCTGCCTATAACAAAAGCAACGCCACAGGTACTGTAAATAAGCTGATGGCCTTAGTAGGGTTAAGAATAAGGTATTACGAAGGAATAGGACATGGGGCAGAGCCCAATTTTCATCTCTTAATCACTCACCAAAACACACATGTTGATATTTCATAGAGGTTTTCTATAAGAAAGTACTTAAATATTTATATTACTTAAATGATTTTCGTTTTACATAAAAATATTAAATTATTTTGTAAATTTATTATTATAAATTCTCCTCTATCTCAAATTCTCTACGTAACAATCACGCCCAGAACAAAAGCATGTCGCACAAATCATTCTGACACAAAGTCCGTGTTCTGGATTAGATTTCAATAGGAAGACTGCATCTGTTAAATGAATAATGTTTTAACAGTCCTGTATGTTCGACCCACGCGCATGGTTAATATTTGTGATAGAATATTGTCATATATTTTACATTTTTTTATTGTTTGTCATGAGCATCGATAGACCAGCGCAGCGGTCGACGCTCGGCTGCTGAAACGGCAGTGACAGGTTCAAATCCCAGTCGGACTTTCACCTCTGAAGGTGAAAAGAAACGAATATTTTATTATGAAAAAAGAAAGTCGTTTGTTAAATGTATTAACAAAACAGGAAATCATGTTGTAAAATAAAAATTAGGGGACAGAAAATTGTAATGATTTTTCATTAAAAAGAAAATCTTTATTCCTTTTATTCATTTCTTTGTTTCTTTCTTTATTTAAATGCTGTTAATGCTTTAAATGCTTCTTTATTATAATGGCCACGGCATCACTTGTTCAACATCATATATTTTCAACTTTACAGTATCTTTACTTTGTTAGAATTTTTTTTTTATTCTTTAGAATTTAACTTTATATATTCTTAAATGTTAATAACTAGTAATTAAGTCATAAACCAATTTAATTATTTAAAATTTTCAGAACAGTCAAAGTAAAGAATTCTTATGTCAATTAAAGAACAACTATTGAACAATATGAAAGATTGATTTTATATTTTAAAAATACTTGGACAATAAGGCTTTTGTACAAGCGATGCATAAAATTAACGAGAAACCAGCGTGAAGCAACTGTCTGTCCGTCTATTCTTTAAGGCACGGAGGTACAACTCCCTCGTAATTCAGTCCTGAGCGGACTGAAGCGCTCTAACTCGGGCGTTTGTGATTTACACCTCGTAGACCTATCGTAGACCCTTAACAGTGGTACGGTCAGAAAAAAAAACCTTTTTATATTATTTTTACATAACTTACAATATGATTTCTTATTATGTAATTATCTATAGATGTACATATAATTATTAAATGGGTCGGGGAGTCAAAGACCTTTTATGTCTGTTTTTTAAATAATTTTTTAAATATTGTAATATACAATAATTTATTTAAAAAATTCTGTCAAGTTTTCTTTTCTGTAATAATATTGTCTGTCATAATATGTTTAATAGCATTTTTTCTTATTGTAAGGTTCCTGGTACAGTCAGTGTGAGAAAAGGTTCGTCACCTTAAAGTAGACATGCACTCAGTCATGCCAAGATTTCATTACAAACGTCTCTCAGTTGTCTGCTTTCAAAAGGTCAAGAGTCTACGACTTGAAAAAGGAATGAATTTAAAAACTGACTAACGTTTTCTTACCCCGACTATACATATATATTTACATATTACATAAGATAAGATACCGAAGCAACTTATTATACGCCTCAATTGTCGCTACATAAATACATACTTAAATTCCTTATACCCACAATTTAAAAGGTTTCCCAATGAATAATGGATTAAGTTAATAATAACATTTCACTTTGTGTACGAACGTCCTATCGCGTGTGGCTTATACATTACATACTTACCACCCTCTTATTTTCCACTCTGATCCAGTGGCCAATTAGTGCACTGGAGTGGATTAGAATGGAATAAAAAGCGAAAAGTAATCCATTGATGGATTTGATTAATGGACTCGAGTGGAATAGAGCGTTATATGCGCAAAAACTTTATGTTAAAAATGCACAATACGTGTAATATAAACGCAGTAATAAAGAAGTTAACAGAACAAGAGACTTTATTTGTCCCACATCATTGATCATGATACATTGCCAATTAATTAATGATTGTTAATCCAATTTCTCTGCTGTCTCCATGTTTGATAAACATTAAGAAAGTGCATTCAAGCAACAAATGAATGAAGGAGAGCCTAACAAAAAAATACATGTCAGTCGTAGGACTGCACGTCAGAAGTGAAAATGGAGCTTCACAAAAATAATTGTATGATATTTAATTTCCTGGGCATTATCGAATTAGGTAAATACGATTATTATTGATCGCAAGAAATACAAGAGAAAATATCACTGACACACAATGACAATTAAATAGAACATAATAATTTAACATGAACTTCATAATGACAAACCGTTAAAAAGGTTTGATGTTGATATGAAAATATTCTATTGGTCAGAGGTGTATACCATATTGATCCTTGTTATCATATCTAGTAAGTTTACTTTCATATGCAATTATGTTAACATATGTTAACATATTATATATTTTATTGTGACATTTAACATGGGAAAATGTAAACGACCTTTTTGGAATATCACTGGCCGTTTTCTATTTTTATTTGAAATTACTGTGTTCTATTATAATTGTCAACAGAGGTAACGGTAACAGTGAAACGAGTTCAATGGTATTTTCCATCTCAAAAATGTCTTGTCTGCTTTACCATACTGATCCTTGTTATTACATCTAGTAAGTTTACTTTCATATGCAGTTATATGCTTAGTACTTATATACAGAGAAGTCAATTTTGGTAACGGTAACATGACAAGCTCAATAATTTTACCCCATCTCAAAAATGCCCAACGCGCCTAAAGAAGTTTTCACTTCAAAAAGAGTTGGTTTCCTTGTTACATTATTCACGTAATATTCTTTTCTGTGATTTCACTAAATACATATAAGTGACTTGAATAAATTAGATTGAAGTATTGTGGCAGTGTATTTTTATTGCAAAAAGATAAAGAAGCATGCCAATAATGCATTAAACAACAAATATGTGAAAAACGATAATATAATAATTATATTATAATATAATATGTGTTGCACGCGACTTCGCCCGAGTAAGTTTTTATAAATATAGCCTATGTTACTCGATAATAATGTAGCTTTCTATAGGTGAAAGAATTTTCAAAATCGGTTTAGTTTTTGAGTTTAATCATTACAAACATACAAAAATACAAATCTTCTCTCATTATAATATTGGTATATAAATTAGATTGAAGTGTCTGCCTGTAATTCAGTAATGAAGGCACTTTCTTGAGGCAGTGTATTTTAATGCAAAAAGACATAAAGAAGCATGTGAACAACAATAATAATTATCTATAAACTACAGGCTAGGGACTTCTTTGTCTAAAATTACACTTTTCATTTCAAATATCTGACGAACGATGAAGAGTGTTACTTTTTTAAACAGTATCTGCAACGCCACAATTGCTTTCACGCGATTGTTACACTACACTACAAATGACGTTACACTTCAGTAAACCAACACACCGTCAAAAATACAAAGAACAGTTTTTCCTAGGCGTGTCTCGACAGTGACGTCACTGTCACCGGTATCACGTGACTAAAGATGGCGTTTCAATCATTGGTACATAATAAATTCGCTATAATATCGGCTTTTCTGTGTAGTTCTTTTAAACTGAGGAACTGATATTATTATTATTTATTTTTTTATCAATTTTTCCATCATTTATCTATTAATGTTTTTTTAGAGTTAAGGACAAGGGATTACGAAGGGATAGGGCAATAGACTCTGGCATCTCTTTTACTAATAATAAATAATAAATTTAAAGAGTTTTAGTTTGAATGCGCCAATTTCTAGAACTACAATAATTCTTTATACTTACATTTGATAGCCCAATTCTTGAGGAAGGTTTTTTTTTTTAAATACATACATAATATAGGTATTTGATTTTGCGTACTAACCCTACCTCTATTCTTGCAACGACAATGCGTTCCATCCCACTTATAATACATTTCAATTTAAGTGGAAATCGGCGCATTACCTCGAGTTATAACAGCTTAGGCTTTATTTAGTGGCGGACCACCACGACCCCGACTGCCACTAAATACGGGCCTCCTTTATGCCTTTACACCGGATTTAGAGCTGTTCTAAATTTAGGTTAAGTTGTTGCCGGCCGGCTGCTACAACTGGAAATGAGCTCATAAAACTCACCTTAATTGAATTCAAAGCGGATGACTTTTGGTGTAATGTGTTTACTTAGCTACTTAAACTTACACTTGCTTATATATCTTATTAATAAATAAGTAAATATTAAAAATTATTTTACGGGTAAAGGTGCTCTTGCTTTAACACTTTGTCTCAGGGGTCCCGGGTTCGATTCCCGGCAGGACCATCTTGGGAAATGAACTTTTCATAACTGGCTCTCGTGTGGATATGGCAAGTAATGTCAGGGCATAGTGCGTTTCCACGTCATTGGGACAGCTCGTCAGGCAGCAGTACCAACTTACAGAAAAGTACCGTGAAATAACAGGGCTGTTGTGTTTCGATAAGTGAGTAAGAGCCCAGAGCCCATTTCCCTATTCAATCATAATCCCTTATCCTTAATCATACTATGGTCAGAAGCGGTCTTGCAGCATCCATGGCATTGCTTGGTATAACGACATAGGTGATAGTAGCCACTTTCCAAGGACGACGTTTGTCACCGTAACACAAGAGCACACATGCTGTTACGTATTTCACTGTGGTCTTCTGTAAGGGGGCCAGCTCAAATGCCTGCGAAAAGCAGTATGCCTACCTAAATTATCATTATTTGCCTTGATTTTTTACTAATTCCTTTTTTTATCAACTTTACGTTTATTATACAATAAAATAACTTTTTTATACAAGTATGAAATTAATAATAATAAAAACAAATATATAGTAAATATAAATTATGATTATTTAGCACAGTGTCTCATTATTTCATTGAAAACCTCCTTAATTACAAATTTTTCCATTGCTTTCGAGCATTTCGAGTTTAAGTGTCCACTGACATTATGAGTAAATTTAAGTTCTTCTTGGTAGACCATTATCGTCACCATATAGGAGTCTGGTCACAGAAAGAAATGTCTTTAAAAGATTAATACTCCGAAGAGATCAACAATAAAATTTTATACTTAGAAAAAGTCTCACCTTTTTCTTTTCCGATGCATTTAGCTGAGGCTCGTTTCCGTTTTACATTTAATTTTATTCCGCCTAATCAAAATTGTTCACACAATGGCCGACATCGAAACTCGATCGCGGCGTCAACAATTTCAAACGATTAATTAGCTATAATTGACTTTTATTATTGCTAATTGAGTTCGTTAGATGGCATCATCGGCGATTTAGAATTTCTTCTACTAACATTGGACCACTTTTTCTAAAGGGGTCCCATTATGGCCTCCCACAGAATGGCGGTCAAAGAATTTACACCACAAGCTCATATTTTATAACACAACTAAGGAAATTGTTAAAGTGCCACTCGTAGTTGTAGATAAAAAATCGCGAATCTCTAGAGCTTATTACTTGAATAATTACCCGATTGCCACAGGGTTGTCACACTAGATCTTTTAAGGTGTATCCGCAAACCAGTATCGACACGTGACCGACAGTGTCAGTGAAAATTAATATGGTTCATACTTTTCTCATTCTTTTCTTCCACTGCATAATACTCACATGAGGTTCTTCGTCGTCTGCAGTAGGTACTCCAAGTTTTTTAAAAGTCACTTAACGTTTCGGCGTCGGCACTGAAGTGTGAGAATAGTACGTCACGGAACTGAACTGATACGGAACTGTCGGTCACATGCCGACACTGGTGTGTGCGGATAGACCATAATAGAAATGGTTCGTTTACATACACATTTTTTTACACAAATTGGACAGTCAAAAAGGGGGAGACATTCGTAAAACACCTAGGAAAACATTCGCTTTCCCGCTCCTGAACCGCTCACCGATCAATTTACTCTGCGCATAACTTCAAAAAGCTCTGTTGACTTTACAGTTCGGCTAGTGCCGAACATGTGGCAACCCTAGCTGGTCGCCATGTTGAATCCGACACGTTTTTGTGACGATCGGTACGGAGCTACGGAATCCTATAATTGCGTGGGCAACGTGTTCGGATTGTGTATTCAGCGATTATAACAATGTCGGTGACAGTTGACGCCTTCTTTATCCCGCTTGACTAGTGGCCCGCGAGAAAAGCGTACGCACCGAGACTGAACAAACCGATATAGATTACAAAAAAATATATTTATTATCACTACTGTTAGATAAAAGGCAGCAACGGTCGTCTAATCCTAGGATTCCTAGGTGAGTTGTAAAAAAGCTTCCTAACGAGCTTTTTTATTACTGATATAGTCATTCTAAATTGACATTAAGGAATGTAAAAATGCAATCGTTGTATGGGTGCAAATGTAACAGAATCGCTGATTCAATATACTATGTAAATTGCGATGTATATATTAAACAAATTAAGTATACTTAAATATATCCTAATTTAATAAAGTTAAGAAACATAAGTTAAGTTTCTTAAAAAGAGTTCTGAAATGTTGTAATAATTTTCTTTTTTTAAATAAGTATTGTATAAAACTGTTTGTTTTAATGATGATTGGTACTCAGCCTATCATTATGAAATTTTCATTACACGTAGTTAAGACATACAGAAAGGGACAAAGGGTAACTTTCATCCAGAATAAACTACCATTCCTGAGGGATCGTTGAAAAAAAATTAGCCTGACAAAAACATATTTAAAATCTTCAAAATTTCTTAAAGGATTAATTTTGAAGAGATTTCTTAACGGTTCTTAAATCTTAAAACTTAAGTTCTATTCTGAAGTAAATATTATTTTAAAACGCTCATAAAAATTTGTTCCAAAATAAATTTTACCCTTTTTCATCTCAGATTTTTCTATGCCAAGGGATCATAATGCATAGTGGCTGTATTAGCACACATTAAAATCTTGATCTTAATGGGTGCGAATACAGCCACTTTTGGAATTGTCAGACCGAAAACTCAGTATAAGATTCTTGAAGAGATTACTTGACCCCCGTTAGAACCCTGTACAGGTTGGACACCCCGAACTGTATCTCTGGTGAAGTTAGTCATGAGGCCTCAAGGGACAAGCCATAAAGTGCACGCCGAGTTTATGCAGAATTAATTGATAATACGCCTCGTATGCAATGGCCATAACCACACGTTCTCACTGGTTATGCGCAGCGAACGTTCAATTTATATCCTGTGAAATTTTATTGATGTTCAATGTAACATTCCCGTATAGTAACGCTATGTCGACGCATATTGCGATATGAAACAACCTAACATTTTGATACTTTTCATGGCAATAATGCATTTCCGTGGTATAATAGTGGAAATTTAATATTATAGTTATTTTAATTCTGGTGAATTATAAGTGTAGGCGTTAACGTTCGCTTGCAGCGTCAAACCAATGCATGAGGAGGTACCTACATTTCAAAACTTGATTATTCCATATTTCAATTAATGATTTTTTTATAAGGTGTTTTATTTTTTCATTTTCATTTAAAAAAGAAATAATTACCGATATTTTAGGGATATTTTAGATTTATACTTATTTTAAGCCGCCAAGACATTTTTAATATCAATATTTATTCATACATTTACTTGTATATATTATACATTTCTAAACTTTTTTTTTTCATATAACTACATATTTAAATCAGATTAAACACGTTTTGAAACGTACCTCCTCACTTACAATTTTTTTTAAAACGCTTCTAGGCAATAGAGGCTATTGACACGACAAGGAAACTATGCAATAGCCATTAAAATGATTTAATTTAACTAAACTAGTGTGACCAATATTTAGTCGCAAATCCGTGAATGTGGTGATAAATCAAGGAGACATATTTTATTCATTTATAATCAACGCCGTGAGCGGAATCGCCCACTCATGTCGGCACTAGCTACCTCCTTGACGTGTAAGCATTATAAATTACTCTTTAACATTTTCAAAACGTATGTTACCTACTATTATAGGCATATTATAGGTATTACTTTGAATAGTCCTATGCTTTCATTTTAAGATTATATTTAATAGATATTATAAATTAAAGTCGCTGTCCGCTTCTGTCTGTTTCTCCGCTAATTTCTTATAAACCTCCTAACAGATTTTGATACGGTTTGCACTAATGGAAAAAGCGTTAAACTAGGAAATTTTGTGTATATAAGTATAAGGTGTAGCGAAAAAATTGTATCCTTGAGAAATCAGGTAGAGGTAGATAGTTTTATAAGAATGTTATTTAATTAATCAATACAATATACCTACAGTTGCTTATTAATAAGATAACAAAAGTAGCCTAAGTTACTCCTCATAACATCAGTTATTTGCCAGTGAAAGTCTTGTCAAAATCGGTCGAGCTGTTTCGGAGATTATCCGGAACACACAGACAATTTTTATATACACAGACACTTCAATTTTATTAATTAGTTTAGTGCTTAACTAGTACTTAGTTCATACTTGTCATTATAAAACCTTATATAAATGATTTTCGTCACCTACAATAATCTGTTGAGTTTTTAAGTTATGTGATTGATATTTTTTTCAAAAGGCTGTAGCGAAAACTCTATAATAAACCTTAATTGAACATTTACTTGTAAGCGCCCAAGGCAGCTGTAATAGCGATCTAGCAGACCACTAAACCAACATCAAAGGTCTCCTGTCATTTTACTGATTATCGTCATTTGTCGGGAAGTAACTGCATCTAGCAATCTTAAGAAACACTTCACAAAACTATTATCAAGCAAATTTGAATCTTATTATGAAAGTAATAGAATACACAAAATTAGACATTCAAAGTAATGATAACTTGGATTCGTTGTAATAATTTTGTTGCGCAAAGAATCGATATAAACGCTAAACTGTTATTTTGTGGACCACACAAGTTGGATTTATTTCTAAGCTATAGAATATATAAATAAACTATAGAAGTACGGATAAAATGAGAACTTTGTTGTACAATTTTGAAATATATTAACATCGTATAACACATCACAAAATTGCGTAATAAATAAGAAATATCAAATTTCAAAACCAGTTATTTAGGAATGTAATATTATTTAGGAACATAAGCAGTTCACTAAAAAAGGATTTTTGAAAGAATGGTATCCTGAATTTCTTTCGGGGTTTCTTCTCAGGATCATCATCATTTTGGCTTTTTTTTTCCGAAACCCTGATAAATGTAAATTTATAATGACGATCGTGAAAGTTTCTTGGAGAAACCTTATTAATAAATAAATATTCTGATTTTGATTTGAAATTTCAACTCAGTGAGAAGCTGGGGAACAGTTGCTAGCAAGAGATATATAGCCTCTCTGTGTATACCTATACAATTATGAAATAAAATTGTAAAATAAAGTTCTGTCCGTTAACTTCTTCTAAACGATCTAATCGATTTTGATACGGTTTTCACTTATAGAAAGAGTGATACCCGAAAAAAGTTTGCAGAATAGAATTGCAGCCGAGCGAAGTAGGGAGCGGGAGTAAATATTATTCTAGAAATATTAATCTTTTTGATTTCAACTCAATAGACCTACCAAAAACGGTATCAGTATTTTTTCTCGTGTTCTAAATGTCTCTAAGACTGAGAGCCGAAGGATTATATTAAGTGAATAACACAAACATAACAGTTGTTTCAAAGATTATAACGCATATTTAGGGTCAACGCACATTTGAGGACGACACGGCAAAGTATTTAAATTTTTTCATGGTATTTTGTTGCGTAAATGCTTTTAATATAATTCTAATTTCATTGTATTATGCTACGACAGAGCTTTGAATTATATTAAAAGCGCTTAAGGTACTAAATACTATGACAATATTGAAATACTTTGCCGTGCTGTCCTCCAATGTGCGCCAGCCCTAATACAGATACTTTTGTCGCTTTGAGAGAAGCTGTAAACAACAATAACTACTCGATCACGAACTGTCAAAACTAGATGTCATTGACACGTATAAAAATTTAAGTGCTATAAAAAAATCAATGAACCGATCATTGATATTATGATGACGAATTATTATTAAGGATGTTGAAATTTCTGACTAACTTCTGAGTACGAGTGATTGAGGTTGACTACCAAAAACATTTGCCTCTAAGATTTACTTTGTCTTGGACTGAATATAGTTAGTTTCATGAAAGAAGTCCCACGGCAAATATCGGAACTAAATTTATCCATTTCGATTTTCAAATGTTTTACTATAATAAATAAGTCACCTCAGTAAGCGAAATAGTACGAATAAGGGTCGGTCATGGAGTAAGTTACTTTGTTTTCAGAGATATCGTGTTTATAGGCTCTATACATGATACTGAAACTAAATTGACGATTTTTAGAATTTTTTTCTGTATGTATGTATGTTCCTCCATAACTCTGAAACGAATTAACTGATTTTCATGAAACTTAGTAGATAAACATTTGGACGTACGGGACACAGGATAGGCTACTTAATATTTTTCAACGCGGATGAAGTCGTGGGCACCAGCTAGTCTACAACAATTTTTAACTAGTAGGTACCTACTTGAGGGAGTTAAAACCAATAGACGTTGGTAACATTCCGTCGCACGATGACAGCGCCGCGTCTATGGGACATCTTTTATGAAAAAGATTCTACTAGCTTTTACACGTGACTCCGTTTCATTTCCTTTTCAATAATTTACACCACTTTCATCACTGTAAGCTTTAGTCAGATTACTAAACGTTTAGATCAACTGTGTATAAGATCAGAGATTTTACTTTTTTACGTATATTTAATCGATAAGCGGTATGCAAATTACAAAAAATGTATTAGTCGTTTATATAATTTAAGCCATTGTATTAAAATTATCAAAGTTTACATTATATAAAAAGGAATAAAAAGCTTCTACCACCAGAAGTTTAAGTAAAAAAATTCTATAGTTTATTTCAATGCCATTAAATAAATGTTAGAAATACACAAACTATACTTTAGTAGTTCAAAACTTTCTTTCCATCATAGGCGCGAAATCAGATAGGCCGTTTTGGTTGCTATGACAACAGAAGTGCGAATGCGGCTCTTTTGATTTAACACGCACCGGTTTTGTACCGTGAATAATGGCAGACAATGTACCAGAAATTGGCGGAGCCATGTACGGGTATGGTGCCTTAGGGCGGTAGAACACTTGCGACGCGCGCAATTATAATGCGCTCCACACCGGTGGAGTCGCAATAGATTTTTCCGTCTTGAAAACGTGTAAAGAGAAACTGAAATCAATGAGAAGCACATGTGCTATTAATCCACGATGTTTTGCAATGGAATAGTTACTACTGTCAAACTAGAAAGCAGTTATAATAAGCATTAACTGACTGACACATTGGATATTTACGCTAAATTTAGATATATTTAACTTAATTTAGATGTAACACTCGAAATATTTCTAATCTACTTGGTTCTAAGAAACTTCAATCAGTTCATAAACATATATTATGTTCATTAAAAAAATGTCTACCTCAAAAGTTCGCTTAAAATACCCAAGGAAGATTTTAATAAACCTCTTTCACAGGTATTAAAACTTATAGCGTCAATGATGAGGCAGTTATTAATTTCTGGCGAGTTCTTGTTTATTGATTTATAGTTATGTATAGAGAATAAAAAAATCGTTTAATTGTTGTTAAGTAGTTTATTTTGTAGATAAATAAAATTTCTCAATGAAAGATGCATTTTGGGAAGTTTATCACAAAATTATAACCAGTACTAAATGTTAAGTGTTAACACAAAGACACAAGACACAAGTATTGGATAAACACTAGGTAAACACAATAATGTCTTATAAATTACACCGTGTGTAAATAAATAAATAATTTTAAAATAAGCAACAGTACATTTATTCATTACGTTTTCGACTCACCCGCGAATTTACACGGATGTGATATTATCTGAAAATTGTGAACACAGACTCTCTTTGTTTATCGCTCTTTCGATTAGTGAAAACCGTGTTAAAATTCATTAGATGGTTTAGAAGAAATTAGCAGAGAAACCTACAGAAGTGCACAGCGACTTTGTTTTATATTATGTAGTTTATAGTTGTAGATAAATTAGATACTAGCTGTTGCACGCGACTTCGCCCGCGTTATTTAATAAAATAATAGCCTATGTTACTCGCTGATAAAGTAGCTTTCTACAGGTGAAAGAATTTTTAAAAATGGTCCAGTAGTTTTTGCGTTTATTCATTACAAACGTACAAATCTTCCCTAATAATATATTAGTATAGATAAACAAGAGTTCTGCAATCGCGAGTTTGTAAGCAGCCTAATGATCTACAATTGGAAGACAAATGTTCGAGATAGTAAAATGATATTGCCCGGAGTGCGATTTAAAGCACAATGAGGTTATGAAAATTTACATTGTGGGGGGGTATTTGCGATACAATGTTGTTAATTTGCAATTTTAGGCAAACACACAATACAGAGACAATCAAGCGGCAATGCAATTTTTACAGATTTTTATAAAGTAAAATTAACGACCGTCTCCCGGCTTCGCACGTATGCATTTTTTTTTCTGAAATTATATACACAAACCTTCCCCGTTTATCGCTCTTTCCATTAGTGGAAATTGTATCAAAATCTGCTTAGAATCCCATGGAACCTCTGGATGTTAGTAAAATCCCTTCGTCAACTAGGAAATGGGCTGATGGTCTTTAAACGACTGAACAGATCTTCATAAATTATAGCCAACGACGATCCTGATTTTTAAACAAAAACCGGATCAAAATTGACGACGACAGACAACGCAAAAACGGGGTGTTGTAGATTTAACGTATGTGTGTGTAAATTATCAAACTCTCATTGTGCTTATTGTCCTTATTTACCTTCTAAACTGATTATTTTTTTGTTTGAAACTGACGTGATCGAGATGGTTCTTAGCCATAATTTATAAAGATCTATTCTAACGTTTGAAGACCTTCACCCCATTTCTTAATTGACGAGGGGATTTCATTCTTTTCAACATGTTCCAACTCCTCAGCAACTTACAGCAGGTGTAGCGTGTTTGTGCTCAATAGAAAGTCGGGGGTTAGTTTATAATTTTTAGTTGTAGCTTGTTACTACTTCAATCAGTCTCGGCATAAATCTGTAAGTAAAACATTAAGAATTCTTAATGCGAATTAATTAGTAATCTGATTAACTTGTCACATCTACTTGACAATTAGCATAATAGCTAAATTAATGATGATGCCAACCATAATTAAAGCATTTCCATCAAGAAATTTAAATAATTTCATATTCATATTACAAATAGTATAGAGAAGGTGAGTCGTGAGTACTCGTGAGCGTTTGCAACTGCGGAATACCAAACTAGTATAAAAAATTAGCGCAAATTCTAATCCTTTTTAAGGTCATCTGACTGGCAGAAGATCCACTGACTTAATGTTCAGACTGGGAATATGATGGGAGTAAAACTTTTAATGCTAGTAGAAACTCTTTAAAGATTAATGCGAGCCGTCCAATACGTCTGATACATACCAAAGACCCCACAAGACTGAACGCAGGTGAGCTATTTAACCCAGTTCAGTAGAACCACATTTAATGCGGGACCTATCTTTATCTCTCTTTTAATGATGTATACTTTAATGTGAAATTAATGCTTTATGTAAAATTAACCTTTGGGATGGCTCAGCCAAATTCGACTCGGTGGAACGTAGAGCTAGGAGACTCGTTGGCGACAGTACTCTTTTAAAAACTAAGATGCAGAGCCTGGCACATAGACGCAAAATTGCCTGTCTATGTTGTCTTTTATAAGATGTACTTCGAAGAGTGTGCTCAGGAGCTGCATGAGCTCATACCGCCTTCTCCTTTCTTCCATCGGACATTCAGACGTCAGACAGACCATCCTCATCTTGTCGAAATCCCTCTTTTTCAGACCAAGCGCTTTAAAACATCCTTTATAATGCGCACTGCCAAGGTTTCAAACTCCCTGCCAGCGTCCTGTATTTCTGCCCTGTATTTCTGAGCTCATATAAGCCAAATCTTTCCAAAGTTCGAGTGAATAGGCATCTTCTGGATGAGCTCGCTCCATCATAGGCCTCATCTTCGCTACACAGCTGGATGTTGGCCAAGAGCAAACCCATCTCTAATAAAAAAAAACCAGAGCAACGCCGCAGAATGTAATTGTATTGTGTGATTATGTAAAGGACGCTGCAAATGTAATGCATAATGTATACGATACTTTACGCCTACTTGAAACAATAAAATGATGTTATTATGAATTGCTACAAAGTTGCATAAATTGGAAAAAGTAGGAGCTTACAACTAGTTTCTTGAAGTAATATGATGGTTTTTTTTTTCATGTTCATAAAATACGGGTTTATAGTAGATGAGGCTACATAGATAAATTTGGATTAGAATCCTAATTAATATTAAAATGTATTTTTTTTTCGTTATATTTTCACTCTTTACCAATTGTTATTCCGATTATATTTAATTACTCAATTTAAATACAATATTAGATCTATAGTTAAAAAATAAAAAATAACCCCCCTTAAATTTCTATTGAGTCCAAACACGCTAATATGCTGTAAGCAAACTGACAAAGTAAAGGTTATCATGTCATGGAAATACCACCGAAGTAATAATATATCAAATCGCATACCTGTGGAAATTAGTGAATTCCCATCGTCAACTAAGAAATCGCCTGAACACTTCATAAATTATAGCTAAGAACAATTTGTCACAGATTATTTTCAAAATTTGATTTGAATAAAATAGTAGTTTTTTAAAAAAAAAACCTTAATCGGAACCTTGTAATGTGTAGGTCCAATTCGTACCTGCAGCCAATGAATATTTTAATTTTGATTATTAAAATCATCAAATTTACAATCTTCAAGTATGTAGTTGGAAGAAATATCTCAGCATTATTGTTATCTTGGAAAGTCGTTTACGTATTATACTTAGCTGAGTGATTCGCTTACCACAATAATATTTATAGCTGGTTGAGTTAAATATTTATGCATTCTGCTTTCATGGCGACACCTTTTATAGGCGGATCCTTTGCCGAGTATGTGTTAAGTAAAGATGCTTCGACACGTATTCATAGTCAAGATTTAGTTTAAAATATATTTTAGCTATATACCTTGTGTGGAGTTATCCTCTTAGTAAAATGACTTGTTTGAGTCCCCTTTTGAGTTATTCGCGAAAACACCGTCTGAAAGACGTGGTTTTTTTCTATTGAAAAATTCATACTTTCACTAAATACATTGACTTTTATTAAAAACTTCATAGAACAAAAGTTCCCATTCCCATTACAGTTATTTTTAATGGGACATTTTTCGTCCCCGAGAAGGGATGGCAAGTAGAGGGTAAAAGAAGAACCTAAATCCAAATTTTTGTGCAAATCGATACTGTTTGGCAAGAAACCGGTTATTGACTGGACAATTAGTAAGAATTCTGCCAATGTTGTTCTTGATGAAGAGAATAGAACATTGTATGTTAGAATAATGAATTATAGCCTTATGTTTGTTTTCCTGCCTCATTTTCTCTTCAGATGCTATATATGTAAAAAGCATAATCGTCGTAGGTACATAACTATGAATAAGGGCCCGAAGCATGTCCCTAATCCGCGCTGTAGGCTATCTTCATTTAAATAAGAAGTTGGCTCCAATTGAGCCGTTTACGGCAAGTTTGCAAGTTATTGTCGTAAATTCAACGCTCGTTTGTTGCTACATATTTTGATCTAAGCTCGCTTTCCGTTTGAATACGAGTCCTCTTTAATAAATCGACACTTCAAGCTAGAAACGCCGTTATGACAAAATAGTTTGATGTTCATACATGTATTTATTTTTTATTTGATACAATTATTAAATAAAAGAACAGTTTAACTGGAAATAATTTTATAAAAATAAGAATATTATTCTTTATTAATTAACCATGTCCGTTACTTTTATTCCTATAGATTTTTTATGATACAGACCATCGCCTACAGACAGACACTGAAACAAAACAACAAAAGTTACAAAGACTAATTCACGCCAGTGGTGACTGCGTCTTCTTATGACTACGAATACCCTGAGCAAGGTAATAATAATAATAATAAAATAATAAAAAAGTAATAAATTTTAAAATAGAAATTTTAAATAGATTACACCCCTGTTAACGTAAAATGACAAAAAATAATAAAATTAGGCAGATACATATTTGTTTTTAAGTGAACATGCAAACAAAAAAAAACTATTAAGGCCAGGCCCTGTGAAACTAAGGGAACTTTAAATAAATGTGCTGAGTCAACCACATATCTGATCAATGTGGAATTTACATATATATATTTTGATACCTTTATCTGTAGATTATCAAGTCAGAAACATTATTAGGTGATTTTCATTCGATACATTTTTTGATCGAAATCGGCGCCTTTTCCGGAGAATATTACATTTTTCTACTAAACGGCTTGAGTTATATCGCCAAAAAACTGCTCGTAGCAAGGAAACATTGTTTACCAGTGATTGTCAAAATAAAATAAACTTAGGTTTATTTTTACTCCTATAATTAACGAAAACAATTTTGAGACTTACGTTGTTTAGTTCCGAGCTAGTGCATACCAAATCATGCTTCAAATAATGTACGCAATATTCAACCTTACGTAAGCTGTATCTTGCGATATATTAAAAAAATTCTAGAGAGCCGCCGAGCAACTTGTAACTCTCGGGTGGCGGGACGTAGGGCGGAGCGAGCGTAGAAATTTTTTTCGTGGGGCCTGCTCTTAATAAAAATATTATAAATTACGCCACATCAAGTTACACGTCTCCTTTAGTTGCAAGTCGAATTGTGTTTCTTTATATTATTTCTAAGAGTAGCTACAGTACTTTACTATAAAATGAACACCATTTTTCAAAAACGTTCAATAATTACAGCATGCTTATTAATAGAAATTATTTATAAACTTGCTGCCCGCTCCCGGCTTCGCACAGGTGAAATTTTTTATTCAATCCAGCTGATAAAATTACCTTACATCGCCATGTGTTAGAATCTTTTGGAACTCACAGATATATAATTGCTGGATTGAATAGGTATCAACAGATGGCGCTATGTTAATAATATTATATAAGTTAATAATCTTTTAAGTTGGACCAAATTACATATAGTTACGAAATTTTATCAAAATCGGTTCAGTAGTTTGGGAGTTCATCGCGGACATACAACGTGACACGAAATTTATATATATAAAGATTACATATCCACTATGTGGACAGGCGACCTGATAAGGGCTGCTGGTCACGGTGGATTGCTTTTGACCAGTCCTATTGAAAAATTATGAGGCAGACATAGACCCAGCAGTGGACGTGTTGCGCCTGAGATGATGATGATCATCTCTAGCTCCGGTCCCTTAGGCAAGGTTCAAATAATGCTGGCTGAATTACCTCTTTGTATTCTAACATATATTTAACTAGTTGTATGCTATAACAACATAATATGCAACATATTAGTTTGCACAATAAGCATTACAATAAATCATCGTATGTCGTCTGCAATAAAGTTATTAAACCGATCATAAGAAACACATAATCGTGCTGGCTACAACTTACATTTAACTTCTTATTAGCCTTGAGAATTAAAAACACATGCCCATTAATCAGCGGTTACGGCGGCGCGGGCGCACTACGAAATTGCTTAACGTAAATTCGCAATTTTACACAACAAACAGACCGGCCAATCAATAAAAATATACATATCAATACCGAAGAAACCTTTAGGGGTGGAAAAACGTATAATGAGGCCCTTAATAGGAGACTATAGTCGTTGGAAATAGTCTTATACGTTTGCTTATCGCGTATTAAATGGAAGTAAGAAAGTTAACGAACGAACATAAAGTGTAAATGATCTTTTTAATTTCCCCTCGGCATTTGTTTAGTTAGGGCCAATGTGATGAATTGAAATTGCAAATGTCCATTTCCAATGTTAATGTGCCGAATTACTTACTTGTAAACTCCTTAAATAACCTTTAGAATATAAAATGAGGCAGAAAAAATGCATTTATTTACGTAGTTAAACCTTTTGTACCTAATTATAAATAGGGCATTGCATGTATTTTTTAAGGAATCTAATCTACTACTAAAAATTAAAACTAAAACCTTTGGGATTTGGTCTTAAGGCCGTTACAGAGTTAGAATCAGAAATTTATGATTCCCGGCGGATCATAATGCCATGATGTGTTTAGTTTGCAGATAAGATATTAACGTCATATTATTTGTAGTTTTATAATCTAGATAATAGTCGAAAAATATTTTAAAATATTGGGATACTTTTCTCATTAGAACAGATTTTAAGCAACCCTTTTTTAAAATTAGCGGTCGACGTTCGACGCAGAAGCGAGATATTAGTAAAATTATATGCGACAAATTATAAAAATATTGATTTTCCAAAAATTCATATCATTTATTAGATAATAGTCGAAAAAAACATACGATTTCTGTAAATTTTCATTCAAGAAAAGTATAATCAAAAGTGTCACTTTTAGTATTTTTTCGTAATATTAAACGTGTTATTTTAGGATCAAATTTGAGATATTTCTGTTTTTTCTTGGACCTAGTATGTGAAGTCATTAATGTTCTAAAAGATTGTGTTATAATTTTTTTAATAACTTGTATATTTATCTGCGTAGGCCGTCGACCGCTAGTTTAAAAAAAGGGCTCTTTAAAAATGTTCTAATGAAAATTCACTTTAAAATATTTTTCAGCTATTTACTAGATTCTACAACTACATATAATATGATGTTAACATCTTATCTGCAAACTAAAACATCTGAAACTACTGAAATCATAAATTTTGACTCCAGCGTGATTTTAATTGATGAACGCTCTTAAGGGAGACCAATTCAGAAGTACTAGCAATGTTTTCTTTATGCATGAATAAATGTAGGAATACACGATTAGAAATGTCATCCGCGTTTACTTTTTATGCAAATGACACCGAAATCCAAATCCAAATGAACCACCTCCTTACAGAAGACCACCGTGAAATAATAGCATGTGTGCTGTTGTGTTTCGGTGAGTGAGTAATAGATGCCAGAGTCCATTTCCTTATCTCTCCCTAATCCTTAAGCACACTGTCAGTCTATCTGTTGACTTTGAAATAAAAAAATCTTAAAATTCCTTGAGAGATTCCTCAAGCCAAGCCTTGACACCAAGGATGCTTATTCTGACCGATTTTAAGTGGAGCTCAGAAAATCATAAAGCTTTTTGCCCCATTAACAGATTACATACAACAGGTTTCAAGGCGAGAGGAAATAAGTGCTTATCGCAAACAACATCTTTTGCAATCGACAATCACACAAATAAATTTAAGCTTAAGTTTAAATTTCTAGTAGCAGTTTAATTAATCGCTTGTATATATGCATTAGCATCAGCCGTAAACAAGAATAATTACGCAGTCTTCATTTTTAAACATCAATGCGGTTGCACAAGTGCATAACTGCATCGAGTTAACGTCAATTAAAGAGGGCTGCCACAAGTCAATTTCACCACCTGTCGCAGATATTCGTGCGCTTCCTTTTCCGAGTGAATAAGAAGAACTCTTTATCTCATCTGGTCCAATAATTAAGCCCATTAATTGAAGATGAAGAGGTGGGATCAAACCCTGATCATGTTTTTTTAAATTGATCAGGACGAAACTATTAGATACTATTTCGCTCCTACAATACTCAAACACAAAATCATGCGTGTATTACGTAAGATGAAATATAAGGATTGTTGAGGATATATTGATGGATTATGTCAGCAGCCATCCGTGGTATTATTATAAATGGACTCTAGAAAGGCTGCTCTATTTGTAAATGTAGAAAGCAGTATGGACTGCCACTCCTACTTTGTGTTTACAACTATTGAGTTACATTTTCGAACTACACAGTAGTTTATACATGCGCTAATACTTCCTTTTCACTAAAAAGGAAGTAAAAAAGGAAGGAAGATTTTCTTCTCTTTTTGCTAAACTCCATAAGGTCGTAGCGTGATGTTAAAAAGCCAACCTGACTCAAGGATTAAATTATCAAATATAAAAAAATCCACCAAACCCGATTAGTAGTCTCAGAATTCAAACAAAAAAAATCTAACAAACATATTTAATAATTCATTAATTAATTAGTAAGTAGTGTATAAGAAATAAATATTAGAGTATATTTTATATATATATTGTTTTTTTACTATTTCGAGTACTTATTTATTTTAAATTTAAGAAACGAGTCCATTATTGACTATACTTATGTATTATACTTTGTATTGGCTAATATTCGCTAAGTGCTGTGGACTTTGTTTAAATAAAAAAAAATACATATATGTTATTTTCTTATCACATATATGTTACCATCATGTGGTTTACAATAACAATGATCACTTAGAAACTGTGTGTCAGAAGACACTTACAATTCTCGTAGACCTTTTTTTGCATAAGTCGGCAGGCAGGCTGATGGTCATTTGGTGGTATGTGGATACATCACCTATTAACTCAAGCATCTCCTAAGGTTTGCAAGAGCGTTGCTGAATATGACAATATAAAAAATAAGTATTTAAGAGAGGATATATAAATGGGTTCTGAAATCCTTCCTAATTCACCAAACACAACAACATACGGGGCGAATTTTCTCGGTGGTCTTTTGTAAAAGAGCTGGTTACTGCCACCAGACGGGCTGCCACAAAGAAGAATGCTGTGCCCAG
The DNA here is from genome assembly GCA_936446665.2 of Synanthedon andrenaeformis. Taxonomy (NCBI): domain Eukaryota; kingdom Metazoa; phylum Arthropoda; class Insecta; order Lepidoptera; family Sesiidae; genus Synanthedon; species Synanthedon andrenaeformis. The sequence goes on along the minus strand of OW387787.2, from coordinate 10,774,528 downwards.
TAGTAGGAATTTAAGACATAACTTACTGATCTATAGGTACAAATGAAAAAAATTCACGAAGGGATCAACGGAAACATCCAACACAGTTATCGTATAATATAGAGAGCCAAATAATTTTGGTCAGCCCTATGTAATTTGCAAACTGCTGTATCTAACTAGCGGCGGTGCATCAAATATGCAAATACTGCCTGATTCTGGTTCAGATACGCCCATTTGGCTACCGATCGAGATAACATCGCTTATGAATCGCGATTAATGCGATGTAACGCCACTGATTATTGCTTTATTAACATTTTGACCCCGTTTCGTAACTTTAAAGCAGCATTTGTGTCTACTTCTATATCTAACCACATTTATTCAAAAATGTCAAATAGTGTTTCTCTAACAGAAATGATTTTTAGTCCAATTGCAATAATAATTACACTAAATCAACTAAATAATATTATTAACTAAATTGTCTCTTGTGTTTGAAAAACTTCCATTTATTTTGAAACCTTAAATTTTTATTGTTCCTCTGTATTATCAATTTCTGTAACATGAATAAGACTGACCAGTGTTGGCTTTAGGGCTCTTCTTTGCAGGATATAGATATTATAAATGCGAAAGTTTGTAAGGATGGATGGATAGACTCTTTCATGCAAAAACGGCTGAACTGATTTAGAAAAAAATTGGCACACAGATAGTTCTATTACAATAGAAAAATTGGGCGCGCCCAACTTTTTATTTAATTTTAATTTTACTTAATAATCTAACGCCAAACTTTAACACATCTTTTTTCTTTGCACTTGTTTTAGTGTTGTTTTAACTCGTTTTACTTAAATTATAAACTAAAACAAATGCATTATAACATCAATTAGTTGTTAGTTAAAATAACAATCAATTCAAATGCCTGAAATAATTTTCTTTTCTTTTTTTTTTCATAAACAGTAAAAGAATCTTTAGTAACAGGGAAATTAATAGTATTAAATATACTTTTACTAATGAGAAAAACCACGTTTCCACAATATTTTGAAAGCATGTGAACTTTGTCGAACGTACTCACCAGCTAAGAGAGACTTAGAAAATGAAAGTTAGAAAGGTCAAAATTTTATATATAATTCTAATCTGATTTTGATGGCACCCTTATCATTTAATAGGCTATCGGCCTACTAAAATTTTCCACCGCTGACAGTTTCCAACTTATGTCCACACAGTGAACATTTCACATGAAGATCAACTAACCCCGACGGACGGCGGCTCGTTTGACAAGAGATGTTATCGCATGATGAATTCTAGTCAACGATTGTTGTGTGTAATGGGTCCCTTACAACCTGTCTCCAAGCAATTGATTTTCATTGCTACGGCCGAGAAAAATGGTAACATTTAACATCCCTGTGGGAAATAAATCGTGGTATAAGAATTAAAAGGTAAAGCCTATATAGTATAGTCATTTTATATGATACTAGCTGACCCGGAAAACGTTGTTTTACCAAAAACTAATTTTGGGGTGGGCCACCCTTATCACTTAGGGGTATATAAAATAGTTTACAGTATATTCTCAGACTTACAGAATATTCACAAAAAAATTCATAAAATCGGACAAGCTAGAAGAATTTGGATACAAACACTGTGACAAGAATTTTATATACATATACAGGCTGACAGGGTAAGTCGTACTGGATATTAAAGGACGTTATTATTCAGGTCATTTCTAATGGATTTGATCATATAATATGGTGTCTTAAACATAACCGTTAGGGAGATATTGAAATTTAAAGATTTTCTTAAAAAATATCTCCTTTTTAGATTTTTTTTAAATTGATTTGCCAATTAAAATAAATCCTTCGGTTCGGAACATCGGTTCGGAATCCAGCATGAAACCTGGTAGATGGTATTTTCAGTCATTTCTCCCTTTTTATCAAACACAATCAATGCCATAGGCATTACAAGACCGCAATGACCTCAGGTCATTAATGATAATTGCGATAATTTAAGGAAAGTTTTTGTCGTTTCTAACTGGAACACTTCTTCATCTTTATCCAACAATTATGTATATTTAAGGATCATTTAATGGTATATTAAAAAAATGTATACAATCACAGTGAAGTAAAGCACGAGGAGAACATACGTCGGTCAGTGCAACGCGTGGGACTGATTCATATCGTCTAATGATTGATGCAAACACCCATTTACCAGACTAGAGTTGCATCTAGTTCTAGGGCCGCAAAACTAGCGTTTTTTGCCAAGTGATTCCAACGAATGAGTTTACAGGAATATAATATATCTTTTTAAATTACTATACCATATACATAAGTTGGCGGCTTTGCAGAGCTTTGAAGACATTCAATGCGACCGTTGCAGATCCAACCGATCATCATGAAATTTCGCATACCGGTCAGGGATACCGGAAAGGACATATGGTACTTAGGGACAATAAAGATGTCAGGCGTTATATTGCTTGTTTTTTTTTTAAATTTTTGAACGTGGACGAAGGTGCGGGCACCAGCTATGGTACATATACCAGAGGGCCTAGTGCGAGTTTTACTCGATCAAACGCTTCGAACACGTAAATGTCAATTTGTATGGGAATGAAGCAGCGCCACCTAGCGGCTAAAGTGTAAGTCTGCTTCATTCCCATACAAATTGACATTTACTTGTTCGTCGCGTTTGATCGAGTAAAACTCGCACTAGGCCCTCAGGTGTGTCGGTAATTCCTTGCCTTTTTTCGCTAAGAAAAAAACGTTACTTACAATGGATTTTGCCCATCTCTCAGACAATTTATTGATACCATTCCAAGAAAACAGTTTCTCCTTTGAGCTAAACCATTCATCGAGCCATTTTTTAACTTCTTGGAAATCGGCGAAGTGCTGCTCTGCAAGCGCGTGCCCCAACGCCATGTCTGGAGACTACGGCGGGTGCGATAAAACTTCTCATCCAAATGATTTCAACACTTTTTGACTGATTTTGCTGTATGAGACGGCGCGTATTCATGCTGCAAAATCACCTTATCAAGTCTTTGAGCGTATTGTGGACGTTTTTCGATCAATTTGTTAATTTTAGTTCACACTTAATCCTAGTCTGAGTTATATCTATATAACTCATACTAATTGCTATCCGATATAGATCTACATCTTAATTGAATTAAGGCCCATTAAACTTAATGTACGTTTAAATTAAATTAACAGCCGTCGAGCTAAAACGGCCTTTAATTAGTAGGAATATCGTACATCGGACATTTGCCAACTAATTAAATGAAACAGGCAACGAATTTTAAATTAAGTAAAACGTTTTGTTCTTGTGAACAATACCATATCTATATGTATATCTATATCTATATCTATACATAGGTAATTATTATAAATGCAAGTTGCTGTCCGCCAATTTCAGTTGCTGTATCAACTACAGTTAAGTTTTCAATAATGGAAAAACCGACAAAGGAGGAAGGTTTCTATATATAATTTGCAGAAATAAATGGGTCCTTGTGAAACCGAGAGCGTCTGTCTACTATATACAATCATACATATCCGCTAACTTCTTTTAAACCACTCAACGGATTTTAATACCGCTTCTGCTAATGGAAAGAGCGATAAACAAGGAATATTTCTGTATAGAATTTGCAGACAATTGCATCCGTGCGAAGCTGGGATAGGCCGCTATTGTATGTGTCAATTTTTCGAAATAAAAAAAAATATTTTCAAAGACGCTCTGTTTTGCGCGATTTGATGGCCTGCAGATAAAGTGTACCGATGCGCATTGGCAACCAGTTCGGTTGAACTTAAATCGTGATTAATATGACAACTCCTTGATCTTAACTACGCCTCCAGTATAAGTACACAGTCGTCCCATGTGTCCACTGAACGATTACTCTTCTGGAATTAGATGCGTTATCAAGATCTTATGTTTCTAAGTGCATGGCTCAACTCATTTTCAAATCTATTTTTCAATACACCGCAAAGATCAAGTTGGAAGGGCCAATTTCCAACTTAGCCTTATCACTCATAGAAAACCAATACTTGTTTTACGCGGTCGTCTTGAATGTCCATCACTAACAACATCGACCATATCTCATGTTCCTATTCCTATTTTGTGTGTGTGTATGCAAAACAGACACACACATACACACACGCAAAATTTTACAATAATCGTTGTAAACTCTCTTTATAAATACATATCTACTACTAAACTATAATTTATTATAAAATAAAATCATTGTCCGCCTCTGGCTCTTTCTCTGCTAACTTCAGTTGCGCATCGGCCCCAGAGGGATTAAGGTGCTTGAAAACTATATGGGAATTTGTTACTAATTTGTACCGCGAAAAAAAAAATTGTGCCATTAATTTACGAGAAACGACGGATATACTGACGTAATATTACGCTAGTATACCCATATACAATATCTTGACAAAGAAAGCACCTAGCGAGCCCGTTCCAACGGCTTATGTTGTTGCTAATTTGTTAGATATTACAAAATGTCACGCCTTCATGGGGGAAAAATACATAAAACTGTTTTTGTTGAAAAATACACATTTCTCACAACACAATATCAAAAAAGCTATCTTGAAAAATAAACTACTCTTAGATAAAACCTTTTGATTTGATACCATTAACACGAGTAAAAGATTAAAAACAATATGATCCACAACACAAACCAGTCCGCGACAATTCCAAAACGAGAAGAGCACACGATCTTCACCTGAGGGAATTTATCGGAGATACTAGAGGAGGGATCAATTCATTAAAAACGTCGGCGAACACAGCAAACTGCAGTTGCATCGATAAAACTGCACGGGACCCGATCTATAGATGCCTATCTCTTGACTAATCTCGCTAAGAACGCGACAGACCAAATTAATAAATTAACGATCACCTAGTACGTAAACCGTTGACGTCTTTTACTATTACGCGTTTTTCTCGGGTTGCTTCCAGCTTCTAATAAACAGAGTATGAGACTCTGTTTCCATTAGATATTTGAATTTTGCGACTTTTGAATGAATATATTTTAAATAAATACATACATTTTTAAACGTGTAGATTTTAGGTGATCAAAATTGATTATTAACTACCTAGATTTAATGTTAATAAACAAATAACATTGTTTATTAAAAACCTTACTTAAAAACATTTTAAGAACACTTGAATGAGATGTAGCTTTTCGATTTTTATAAATTAGGAGTTATTGATGAATAAAATTTAGTTATTCTTAATTAGTTAATTTTATCTTTAATTTTAAATTTCTGGCGGTGTACCTTTTAGGATTGTAAATAAGTGCTATATTCCTATATTCTATTGCTATCTTAAAAAGTGCGCGCCGCGTCGCGCTCAGGTGTAAAGTGTCCCTTGGAGGCTGGAAAGGGGCTTGGAGTCGACAATGACTTAGCATTTCCTTTTAGCGTTTAGCGTCTAAACATTTCCAATTGTGCCTGCTTAGGAGCAGCAGGAAATCCAAGCCAATAAAATACTATAAGGGATTCCAGAGCCCATTTTCCTAATCTTTCCAATCCTTATCCTTGATTCTACTGTAGTCGCCAGCGCAGTTTTCGAATCTATGGGCCCCATGGTGTTGCTTGTTTGTCTCACTGCCTGCCAACCTTTAATTTTTTTACACTCAAAAAAATTACACAATAAAATACGCCTACTATACGATGAAATTCAATTAATAAAATTGCACGTAGCTATTAAACCGTTGACCCTTCACAGAAAATTGTTACATTATAACACGAGCCAAATGTCACATTAAACTTTTCAATGTCACTTGAAAACGATGCTGTTCACTATTTGAATTAATATCGCTGTCAAATAAATCATTAAAGTAAAAGGGTTTCTGACAGTTTACGTGACACATGATAATTGCGCAAACACATGACTTTTGCGGTTCAATTAAGACAACTTTGTAACGTAGATCGTTGATTAAAAAATGTTGAAAATAACAAATGTCTTATGTAATTGCGCTTGATTACGAAAAACTGTAAAATTGATAAATAGGGTCGTCTTTCAAGTTATTTGTGATCGGAGTAAAATTATAATTATATCAATTTATATGGTTCGCCCAAGAACTGGCAAATGGCTTACATTGTAACGATATAATAAAATAGACCAATTATTGCATCAACTATTAGTTACTAGTTACTGCGCCACTTCGTCTGCGTTGAAATTTTAAAGATATAACGCCTGACATGCCTTACATTATACTTTTGCCCAACGTTGGAAATTTATTTTTAAACAGCTCTATTGTTCACTTGACCTGACTGCTTTGGACTTGACGGACCCGTTTTAGAAAACTCAAAGAAAAATTGTGGACTTGACTTGACTAACTAGTCTAGGGATCATCATCTCAGCCGCAGGACGTCACTGCTGGACATAGGCCTCCCCTATAACTCTCCAATAGGACCGGTCAGAAGCAGCCTGGACCCACCGATGACCCGCGGCCTTTAATAGGTCGTCTGTCCATCTTGTGGGTGGACGTCCTACGCTGCGCTTGTTGGTCCGTGGCCTCCACTCGAGAACCTAAGTGGCCTAAGGCTCTCCGTACTATATGCCCTGCCAGTGGCCTAAGGCTCTCCGTACTATATGCCCTGCCCACTGCTACTTCAACATACTGATCCGCCGGCTTATGTCCGTAACTTTCGTACGTCTACGGATCTCCTCATTTCTGATTCGATCTCGCAGTGTAACCCCGAGCATAGCCCCTTCTAGAGCTCGTTGAGCGACATTGAGCTTCCTTACGAGGCCCATAGTTAAGACACCAAGTTTCAGCGCCATATGTCATCACCGGCAACACACATTGGTCGAAAACCTTTCTTGAGACACTGAGGAATTTTGGACCAGTCTAGGGATCTGCTACTTTTGATTTTAATTTGAATTTTGCCTTTTTTTATTTTAAAAAAGGCTATTTTAAATTGCTATTCTTACAAATGACACTGGCAAAATCATCGGAGAAGATCTGATGGAGCCAAGACATTAAAAGAGAATAAGTAGAAGACGAAGCTATATTGTAACTATCGTTGAAAGATTTTTTTAAATTGGATTGTTTGTATGTCAAAGATTACCTCCTACATACAAACGAACATACAAACTTTTTATATTATTTAATTATATTTAACTATTTAAGTACTACTTTGAAATTATAATGTAATTTGTCGAGAAAATAACTCGAGTAGTTGCCTTAGCAACTTCTCGAGTAAAGTGGTGCTTGCCTTAGCAATTTAACTTAGGGACCCGAGTTCGACTCCCGTCAGGGCCAACTTTGGAAATGTACTTTTCTAAGTTGGCTCTAGTCTGGTGTGTATAAGTAACTAGTGGTAAGGCACTGCATTTCGACAAAGAAAATAGTACAAGTAGTTTTGAGTTATAAACCACTGGCTTAAAAATGAACATCGTGTAAAAAAAAAAAAAAACACGTGTGCTCGAGATTTCGATGCCAGAGCTCATTTCCTTCTCCCTTCACTAACTTCAACAGGTTAGATTAATGTGTAAATTGGTATACTGTTACTTCGGTGTTATTTCTTTGACATGGTAACCTTGACCTGATGCTACGGCATCAAGCAGTCTGCGGGATAACAAACTCCTCAGCAACTTACAGTAGATATAACTTGTTTGGGCTCAACATAAAGTCGAAAGTTTATAATTTTTAGTTATAGTTCGTTTCCCCCCAATCTGGGAGGGGCTGCGTCGTGACTGGGAGGGAGAAATCCCTCCCAGTCACGACGCAGCATCTACCAAATTGTTAACAGAGTGTAGAACCCATTAGACTATCACTGCTTTATAAAAAAAAATTAAAAAAAATAGATTTTTAAGTCACAATTAGTTTTGGTTTTTTTATATTTAAAACAACATTTGACGTCATTTTTACCTTTAAATAAAAGAGGCAATGGATACGCTCGCTAAAATAATTAACTAATTCTATGTTAACGAACAGATAGCTCGTGGAATAGATCTGTTTACGCGATAATACACTGTTTCCAATTTCAAATGCGACACGTTTAATTGACACTTTTTTTTACTTACACACGTGTGAAGAGTATACTCGTTAAGTCGTTACAAAGTAACGAACATGGTAAAGCAGTAATTGATATTTGCTTGGTTATTGATTGGTAGTACTTAGAAAATATAGTATAATTTCAAATGGAGAATAAAGTTCTTAAATATGACACTGCTGATACTTGTTTTTCATGATTAAGGGCACAGGTAGTTCAATTTATGTTTTTTTATCCACCCCCACGAGTCGTTTATATAAACAGGCTGTCCCAGAAATCAAAGCCAACGGGCACGGAGCGAAAGGCTAGGTTATGACAGCTCTGGTAAAAATAAGAAAAAAAAATCAGGTCACGTGGTTAAGAAATAATAGATACATTTGAATGTGTGGAAAATCGTCACCAGGATGACATTTTTGGGTACTTTGATAACAAATTTTCCAATTTTGCACCTTTTTATGTGTAATCCCAAAAAACTATGCAATTATAAATTCAATAGTTCATTCTATAAGTTTTGTATATAAAAAAATTAAGTTTAATTGAATCATAGTTAAAAATATTTTTGCAGCTACCTTTGACACTAGATATATAATATAGTATTCATAATAAATATATAAAATCTTTATATTGTTACGACCAGAGTATGGAACATTCTCGATAGCGTAAGATCTGGACGTATAGAATATTCCACACACCTTTGCGGCCCACAACGAATAGGTGACCACGCCCCCTCTTTGATTAGTTTCAAAGCAAACTGTTCCTTATGGTTGCGACATAAGGTTCAGATTCCTTTGACAGCAATAGCCTTCGAGAAGCTTTGATAAACTTGTTTACGACTTTTAAAGTTTCCAGTAATTTCCACAACTTTCTGCGCAGTATAAATACGGGTGCGATCGCTCGAGAGGGCAGTTCTGCGATAACTAGCGATACGTTAACAACACTTGGGAGCTTTTACGAAGACATTTGCGACAGTGCATAATTGAGACGTAGAGTGAATTAGCGACAACTTTTGGCAAGTTTTACGGTTTGATTGGAGAAGCTCTGTAATATTGGAAGTCATCTTGGTCTGTGATAATAAATCGTGTTCCTACACCCCTAAACGGCATTTTAACGTACCCTGCGCGTAACAATATATATAAATTTCGTGTCACATGTTTGTCCGCGATGAACTCCCAAACTACTGAACCGATTTTGATAAAATTTCGTAACTATATGTAATTTGGTCCAACTTAAAAGATAGGATAGTTTATATCTCATTTTATTTATTATTTTTTTGCAAATTATGTAATATTATTAAAATAGCGTCATCTGTTGATACCTATTCAATCCAGCAATTATTTGTTAAAATTATCTGTGAGTTCCATGACAATCTAACAGATGGCAGTGTAAGACAATCTAACAGATTGCACTCATATAATATAATATAATAATATATAGTATACTAGCTGTTGCACGCGGCTTCGCCCGCATAAATTTATAAAATATAGCCTATGTTAGTCGCTGACAATATAGCTTCCCAACAGAGAAAGAATTTTTCAAATCGGTCCAATAATTTCGGAGCCTATTCAATACAAACAAACAATCAAATCTTTCCTCTTTATAATATTAGTATAGATTTTATACTAATATTATTAGTATTTTTATTATATAGTATAGTAGGTAATATAATATATAGTATGGATAGTTTGGATATCTTGTTGTTGTAAACCCTAATCTCAAATACTAAGCAGATCTCAAACTCTTTGAATTACGTAACAATCGGTCAAATGGTGAACGATCTAAACGTTTCACATTGAGAATGTATCATTTTATCAAATTTTAAAGCAGCTGAAGCCGCGTTTGAACATCTAGTAAAAAATAATTACTGTTCCATCGTCCAGTGGAAACCGGTAAGCTCATAAACACCTAATTCAGAGCAAATAGTTTGCGAGAATCCGAAACCCCGCTGGGAGAACTTATTATCGAAGCAAATGGATCCCCAAAATGGTTAGGGACAAATAAAATAACAATGTAAGTAAATACTTGCGTTGCCGACTCACCAGCGCCAGGTTAATGAGAGCCTTCAATGTGGAAAATTAAACTCATATATAGAAGTTTTATACAATTTATAGTGTTATTAAAATTCATAAAAAAAAAACTAACCTTAATAAGTAAAGTTTAATGGAACTCGTTTCGAAATTCGTATTACCTGTTATACTTTTTGCTCTGAAGAAAAAAATTAAACTAACATTGCCCTTTTTATTGACGACATTAAATAGTTATATATAATAAGTATGTAAAGCATTTTAGAGTGTTTATTGTAATTAAAATTAAAATACATGACCTTTTATTGCTTGTTTTAAGAATATATATAATATGCACAAATGTTTTTTATAAACTTAGTGGCGATGTAATTTTTCTTTGTTCTTAGTAAAACCGTTGGATTTTTTATGATGACAGGCTGACGGCCCATTGGTCGTAGGTGGCTACCGTCGCCTATAAAACAAGCAACGCCACAATTTGTGCTGCAAATGCACTGCAGACCATAGTACGATTAAGGATAAGATATTAAAAAGAAATTATTTATTAATTAACAAAATAAATATTAAAAAGAAATTGCTGACACTTTCAATACGTAGCTTCTTTGTCCAGTTTTGCGTTTAACTTGAAATTATAAATGCAGTCACAGTTTTGTTAATTATACCCTTGAGAAATTGTCCTTTAAAACATGTATCGTAAATTTTCATATGCCGCATGTTAACGGCATCCTGATCCGATGTCGGTTAGTGACTCCTGAGCAAAATAATACTTAATTATAAAGATGACACGTGCGAATTTTAATAGCGTTTGTCTTTACAAAAGCCAATTTACATAATTTATTATTATAATAATAATATTGTAACAGATGTAGGTAACGTGTTGTGAAATGAAGAACGTGCTTGGCATTTTTGATTGCAATTAGATAACATTTAAATTTAAAAAAAATGCCTGAGTAACAACTGTCGATAAACATCTCCAAGTGGCTACAAGTTATAAATATATGTCCATAAATTACGTTCTACATGATACTAATATTTTGTTTTATAATTAGATAAGTGTTTACCATAAAGGTTTAAGGAACCCTGAACGCATCTAACAGGGAATGAACACTGCTGCTGTACTATTTTCTAGATGAAGGCATGTCTATGTAATTATTGAAATGAATTTACTTGTTGACTGTACAATGTCCTGGCATCACGCTGAGAGTCAAGGCATTGATTAAAGTGACCCATTCGCTGCAAATTGTTAACTATTCGCTGTATAAACTTCAGATTTATTATTGTTTAACATTGTGCAAATACGACATTAGTTTGAATTAAAGACTAGGTTTTGTTACGGTGTTGAAGCATTGAAGCACCTGTTGTAAAGACATTATATATATATATATATATATAAAATTAAAGTGTATATTTGTAATGACAAAAATAACAGCTTTTTACTAATGTATATACGGTACATATAGCAAAAAAACTTTTTTTTTTAATTTTTTGTCTGTGTTTGTTCCGGCTAATCTCCGAAACGGCTGGACTGATTTTGTAATAAGTTTTGCTTGCAATAATAGTTCAGTATTACATCCAAAACTGTAATTTATCGGGTCAGATCAAATATCAATCAAATAGTCGGAGAAAAATACAATGTAGAAGAAATTAATTCCTACAGTTCTTTTTTCCTGTTTTGAAATATACTAGTTTCATTAGAAACCCGTGATACATTTTTCCCCCTCCCCGCCAAAGCAAATACCAGAAATAGGGATTAAAATATTTAATTATTCTTTTATTAAAAAAAATCTACAGTATAGATTTTTAGGGTTTTCATCTGGTTCTCTATTACGTTTATTGTATTTAAAAAAATCATCGTTTTTTATTGAAGGTTTTTGATTCTAATAAAGTATCAGAAAATCAAAAAATCAAAAAAATCAGAAAAAAACAAGGCAAAAAGTCTCAGAAAACCATTTTTCATACAAACTTTTTTTCCTTGCTCGGATTAAAAGACGGACCCATTGATCGAGTTATTAAGTTTCTTTACCTTAGCGCTCTGGACTCAAGGGTCCTAAGTGAAATTCTCAGTCAAATTTGGAAATAAACTTTTCAAAGTCTGGTTGTACCGGGTTTCACCCTCATACCGTTGTATGGTTTTTCATAACACAAGCCTATAAAGGCCTATATTTTGGGGCCATATAATGAATTACAAACAAAAGTTATTAGAAAAACAAAACTATTTTAATTAGAAATCTTAATATGAACGCATTTCAAGCAAATTCTATCACACATATATCAGAGTTGTAGGCACACTACAAACGAAGGTAACAAAAAACCGAATACGTAGAATATGTTGTGATTTTGAATTATTGCATAACTTAATGGGTTGTTAATTTTAATGATATCATAAACCATAAAAATTAATGAAGCATCGATAATTATGTATCATTTACAGCGAGGCATTCACGGATGCATTCCAACATCTTGCACGCTAAGTGACGGACGGCTTCAATGTTACTCTTTATGGTAGCGATTTGGTTAAAAAAAATGTTAGCTTAATAAGGATTCATTGCAATAATAATTAATGCGGGCATCCGCATGCAATTTTTATCATAAACAATAAATCAAACTGCATTAAGAGTTTTATTGGTTGATTGGTCAACAATGTTACCGTAACAAAAAGATTTATGATAACAAAAAGTGTACTTACATATATCACAGTTTAATAATAATAAAGAAATGTCTATGCCATAAATATCGGACCATAGATAATCTATACAATGGATATTGGAAACCATTATTGCTACTAAAAGTGATCTACGAGTATACATCTATATAGTAATATTATAAAGAGAGAAGATTTTTATGTTTGTAATGACTAAACTCAAGAACTACTCGACCTATTTTGAAAATTCTTTCACCTATAGAAAGTTTACATTATCAGCTATTAATATAGGCTATATTTTATAAAATTAAGAGGGCGAAGTCGCGTGCAACAGCTAGTTTAAAATAAAGACGCTGTCCGTCTCTGTCTGTTTATCCGCTAACTTCTACATCACCCAACAGATTTTGATAGGGTTTTCACTGATGGAAAGAGCAATTAACGAAAGTGTGCTTAGATAATTTTCAAAAAAATGCATCCGTGCGAAGCCAGAGGCGGGTTGCTAGTAAAATGTATGTTCCAATTTAAAAATGTCATACACCGATCAGAAAATGAAATTAGCATTTAAATGAATTTTTTAACGATTATTGTTCGCGATTTTGTTTGTCCCAAATTCATTTGGGCTTTTAAATATTTATGTGTTCAAATATTTTTAATTATAAAGGATGTCGGACAGGTCGTAGATCTATTAGATAGTAGATTGCTAAAATCGTTTAAAAACACTAATTATAATTCTTGAGATATTTATTATATCTTCTTAATTATCATGGTTTTTCTTAAATGATCGCGTGCGCTACATTCCTAGACCGTTTCATATAATTATGATAAGTTGAAATAATCTGTGACAAAAAGTCCCTTACAATAATTATATGTATAATTATACCCCGACTTACGCTACCCCGTTTTACGCGAATTCGGAGATACGCGGTTTTTCATTTTGATTGCCGCGCGCATAATAGAAGAAGTGGTCGATATCACCAAACAATTAAATTTAGAGGTCGATGATGATGACGTTCATGAATTGCTAGATTCACACAATCAAGAGCTAACAATTGACGAGCTTATAGAAATGCGTAAGCATGAGCAAGACATTGAACAAACTGATTCGCTAGACTCAGTTGAACCGGAAAATCAAATGACAATTGCAAACTTAACAGAAGGCCTCAATTCAATTGAAGAGGGGTTACAAATTTTAGAAAAGATAGATTCTAATGAAGAACGCGTTTCTACTACAAAACGGGGAATAAAAAAATTACTGGTATGCTACGAGGAAATTTTGCGTGAGTAGAAGAAAAACTTAACTCGTCAGGCAACATTGTTACAATATCTGAAGCCTTCGACATCAAAATAACTTCGGTTTAGGTTACTTTATTCATAACAATGTAAATTGTTTTATTATCTTACATTTTATTAAACATTTTTCTTCTGAATTATTGTTTTCTTTAGACTGGTCCCGATTAAACATATTTTATATGTATTTATATGCAAAGTTGAACCCCGACTTACGCGAATTCGACTTACACGGCAATCGCTCGGACCCACCTATCGCGTAAGTCCGGGGTATTACTGTATTATATATATTTTCTAAAAAAAAAAATGAACAGTAGATAATTAAATCTATTAATTGAAAAGATTTTTATGTTTTCAAATTTCAGAGCAAACGCAACTTTAGATATAAAACTCTATTTTGGCATCGCAAACAAAAATTTAAATTAAAATACCTTAGTGTAAAAAACTATTAAAATAATTATTATCTATATGTAGGCTCGTACAAAATGAATTGAATGTTTAGTGCCTATCATAAATTGTATTGAATTGAATAGCGTGTGACTTGGACGCCATGTTTTTTAGCTTCGCTTCACCTGCATGGATGCTGTCCAGTAGCCAGCCATAAGTAAAACTTATCATAAGATGATAAATGTTCCGGACTGTCAACGGACGTTCCGTTATTACTTTTTATTTAACCCTGCGGATGTCGAGTCTGAAATATCCCACATTGAATTATAAATTATTACCTAAACTACTATCATGTGAAAGTGAGAAAAGGGTTATGAACTATTTTGTCTCTTCTAAACCTGAATAGAGGTATATTCAGGTTAGAATTCTAAAAATCTTCTCAGAGGTAATGCGTATAAATTTGGTTTTATGGTCTTAGGTTTACCTTTTACACAAGTAAAAGGTACTCAACTCTTGTTTATTTACTTATTAATATATGTAATATAAAAATAGTGTGAAAAGAAACCTGATTTCATAAATATGACAATTTAGAAATTTTGAGTTTCAATCTAAAAATAATAATAAATGAATGACATTACGTATCATGCAATAATATCTTTCATCGTAAAAATTCTTAATTATAATAATTGTTAATTGAATAAATTAATAAACATTAATTCAAGTGACTGTTTTATGTAACAGAATTAAGAATTAATGTCAATTATTAAGATGTACATAATAAAAAAAGTTAATAACTTCTATTCAATTTGAAATCATTAACATTTTTTATTTGAAATTAATGACATAATAAATGATTACATATTTTATGATGTTATTAATTAGTTTATTTCAATCTCACATCTTTATCATGCCAGACGTAAGACGTCCACTGCTGGACGTAGGTCTCCCTCATAATTTTACTTTAGGACCGCAGTCAGACGCAGCCTTGATCCACTGTCGATCCGCAGCCCTATCAGATCAGATAGTCTATCCACCTTATGAGTGGACGTCCTAGTTCGTTGCCTCCACTCGAGAACCTTCTGGCCCGAGCGGCCATCAGCTCTCAATATTATGTGTCCTACCTGTTGTCATTGCAACTTACTAATCCACCGGGCTATGTCGGTTCATCTATGGACCTCATCATTCCTGATTCTATCTCACAAAGTAACTCCGAGCACAGCTCTCTCCATAGCCAGTTGAGCAACGTTGAGCTTTCTTAAGAGGTTTATAAGAAACCACGTTTCAGCGCCATAGGACTAGCAACACACATTGGTCTAAAATTCATTTAAGCTAACATTTTTTATTTACCTTTTTATTATTATTTTATGTTACGGTCGCCACAGACAGCAACGCCACAGATGCTACAAGTGTGCTGCCCTCCGTAAAAATAAATAGGTTCCGACATCCCTTACTCACTTACCGAAACACAAAAGCACAAATGCTGTACGAGTATATAGCCACCAGACGAACTGCCCAAATGACTGTGAAAGGCAGTCATTTGGGCAAGTGCCCTTACCAGATCCAGACATTTCACATATAAATAAAAACTTTATTTGACCACTCGGCATTCGCAGGGTTGATATTTTTCTTGTAAGTATATGTTATGATTTTAACAGCACGTATCGGTGAAAGACTCAGTTTTTCATTTACTCCATACACAGCAATGAACACGAGCCCTTTTTAGGCGTCTGTCACTTTTTGTGTAGCAATGAAGTGAGAAAATATAATTTGTTCTGTAAACCAAACATGTAAGTAGATATTATATGTTTTTTGTGACAGTAATGTGAACAGGGTCATTCGTGTATGCAAGAAATATAATATATATAATTGAATAATTTCAATAAAATATTATACGTAACTAGTTGACATACATATTAAATGTATTATTTGAATAAATTTACTAAACTAGCTTTTGTGCGCGACTTCTACCTTGCCCGATCTTTTTTCGGTTTAGTATGAGCCCTCGCTTCCTCTTTCGTGCAACAGTTTCCATGGTAAGATAACCATGATGGTCGCCAATCTTCGTAGAGAAGTGTCACCATAAGAAGAAGATTTAATCAATACTAATAATAAATCTGTAAGGGTCGGTCATGGAGTAAGTTACTTTGTTTTCAGAGATGTCGTATTTATAGGCTCTATACATGATATTGAAACTAAATTGACGATTTTTAGAATTTTTTTCTGTATGTATGTATGTTCCTCCATAACTCCCAAATGAATTAACTGTTTTTCATGAAACTTGGTAGATAAACATTTGGACGTACGGGACACAGGATAGGCTACTCAATATTTTTCAACGCGGACGAAGTCGTGGGCACCAGCTAGTGATTAAATAAACTAAGGTCATTTCACTGATTTCACGGAGGTCTTCTGTAGGGGAGTGGTTACTGCCACCATTCGTGAATTATGATTACAGACCACAGTATTCCCAACTACTATAAATTGCGCTATTATTTTTTCTTCAATATCTTCATACAACACTCAATTTATTAAATCACTAACCTACAATACACGATACGCAAGTCGTTAATGTATAGGTATCTCAGTTTTTTTTTTATTTCAGCTTTACCTGCATTCATTTTAAAACAGTAGTGAGTAAATAAGATTACATTTCAATTCAATGTTACTTATAGGACAGGTGTTTCTGTCCCGCGATTCATTTCTTGCTCTTGTGGTCCTATGAACAACTTCATAACTAATAACAAACCTGCACCGATGTTTGTTTGCTTTCTTTTATAGAATAAATATTTCTTTATCTTTATTTTCATTTCAGATCCGTTGAGTTGAATACTAGTCCTGCAGCTCGCAGTTTATTTGGATTCATGTAAGCATTACTTAATTGTCTTATTTTTGTATTATTTATTTATTTAACTGGGCGGGACATACCAGTCGTGCATCGGACGGGCGTTGGGGTAGACGGGACTTAGAGTGAAGGACTGGTCCTAACAAGGATATCCATGATTTTTATCCCTCACTAACTTTTCCACTAATTTTAGATGTTTCAGATTTCTTAGAGAAACAGGTTAGCTTTAGATGAATTTTTTTATAGTTAAATCTACGGTCGACCCGCGGCCCTAATTAGATCTTCTGAGCACCTTGTAGGTGGACGTCTTATGATGTTCCTGTCGGTCCGTTGCCTCCACTCGAAACATTCCGGTCCCAGGGTCCGTACGCTCTCCGTAATATGTGTCCTGCCCTATGCCACTTTAACTTACTGATCTGCTGGGTAAGGTCGATCTCGCAAAGTAACCCAGAACTCGCAGAGCTCTCTTCATATTTCGTAGCGGTCTTATGACTCCGGTACACTATCGGCGATTACAGACGATTATGGGCGAGCACGTTTGTGTAGAGGGCAAACTTGGCTGAAGGTATTCGCCGATCATCGTTTATGATCGCCTGCGCCCCGAGATTAGTCGGTTTTTCATGCGCATCAAAGGAAATCTTGTAATACGCTTACCGTTCGACAAACTACTACAAACGATTGTGTGGATGCTTGCACGATGATCGTGCCGATTATAGACGATCACACGATCAACGATCATCGCCGATAGTGAAGAGAAGCCATTAGCATATCAATAGTCCATAGCATAGTAACTTTAAGCTTTCTTACTAGGCCCATAGTTATATACCACGTTTCAGCGCCATATGTCATCACTGGCAACACGCAATGGCAGATTTAATTAATATTAGTTATAATACAATAATTCGTCACTTCGTAGAGACTAAAGTGAATGTATATAGAATACGTCACTATGACGTAATCCTGCATTCAGAGTACACCGTTGATAATAAAAGCGATCATTTATGTGTTGAACCTGCATACATTACCTGTCTCATTTAATCTCAGATCGTTATCGTGACAACTCCGAGATCGTATCGCTTGAATACATCAAACTGTGATTGTGCGCTCTCAAGGAATCCGCGTAAACTCTGAACTACTGTCTTTAATTTAAATGATTATTAATTTCGTATTAACACCCCAATACATAACTTGTAAAATTAATATCATAAGATTTTACGCTTGGTTATTATTAGGTGAGTTACACTATGCTAAATTTAGTGTACTTATTGGAATTATTAGATTGAATTTAGACTGAATTAGACTGAATTTAGATAAAAACTGTCTTTTGTTAAGTGGTTAAAAAGTATTTACAGACAGGCTGATGGTCTACTTGATGGTAGGTGGCTACCGTCGCATTTGCAATGGCACAGGTGTGTACCTTCCCTTAGTAGGATTAAGGATAAGGGATTAGGATAATCAGCAAAAGGCTCTTATTTACTTACTCACCGAAACACAACAGCACACGTGCTGTTATTTCATTATGGTCCGTCACTGTGTTAATCTTCTAGTTATTGCCGCCCGACGGACTGCCCAATTTACGACTGCGAACGCCCAGTGTGTTCTGCAACTTTACTACTAAAATTAAACAAATTTTAGGTTCATAGTTTATGCAGTCACATTATATTGTAGCGTCCATGTTAAGGAGTACTCGTACAGAATATATTGTGTGATAATATATTCAGATGTTTGTTAACGCGTCCGAGTCTGAATAATTGTAGCCGCCTGCGACTTCCGCACACTGAATCACAAACACTTACTCTCCTTAAACTAATTACTTAATAAATAGTAAAGTTAAGTAATAATGACGATTAGTAGCCCTTTAGAAAACCAGCGTGATATAACATGTTATATCAATGTTCTATGTCGTCATGTGTGTCATTTTCTGTATCGTTGAAAAAGTTAGTGTATTTATGCAAAACTCTACGACGATCAGTTGAGTAAATTACGATTGCGGCAACAGGATGATCAAAAAAAAACTTTCAATAGATTTAATAAAAAGGATTACAATTTAAATTATAAATTAATTAACCTAATGTCCAAATCGATGCTTGAATATAGAGAGGTGATGTCGGCATTACGTAATCTTGCGTCATCGTTGACCTCAATTTTACTTTATTTGCATTGTTAAGGTAAAAGTGCAGCGTCGACACTTCCCTTCGTGTAGGCATATGTAACTAGTAGTTAAGATAAAATCGTAACAAACAATTTTTCGTATATAAATTAATTGGGATAGAATTAGAAACTGTTACTACTGTATTATGGAATTATCTAACCCACCTGAAAGGCAATAGAATAGAAGGCAATAGCCATCCCTTATATACCAGGAGATTTATTGTTGTGTCTCGTTGCGTAAGGATATCGAGTGCAGGATAACAGAGCCTATCTTCGTCGCTTTGTCCTGTTCCTTATGAAGTTAAGTTTTGCCCTTTATCCTACTAAACTCTGCAACCCAATTACATCTCTTCCTCCTAAGTACCTATAGCTTGAGTTTGGCCTACGTAGCCATAGCCTATGCAGCTATGGTCTATGGCCTATGTAGCCAGTCAAGTGGACTGTCAGTCTATCTCATAAGCAAGTACTAATAATAACACCACATAATAAATACGACTAGTATTTTAACGACGAGTTATATTGAAGCTTATTTATTTATTAAGCTATCAACACGTCAGCTTTCAAACAAAAAAACGGATCAAATGTGGTCGATCCGTTTGAGAGATGCCACAGACACACACAGATACACACAGGTCAAAGTTATAACCCCTCTTTTGCGTCGGGCGTCGCGGTCAAAAACAGGCATCGATCATTGCATTGAATGCCACTTTTTAAAGAATTATAAAAGACGGGAGCCTTTTAGCAGCCAATTAATTATTCCGTAGCTCCCCTTCTTTTAGCTGAAATTATGTTTTATTCGAATCGCATTAGGTCCAATATTCCATGTAAAAATTTTCAGCTTGAACGCTTGACAAATATGAAATGCAGTTTATATAAATTAATATTACACTTAAGTATAAGTTATTTCTATTTCCCCGCCTGCTGAGAGACCACACCCTATTGCCAACTAATTATTGCCTTTTACGACCCTGTTAAAGTTGTATAACTTTTGTATAAAGAAGCACGATCTGTTATCCAGCAGTGATAATGTTGTTATCGACTTATCTGGCCATACTTAACATACATTCTTTTCTTTAAGTAAATGGTTTAATTCACAACACTAATTAGTGAACATTAGTTTTTCTACATAAAAAATATATTATGTTTTTTACCTTCTTAAATGTCTTTATTATCGATCTACTTGATTTTATCACCTATTCAAGGCATATCTGTTTGCCTTTGAATTGGTGATTCTCAATGACTTCTTTGTCTATAGACACCTATGTAAAACGAATTGAGAGACAATTTTAAAATGCCTATTTAAGTAGCTTGCTTGCTTCAAAAAGTGACTTTTTAGCATAAAGTAGTTTGTGTAGTGGTTAGGTAGGTATTATACTATAACCAATGAAATTTGTTTATAATATTTTAGTGATATTAGGCACCTGTACCTACTATTTTTGTACTATTATTAACAAAAAATACATAATAAGTACATAACTTTTTGTAAAAGTGACAAGTTAAATCTTTATATGTAACTTTATACAACTTTTCTTAAATGAATTTTTTAGGCGAGTTTTAGTCGTTTCAGTTTTATTTTCAGGTTTGAACTAGACTAGATACATGTTCTAGGTACACGCTAGTATTTTTTAGTATTATAAACTGTTAATATTAACAAAATATACATTATTATTTTTTGGATAAAAATTAAAAAACCCTGACTGATATATACGTGGGTGGTCTGAAGTTTCCGACCTAACAAAGATACATTTTTTCTTAAAATTTATTTTTATTTTTCTACATAGTCTTGTAACTCCACACACTTCTCTCAGCGATGCTTCCATCTCTTTAACCCGTCCAAATAGTACTTGGCGTTTTTATCTGCAAAATAATTGTTAAGAAGGTGGTTGCCTCCTCATTTGACGAAAATCTCTGTCCTCCGAGCGCAATTTTTAGATGAAGCAACAAAAAGAAGTCGCATGGGGCTAGATCTGGTGAGTAAGACGGCTGGTCAAGCAGTTCAAACCGTAATTCGTGAATTTTTGCCGTAGCAACCGCTGAAGTGTGAGACGGCGCGTTGTTTTGATGAAACACGATTTTCTTTTTCTGCAAATGTGGTCGTTTTTCCGCAATTCCTGCCTTCAGCTTGTCAGGTAATTATGCGTAGTATGCCCCTGTAACGATCAAGATAACTCCATGACTATCCCAAAACACAGTCACCATCACTTTTCCCAGCCGAAAAAACAGTTTTTGATTTCTTTGGAGCCGGTTACCCCTTTGCAGTCCACTGTTTTGACTGTATTTTTGTTTCGGGCGTATAATGGTGTTATCTAAGTTTCATCTGCAGTAATTAATCGGCGCCAAAACTCGGTTTTATTGTGTCTAACAAAGCGTTTGAAATATTATTTGAAATATTTGGATATTTGGACGTCCCGAACGTTCATCGTCTCTCAAACTCTTACGGTCACGTTTAAATTCAGCTGCCGAAAATTTCACTGTGGTAAATGATGGTGCAGAGTCCCCGTACACAGATTTCAACTCATCTTTGATTTACATAGGCGTATTGCCTTTCAAAAATAAAAAATTAATGACAGCTTGATACTCAATTTTTTGCATTTTCACAAAAACACATCGACACTCAAACGACTGTCAAATAACTGCGCGTCCGAAATGGCTTAAACTTTTTTTTTACCATAAATAAAGTCTTCTCATTTTAATTTTCTTATCGAAAGTATGTATTTAAGAAATATTATACTTTCAAAAAAGGAAAATCACTGTGAATAGTGGTGAAATGTACTCAAAACTATAATTCATTTTAGCTGTATTCTGTCCAATAAGTATATATAGGTAAGTAATATTTGCACCACACTACATAATATATAAGCGTTTTTAATATAAACATTAACTTTTTGCAAAAATGTTTGTAACAAAACGTCCAGTGTTTATATTTTAATAAATCACAAGGCCGCAAACCGAGACAGTCTGTTGATTGTGAAGCGTTCATAAATTGAGTCGCGCTAACGAGAGGCAACGCATCCACTCGACGCGTCACCGCAATCTCTTCACCAGCCCACCTGCTTACCACTAATTTGACGTATAATATTAAAATATAATACTAGCGGTTTCACCAAAGGAAAACTTATTATGTTATAAACAAGATTATACCTGCGGCTTCGTCCGCGTGCAACTGGAAGTGACATATGTATAATATATTGGGGTGTTAGTATAGATAAAATAGCCTATATACATCAGGAAAAATAGATCTTGCAAATAGTGAGAACATATTTTTTTATGTTAAAATCAACAGGTCCACTTGATGGAAGGTAAGTCTTGCAAGTCTTGCAATCTTGGTATTGTTCTTCCAATATAACAATCATTCCAATATTTTTAACATTGGGGTACTAAATTTAACAAGTTTAGTTTTCGTGGCATTTAAAAGGAGATTATTTACACTAACCCAATGCACTGCGTTAGAAAGTGCATAATTTATCTCACTAAGTATATTAATACCAATAATAAATCTGTAAGTGTAGGTATTGTATGTATGTATGTATGTATGTATGTTCCTCCATAACTCTGAAACGAATGAACTGATTTTCATGAAACTTGGTAGATAAACATTTGGACGTACGAGACACAGGATAGGCTACTTAATATTTTTCAACGCGGACGAAGTCGTGGGCACCAGCAAGTAATATTATAAAGCTGAAGAGTTTGTTTGGTTGAACGCGTTAATCTCACGAACTACTGGTTCCAATTAAAAAATTATTTTTGTGTTGAATAGTCCATTTATCTAGGAAGGCTTTAGGCTATATATAACGTTTTGAACGCCGACGAAGTCGCGGGCATCACCTAGTATATAAATTACGTGTCACATGTTCCTCCGCGATGAACTCCTAAACTACTAAACCGATTTTGATCAAACTTTGTAACCATATGTAATTTGGTCCAACATAAAAGATAGAATATATTTTATAAAGTTACGCGGGTGTGTTTATTTATAAGGCATTTAAGTTATCCTTGTAAAGTATCACTGTCATTAGACGTTAGGGTTAAAGTACACCCAAGAATTAAGATATTGAAATCATTACAGTACAATTTCTTCCAACAATTAGGAAATCGAAATGTTTGCTGTTATAAAACTAATCATAATTAATCTTCTGCTAACCTTTCGTAAAGGTTTTTAAAATGCCAACAAGAGTGAACTTGTAATTGTTCCAAGCACATAACACTTATATGAGCAATAAAAATGGCTTAAAACAATAGTGGGACAAGTGTAAGGCATGCATTACACATACTTGATCATAATTATATAATATGTCACTGTTTCCACTTACTGTCCCTTCGAGCACAATAAAGCGAGTTAAAAGTGGCTTCTTTATTAATATTTAATTAGACATGAAGTCATCATTGCCACAGAAGTTCAATAAAGTCATCAGTGCCATATAATTAGCAGGAGGTTGCCTCTTAAGTTTTATTACTCAGTTAATTTGTTAGTACTCGTATTTATATTAATGTCATACTAACGAACTGCCTCTAATTCCAACCTGTACACTTCGGAGAAAAACCCGAAGAATATACAGTATTTATTTGGTTAGAATACCGAACATTGTAGAAGATTGTGAGAAGATTTTGCTTTTTAAATATCTCTCAAAAAATCTCATAATTAAGCATATGAAGCGTACGGTATACCTAAATCCAAAAATAAGGTAGGACATGGATTCTATAATATAATCCAAACAAATACCCTTATGGCGTGTTTCGTAGATGGCTATGACAATTTTAGTAAAAGAAAAGGCTGGAAACCAAATGATATCGTTTCTTACATATTTTCTTTGAGATCTACGATTGCGTGTCGGTATGCTTATGGGTGTGGAATATTTTTAAGCAAGTATCTCTTTTAAGTATCTATTTTTTAATTAGACGTCGTCAGACAGGATAATGGTCACCACTTGATGGTGGCTACCGTCGCCTATAACACAGGCAACGCCTGACCTGAGTAGTTTTAATGATAAGGGCTAATCCCTTATCATAAGGGGTAAAGAAATGGGCCTTGGAATCCCTAACTTTGAAAAGGTTTGGGTTATATGAACTCGGAAACACTCGCAAGGAGATCCAAGCCTTGGCAGTGCGAATTATGAAGGATGTTTTAAAGAGCTTAGTCCGAAAAAAGAAGGATTTAGACAAGATGAGGATGTTAACCGGCAGTACGTCTAAATGTCCGATGGAAGGAAGGGGGAGGCGGTATGAGCTTATGCAGCTTCTGAGCACACTCTCCAAAGTACATCTTATAAAATGTCTTCTAAGTTGATTAAAAAAAATTGATTTATTAATTAATCAAATTAATATGTCATTTACGTCCATTTGCGCCTCCACCACAAACTAACTCCTCCCATTGGCCCATTCTATCCAATCACAGTGATCTGTTTAAAATGCGATTAAACTCACTTTAAGTACAATCTGTTTGATTGATGATTATGAGTTCAGAAATGGTAGGGTAAACTGCTTTTTGCAGACACAAATTGAGCGTCCGTCTGGCGGCAGTAACCAATCCTTTACAGAAGTCCCACCACTGCCACCTTTCCTTCCACCTTACTCATTATGATTTAATTTAAACTACACACATTAAGAAACAATTAAGACATTACCAATTTAGAAAGTGGCAAGGTACGCTTGCTTTTCGCAGTCATATGGGCGGCTCGTCTGGTGGCAGTTACCACCCACTTACACAAGACCACCGAGAAATAGTCAGCTACCATCAGGTGGGCCGTCAGCCCGCCTGACGAGCTTCACATAAAAAATACCATAATTTTATGCACTGGACAGGAAAGTGCTGCAACTATATTCAACTAAATTCAACTTCTTACTGGATAAATGAGATCATAGCTACAACTAATATGATACTTTAAATTTCAACCATTGGTCTCGCATCTGGCAGTTTCGTCACTCAAAATCATTCGGACTGGTCGGCAACCCGTTATGGAGTTAATTAATGGTTCCCAGTTTGCGGAGGCAGCCATAGCATGATGTAAACGATGGCTCGCTTGTCACATATTCGAGCATGTTGCGGGCAAAATTTGTACCACTCGCAAAGGCATCAATGCCCGGATTGCGCGCTTGTTATATTTTAAAGGCATCAATTTATTTATCATACAATTAAGTTAATATAAAAATTTACAAATATAATAATACTGTTAAGCTAAAAAGGGGCGGAAGAAAGAAAAAGATAATTTCAAGTAAATCCGAATGTATTTACTATCAAAACTTACAAGCTAACTGAACAATATGTGTGAAAAATATAAAAGTTGACAAGTATAAAAGAACAGTAAAAAAAAAAGAAAACGGCCAGTAATATACTAAAAAGGTCGTCAACAAATACTATTACTATTAAGTTGAAAAAATGGAATCTATTATACCTAAAATAAAATTAGGTACATAAATACAAGTAGGTAACAGATAGTTAGGGAGAGCGCTTTAAAAATAACTATATTATTATCTACTCTTCGATCAATCAATAATATTAGAGAATATAAATTATTAAAAATTGTTCACACACAACATAGTACCGCCATGTGTAATGTATATTAGATACAAAAGCCATGTCTCGATGATTATTTAGCAAACGGTATTATACCGAAGATACTAGACAAATACAAGAGACTGGGTGACTGGATCAAAACACAGATTCAGAAAGCGATACTTCATAAGACGAGGCTTATTTTCTGGAGATTCCTTTTTCTGCAGCCCTAACCACTCGAAACACTATAATTTGAAAAAAAAATTGATAATAAAAAATAATACTTTTATGACACTGTATATTCCTCGATGGGTGGCTTCCCGTGTGACAAAAACTTGAGTTCTTAACAACAATAAATTTGTAATAATTGAAGCAATATTGAAAGCAGTGAAACAATAAAGTTTGCGTGCAACATCCCGTAAGAAAAACACTGAAGCGCGTGTCCCCTTCGTGACTACATCAGTCAAATCTGAGCTTGATATTCCTTGGATAGCATTCGTTACAACGGCACTTATTTATTTGCCGCATACATTATTGTCATGCGTCTAGTTTTAGGGCCGGATTGCCGTTGTCAACTCATTTATTTATATGTCAGACCCCTTTGCATATGAATAGAGGGAAAGATGAATTAAGTTATCTATATTAGGGTTTGAAAGAGGTTCCGCCTTGTTACATATCAACAACAGCATTCTTAAACAACAGACCGAAAAAATCGATGGAGCAGAAAAACTTAAAATGTTGCGTCCACTTTCACGCCTTAACTACTCAAATCTTTTATTTATAAAAAAGTACTGGTACCGAGGGAATCCATAATAAGAACACAACATACTATTATAAGTATTATAATTATAACATATTTATACTATACTTGTATTAAGCACACGTTAAGAAAATGAGATCAAAAATATTTTAGTCAATTTTGTTTTATTATCATTTCCATATTTAATTCTTCATTTCAATATTACTATTGATATCTAGCTTGGGTTCCTTTAGCAGGGGTGTCAAGAATACTGGCTACATTACCTCTGGGGTAGTCTTTTATGTTAACCAAACGTTTTGCAAAAATGTTATAAAATTTGGGCGCGTTGGGACATCACTAATAAATCTTACTTACTTTATATTTTTTTACACGTAGACCCTCGGCATAGGCATCAACCTATGATCGATTGGTTGTATAATCGTAATAAATCAGCTTTTATAACGGCCTAATTGACTTGAATTAATTCTATAATTGAAATTCAATTATGTAGGTGCAGTGGGTACGTTTGATATATCGTATATTCGATTCCCGTTTCTAACTAGTTGTTCATTAATAACTAAATGTTAATTAATTAGTAATATAAATTTACAGATTATATAAGAACTTATAAACATAGTATGGTTATTCCTCAAGACTCGTACATTTTTATAATTTACATATATCTTCATCTATATCAATACTAATAAATAATAAATCTGTAAGGGTCGGTCATGGAGTAAGTTACTTTGTTTTCAGAGATATCGTGTTTATAGGCTCTATACATGATACTGAAACTAAATTGACGATTTTTAGAATTTTTTTCTGTGTGTTGTATGTTCCTCCATAACTCTGAAACGAATTAACTGATTTTCATGAAACTTGGTAGATAAACATTTGGACGTACGGGACACAGGATAGGCTACTTAATATTTTTCAACGCGGACGAAGTCGTGGGCACCAGCTAGTATTAAATAAAACAGAATCACTGTTAGCTTGTTGAGTCTGTTTCTTCGATAATTTCTTCTAAATCACCGAACGGATTCCGATAAAGGTTTTCATTAATCAAATGTGTGATAAACGAGGAATTTTTAATAATTACAATTACAACGCCGCCATAATATCTCGAGTAATTTGAACACAAAATTTAAGTATTTAATTTATTTTTGATTATATATACTTGATTCTTTATATCGTAACCGATATTTTTGATAATTATTCTTGATCGAGCCATGTCTGTACATTAAATATTATTTTAGTCAAAAAAAAAATTTACACATTGTACTTAAGATATGTTACCGAGTTCAAAAAAATAGTTTTTAGAATTTTTGCCTGTTTGTCTGTGCGTTTGTGCACGCTAATCTCAGGGGTTGAAGGTATCTTTTTTCAGGATTTTTCAAACGTTCAAAAGTTTCATCAAAAAATTTTCTACAAATTTGGATATATTCATTTTTACGTGGATTAAACTATAGGATACTTTTTAACCTAGAAAAATGTTAGATATTCACTACCTAATTAAACGTAATATCTACTTGTTAACTTGCTTAGACAAAGTATGCGTGACACACACAATAGCAGTAACTGGGTCATCGCATCGACTGCAGTCAACACTACGTGACCGTCTTTACTTACACACTCCGTGAAATAGTCGACGAGACAAGAAATAGTTTACGATGGAAGTAAATCACTCGGGGTGAAGTAAAAGTCCAGAAAAATTTACTGCCAAATCAAAATTTGAACTCCTTAGAGTTGATAAGTAATTTTCTAAAAAATCACAGTGAGCTAAAAAGGATCAACTCTTATATGCCAACCTCCCTCTCTGTTTATTTTAATTTTAGCAAATAAAGTTATATGACAATTTTTATGTAATGAAACTAAACTCTCTGTAATGTTTGTCTGAAACTGTTTTAACTCTTACGATTTTTGTATAATTTGAAATTTTTTTAAAAAATTTTTTTTCCACCCCTTCTACAAGTTGGATTCGAAAAATTATTTCACTCATCGACATACATATATTCTAAAAATTCCCCTTAAGAGTCTAATTTCGATTTGCTAATAAATTTTCCTGGACTATAAGGAAAAATATGAGACAAAAAACAATGTGAAATTTTGGAATTGAGTCGTCTTAGAAAACGTACGATTTAGGATCAAGTTAGTTTGAATTTTAGTCATTTTTGAATGCAGTTAGACTAAAGTCATAAGTTGTCCGGATGCTATACCTACCCAGTAATATTAGGTATAGATTAAAATTCCAATGTATAATTCGATTTCACAACCCAACTTAACCAATAAACACAATATGTAATTAAACACAACATGTAAATTTAAATTGATCTATGATAATCCCCAGGTTCGAAGAGCTTTTTAAGCACTCTTTTTACTCCGCTTTTCACTACTTACTGCTGTTAATGGTAAGTATCTTCCTTAAACATGTCCTTATGTCCGACAGGTAGGTAAATACGCATAAAAATTACGCGGCATTCCGAATACCACGCGTACGCAGGCGCAGCTAGTTATAAAGACGCTGTCCGCCTCTGTCTGTTTCTTACCTAACTTTTTCTAAACCACGCAACGAATTTTGATATGGTTTTCTCTAATGGAAAGGTTCGTGTACATAATTTGCAGAAAAAATGCACCAGTGCGAAGCTGTGAGCGGGTCGCTAGTTAATTAGATATTATATAAAAACGAGATCGTTTTTATTAAACTAAATTAAACTTAAATTTTTAATTTAGTTCTATAAAAAAAGTTGTAGGTACTCAAATAAATAAAATAATTAATATTCAAGGACGAATTTATTTATGCCATATTCAATTATAAAAAAAAACCACTTGCTTAACTAAAAACTAAAACTATATTATAATAATTGATACGTAATATTGAATTGATTAAAGTATAATAATTGAACTACAATAGGTAATACCATAACTAATACGTGCAATGCGTAAGATTTGTATTTAAACTGCTTAAGAGGATTCCTGTTCCTGAATAGACTTGATAAGTCTTTGATAGACTACTTCAGGGGCTTGCTTGGAGAACTGGAAGTCCATGCTGCTGAAGTGATTTTCTTCTGGAACCTTGTAGGCGTCCTTCACGTTGGGCAATTCGTCTTGCAAGCGCTTAACGTCCTTGGGGTGCGAGAGCCAGTCGTCTTCACTGTAGTAGAGCGAAACCGGAGCGCTCACTTTCTCCATTCCGTATTTCGGCGGTTGAGGTTTGCCATACATCGCTTGGTTTATCTCAGAGCCGTAATCGTACTTCATGAACTCCTGAGAGTCCACCGCCTGTGCATACTGCTTCATCTGTCTGGTCGATGTTCCGGCCGGTAAGTGACCCATGATGACAGGTATCAAATTTGTGTCCAAATTGTCGACATTCACACCGGACATGACGAAGTAGATGTTGGAGCATACTTCCTTATTGCCAACTTCCTTTTCACACATTTCGCCACCAACAGCGCGGATCAATTGGTTATTAGGCTGGATCTCTCCACGACCCATCTGTTGAACCAAGCTATCGTGGTATTGGCTGCTAGGGGCGATCATGCGGAACATCGGGCTGCGTATGTTGGACATGTACACCATCGGTGACAGAGCATACATCATGATGATTTTCTCGTTGTATGCCGGTCGTGTTGCCGCTAAAGCGAAGAAGGCGGTCGTACCCTGCGAGTGAGCGACGTAGTACAATTTCTGCTGTTTAGATATTTTCAGTGCATAATCGATCATAGCGGGAAGATCTTGAAGTGCGATTTCATCAGTGGTGAAGTGCCAGAAGTCATTCTGCGATGGATGTTTGCTGGCGTGATGACGAGCATACTTGTTGCCGCGTACGTTGCCAAGCCAAACATCGTAACCTGCGTCGGTAAGAAGATATGCGAGTGATTTGCGTGGTCCCATAAGTAGCCAGTCGTCCGCACTGCCTAAAAGTCCATGCATAAGAAATACGACTGGCCTGTTTTGGACACCGCGTCTCTTATCTTGTGGTGCGATGCGGAATAAAGTCAAATAGTAACCATCCTCTGTTTTGACAGTGTGTTCTTCTGAAAGATATTGATTCTTCTTGAGTAATTGTGTAGCGTTCAAATAAGCGTCTTTGTTGTCTATATGCGACGCATCTTCGAACTCCTTGTTAAACTGCTTCTTGCGCTCATCGCTAAATGATTTCATAGTTTCGTAGGCCTTCATGTAGATTGTTGCGATGTCTCTTTTGCTTTTGACTGGGACGACCGTCTTTTGTTCGCGGCTCCAAATAACTTCATTGCTTCGCATTTGATTTTTGTCAGCGGATGAACGGGGTGAGTTCCATTTGCGAGAATGTGAGTATAAAGAGTTGCTACTTTTCTGCGTGTTAACATTGTTTTCGATCTTTTCTCCGCTAATTCTTTCCTTTGCTTCTTGCGAGTTGCTATGCTTGGTGTTGTCTTCATTCAGTGATCTCGAAGAATGTATGCGCTGACGCAATTTGGTAACAAGAGATTGAAGTGTTTCTCCTGATTCGTCGCTACGAATGTAAGAGCTGATATATTTTTTTATTTCCTGCGAGTTTCCTTTGTTCGGCCTTATTTTCTGGCTTTGTCTGGTGATCAGATATTGAGCTGGTATTATATAGACTTGATGGTGGTTTGGATAAATCTGTTCTCTGATTTCCTGTGAATAGCTTTTGTTGGAGCGGGCCGGTTTTCGTTGCACCGGTTGGTACTTTTTCTGACGGTAATGTTGTTTTTCATACTGCTGCTGTTGGTTTTGTTGCAGGTACTGTTGTCGTTCGTAATTTTGTGATCTCTGGTCCTCTTGTCTTTGTATTGAGTGTCTCCTTTGCTGCCACTCTTGAGCTTGTCGTGGATTGTCTGACGATTCTTGCGACGATTGCTGCGATGACTGCTGGACCGATTGCTGTAATGATTTCTCTGCTGATTGTTGTGCTGATTCCCGAGAAGCTTGTTGCGATTCTTGTCCCTGATGCTGATAGTTCTTGAGTTGTTGGACCGAATTTGTGGTGTCCAAGTAATACCCTGACTTGGATATAATGCTGCCCGTTGAAAAGGTAGGCAGTGCCAACAATACGAGCAAGAAGAACGACTTCATTTTGCCGCTGATTGTGAAATGTGTGTATGGAAATACGACCAAACGCACCTTTTAAATGTTACTTTTGTGAACTCAGCAATCTTGGGGATAAGGAAAATTACACACTTGTTCGAGTTTGTCGAAATCACGTACATGAGTACATGTTCGACATGGAATATATTTTTATACGCTTCACCTAATCTATTTAATGTATTTTAATTACAATTAACGTATTCATTATCTAAAAACAAGAAAATTAGGTACCTTGTGCGTATGATTCATCAGTAAAGTTACATATTTCGATAAAAAATGTCCCATGGTTACACTCTTTTTTAAGAAACAAAAATGTGAAAATTAACTTGGAATAAAAAAAATCGAATAAAAATCAAAAAAGAATAAAATACGTATACGTAGACCTTTAAGCTCAGAAAATAATCTAAACCATTCAGTAACCCACACATATACATTAAAAAAAATACAAAATTGATACAGCTGTATAGGAGATAAAACTTCAGTGAAATGTGTGTAAAATAACGTGTATAAAACGTGTATAAAATAATTTTAAATTTATAATTTAAGATTCGTAATATTATCGATATTATTTTTAAGTAGGCAGGAATTTTTGATGAATATTACTTTTCCGTTAAGTACATTTTTAAAAATAATTAAGAATTTGAAAGATTTACACGCTGATGATATTTTTTAATTTATTTCTCAAATGAATATTTTTATTTGGCGCAGTCTACTTACAAATATAAATCTATTGTTAATTTAAATAACAATGTAGTGTCTATTTTATTTTTGGTTAAATATTGTTATTAAAAATTGTTATTTGGTTAAATAAAACCTTTTGAAAATATATATTGCTTCCTTTAATTTTCCAGTAAATTTGAAACAGAAACTATTGGAACTAATTCAAACGGTTGCAACTATTGCTGGGTAACTTCATGAGGTCCTTCGAGATGGCCGGCGTACCTCCACTTTCGAGTACGCCGAGGTTCCGACAAGGAGCGTAGCTCTCCCCGCGCTGGATAGCCGTGGCGGGGCACTGATGTCGTGTCATAACGTCCCCGTCATCTACGGCCGCGCTAGGAAGTCGTTGGGTTTTATCCGGTAGGAGTCCGGCATAACCCTGCAGCGTCATACATATCACTGCCGGGTATCCATGAGGATTTTTAATTGTTACAAAAAAGGGTTACTATGAACCAACTAATCAACGAACTAACTACGAACAAGTGTGTAGACGCCCTAAACATGCAAAGAAATGGTGTCAGTTCAAAGTCTAATGCTGTGTAGGCTGAAAATAAAATATTAAGCAATATTACTCGACGTTGTTTAGTAATGTTTTTACAATAACCTAATTAATTTTGTCAATACAGACATTAATATTATAAATAATCATGTATAGTTAAATTTATGGAAAATTATAAGATTCTGAGTAAAGTTTTTGAAACATTTTTATTTCATAAATTAACTTAAATACTTTAGACTTTTCATATGTTTTTTTGTGTAAAGGTCTGGAGGCAGGCTGGCAGTTCGCTTGATGATAGGTGGCTATCGTGGCCGTCTATAAGCATAGCCATAGGAAGAAATTGCACTGCCACTCTTGATAATATAAGTAGTAAGGATAAGAGGGAGATCAGAAAATGAATACAGGGATATTTTACTATAATTTCTGTAAACGACTATAATTTCTGTAACGAGATATCCTTATCTGAATTTCCGTTGTATGTACAGTACAAAATAAAAAATATATATTTTTGATAGACAAAAGGCACATTACTTCTAATACACATTCACCTATAACTAAGCCTGTAAAACATAATATAAGAGGAGTTTACAGTGGCACCCTTGATCGTGCAATAGGGGGTAAGGTACAACGTGAAGATGAGAAAAGCGATTGGTTCTGGAATACCTTAACCTTAATCTTAACCACCCATCTAAAAACAATGGCGCATACGTGGTGTTACTTTATGGTTATCTTCTATAAGGGTTGGTTACATCCGCCAACAGGTAGCTCAGAACCGGAAAATGTTAAGTTTCCGAGAGATAGATCTTAAAAAAATTAAAAAGTCACCGTGGTGGCGCTACTGTCATCACAGCGATTAATAAAGGTGTTCGATATTTTCTCAGGTACATTTTAGTTATATTTTTCAACTAGGAAAATACATAGTATAGCTACGTCCGTGCTGGGCTTTATGCAAAATAAACGTTCATTTCTGTAACCAATGAAGATTGTAAATTAGACCAAAAAGCAGTGACAATCACACTCATTGTCCGATAAAACTTAACATGACAGGAGGGGAAGGCTTTCCCACGCACAAAACGTTTGCCGCCGACAAATTTAGCCGAGGTCCTGCCTCTTCCCTCCGTGCAAGAGTAATGTTTGTTGTGAAATTTCACAAAACGCAAATACAATTTTGCCGCATCCGTACTCAGATGCTACGTAAAAGGCGTTGAGATCACGCTATGACCGTTGTATCACAATAATAATTTCAAGACCCAGTACTGCAGCGAGATATATATTTAAAGGTTCAGCACATAAAGCGATGGTACAAATTAGTGCAACGGCGGAAGCCGTTATAGGCGACGGTAGCCACTTACCATCAAGTGAACCGTCAGCCTGTCTGCCGCCTTAACATAAACAGCTTATAATTAAAATTATAAAGTAACCCCCGACACGCTATATCTGCTATAAGTTGATTCTCTCTCTTACGTTTAACTTCTCTTACGCTATATCTGCTGTAAGAGAAGTTAAGTGTCCCGCAGACAACTTGATGATGCAGCACCAGATCAAGGTTACATCAATCGAAGTTGTAAATTGTGGAAGTTAGTAAAATCCCTTCGTCAACTAGGAAATGGGCTGATATTCTTCAAACGCTTTAACAGATCTCCTGCGGCTGAAATGTTGACACTTTTGTAGACTAAGAGGCCTACAAAATTCGTTTGTTAAATTATTTAAATTTGCTATGAATTTCGCAATTTTTCCGCCTTATGTATTATTCGAAAGAATATATTTATACACTGCTTTGTTGATACTGTGATCGCATTTAGCCGAACAAACGTAGATACAATGCTAATAAGACAAGCGCCGTCGCGAAACGCAACGTGTAGATGACAGTGTACAAGAAGTTACAGGATAAAACCTGTGTAGGCGAATAAACCATTAATACTTTATCTCACAACCAATTCTTGTTGCGCGTCATTTTGTAAATAGTAAATTTTATGAATTATCTTAAAGGGAAGAAAATATATCAACATTTAGTAAAGTTAGTAAGAAAAATGTTTTTTTTTTTTTGATAAATCCATTAATAAGTCGTAGAGGTAAACAAAATCCTATAACAAATATTATCAATGCGAAAGTGGGTTTGTTTGTTTTTTATTCTTTTACGCCCTAACTACTCAACCGATCAACATGAAGTTATGCAATAACTTTATCAAGAGGCGTATTACCGTTTTCTAGTCCAATAGGAGGAAGCAGAAACTTGAAATCAGCAATAGTTTGTTTGCACATTTCTATTAACAAACCCTTGTTGGTTTCAAGCCACTGAGACCTGAATTAAAGATAGAAATGTAGTGATCGTTCGCCCTGCAATAGGTATATGTCAGAAATATATTACAGTACAAAAAATATATTGTTTGTTGAGTCAGACTGACCAGACAACGTGTATGCAAAATTTTATGATGATCAGTTGAGTAGTTAAGACGTAGAAAGGCAACAGACAGACAGACAGACAGACAGAGTTACTTTCTTTATAATGTTGTATGTAGTATATAATATTAGCACCAGCTAGTATAAATATAAACCTTCCGCGAAAAACTGATGGTGAAAACCGTAAGAAATCCGATACATGGTTTAGGAGAATATTGATAGGCGACTTTAATGTATGCTATGCAAGTATGCAGAGAACTGTTTAACACTAATAATTTTCTAAACATTACTGGAAACACTTTACAATCACCGGCCCACGTATTACCAAAATCTTATTTCCCGTCATCGTAATATTAGACTTTATGGCGTTGCGTTAAGGTGTTAACTTGTCACGAAGTTAACGTGCCATGTTTATAGGCACTAAAAGACGAACAAACATGATGGAAGGGTCTGTCAAAGGGCGTGTAACAACACGAGTTTGCGCACAGACTATAAACAATATTGTGACACTTCGAATATTGTACCCCGAGGTACAATACGCGGTACGCGCTCGCCTTCTACCTATACAGAGATATTTACTGCAATCTACGACATCAAACAAGTCGCAGAAACATTGCAGTCGAACGAAAATAGTAGAATTTAAAAAAAAAAACTTTTCTCGTCTCGTCTAAATTAGGGGGAGATGGTATTAATGTCCAAACATACAGAATTGATCTGGGTTCAGCTATTCAGGATTCAGGACTATCTAATATGACAGAAACATTGAGAACGATCACGGATACGGGTAGATTTATTCTATGGGTTGTCCCCTGATATGATTTATGTTGGTCTGCCTGCTCTCAGTGGATCTTCGAGAAAAAGCGGATGAAAAAGACTTCGATGTTTTTTTTGGTCGATTGGTCACGCATAGTTGTTACGCGCGTCTCCAACGTCAAAAAGACATTAACGCCTAGTGTGAGCCACACTTACACGCAATCCTATTCGCTCGGCTAGATATGGGCAACCTATTACAGAGTTGACCACGTCGAACAGAAACCTCAAGTCTGCAACCAGCCTGATTACTAATTACTAAAGTTTGTTTACTAATTCGTGGAAAATGTAGTTAATTGCACTATTATCTACATTTATATATATTTCTCTTTTTTCTAATTTACTATACAGTGTAATGGTTTGTTTTCTCAAATCAATCAATACTAATATGTAAGGGTCGGTCAAGGTGTAAGTTACTTTGTTTTCAGAGATATCGTGTTTATAGGCTCTATATATGATACTGAAACTAAATTGACGATTTTTAGATTTTTTTTCTGTATGTATGTATGTATGTATGTTCCTCCATAACTGTATTGCATAATGAAACGAATTAACTGATTTTCATGAAACTTGGTAGATAAACATTTGGACGTATGGGACACAGGATAGGCTACTTAATATTTTTCAATGCGGAAGAAGTCGTGGGCACCAGCTAGTAAAATAATATAAAATAAAGTAGACATACTATTAAAAGGTTTCTTTGAAACTTATTTAATGAAAAAATTACTGTTTCACAATCAAAATTAAGACTGTTTTATTGTATGACTGGTTCTTAATAGTGTGCACTAAGCGTTAGGGCAAAGTGGCATTTACTTTATGAAACAGTGAGTTAGGTGGATTAGAGAATTCCTGTTCTCCTTCAACGAATGCACGGGTGGTGTACCGCGTGTTTGCTATTGTGAATACGTGGCCGTCGCACAATAGGCGACATCAATGCTTAAATGGTAAACGGTAATAGACTTTATTGTGGCGTAATTAAAAGGCGGAAGCGATAAACCTGGGGCTGGATTAAATTACATTGGCTCACTTAGTGGCTTGAAGATGCCAGTGGCATGCATTTGTATATCCATTTTATTACAAACCTTATAGTTATGAAACTCTAAATTACTAATTTTAAATAAGTAAACAAAGATTTCTTTGCCTTATTTGTTTGTAAACACTTTTTTTTTATTAGTTTAACTGTAGCTGTTGACGAGTTTTAAAAATTTTCAAACTATTCGTGTTTATTTCATCTTCGAAATTATTTTCATAAAATTTAGACCAATGGGCGAACATTTGTAAATATAACTACATATATGTGAAGATAGAGGACAATGTCACAAGCTAATAAAATAAAAACATCATAGACTAAAGTTTAATTTGCATAAAGCAGGCCACGTCCGAAGATAACAATGGTCTCAAGCAGTTTCCTGAAATTGTAGCTCAATTTAAAGGATTCTGTTGAAAAATACAAATTCACAATAAATATTTCGTGTCTTACATGGGGTTAGTAATGAATTTGACTATTTTCGGATTTTACCCTATTCGCTTGTGACCGGGACCACAAACCAACACCTAGTGATAGTTCACCATTATCGCTCCACGATCGGCGCATTGTCGCCAAATTGTTTCATTACCAGCTTATTGTTGCACGACAACGCGACACCTTGTTCGCTTCTCCTAGAATATTCCGGATAGTTTCGTTTCTATGGGTGGAGCAGCCCATATACGGGCCGACCCCACCCTGTAAATGCAAGAGGAAATTAATTAAATGCGTTAACAATAGACTGAGACTATTTCTAGTGAGAGAACACGGTACCCTTTTTTTTGTATTTATTTTATGGGTTGATGGTTTTTTTCTTTTAAAAGATGAAGACAGGCTTACGGTCCATTGCATGTTAGGTGGCCATTATTAACACAAACAACACATCATTTTTTGATATAAGATATAAGTTTAATTACGCTAACGCTGCGCGATCTTATAAAATAAAGCAACAAATTATAACGTGTTACATTGAAAACTGAATGAACCCACTAGGGAACGAATGTCAGTTTATAATTTCTTATATAAATTATAGCCCTGGTTTTTTTTACTAAGAGGGATTCTTAATTAATTTTAATCATTTTTCATTACGAATTTTTATTTATTTTTAATTAGGTAATTAATTATATCCTATTGGGGGGGGTACTCCTAGAATAATACGTGTATATGTCGAAGAAAATAAATAAATAATATATTCTATAAATTAGAAAACAATATAAATTGGAATTGTAATTCATTCATGAATAAATAAGGAGAAAATACCAAGATATTTTTTGTTTTTAATTGTCGCTTTTTTGTTGTGACGCGTTGTTTGAAACTGTCTTATAGCCCTCTACATATTCGGCCATAGCGTTGGCCAACTATGATGGGCGAGCGTGTGGAGGGCGTATTTGCGTAGGTTGGCTTATGGCGCGTGCGATTGTCGTGGGATGGCGTCGATGTCGGTTTTTCCGCCGCACATCAAAGGCAGTGGGCCAACGATGGCGGTACGCATCTACACGTGGCCCATTCCTCAGTGCCTGCTCGAACGCGGTTGAATGTGGACGTCACGCTAATTAATTTATGAATTTTCTTAAAAATGACTAATACGTGGCCTCATAATGAAGTACCACACACACTAACACACACACATGCACGCAATCACGCATAATATATTTCTATATGTATGTATTTGCATATAATGTATTATAATATACATGTATCTATAATTATATAAGCATATTATACATTATATGCAAACTTAAAAATTAAAAAAATATAACAATATATATAATTTTTTAATATAATTTTATAATACAATTTTTGTTATAATTTTTTGATTATTCGTTTTTTTTAAATGTATTTGTGAAATGTTACATGCTGTAACTATTAAATGAATAAAAATAAAAATATTGGGATAGATATATATCGGGATAGGTATAGATATATTGTCGCAGCGGCAAATGCTTCCACGTCCATCTCGGAAAACGTTAAGATCACAACTGAATGTCGCCATTGTGTAGTTGCGTATCAACCATCGCATGGCCATCTCGATGGGCGAACGTTCGCCGAATATGTAGAGAGGCAATTAAATTACGCTGGCTGTCTTCACTTGACGTCGATTTCAAAATGTATGCGAGTTTTATTTAAATGCATTATGATGTATGTCGTCCAACTGAATCTTGTACGAACCCTGCGTACTCGCTAATCGTATCCACAAATCAAGTGGCGTTTTAATGCACTAAGTGTTGATGTTGTACCTGCAATGAATTTCAAATTTGTTCAATTTCCAGTATGAATGTAAATGCGGTGCGCACGCGTCGCTATCGCGGGCAAATTTATTCATTGGAAAAGCTCGTTCGGTCATTATTCCAATGTTCACAATATTGGGAGTGATGTAAAGGGAAATTATTATAATGTAACCATTTATACGTTTTTGTTTATTGAAGATAAATTTATATCTTAAAATAAATATTTAAATGTTATTGTAAGATTTATGGATGATGAAGATTTCTTAAAACTTGGAGAATGACATAGTAGGCTACTCTTAAAAAAATACTCTCACCAATATGTAGAATAAAGGGTTAATGTTAGTATATGTTTAAAACTACATTACTTTTTGTTGGAAACAACTGACTTTTACCAAATTGGTATTTCCATGTATCTCTAAATCTATTTAATTTTATATATTATTTTTACTTACTTATACATTACATTCCTATATAATTTTATTATTATATTTCCATATCGACGGTCCCTACGTACATAAAGACATGTCTAAAACCGGGGTTTACAGGAGAGCGTAATTTATGTTCAAACCGCTCTAGAAATAATTATATCTATAAGTAATTATAAATTTTGTTTTTTCTAGAATATTTTATTAGCTTTAGGAACTTTCTAATGGTAATCTAAAGACAATTATGCAATAAAAAAAATTGCCATTTTTGACATGTCCTTATGTACGTAGGGACCGTCGATATTATTCTAAGAATTGAATTTAGTTTTCCGCCTTTGTTTCGAATAGAATGAAGATAATGAATAATTTAGTTCTGGCATCTGTTCTGTTTGTAACAACAATGGGTGGCCCGCGGGTATTTTCATTACCGACCTGTGCCCATAAGCCATAATGATATAGTTCATGACCCGACCTGAATTAACTTTACATACAGATCTCTTGAAATTGATCTCATATATAGTAAACAACACCTCATTATAGATAAATAGATGAAATCCTTATATATTATAAAACAAAATCCCCCGCCGCGTCTGTCTGTTGTATAGAAGTTTAGGCGGACTTACTTTCTTTCTGATAGGTACCTTATGTTCTTTTCTGTATCCCTGACAACATGTATACGCAAAGTTTTGTGATGATCAGTTAAGTAGTTAAGGCGTGAAAGCGTAACAAATAAACTCACTCACTTTCGCACTTATAAAATTAGATAGTGCCCGCGACTTCGTCCGCGTTGAAAAAGCATTATATCGTCTGACATCGTTATTGCTATTACACTTAGTTATGCTATTACACATGCGTAGGTTGAGAAGAAAACGCAAAATGCTAAGAGATTTATGTGATGCATTTAACCTTCCCGACAAGGCATTTGAAGATAGGTATCGCCTCACTAAACCCCTTGCACGGGATTTAAGGCCAGGCTCTATGAAACTAAGGGAACTTTAAATAAATGTGCTGAGTCAACCACATATCTGATCAATGTGGAATTTACATATATATATTTTGAGACCTTTATCTGTGGATTATCAAGTCAGAAACATGATTGGGTGATTTTCATTCGATACATTTTTTTATCGAAATCGACGCCTTTTCCGGAGAATATTACATTTTTCTACTAAACGGCTTGAGTTATATCGCCAAAAAACTTCTCGTAGCAAGGAAACATTGTTTACCAGTGATTGTCAAAATAAAATAAACTTAGGTTTATTTTTACTCCTATAATTAACGAAAACAATTTTGAGACTTACGTTGTTTAGTTCCGAGCTAGTGCATACCAAATCATGCTTCAAATAATGTACGCAATATTCAACCTTACGTAAGCTGTATCTTGCGATATATTAAAAAAAATCCTAGAGAGCCGCCGAGCAACTTGTAACTCTCGGGTGGCGGGACGTGGGCGGAGCGAGCGTAGGAATTTTATTCGTGGAGCCTGCTCTTAATAGACGAATTAAAACCTTTGTTAAAGTATTCACGTAGAAGAGACACAATTAGCGCTGAGACTAAGGTATGTATACGCTTTAAGGTCATGTAAGATTGTAAGCTACGTAGGTACACTTCAAATAGATGTAGACCTACCAATACTTGTTATACGCTCAATATTTTTTCGGGCTGCAATCAATCTACTTGTTGCAGGTGCTCACTGCGTTGGCGTTTTACGCAAGCGATTCCTATCAAAGGATAGTCGGTGAAGGTGCACACATATCGTTATCTCAACCTACAGTGTCCAACATAATCCGGGAAGTAACAAACGCCCTCAATTCTCCCGAATTTTGCTTTCACATTTTGCTCACATTCACATTTTTGCTTTCACACGTTGGCTTCAAACAATACCCAAACCTTCGGTCATACTTGTCCTTGTTCCTGGAAGCCTATTTAATTATTTTATTCTAGTTTCACTCGCAAGTATTGATCCGTTACAGTACTTACTGTTTTGCAGCTCCAAGCAGGCAGTGTTATCCAGATTCTTATCCCAACGAACACTTTAAAGAACACTTATCGTTGGACTTTTTAATGTTTACTTGTTTACCTATTTACAATTTTGAAGTAAGTAAGTCGGTACAGTTTTTTAATTTCAACATCGAAGTCATCATCATCTTTTTTTAAAATAGGACTTTTAATACACATTTTTAAGTAATCCAATAAATTAGCCTTTTCAATCAAAATAAAAACTATTGTGTACAAATAACATAACCTCAACAGATTACAGCCGGGAGAAGTGTTGCCCGATTATTTCTCAGTTACTTTAGAATCTAAATAGGTTTTAACCCAAACCGGCTCTAAATTTATTATTATTGGTATTTTTATCTTCGTAATAATTTTACTTCGTCGAATATTAAAACAATATGCATAATTAGTGGTCGTAACTAAAGAAAATCATTGCTCGATTATGCATTGAGTCAATCGAGTAAATTGGATGGCAATACTAAAATGCGACACAGGTTACTACTGTGATATGATCTTGATATGATCTTGATGTGACATAGGAAACTATCATAATACCATTTAAAAACGATATCATCTTAGCATCAACATCATATTGACATCACATTAGCATTACATCACTTAAGCATAATTGGCCCTCAGGAGTTAGTTTCCTTAATTTTAGATGACCCCTCGGGAATAGTCTTTTTTTCTGGATGAAAGGTCCTTTCTGGTGTCCTAGACAACTTGTATGCAAAATTTCATGTTGATCGGTTCAGTAATTTTTGCGTGAAAGAGTAACAAACATCCATAGGTGAAAGAATTTTTTAAATCTGTCTTTTTGAGTTTATTCATTACAAACATACAAAAATACAAATCTTCTCTCATTATAATATTAGTAATAGAATTAATATATATTGATCAATTTATCACAGAGATCAAGTAAAGCACTGATAGCCTTTTTAGGGATTTCC
Organism: Synanthedon andrenaeformis; assembly: GCA_936446665.2. NCBI lineage: Eukaryota > Metazoa > Arthropoda > Insecta > Lepidoptera > Sesiidae > Synanthedon > Synanthedon andrenaeformis. Next base: position 10,731,870 of record OW387787.2, on the reverse strand, counting down.
GTTCCCGGTTTGAACCCGTTATTAACACGCGCTGGTAAATATCGTTGAAAAACGCGCTGAAAAAAAATCGTTAGGGAGGCAACATTTAGTAGAAATAAGGGATGCTTCCTTACCGCGAAATACTTGTGGCCAGTGAACCAGAATAAGCACTTGTGGCCCGCATGTTAACATGATACCGAATCAATCTTAGACGTCAAGCTAATCGATCCAGGAACTATTACAGCCGGCCAATTATGCTTATAAATTATGATGTTGCTTTGATGTCAACTCTACATTACAGACTATTTCGTATTATGCTCTCCGAAAAATGCGATTTCAAATTGACATCAATTTGACATCTACTTCTGCGTATTATGCTCACCTTCTCAAAGTGATATTAACTTGATATCATTTTAGATGCGTATTATAGTCAACTTTTTGACATAAATCAGTATCGCGTAAACATCAAAAATGTGATACAGACGTGATACAGAGTTATCAAGTTTGGAAGGTGGTTTTTCTGTATCAATTTGCTCTTTTTCATATTTTAAAAGTGTAAAATGGCTCGTTTCGGGTTGTTTATGGACTATTTAGAGCGTGCTCATGCCGAGGATATGCGTAGGTTGAGAAGAAAACGCAAAATGCTAAGAGATTTATGTGATGCATTTAACCTTCCCGACAAGGCATTTGAAGATAGGTATCGCCTCACTAAACAAACCCCTTGCACGGGATTTAATAAAATGTATTTTACTCTCTTTTTTTTAAATTTATTTATTTATACTACCGGCATGTGACCATTACTGAGACAAATATGAATAACAATTTTTTCTAAGTTTACGTGAGTTTCTTTGTTTTTAAACTTTACGCGAGAATGAACATTTTTTTGCTTTCACACTTTTGTTTCAAACAAAAACCAATCCCTGAGCCATACTTATTTTTGTTCCATTCTTGTGTCAGCTTTTAATAAAGTAATAAAATAAAATACACAGACAAATATGAATAACAATTTTTTCTAAGTTTACGTGATTTTCTTTGTTTCTTTGTTTTTAAGCTTTACGTGAGAATAAACACATTTTTGCTTTCACACGTTGGCTTCAAACAATACCCAAACCTTTGGTCATACTTGTCCTTGTTCCTGGAAGCCTATTTAATTATTTTATTCTAGTTTCACTCGCAAGTATTGATCCGTTACAGTACTTACTGTTTTGCAGCTCCAAGCAGGCAGTGTTATCCAGATTCTTATCCCAACGAACACTTTAAAGAACACTTATCGTTGGACTTTTTAATGTTTACTTGTTTACCTATTTACAATTTTGATGTAAGTAAGTCGGTACAGTTTTTTAATTTCAACATCGAAGTCGTCATCATCTTTTATTAAAATAGGACTTTTAATACACATTTTTAAGTAATCCAATAAATTAGCCTTTTCAATCAAAATAAAAACTATTGTGTACAAATAACATAACCTCAACAGATTACAGCCGGGAGAAGTGTTGCCCGATTATTTCTCAGTTACTTTAGAATCTAAATAGGTTTTAACCCAAACCGGCTCTAAATTTATTATTATTGGTATTTTTATCTTCGTAATAATTTTACTTCGTCGAATATTAAAACAATATGCATAATTAGTGGTGGTAACTAAAGAAAATCATTGCTCGATTATGCATTGAGTCAATCGAGTAAATTGGATGGCAATACTAAAATGCGACACAGGTTACTACTGTGATATGATCTTGATATGATCTTGATGTGACATAGGAAACTATCATAATACCATTTAAAAACGATATCATCTTAGCATCAACATCATATTGACATCACATTAGCATTACATCACTTAAGCATAATTGGCCCTCTGGCACGTTGCCCAATGTCCCAAATGAGTTATAACCGAGTAATTAATTATAATTTATTATAACATTAAACTGTCCATTTTACAGATTTGACAACTATATTAGACAGGGTTGTTGTAATGTAAAATTTACAAATATGAATAGGTACTCAAGAAATTCAGATTTCAGAAAATAATTCAATATATTATTATAGTCTATATTATATTATATTATTATGTATGTGCGAAAAATCATCCAAGTTGCTTTAAGAGTTTATTGAATATTTTTTTTTTAAATAATGTAGGCATTTTAAAATTATCAAAATAGTTTTTATTATATACGTTACGTATTATTGATTATTTAAATTAATCATTAAATTTTAATTAGTCATTGGCTATGAAATTAATTAATTGTTTTTGTTGGGAGTAAGTTATATCAAATAATATTCACCGAAATACACCGCACACGTGGTGTTATTTCACGGTGGTCTTCTGTACTCTCTTCTGTAAATTTATGACTGCGAAACGCAGTATCTGAAAAAAAAAACGTACGGACACACAAACCAACACCTCATATTTTGTGTTATTTTAACATGTTAACAACATCGCGTAAGCAGCCACTTCGTTAGCGTGTTGAAATGCAAGACAATTTTCAAATCACATAAATTACTTATTATAGATTTTTGCACAACCCTGATTATATACACTCGGACAAATCTAAAAGTCTCCTATACAACTGTATTGGAGGTCCCCGATTGACAGCCAGCCTTAGAGCAAACTAACTGGGATGTCGACAGCGGAATGTTGGATCAACGTTGAGTTATTAATTACTTACAGCTCGATACGGATGGTGTACGTGTTGAGAACATATTTTATAACGATATTACTGTGTGAAGACTTCAAGAAATTTTCTAGTTTTATATTAAAAATTAACTTAAAAATTATCGTAGAACATTATCGTCATCTTAAAGCTGTCCGCCATAAACCACCAAAGAAGAAAATAACCTGTATAAAAAAAGGGCGTTATTTAATGTCTTATCATCATCATCATTATTACCTACGTACTATCAATCGGCCTATGTCATCTAATTAATGATTCGAGTATATTGTAATTGAATATTAGATAAAAAAGTCTTGAATGAAAATATGTTCAATGTTTACGGCTTCACTATATATTTTGATTATTTCTCAATTATTATTGTTGATTTTTTTTATTTAATATTAATTTATAGTTATTTATCAAATTTCTAAAGTATTATTTGTATTGTTTTTCTTATTCCAATTATTGACTTTAAGGAAATAATGATATTCAAACATAATTATAACTATTTGTGAGCTGATGATTCTGTGATAATCATAAATGAAATAGTGTTTGCTAGAAACAAACATCTAAGTACCTGTAGTACTAATGTTTCGTATTTACAATATTTGTAGAAGCCAAAATCAAAGTATTACTTGGTATCACGCTAGATGTGTAAGTAAATAGATAAAAACATTGTAACTGCACGTGATCATAGAAACGATGTAGGATATACCAAAATTACACCTTTCACCTATACCCAGCCATGATAAACATACTGAGGTAGGTAATCTCTTACATTACATACCGTTATTTACAAGGTAATTCCAGTTGTATTTGCATAATACTCCCTGTGCCCTTATTATACCTTCTTTATAGCTTGTCTTAATCTTATGTTCGAGCGTTCCCGGTATATGTCCGGAGGTTTCATGCCACGGGCTCCGTAGACTACTTATTAAGTGCTTTTTAAATGAGCAAAAAGTTGATTGAATACGGCTCCGATTATATGTGGCTACGCGTTTGTGAGACACAGATAAATAAATCAACATCAATTTCTATCGTATAGTTCGTATGGGTGCTGAGCACGTTATTATTATTTTAAACCTGATTAATTGCTGACAATATGACTGTAGATTTTATTTTGATATTTAATTTCTGCTTTTGAGCACGGACGTACCCAGGGAAGGCCACGGGGGTAGCTATGACTCTAGATGGCCGGCGTACCTCCACTTACGGGTACGCCGAGGTTCTGACAGAGAGCGTAGCTCTCCCCACGCTGGATAACCGTGGCGGGGCACCGATGTCGTGTCATAGGTAACGTCCCCACGACCCATCAACGGCCACGCTAAAAATTCGTTAGGTTTTAGCCGGTACGAATCCGGCGTAACCCAGCAATGTCCCCTACAATGCCGGGTATCCAAGAGGTTTTCCCAAAGTTAAAAAAGGGGGGTAGCTAATGGAAATTGTATGCTTTACAATATTAAGCGTTCACTTTTGAAAAAAATGCGCAGTAAACAAACTTTTGAAAAAAACGCGTCTGAGACGTTTTGGATTAGCATGTGCGCCTGCTTATCGTTTCAAAATGCTAACTCTTCGTTTCAGCCAGCAGGGACGTATTGAAGTAGCGACCCCGCCTAAGAAAAATCTGACTTGCCTCAACAAGGTCAACATTAAGATTTTAAATAATGAGACGTTTTGTAAATCTATTTTTTGAAATTCTTATTTATAACCTTTTGTATAGAATATTTTCAATAAAAAGAATAACAAACGCAGTTCATAATAATTTAACTTTATTTCTCAATAAGTCATCCTAAATAGAATTCTATATTCTTAGACATATTTCTTTATTCTAAATAAGTATTATGTTACTGTTGGTCTCCAGGGCTCCCTGATTGCTCCCGCCTCTTTCTCTAAATAGAAACAATTTCATTTGCATGCTACCAAGTAATACAAACACGTACTATTTGTTTATTACGAACAAACAACTTGCGATAAAATATTACAATTACACCGTTGAGAAGTTCTTATGTGACACACGGACGTAGCGGACACCAAGCAACCTATGAGACCATAGAAATACATTTATAGAAACAATAACGAAAATGCTTTGCAATCCATACTATCCATACTAGCCCATATCTATATACATACGAGTTCATATCTATCCATACTAATATTATAAATGTGAAAGTAACTGTCTGTCTGTTACCTTTTCACGCCTTAACTAACGAATGATATAGGCTACCTTTCATCCAGAAAAAATGTACTATTCCCAAAGGATCGTCCAAAATAAATTTAAAAAATAACACCTGGCCAAAGTGTTATAGCAAAAAGAGGTCAAACGTTATATTGATTTCTATTTTTTAATATTTTCAACCTGGACGAAGTCGCGGGCACCAGCTAGTATTTTATATAAAAAGGTTTCCAAAAATTTGTCCAGGTAATTAGGACACTTCATATTAGACATAAAATGTCTTTGAACTGCGAAACGCAAAAATTTATAACTGCGAACTACAAACGCGAAATACCACTACTAAAATCGAAAATAGATATTTGTGAATTACACCAACTTTAAAATAATATACTAGTTTATCAATACTCTGCCTACTATTTTAACATACATGTATTTCTCGATAACAGATGGTCACACGTAATAACTGTGTGTCAAGTTAGGAAAGTTGTTAATGTTAATGTTTGAGCATTGCACTCGATACGTTTCAATTCGGTGCAGTTGTTTATCGATATTAAAACATTCGTGGCTACAGATTCCATTACTTTTTAGGATCGATATTCATTTTAAAATAAGTTTAACTGCAAGAGACCTTTAATTGATTTACAATAATTAAATAACAGTTGAGCTGACAAAGATACAGTTGTTTTAAAAAATTTCTCTCTTTACTCTCCATAGGTTATGGGTAGCAGCAGAGGCATAGTAAATTTCATTTCGCAATTAAAAATTAGCTGCTTATCTGGTGTCATGTCATTATAAAATCATAAAATAAATGATTATTTAAGCGACATTGAAGCCTGGATTTAAGCGATTCGGAGCTCATATTATGTTTAGTATTGTATATATACTTTGATTTTGTTAATAATTAAATGTAATTGCTGTTATTTTATATTTATATTTTAAAGACGACAAAAGAATGGTATCTTTAGTAAAGTTTCTTTTTGGGTTTCTTCTCAGGATCGTCATCTTCCCTTTTTTCCGAAACCCTGATAAATTTAAATTTATAATGACGATCATAAGAGTTTCTTGGAGAAACCTAATTGATAAATAAATAATTTGATTTTTATGATTTTGATTTTGATCAGTGTCCACCTCAAGGTCTATGAAGGTTCTATGGAATGGATCTATAAGATCTTCTATGAGATGGGCTGCCTTGTTTACTACTGAGAAATATTGCATACATAAGAAAACTCTTAATTTATAAATTAAAACCAACATTTAAGTAAACCAATTTAATCATTAAACCGTTGTTGGTTTAATATGAATTTAATATATTTAGTTAAATTAACCAAAATAGTTTCCTCACAAACTCAACATGTGTAAATGATTTCAGTTAAATTAACAGAGCTAATGAAAACACTAATTGAATTTGTAATTGTAATGACGTTAATGTTTTCCAGTGGAATTATAATCTTTAGTCGTACGCGAGCATTACGTATTTTGTAATTAAAATAAATGAAAGACATCGCATCGGGTAAGGCTGAATTTAATATTACTTGAAAACTTTGAAAGCCAAACACAAACAAATTCGAATAGGAGTAACTCCTATGATTATACAAAATCACTTCATAATATGTATATATAGCAGATCACAAAGTAAAAACTACAAAAAGTTGTTATTTTGACGTATTGTTTGTTAATTATTTAGTTAGGTGTAGTTTAGTATATTTGTTATTTAGTGAGCGTTAGTGTTAATATGTTCACTTTGCCAGGCAGTAATGGCTATTGTGGACAGAGGCCTATGGAGGCGTATGGTATTGTCGAAACTGGGATTTTGTGAACACTATCCTTAGTAATGAGAGGTGACAGCGTCGTCTGATCTATCCGCATTTATAACCCATTTGCTTAAGACCATAGAGAAATAACAACAGGAATGCTGTTGTGTTTCGAGTTTCGTAAAGCCACATGCCATCAGATAAATCGTCGTCTGTCTGCTGTTTATTATCTATATATACTCTATATATACTAATATAAAGAGAGAGGATTTGTATGTTTGTAATGAATAAACTCAAAAACTAGATTTTAAGAATTCTTTCACCTATAGAAAGCTTCATTATCAGCCTATATTTTATAAAATTGCTAAGGGCGACGTAGAGTGCAACAGCTAGTTATAAAATAAAATCGCTGTCCGCTTCTGTCTGTTTCTCTGCTTACTTCTTTCAAACCACCAAAGAAAGAAAAAGAAAGAGTGATACTTACTTAATTAAGAAAGTTGTATGTACATAATTTGCAGAAAAAATTACATAATTGAGAAGCCTGGGCCTGGGGTCGCTAATACAAAATCTAAAGTTCGTAAGTAGCTAGTTAAACTTAATTTCCATCTATCCTTTTATCAATACACTAAATATATATTAAAACATTTCGTTTCTTTTTCTTAGCGCAACCTGGAACAGCTGTGAACGAATAAGCTAAGGCATGTGGCGGATGTGTCAACATTAAACAAGAAGGCAGCGATCGAGTTGCGATAACCGCGCGATCTCCACGCGATAACGTGCTCTTATCTGCGTACACGTGCCTGGCTTTACATCGAATTAATTAAACTATCCTATTGGTTTACTATGAGAAAATGTCAACGGAAATGCTTTCGCAATCGCATAATGTATCAAGTTGGAGTCGTGTTAACAACTCGAGTTCATTGACAACTGAAAAGAATTCAATTGGCAAATATTATGTCACTAGCTTATAACCGCTACTTCGTTCGCGTATCTTTTTCTTATGTGTTAAAACACTTACCTGTTTATATGTTTTTGAATTTTTAATTTTTATTTTTAGGTGATCCCTACTTTCTTTTCTGTGTCCCGATAGAGACAGGCAGCGACTTTATTTTGTAATATGTATAGTATAGCTATAGACATACAATAACAGATTTTGATACAGTTTACACTAATAGAAATAGTGATATATGATATGATAGAACAAGAAAGATTTGTGTATACATAAAATTGCAGAAAAAAATTGTATTCGTATTATTGGGTCGCTATTGTTCTTTTAAAATTTATTTTGTAATTATTGTTATTTATTTATTTTGTAATGTTCTAATATATTAATTGTAATTATTTTAGCTAAAATTATACTAAACAAACAAAAAAATATATAGCCAATTGTAGTGTTAAATCATTATTATGAGCTTCTATTATTGATACTAAACATCGACCTAGGGGCGAAATACCTAGACCATTTCCAAAGTTTTATAAGACAAACCGAGACTTTACACTTTCCAAGTTCAAAATCCAAGATGAACTTTGAAAAGTTCAGTTCCAAAGTTTTCTCTGTCGGAAATCGAGCCCGAGTGCAAAAGCTATAAAATTATAATACTTAAGCTTTAATGTACTGAATTCGAGACAACAATAACTTCCGTTTGCCATAATGAGAATATTGAAGGCCTTTCCTATAATAAAGAGACCGTTCGACACAAATTCCTTAACTCCGAAACTGATGCCAAAGTTTCAATTTCATCGCGTGCGTTCCGTACTAACATTAATTTCTAACAAACGACAGTCGACTATAACTCACTCTCACTCGAGATATTTAACACGATCAGACTATTCGATTTAGTATATATGACATATCGAGTTGGGTGACCAATAAATACCTAAATCCGTCGATGTAAAGCAATACGAGTACGATTAATTACTTTCGTATATTATATTAACCGGAAAACATTGCGCGACACACGTTTCGTTGCGAATTGCGACATCAGCTTACAGCCAACTCCAACTCTGTTATAATAATCATATTGAGAAATTAACACCACATTTTTATATGTGTACTAGTGAAACGCTTGCGGCTTCGCACGCGACTGTCCTCTCCTTTATTCTGCCAAGATGGGCAGAACATTTGCAGAACTTATCTCATCTCATCCGCAGAACGTCTACCGCTAGGCCAGACATAAGCTCTTCCATAATTTTCAGACACGTCAGAAGCAGCCTGGAACAAACGTCGACCACGTCTATCCACATTGTAGGCTGACATCCTACGATGGTCCGTGGCCTCCACTCGAGAACCCTCCGGCCCCAGTGGCCGTCAGCTCTTCTTCTATGTGCCCTGGCCACTGCCACTTCAACTCACTAACCCGCCGAGCTATGTTTCGTTCGTCTACGGATCACCTTATACTAATTCCGTCTTACAGTGTAACCTTGAACATAGCCCTATCCATAGCTCGTTGAGCGAGGTTGAGCTTTCTTAGGAGGCCCATAGACACCACGTTTCAGCGCACGCATTGGTGGAAAACTGTTGTTTTGAGGTACTAAGGAATTTTTGGACGAGAAAATGTCTCGGAGCTTCTCGCGAACGCTACCCATCCGAGTTGGATCGTCAATCACAATTTCGTTGGAAAACCAAATGTGAGTTATATACTCGCTGTTAATATTCGTGCCAAGTCCTTGCCATTCCAGGAGCCATGCATCTTACAAAGCGGCTCCCTCTCTCACACCTCTTCGCAATGGAATTAACTGTGTGCTCTGCTCCTGTACTTTTATAAAATATAGACTCTATCCGCCTCTGTCTGTTTCTCCTCTAAATTCTAATACGGACTTAGATCCGTATAAGAAAAACCGTATCAAAACCCAACGGATTTTGATACGGTTTTCACTAATGGAAAGAGCGATAAACGCAGAATGTTTGTGTATATAATTTACAAAAAAATGCTTCATTTCGAATCCGGGGGAGGATCGCTAGAATATTATAAATTGAATCGTATTTATCAAATTAATTAAAATATGGAAACATAGCGTACCGAACACACACTTATTCATAGCGGCGGTTGACAACTTGCCTATAAATAAGTGTATTAGGATTTATTGTGGGTATGCAACAAGTTGAATAAATCGCAAATCGATTCCGTTGCAATATATGCTATCTATTGTCGAGATTCGATTGTAGATAAAACTCGATGTCGATGCGATAACGTCTCTCAGAGCATATGTTATGCGCTGACAATATAAAATGCCTTACGGAACACGTGGCCCGACTTTACGACATGTGTACAAAATGTGTCCTAGACTCTCGAAGTGATGAAGATTTTTTATACTAAAACAAGAAAAAAAATATCACAGATTTCAAAAATTTAAGTTTCAGGTCTGTAATACTATCCTAACAAAGATTATAAATGCAAAAGTGAGTTTGTTTTTTCGTTACACTTTCACGCCTTAACGACTCAACTGATTATCATGAAATGCGGAAAAGGACATAGGGTACCTACATCCAGATCCAGATTCTGATACACCTAAGAAAAGAAAAACCTAAAAAAATATGAAAGCAAAAGCTAGTAAGTAATACATCCATACTAGTCAATACTAACGTTATAAATTACTATTTTTACGTTTTCTGTTACTGTTCCCGAGGGATCATCTAATATAAAAATAAAAATAAAAAATTCAACGCCTGACAAAAATATATGAGCAATAAAGATTGAATTAGTTGTTTTTAACACTTAAGCAAAAGGGGCGCAGACAAAGTCGCAGGCAAAAGCTTGTAGATAATAAAATAATACCGTGTCTTGTATACCTTCCTCTGCTTCTGACTGCTTTCGAGCTCCATTTAACTGAGCTTCCTATAATAATATTATATATTCTAACAATACTATAATAACTGCTTTGTAAATATAATTTCTTTAACTAAGAACAATAATTAACTTCATGTGAAATCTACCTACAAATTGCACAAGTAGGTACGATTTAATTCTAGTTTTCTTGCGGATTTAAGTTGGAATAAACGTAGTTTATTGATAGGAAATATTTATTTACACTAATTTAGCTTACCAGCAACCTAGATGAGAGATGATTGAGAAAAGCCTGCGGCCCTTCTTATAGTTCAGTCCAAGTCATGATAAATTAGAGCAATTTAAAAATGGAAAAGATATTGAAACTTGGCATACTTATTATATAATACGTTTTTTTTTTTTCTGATAGCATCAAGACTTTATTGAAAGTTACTCATATTTCAGCAACCCGAATTACAAGCCTTTTTCTTACAATACGTCAAGTAGCATAAATACAATTAATTTAAAAAAAACTTACATTAACAATATAATAAAAATGTTCAAATTATAAACATATATATTTAATTAAAACTAGCGACTCGGCCCCGGCTTCGCGCGGATGCTATTTTCCAAACAATTTTTCAAATTTTTCTATTTATTTTCTATTTATTAAGAAAATACAATTTTACTTAACTAATTTCCGTTTCTGTTATATTTTCTAAGACTCAATTCTGGTGTTGAATTCAATGTTTCTAATTGGTTTCCTTTAAAATATAATATCTTGATTAAATTTCATGTCCAATCTGTCATCTGTCCAAACTGTTCTATCGTAGAACTAATAGTAGAAATGTTTAGACTAACCCTATTTTTTTCTGTATGATAATAAATATTATATCTACATTTTTTAGGGTATTGGTATAAGATAAGATAAGTGTAAGACAGCTTTGAGAAAATATTTCCGCTATCGCTCGTGAATTGCGCTATAATATTAGTTGTGGTAGTTATGTTAGGCAATCACGCAAAAACAAGCTTAAGGACATGTAGATAGCGGGTGTAATCAAGGCTTATTATACCTAAACGCGTACCGACATGATCTACACTAACATTGAATTAATTATATCATATATATAGTAGGTATGTAAGAACTAAATGGTTGCACATTATCACAAAAAACGTGTTTTAAAAGCCACTACTTCGCTAACAGCAGCCTCTTTCGTCCGCGTAAAAATCTATATTATATGTCTTATATACTGCTATTAAGTCTGAAACAATTTTCATATTAACAATATACTTATTATTTTGGAGTTATCAAAAAAAATAACTTCTCAAAATTAAACAGAGCTATACTTTTTATTATAAAAAAAAAAAAAAACTCAATCAATTAATGTAGGTAATAATATTATACATAACTAAAATCTCTATATATTAATAAAAACATATTAATTTAGCAATTACTTGATTGTACATATTTCTAAAATCCCAGGTACATCTTTAAAATATGTAAATAACAAAATTAAAGACATTGTCCACTTTTTATTTTTACACAAGCTGATGCCCGCGACTTCGTCCGCATTGAAAAGAAAATAAATGAGTAATTATTATACGGTGAGATATCGTAAAAACAAATTTAAAAAATCAGTTGCTATTTGCTCCATCTGATGGGATGAAAATAAGACTTTTTGTCAGTGCAGTCTGCCAGTATTATATGCAAATCGAAATTTTACTAAAATTATATATATATAATGATATTTTTCTAGTGGTTAGGACGACAGTCAATTAAAACAGAATTGAGTTTCTCTGTAAACAAAGATTGTATTTTGCAATTCATACATTTACAAAAAAATAACAAATATTAAAATAACTATCAATCAAACAAATATTAAAGTAACTATACCTGTAAACAAAGAAACGACATTAAATGTTTTTAATTACAATGTCGATTCCTACACTTATATTTACAATTCAGCATTAACTATATTTTCCTAATATTTTCAACAGATATTTTTAATGTATTTTTATAAGTTGACTTTTGACATAAGTCATTATTTTATAATTCATGGTAGCTTAACCAAATAGTTTTAAATACAGTAATAACAAAAAGAGTTTTAATATAAATTGAAGAAAATTATGTACATATTTTTCTTTACATCTCCCCCCTAAGGAAGTTACAACAAGACGATTTCCTACGCATCCTCTTCATGGTTTTCTAGAGTAGGTACTGGAGTTAATTTTGAAATGTGGAAAAAGTTCGACTCTGATCTTTTATGGCCAGTGTTTATCTTGTAGATTGAATTTGAAATTTTTTCTACGATTTTGTAGGGTCCAATTTTCAATTCGTCGAGCTTTTTCCTATTCAGTTTGTTTCCATTATCCACAAAAACAGTATCACCAACTTTGAAGTCAAAGTGTCTTCGGTTTTTATCGTAAATTGTCTTGTTGTAATTATGTGACCTAATTGTATTTTCCAAAGCTTTTTCCCTGTCTGTAATCAAATCATACTCAGTCTTCTTAAGTTTTAGCTCATTTGGTAAGATCGTAACATCTGTGCCATTTAGTAGATACTTTGGAGCATATCTAGTGACAGTGTGCTCCGTTTCATTATAGTTTTTTACACAATTTTGTGCTATAGTTGTCCATGCTAATTTTGTCTTATTTTCATTTATTTTGCATCGGATTTTATTGACTATCGTTTGATTTAATCTCTCATTTAGGCCATTTGAGAAAGGCGAGTTCACTGCGGTAAAAACTATCGGGATGTTTTTTTCATCTAAATATTTTTTGAACTCTCTAGAATTGAGGCCCGGGTATTGATCTGAGAGAATCATGCCAATGTCGGCAGTTTCAGTGATGTTTTTGACTAGTTTTATGAAATCGTTTGCATTTTGGGTTCTTGATGTTAAAATATAGGCAAACCTCGTGAAATGATCAGATAGTAGGTGCAAGTATCTCTTTGTCGACCTTGAGCCCCCAAAGCCTCCAATGGTATCAATGGAGCATATTTCAAAGGGTTTTGTGGCGGGACCAAAATGTGACATTAGTCCGTATTTATTTTTTCCTCTTGATTTGTTCCTTATACATACTACACAATTTTCACATATGTTTTTAATGTTTTTCGTCATGCCTTCTGCTGTGTACAAAGAGCTGATCATTCTTTGCATTTGTTTTACTCCTATATGACTTAGGTTTTTATGTACACTTTTGATGAAATCCGTACTGAATTTTTCTGACAGAATTATTTTTTCTTTTTCCTTTACTTTCTTATAATAAACATTGTTTTTTAATATTAAATTCTCTTTTCTACTTTGTATTATTCTATTTTTTAATTGATCTTTTATAATGTCTTCTAGTTTTATTAAATTGATCACTTTTAATTATTCATCAAGATTCTCATTTGGTTCTAAGACTGGGTTTCTGCTTAGGCAATCAGCTTCAATGTTGTATTTTCCTGGAGAATATTTAATTTGGAAATCATATTGTGATAGGTAATACGTTAGATCTCCTAATTCTTCATCTGGTCTTGACTTTATGTTCATATTCTCTAAAGGCTTGTGATCTGAGAATACAGTAAATTTTCTACCTATCAACCAATGCTGCCAATACTTAACACATTCTTTGATTGCCAGACATTCCAGATATATAGCCTTCTTCCGTTTTTGAACTTCATTCAATTTTTTTGAGAAGTATGCTACTGGTTTTTCTTCATTGTTTTGTTGTGGCTGTTTTAGGATGGCACCTACTCCCAGTATACTAGCATCTGTGTATATGTGTATAGGCAAATTTTGATCAAAAATGGTCAATACTGGTTGAGAACATAATATTTGTTTCATTTCATCAAATGATTTTTGGCATTCCTTAGTCCAGTTAAAGCTTTGTCCTTTTCTCAAAAGGTTATGCAATGGATCCAATTTTATTGCTATGTTTGGTACATACTTATGATAAAAGTTTATCTTACCCAAGAATTGTCTCACATTTTTTATCGTTTTTGGAATTGGGAAGTTTCTTATTGATATCAAGTTGTCTTTCAGTGGTTTAACTGAATTATTTTGAATTATGTGACCCAGGTATTTAACCGAGTCGGATGCAAACGTGCATTTAGAAAATTTTAGTCTTAAACCTTCACTTTTAATTGCCTGAAATAGCTGTTTTAGATGTATGACATGATCTGAGAAAGATTTAGAGAATATTAAAATGTCATCGATGTAACTTACTGTGAATTCTCCAAGTTTGTGTTTCCGAATTATGTTACACATTATTCTCTGAAATATAGCTGGTGAGGTTTTTAAGCCGAATGGCAAACAAGTCCATTGGAAATGACCTTCTTGTGTGACAAATGCAGTTTTGTGTCTATCTGAAACGCGCATAGGTATTGACCAAAATGCAGAGTTCAAGTCCAATGTTGAGAAAAACCTACAATCTCTTGTTTTTACCACTAGATCTTCAATCAGTGGGAACGGCTGTGACTGAGGGACGACAATTTTATTAAGATCTCGAAAATCTATGCACAATCTAGATTTTTTATTTTCATCTCTTTTATAAGCTAATGTAACTGGCGCTGCAAATGGACTATATGACTCTTCTATTATATTTTTTTCCAACAAATTTGCAATTTGTTTTTCAATTTCTTCTTTGTCTTCCATTGTGCAACGATAAGCTCTTTTACTGCAATATTTTTCTTCTAATAGATCAATGTGTGCTTCATAATTCTTTACCGTTCCAATGTCATATTTATCCTTTGCAAATACAGACTTATTATTCAATATTAAGTCATCAATCATTGCCTGTTTTTCATAGTCTAAATGATTTATTAAAATTACGAAATTTTCTACACAGATATTTTCATTGAAGTTTATTGAATTATCAGATTTTATTTCCTTAGAAATATATGTATCTGATTTTTTTTCCTTAGAAACCATTTCACTTCTTTGTATAGGGATTTTCTGCGTAATTTCTAAGTTTTCATTTTGAATTAAATGAAACTTTTTTATGCAATCTAGACCAATTAAAAAATCGTAATCAAAGTTTTCTTTGTCTATTACAAAGACATCCATTTGTTTTTCGATATTGAAAATGGTCACATCGAGTGTTATTCTGCCACTAGCCTTTTTAACGCCATTAATTGTTTTTAAATTAGTATTGTTACAATAACTTGATTTCTTATTATTAATCTTCAATAACCTTGAATTTATCAATGACACATTAGAGCCTGAATCATAAATTCCAAAGACTTCAACATTTTTATTCAATACTAATTTTACTTTAATTAATGGCGGCACTATTAGTTTTTTTCTTCTTCATATTGTAGTTCACATTCTAATTCTGAATTATTAATGAGCTTTATTTGTTTCTTATCTTTTTCTTTTTCAATGTTATTCTTCGCCTTGAACCAGCACAAATCTTCTGAGTGATAGCGCACGCCTTTCTTTAACTTTTCACAAATGCTACATTTTTCTTTTATTAGCCTATTATCATCTTTTTTTTTTAGAAATTTCTTCTTCGAAACCAAATGTTCTAAATTGCCAAGTGCATGAAATAAGTCTTTTGTTTCTAAAACTTCCTCTTTGTTGATCCTATCCGTTATAAAATCCGGTATGCCAGCAGCAATTATATCGATTAAGGTCCCTTGATCAATTGTCTTTCTTATTTCAAGTAAAAGTTTTTCTTTTCTAACAGCATATTCTAATAACGATCCTGATTGATACTTGAAAGATAAAGCATATTTGCTAGTGTTCCAACCCTTATTTGCATATGTTTGTAAAAAGTTTGATTTCCATGTTGCCCATTCTGATTGTAAACTAAGCTTTATCATCATTGAGGAGTACCAATCAGTACATGATTTTTCTAGAAATAATCTGAAGATTTCAATTTTTTCTTCCTCTTTTTCTATATTGAACCTTGCACATTCTCTTTCAAATACTTCCATCCAGTGATGTACATTTATATTTTTTCCATCAAATTTTTCAAGTACAAACTTGTCAGCTAATTTTTTCATGCTTTGTTTTTCTCTCATTTGTTGACTTTCAACTAATTTCTCTAAAATTTTCACTACAGGATCCTCTGAATTCTTATTTTTAGTACTAGTCAATTGTTCTTGGGTAACTTCTTCTAGGAATTGGTCCTGAAAAATCATATTCTCATCCTCATCGAAGTATGTTTGTAATATTTCCTCAGTCACTTTTATCCATACACTTCTAGTTTGATGTCTTTTCTTTAATGTATTTCTCACTGTAGCATAAGTTTTAGAAGTGTAGATATATTTATGAAGTGATGCTGCTTGATATTCTTCAGGAATCAGGAAAACTTTATCATCTGGTGTGACAATTGAGGTTATGGTGATATAGTTAGACTTTCCGTCTGTTGTTTGTTTTGATTGAAAAGTAAATTTCAACTTTTCCATTTTTTTTTACAAGTAATGTCGTTTTATAATGATATTTTTCTAGTGGTTAGGACGACAGTCAATTAAAACAGAATTGAGTTTCTCTGTAAACAAAGATTGTATTTTGCAATTCATACATTTACAAAAAAATAACAAATATTAAAATAACTATCAATCAAACAAATATTAAAGTAACTATACCTGTAAACAAAGAAACGACATTAAATGTTTTTAATTACAATGTCGATTCCTACACTTATATTTACAATTCAGCATTAACTATATTTTCCTAATATTTTCAACAGATATTTTTAATGTATTTTTATAAGTTGACTTTTGACATAAGTCATTATTTTATAATTCATGGTAGCTTAACCAAATAGTTTTAAATACAGTAATAACAAAAAGAGTTTTAATATAAATTGAAGAAAATTATGTACATATTTTTCTTTACATATATATAATTTTAGCGAGATTAGTGCGTTCAAACTCTCCAGCTTTATATATGTATTAGTACGGATATTAAATGAAATGTTTAGGTAATCTGTTTTCAGGTTATTTATTATTGCTGCTCCTCAAAGATATGTCACTGGTCAAAGATTTGTATGTTTGTAATGAATAAATTCCAAAACTACTGAACCGATTTTAAAAATTCTTTCACCTATAGAAAGCTACATTATCAGCGAGTAACATAGACAAATTTTATAAAGTTACGCGGGCGAAGTCGCGTGCAATAGCTAGTATAAAATAAACACACTGTCCGCCTCTGTCTGTTCTTCCGCTTAACTTCTTCTAAACCACCCAATGGATTTTGATATGGTTTACACTAATGAAAAAGTTTGAGTAAATAATATGACTTGCAGAAAAAAAATTGCAACGCGAAGCCGGGGGCGGGTCTCTAGTAATAAATAAACGAGTTCACTTTAAATTGGTCTCGCTATAATATTTGAAAAATGCAACCACTTTCCAAGAACAGAAGGAAAATGAAACGAGTGGGTGTCCCCGGTCAGTCGACAGGCGGTCTGCCATTAACACAAAGTTACACGGCGAATTTGTTGTAATGGACCTTTTGAACAAACGCCACCGAGCAGCGAAACAAATAGAGATATAAGTCAGATACTTTGTATTTATCTATATAAATAAAATCAGAGTGTCTGTCTGTGATTTGCGAAAAACTGCCTCAAACTAAGCTTAGAGAGTCATTCGCATGCTGTTAAAACGTAAATAACTTTTTTTAGAATTGTTGTCTGTCTGTCTGTCTGTCTGTCTGTCTGTCTGTCTGTCTGTCTGTCTGTCTGTCTGTTCGGGGTAATCTCAGAAACGGCTGAAGCGATTTCGATGAAACTTTGCAGACATGAAGAGGGGGTCGTCAGGAGTAACATAGGCTACTTTTTGTTTATGTAAATTGCGGTACATACACCAAAATAATATTTTTTACAATTTTTGTCTGTCTGTCTGTTTGTTCCGGATAATCTCTGAAATAGCTGGACCGATTTTGACGGGAATTTTATTGGCAGGTAGCTGATGTAATAAGGACTAACTTAGGCTACGTTTATTTTAGAAAAAATACACCCCGGACGAAGCCGGGAGCGGGCCGCTAAATGTATTGCTAAGCGCAAAACTCGAGAACGGGTGGACCGATTTTAATTCTGTCTTCACTCATGGACAGAGGGATAATCAGGAAAGGTTTTTACGTTAAAAAAATGCACCTCGGGCGAAGCCGGGAGCGGACCGCTAGTTCTAAATAAAACCATTAATAATAATGTCATTATTATTAAGTTTAAACAACTATTAGCAAGTTCGAAGACGCACAGCGTGCTATGGAGCGGACTATACTCGAAGTTTCTTTGGTGGATAAGATCAGACATCCTGAAAGATAAATCCCTAGACGGCTATATATCTTTTGAAGATTTCCCTCCTGGTTACAAAAATCTCAAAGAATTTAGAAAATAAAAAATATGTTTATTTATACAGGCCAAAGGTTCTATATTTTTTATTATTATTTCATGTCCTCTAATTAATTAAGCGTGAAAATCGTTTTTCTTTATTGTTAACTAGTATGAGCTGGTTATCTTCAAACGCCTTAAAGCCCGGTGTACACGGGTAGAGTAAACGGTATAGTAGCACGGTAGTGTACTAATTTTCTTACTAACTATACTAATGTAAACAGTATTGGTAAAGTAGAGTATGAGTAGAGTACTAAAATATGGAAGAGTAGAATAGCTACCATCGCGGGCAAGCTACTCTACTACTTGCCTTCCCCCACCCCAGAGGGCCTAGTGCGAGTTTTACTCGATCAAACGCGACGAACAAGTAAATGTCAATTTGTATGGGAATGAAGCAGCGCCGCCTGGTGGCTCACATGTAGGTCTGCTTCATTCCCATACAAATTGACATTTACGTGTTCGTCGCGTTTGATCGAGTAAAACTCGCACTAGGCCCTCTGATTTCTTACAATTTTTCGATGAGTGTTCGTAGTGTTCGATCAGTGTGACGTACCAGTTTCTATAAAAGACTGATGATTCTCGTGTAAACAGTTACTCTACTAAAACTGGTAGAGTACTTGGAACTGGTAGAATAGTACGCTAGTTGATTCTACCGTTTACTCTACCCGTGTACACTAGGCATAACAGATCTTTATTAATTATAGCTAGTAACTATCTCAATCAAGTCAGCTTTCAAAAATATAAAACTAGATCAAAATCGGTCTACCCGTTTAAGAGCTATGATGCCACAGACAAATACACACATTTAACTTATAACACCCCTCTTTAGCGTCGGATGGATTTGAAAAAAAAAATATAACTAAAATTTAAAAACGATCATATTGATCGAAGTGTACATTATTTAAATTAAATTGAACATTTTGTTGCTCAAATTCTTAAATATTGCAACGTGATCAATTAATTGAAAACAGTGTAACGTGGATAGCGAAATTTATTACCGTGATTCTACATAACATCCGAGTCACGGCAGCCGCGAGAAGTGAAGTAGTGACATTGCAACTTATAGATATGGCTTACTACTAACACTAAACACGAATGTTCGGAATAAAAACAAAAAATATATATGAAAATATGAAAATGTAGTTTATATAGGTATATAATTACTTGATAATACAGTTTGGGGCCTGTATTTAATCATACAGTTTATTGAGTTTCACTGCCATACGTAATTAATTACAAATTCCTATACCGAAACCAGTATCATGTAAGGAAAAAAACCTATTTCTTAGTAACTAGTATCGTAAAAAGTAGATTTTTTCTTATTTCGCAACTCTGGTTTCGTACGCGGCCGAAGGGAACTGATGCATGTTGAGAGCGAATATGTGAAATCAAAAATCTATTAATTGTCAATGCAATTGTGTAAAAAACCTGTCAAAAAAGACTTGCTAAAAGATTTGATGTAATAATAATAAATCAATCAAATCAATATTATAATACCTACTTTTAACCTAATAGCAATATCAATGACTTTATGTAAAATTATTCACTTCAAATGCTTTGTAGAAAAGAAACCCTGCCGTAAAACAACGTATTTTCTAATATGTACTAAAATGTTAAAACGTTACTCTTAAAAGTAAATAATTAAAAGCAAAAGGATATAAAAAATAATCATGTAGTAAACAACACAATATAATGACCATATGATTGGGTGTTGTTTTGATGTATGCCCGAAAATACGTTTCACATATTCGAGTCAAAGTTTCTTCGTAACTCCGCTGATAATCGTTGCTTTTACCTACTAGTTCAGCCATTAATGTGCAGATAACACTTTAGACTAGCTGCTAAATAAATAAATAGGCCGCTTGTCACGACCGTTTTACCTACCACTTAACTCGATTAGATATACGGATAGATTTATTCAGAACTTATTATGAGCAGATTTCATTACACCTGTTCTATTAATGTATACACGAGTATACATACAATCACGTCAGTAATTAGTGTGCAGGTTACGCTTTAATCCACAGACATAAACTGGACAGTCCAACTGGCAGCAGTACCTAACCATAGTCTATTCTAATCAGAAAATCACAGTGAAATAACAGCACAGGCGCTTCAGTGTTTAACGTAATTTACGCCCTTATCACATTCATACTAAGGAGTCACCTCCACGAACGAGTATATTGCTAGATCGCTACGATTACAACACGCGACGAATCGCTGCGTGTCCTCAAAAACTTTTCGAAAATTCGAGAAACATGTGAAATGATATGGAAAGTGTTGTAGAAATGCCTGTACTGAACAAAGAATTATAGACAATAATTTCATTAAGGATTTAAAGACAATGACATTGCGGTGCCAGTAGGTTGCATTGCATTTCGCGTCGTGCGAGTAGTACGATACCCATGTACATGTCTTGCGGAAGGAGTGCGAAAGAATCGTTGAAGTTTTGCTAGTTAGTCTAATTTTTTATTAGCTTAAGAAACAAGCTGTGTTCATTTCGAGTAAAGGATACATTTGTGTGTCGGTGTTCTACAATTACAATTAATTTTAATACTATAATTAAGTAATTTGTCTAAAAACCAGTTCAGTGAACATAATAAGAAGAGATATTGAATCTAGAAAATTATCGCTCACTTTTATACTTAATATTACCGCAAAACAGCGGAACTCCAACTGTCTGCCTTTAATAAGATAAACGCATCATAACCCGAAACGATCCAACAACATCTTAAAAAACTCGTTTCTTGCAGATAATTCGCTATTTAATCAAAGCAATTTTCCACCGCGTCCGCGCTTGGAAGTTCGGTCGCCTTACATCTCATTCCATTGTTTTCTATCGCACACGTCATCGGTGCCCACCTGTCAATGTCATCGCAATGATATTCGATGACATATGTCAATCTACTCTAATGAGATCTTGAACTCAGTTGTAAGATTTTTTTAATTAAGTACCTTTACCATACCTACATTTAACAGGAACATACATTACTGGACCTATACATACATTACTAGAAAGATGTAAAGATTTATGTAAATAAAACATTTTAATGGTACACTATTAGAACAACTAAACGGGTTGATATTAGATAAATTGTAATTAGATCACGCGTCTACATAGCTGTAGAGTGATCTAACCACACACCGATATATTCGATTTGCATAACTTTGTAAGCCATGAACATTCGGATTCAAATATAAATTCCAAGTTACTTAAGAACGTCGATCGATGTGCAAAAAAAATTTTTTTTTAGTTAGTCAGAAAAAAGCGAAGGAATTTCTTGATGGTAGGTGGCAACCATCCTCATTAAATGATGTAGGTAATTATTTAGAATATTGTTTTAAGAAAAACGATATTAACTTTTTTTATTAAACTTAAAGGAAACGAAATACCCTTGAAGAAAATAACGGGAATACGTAATTATTACCAATAAGTATGTCGTTGGAACTGTACATTATAAAATATTATTATTTAGCGTGATGCTTCAAGTTCCATAATGTGTGACCATATTCAGACTCGGTAACTATTTTTTAATAAAAATCAAGTGGGAACGTCAGTTTATCTGCATAAAAACACTGCAGAGCATACAGACAGAGACACTTTCATGAGACAATAATAACAAGCCACACAGATTTCCGAGGCAACGGCGCGCGAGTCGTGTCGCCAGACACCGCGTCGCGTGCGCTCGCGCAGGTGGGCGTGGCTAACAATCCATCACCCTCCGCCGCCTGCCCCCTTCCTCGCTCACTGATTACGATATGTGGCTCTTATAAACGTTTATTGGACCACTTGTCCGCTGCACTATTAACTTCCTAGAAAGTGGCGATTATTAAAATTATCTTTACAGACTTGTAGCGATAATTTTTATTAGGCTATTTAACACCTCGATTATTTCATGCAATCGTCGAGTGATACAATGTCAACGTAACACCAAGTTAAAGCCCAAATCTCATGTCATACAAAAAGAAATATAAGCTACTCGTGAAAATAATAGCTTTCCTTAGGTATTTCTTTTGTATTTAAAATAGTGTTGCCCAAAAGTCTTGCAAGTCTTGCAGTCTTGGTCTTGTTCTTGCATTTTTGCAAGACCAAGACCAAGACCAAGACTGCCTAATTGTAGCAAGACCAAGACCAAGACTGACCCTGCAAGACTTAAGCAAGAACAAGACTAAGCCTGCAAGACTCTTGCGTCTTGCAATTTAAATCAAACCACTGAGTCCACGAGAGCGGAACCGCGGACTCAGCTAGTTCATTATACATCATAGGTATTGTATTACTATATTTACATCCTGTAAATTACTACGTAAATTATAATAGTATAATTTACGTAAATTTCTAATAGAATTTTGCTCCGCCCCTTTATTTTTTATTAAACATTTTTTCAATGAATTTATAAACTGAACTGTTATTGGTAACGAATTGTATTATTTGATAATTGAAAAGATAAAATATAACTACTGTGTACCTACTGGAGACAAAATAAATAAAAGGAAGTCATAATCTGGCGACGATACGATAATTGATTTATTTGCTGACAGATCTACCAATTTTTTTTTAGTACGGAGCTATTATTTAAGGGACAAATCTATTATTTTCACAACAAAGTTTTATTCATAAAACAAAAAACTACGATTTTTTTGATAAAACATTTATTATTTTAGATACATATTGACATTAATTTGTTAATTCATACCTGGCGACACATTTATTTAATTGACAATGAAAATATTTCGTGCCGACAGATCTATTAATTAGATGATAGGTACAA
Source organism: Synanthedon andrenaeformis (assembly GCA_936446665.2). Taxonomy (NCBI): domain Eukaryota; kingdom Metazoa; phylum Arthropoda; class Insecta; order Lepidoptera; family Sesiidae; genus Synanthedon; species Synanthedon andrenaeformis. The sequence continues at coordinate 10,708,464 of OW387787.2, read as the reverse complement.
GTTTATAACAAAATATAAATTTTGATGACGGAAAATATAGTTCAAAAAAAATTTAGGTGCTGTCGATGAAGGAAATAATCTAGGGCCATTGAGAAGCGATTCCAAATGTAAACAGTTACCGCAAGGTCATTTTTTTATGCAGGGCTTTAGCGCGGCGATGTCCGGGTTGTCCTTGAATATTATTCTATCTTGTGTCAAATAGATACAACATAGAAAGAGATAATAGATTGTCAGTTCAAGTAAGGTGAATAAACTTTTGTATCTCAACAATTTGGCTCTACTTTAAATATTAAAATATTTATCCATAAATTATAAAGCCATATATCTGACATTATAATCTAACCAAAAGAATAGACTAATGCATTTGAAACAAAAAGTAAATAGTAAATACATAAGTAATATTTCATGTACATATAGATGATTTCATTACATTTAAAAATTTAATATTAAGAAGACATCAAATCAAGAATAGGTAGTAAAAACAACTTTTGACTATTTGATTTTCGCCGCAATTGCGTAATTGTATTGATATGTGTAAGCAAATTCAGTTCTTAAAAGTATAAGCACTTAAGTTAAATTTCAACAAAAATACGCACGGTGAAAATTCCAGTTCAAAGTTATTTTTTACATGCTTGCCTCACAGCTTCTTTGTGTAGCTAATGACGCCCTAAATATCTACGGTTTAAAGTGTAAATTCGTTTGCACTGTCATAAAGCGGCAACTTTTGTCGGTTCTCTTTCTAGATTCTACACAAAATTGGTTCAACTCTTAACATGTTTATGAATTTATTTAAAAAGAATTTAGCGAGTTATAATCAGTTTTAACATGGTTTTAACCAAATACTATATAAGTAATATTGGTAGTAGGTTTTAACCAAATCAATTGCATACTTGATTGTGTTGTGTTATTTATATAGTTTATGTAGTGCCCGGGACTTTGTCCGCGTAGAAAAATAAAAAGGTTTTTATTAGAAGACCCCTTCGGAACAGTACTTATTCTGGGTGAAAAGCACCTATCCTATGTCTTTTCTTGTATCCCTGACAACGTGTGTGCGAAATTTCATGATAATCGGTTGAGTAGTTAGGGCGTGAAAAGGTAACAGACAGACAGAGTTACTTTCACATTTATGATATTAAAGTATGGATTACGTTTTGCCCGCGTCTTTGTTTACGTAAAGTACGATTGGTATAGGTAATAATTAGATAGGCATAATTGTTACTTAATGAAAATTTATCTTAATTCAAGTAAACGAACAGCCACCTTCGTGATCATGACGCTCATGTTGTGGACGTGTCCGGTCCGCGTAGATACTGGATAGGTAGGTACTTACCTACCTACTTACATAGGTATCTGATTAAATTATAGACTAGCTTTTGAACGCAACTTCGTCCGCGTCTGCCGTCTGGATGAAGATAAAAATGTATCTTTTCTGTACCTATCTCTTTAAAACAATTATACCTATTTCAATTTTATTTTCATACCTACGAAGTTCATACCTACGCTCTTGTTCATGCTCTTGTTTAATTAACTTTAACTTATATAACATTGGTAGGTACTTACCTAATTAATTAATGAATTTTAATGCATTTGAAAGAAATCGAAAGAAATCTTGTAGGTAGGATAGTAGGTACAGTGGGGTGTGGGGTACGAAAACCTTCGTAATTTTTCAAATTCATTCCTTTATCAAGTCGTTGACTCTTAATACCTTTTGAAACTAAAGCACTAAGACAGCTTACAGACGTTTGAAATGAAATTTTGGCATGACTGATAATTGCCCTTGTGCATCATGTTTAGTATGTTAGTGATAAAAATTGTACCTAACCAATAAAATTATACAAACATTGTGTATGTTGGTACTTATCAAGTTTATATTACTCCCGATATAGGTATGTATTTATATAGTCTTCTTAGGTTTATATTCTATTCAGCAAAATTTAAAACTCATCGAGTCGAGTATATCTAGCAACAGTTTTTGCGCCAGTTAATATGATGGCTAAGCTCTTTTACTTTACGCGATATAAACCATTGGTCGGTCGGCGGTGTTTATAATTACATGTTTCATAATCATTGATGTTTATGGGTGGGCCTTTTCCATAGAAAATAACACTGGTAAAACAATCCGCAAAATTACGCGTGTACTTGGTTTCATTTTAAAAAAAGTTTGTAACCGCAGTATTGCAATATAATATATTCCGCAGTGGTGTCCGCTTACACGAAGCTAGAACAGAACAAGGGATCCGTGGAGTGGATGCAGATATTTATAACTGTGTCTGTATAATAGTAATGTATGTGCCGGTGTTACTTATAAAAATTAATAAAAGTGGATTATACCAAATATAATATATAAAAATAAATAAATAATTAAAATGAAATACTTACTAAAATTACATCTTCGTTAAATTAACAAGTCAAAGTCAAGTTAAAATAATTTGTTCATTTGAAACATTTATATGTACTTAATTACTCATTAACGTCAAAACAATATAAAATTAAGCTTTTGATAGTTATGAAGGTTTTTATTTTATTTATTAAAATATAATATTTATATGTAACATTTTTATAATATTGTTATAAAAATATTATATATAAATATTATTTTTATCAAATTTAATAAGTAGCAAACTAAAACATTAAATTACTATAGTTAGCAACCGACTCTACTAATTTCGTTAATCACTACTTACGTACCTACAAAAAATTTATTAAAAGACTGTGCGACACAGCATTTGACAATGTTTGATCGCCGCCGCTCTCACATCAAAGGTTGCCGATGTTCCAAAGAATAAAATAAATTTACAGGTGCTCAGAACGAATACGAATACAGATTTTGTTAAAATAGGTACATATTAGACAATTTATTGTAGTGATATTATTGTAGTAATATTGTGTTATATTAGACTGTAGGTGAAAATGAAAAAAATAAAAAATGTTTATTAACAGTTTGAAAAATAATTTTTACAATAACAATGATTGAAGACTCCTTTTAAGCGGAAGCCTGTGCCAGGAGCCTTCGCTCTTCCATAAAAGCTAGTACTAACAATATAAATAATATTTAAATAGATGTGTGTGCGTGTGTGTGTGAGTGTGTGTGTGTGCGTGTGCTTGTGCGGTGCGTGTGTGTTTTTATTGTATTAGTATTAACAGGTCTTCTACTTCGTCGTACTTTTTAGTTTTAAGCCAATCCGTGATAAGTTTTTTACATTTGGAGTATAGTTTGTCATATATATATATATATATATTTCTTTATTAACTTTGTTATACAAAAATGATGACCTAATATAGTATTGCATTTGGGCAAATTTAGTTTTTACTTTGACCATTTTAACTACTTTATCTCTTCTTCTTCGTGAAACTATGTTAGGGTCAAATATGTTTTATGTTTTTTCAGTATACAGTTTAGGATGTATAATTTTTTTAGTATGTATATATACAGTTTATATATACAGTTTTTTTAGTATGTATATAATTTTTTTAGTAGTAGGATGTATATATACAGTGTAGGTATATCAAATTCTATCGTACTCTAGTAGCTAGTAAGTACATAAATACAGCAGACAACATACCTAGGCAAGTTTGATTTAATTAACGTTAATTCCATCGAAAGAAGAACATAATAGACAATATTATTTATTTACACAGCTATTTTATTGTTAAGTAGGCATACAATAACTGGTGACACTTCTGTATTTTTTAATCTTCCAAAGAATCATTATTTTTATCAAAGAATGCCGACTTTCCTTTATCGGTGTTTTGGCGTGTGCTTATAAATAGGAGTTATTGTTTCAATTTCATTTATTCCCAATTGAGCTTCCCTTCGAGTATAGCGCATTAATTGTTTCTTCCCCATAAACCTGCTCTAATCTATGTTGACATGAGTGACAGTGACGAAGATTCAAATAGTTATAGTTCTAGTCAGAGTAGTGAGAGTTGGAGAATTAGATCTAAAAAACCTAAAAGCAAATTCGATGAGTTTTTCGAAATAATTCATGCGTCTCAAATTGCAACGTGTAAATTGTGCCAACATAAAAAAGTTGAGATAAAAATGAAAAATAGAAACACTTCAGGCTTAAGGAAGCATCTACTATCTTTTCACAAGAAGGAATCGCAAATATTTCTTCCTTTAAAAAAACCCACATTAAGTGGAGATATATCAAGATTTTTAATAACCGCCGGAAAAAGTAGACAGGTAAGAAAAAATATACTATATAAATACCTACTTAATTAATTACAGTAATTTACCTAAATAAAGTCGCTGTTGTTCGCCGAACAGTTTTTTTTTTTTACTTCTACCATTTACTTTTTTTACTTTTTTTTACTTTTGTTTAAATTTCTATGTATCGTATATACCTATATTTTTTATGTCAAGGTCGGCAGACAGGCTGACGGTCCATTTGATGGTAGGTGACTACCGTCGCCTATAACACCAGCAACGCTACAGGTGCTGCAAGTACGCAGCCGACCACAGTAGGATTAAGGATAACGGATTGGAAAGGGGAATGGAATAGGGAAATGGGATATGTAATTTAATAATATTATTAAGTTATATGTTTTATTTTATTATTTTATTTCAGTCAGTATCTGAAAACCGCAGCGGCAACTTTATGACAGCTACTGTTGATTGGATTGTAAAAAAATATCTTCCCTTCTCATTTTTCGATGACGAAGATACACAAGAATATTTTCGATTGATTTGCCCGAATACAGTATTTCCTAAAAGGTCGACACTTAGAAGGATGGTCAAAGAGCGATTTGAAGAACTACAATCACATGTTAAAAATCGACTACAACAATACTCATGTAAAATGTCATTTACCATTGATGGATGGACGTCCATTGCTGGTAGGAGTTACTACGGGGTCACTATTCATTTTATAGACAACGAATGGAAGTATCGATCTTTAGTCCTTGATTTTATACCATCGCGCGGTCGACATACTGGGGTAGATATTGCAACGATTTTCCAGAAATGTTTATCGGAATATGACATTATTAATAAAATACAGGGTATCACAGTCGACAACGCAACTGCAAATACAAAATTTATTTATGAACTTGGCAAACTGCTACATTTTGATTCAGACAATCAACATTTCCGGTGCTTTGCTCACATTTTAAACCTTGGTGTGCAAGATTTATTAAAGACCTTAGCATTAGACAGTGAAACTGACAATGAAGAACAGGAACAGTATGAAGACTACCAAGACAAAACTGAGGAAGATGAAGAATATGCGCCAAATATTGCAGACTCACGTACAGCTATTACAAAATTACGCAGTATTTCCAGTAAAATAAAAAGAAGTGAGATACTGAAGAGGAAGTTCCAGTCTGCTTGTGAAGCAGCTGGCGTGCCAACAAATCTGAATCCCATACTCGACTGTCCAACGAGATGGAATTCCACACATGATATGATTGGATTTGGTTTAAAAGTTAGAACTGGCATTAACATGTTGTGCACTTCTGTCGTCGAATTGAATGTTTTTCAAATCACAGAAATTGAATGGCAAATACTCGAAAAAATATATAAGTTTCTAATAAATTTTAAACTTTTATCAACGAAACTTGGTGGAGAAAAATATGTTACATTACCACTTGTCATTGTATCATTCAATCTCTTGCTCGACAAAATTGAATCCATGGTTAAACAATTAGATGAGAAACCTAATCGAACCGAAGTGGATGAAAGGCTGGTTCTAGGTTTCCAAGCAGCCCGAGATAAAATGCTAAAGCATTATAAAAAGAGCAACTGGATTTACTGTACCACTTTAATTTTAGACCCAAGGCACAAAGCTCAGACCTTTGATATGACATTATGGGGGAAGCAAATTAAAACAGAAAGCCTGCTCAAATTTAATGAACTTTATAAAGAGTATAAAAATCTACACTCGGCGGTGTATAAATCTCCACCAAGAAATAAAGTATGTGAATATAGTGAAGATGAAGATGTAATAGACTTTGAAAAACTGTATGCACGTCCCTCTACGTCATCTCGATCTGGATCTGGTCTTCAAGGCTTAGTTATTGACGAGTTGGAGGAGTACTTAAGTAAACCAAGAGCCGCCAGCTCGGAAGACATTTTAGAGTGGTGGAGGACGCATGAGACGGAATATCCGATTTTATCTAAGATGGCTCGTGATTTTCTTTCTATACCTGCAACTTCAGTACCTGCTGGGAGATTATTTTCTGAAGCATCGTTAGTAATCAGAAAACATAGAAATAGGTTAAGTGATGAGTCAGCCAGATGGTTACTTTGTATTAATTCTTGGTCAAAAGAATTAATATAAAGTAAACCGTAGCTTTGCATCATGTCAAAGCTATTGCTAATTTGTGTTTTGTTTTTTATTTAAATAAATTGTAAATTGCATAAATTATTTTTATTCTACAACTCTTCTATTCCATATAAGGTGAGGGCCTATCACTTCACAAAGTCTTTAAAATACTTATTGTCTAGTTAATTTTATTAATTTGGTTGACCTTTATTTAAGCTCAAAATGTACCTATTGTTACCTTGTCTAAGATGTAAACTAACGTGTTTAATAATGGCAATAGGCTAATAGTCCAATCAAGGCTTTAAATCGAAATTTGAGGTAAGTACAGGAATTTGTGATATGTTCTTCTTTGCAGTATTTAAAAACTTTTTTCAAAAAAAATATTTCTAAACCCCCGAGCAAGGGTTTCAAGATTACTCAAAAATGGTAAGTGCTAGAACAAAAAGTTATTAAGAAAAATTGTAAAGCAGGAAATTTTATATAAAAAAGATTTATAGACTTTTTTCTATTATTAAAAATAACAGAGTTAGGGCGGTTTGAAGTTAAGGGTTGAAATATGGAACTAAAAATCATAGCGAGCTGAAATATTAATTAATTTTCAATATATATTTTTTCTTTTACTTAGAAAAATATAAATTTGTTTTTTTTTTTCAATTGTTAATAAAAAATGACAACAATTTTAATTTTAGTCCAAGAAAATGGTCCTCTAAAACCGAATTTTGAGATAAATACCGGATTTTTTTATGTATGTATTTCTTTGAAAAATCTAAAAACGACTAGTAAGAGTTTTTTTGTAAACAACCCTCAAGAAGGGGTGAAAAAATTCCTATACTTACCACAAATTTCGATTTAAAGCCTTATTTGATTGGACTATAATAGGTGATTGCAAGACTTGCGAGACTCTTGCTGCAAGAACAAGACCAAGACCAAGACTGTGAGCGCAATACCAAGACCAAGACCAAGACCAGGTATATTGACGCAAGAACAAGACCAAGACTGGCTAAGTCTCGTCTTGGTCTTGCATTTGGGCAACACTAATTTAAAATGTGTATGTGTTCGCGGATATAAGTGAGCTGCCGACATTGGTCACTGCCATCAAGTGGATATTTATAAAGATTTCTTATATAACTTTATTTGTGAAGTAGAAAAAATTGTAGTTTTTCATTGAGATTCTATTTGAAGATAAGTAGCCACCATCTCCTACACGAATTTCTAACATAGGTATAGGGAACCAGGAGAGGATAGGAGAATCAGCTCTGGCGTCACTTTCACAGCGAAATAGGCTGGTGGTCTCCTGCTAGGGTGCCTTCTGTGAACAAACAAACACACAATTAAATCCGAAATGCACAAGACAATTATGCATGGAATCGTGTCGGACGGTTAATTGAGGCAGGCGGTTAATTAGAGACGTGTCGCGTGGGCCCCAAGCGGACGCCCCCGCGACTACCATTGTCTAACTGATTGTACTGTCCACACAAACATACCTTACAGATTCATTAACGAAATTAGATCCTTTTCTTTCTAACACTGACATCTTTTTTTATGAACATTAACCACAATAGTCTACTTTCTGAAGCATATATGTGATAAGCAACAATTACACGTTGTTAAATTTACGAGTTCTTTCAATAAATACATTTATTTTTATTTATTTTATTTAAATACACCAATGATATCTAGATAAATATATGTTTGTTTTGTGAAAACCACATAATGGGCAGGTACATTTTCATGCTCGACTTGTCATCAACAGATTCATAGACAGTCATAGACAGATTGGGCACTTGAAAATAAAGAGAACATAAAGAACAACAATGAAAAAATATTAAAATTATTTTATTATTATTACTACTTGCGACCTGCTCCCGGTTTCGCACGGATACAATTGTTTTATTTATTTATTTATTTATTTTATTACATACACAAACCTTACTTGTTTATCGCTCATTTCATTAGTGAAAATTGTTTTAACATTCGGTACATATTTAACAATTTATAAGCAGGTATAACAATCGCAATTTTGCTAACAGTACATTAGACTCGTAGGAAATTAAGGTAAATTTCAGTGCTATGTCGGCGCGTGGTCCGCTTACGTTTATGAAATACTCTCCTCGAGTGCACAATGTACGGACAGAGTTCTATTGCGTTAAGGACGTGTCCACAATGTCCATTTCACTATTTACTATTGTTATAACGGTACTTACTGCTAAAACATCAAACTAATTGCGATCTAACTCAGATACTACGAAAAATCTCTTTAAAATATAAGCCTCTGATTCGAAGCAATCTCTGGAATTCCTTGAAAGTATCTGAAGACGCTAAATAATATCTGTGTCTGTGTTTCCTCAAAACTACAACCTCGGGGTCTACAAAACTACAACCTCGGGGTTAGCGTGGTCCACCTTCGGCCTCATCTGCATCTCACATCAGGTGATATTGTGGTCAAGTGCTGCCTTGATTTAATAAAAAAAAGACCCCATGACGATTAGATTGCTAGTAATCTGACTGGTAAAAAATATAGAGAGTGGTTTCAATTTCGCATTGTATGGAATTGAACGCATTATGCATTGGCCCTTAGGGAACAATGCACAGTAGAAATGTAACTAATTCAATAGTTCGGTATTCTGCGGACGTCGAGTGCAGGATTTATTGGTTCGCTCCAATACGCGGCTTTTGTTTAACGAATTAAAATATTGACGACAGTCACGACCCGAATAGCCAGCCGCCACAAATGTTATATTGCAAAAATAAAATAATTTATCATATTAAACACGCATTTGTGAGACAACTATTGCGAGCAGTGCTTGCAGCCCTCTTATTGGGTAATTAATAAGAGAGGTTTTGATTCATGTCTTATTTTATTTGTACTAATATAAAAAAGCTGAAGTGATTGTTAGTTGCCCTCACGCCTTTACTAGTCAACCAATCATCATTAAATTTTGCGTACACGCTGTCAGCAGTACAGAATAGGACATAGAATCTCTTTCATGCAGGTAGTAGTAAAATAAAAATAATAAATTCATCACCTTTGAAAATAAATAAATTAGCAAGAGGTAAAGATTCAACTCCTTAGAAAAAAATAACGCGCGAGGAAATCGCGGGGAAAAGCTAGTGTATTATAAAGTACTATAGGTAATTCTTTTCTGTTTATACCTAATAATCTAAATTATAGTGTCCGCTTGTGTCTGTTTCTTCGCTAACTTCTTCTAAACAATACAACGAATTTTGCGCGTATCCGGGGTGAATCCGGGGCGAATCCGGGGTGGATCGCTAGTAATATTTGATATAATGATTAATAACTTACTATTTTTCCCTTTGATATTTCTTGTTACCACATTAATCTATGTAGATAATTGGTGCATATGGATATTGAGATAGGATAGATAGGTTGTACCGTTAAAGGATCAGAACCAGCTGTAAGTAAAACCAGAAATTTCTCCGGAAAATTTAGTAATGCAAATGCAGTTGAATAGCTCAAAGCGATTATCATTATTGTCGGGCGTTTCGCATCTCCAGCCCGCGGCCAACAGGTGTACAACAAGTTGCATATGCCTCTTACAATGATATACGAACGAAGCACACTGATTCACAAACTTATACTGATGTGTAAACATGTGATTACACTTATTAAACTCAATACGTGTGTCGATGGACGTTTTTAGTTACCTTACATATTATAAAACAGTGTCCTTCGAGCGTCTGTGTGTTTGTATGTTCGCTATAAACTACTGAACATATTTTCATGCGGTTTTCACTCACTAATAGAAAGAATGTTAAACGAGGAAGGTCAATTCAGCTCAATTCAGCAAAAGCTTGATCTGCTGTTTTTTATGACAACAGTCCATAAACAAAAACCTTACATGCCTTATTGTATTTACATTATAATAAAAATACGCTTCTGATAGGGTGATATAAAAAAATTGTCAGGGATACTGACATAGGGTACGTGTCATCTAAAAAAAATTACTGCTCCCGACCAATAAAGACACATTTTTAACACATATCATCGAAATAATATATCTTTGACAGTAAAAGGGGCACGGACGAAGTAACGAGCAAAAACTAGTAAAGAATACCAAAGACCTAAAGTCGACCGTGAGCCTGTCTATCGACCGGAACATAAAAAATAAAATAAAAAAAGACATAGGGGAATAAATAGGCCCTGGTATTTATTACTCACTTACCGAAACACAACAGCACACTTGGTGTTTTACGTTGGTCTTCTGTAAGATGTAACATGAAAAATTGACGTTATGTATGAGGGACAGGCAAACAATCTTTTAGATGAAATCTCATGTTGTTAACTGACGAGACCTTCAATTAACAACATGACTGAAGAAATGGTCACTGTCGCGAGACTGGCTACCAAGGCACTGGGTGCGGAGGATAATTCAATTAATTTAAAAAAAAAAACTTCGCTGACAAAAAGCAAAGTTTGTGTAAGAATTTTAGAGATTTAAAATCTTTTACCGTTCGTATGGAAGGCATAAATAATGCATCAGATGTGTTCAGAGGTGCCATATTATAGTGTTGTTACAGTAGTTTAACTTCTATGCTATTATTTTCTTTTAGAATATCGTTACATCTCAATTTCATGTATGACCGTCTTGGCCTTGGTCTTCGCTTCAAATTATAACACAAGCCTTCATCGTTTATCCCTCTTTCCATTAGTGAAATTCGGTTGGTGGTTTAGAAGAATTTAGCGGAGAAAAAGACAGAGGCGGATAAAGTTTTAATTTTATAATATGTATAGAATTATAGATATGTATAGAGTATAAGGATTATTATACATAAACGCATTAAGCTGACCCTCCAAACTGACTTACTACTTAGTTATAATTAAGTTATTTATTGTACCTTAGTGATCATAACTAACTAATGACTCGATGAGTGATTTACTACGTTTTATTAATTACAATTTACAATTTTCGGGTCATATTCATAGTAAATTTTACTTTTATTTAGTTTTAGTAAAAATTGTTATTCCTTTGAGAGAAATTTAGTTTTCATTCCAACAACAAAGTTCGAGGAAGTTCCAGAAACAAATTTCCAGGAAGTGTCTTCTACACATAAAAGTGTTTGCACATTTTTAATCACGATTTAAGCTAAATAGAAGATTTGCTACTGTATTTCATTATACTGTGACCGATATAATGATAACAAGCCACCGGCATCGAACCGCTTTTGTTGTGCGATATTTAAAATATATGCTTAACTATTGTTTAACTAACTAATGGTGTACTCTTTGAAATTTATAATGATACAGATTTTATCGGTCTCTCCTCCCGTTTATGGTATTTTTGTACATAACTCTAACGGAATTTATCTTTCTTTACAGTGACCATTTACTGTATATCTAGATGTCTGTTTTATTTAGCCATTTCCTTATCTCTTATTGAATCGTAATCATTAAATTATATCTTATCCTATCCTATCGTTATCCAATATATTATCCTAATCTTTTAAAAATATCCTTAATCGTACTACAGACGACACTTGCTTGAATAACACCTTCAATAACGAATTCATTAACGAATTTTGAAGGAATAAATCTTCTGTTATTAGATAATATCTGAATTCATCTTCACCTAGAAGTTGATTTAAATGTTATTTTATTTTATTTTTAAGTATAGGATTAAGTTGCAATTCCATCTATTCGACCATTATGTTTCCTCTTAAGTTATTCGTTGCCATCAAAACCTTTTTCGTCGGTCATCAGTTCATTCTCTCGACCTGAAGGTAGTCATTTCCTTTAGTGCTCACACAGCACTATCTGGTTTTGATACACGCAATGTTTCCAGTATACAAGTCATACTAAACAAGGTTAAATTTAAATTACATATTAGATTATATAAAATTCTTTTTATATATGTAATTTACGCTTCCTCTCTCCTAGTCCCTTAAGTTGCATGCCCATAACATAACATTTATATATTTTATAACATTTTTATACATTATGGTTTCGCAATAAATGAATTGAACTGAATAGATTAACTTTAGGTTGTTGCGCATTAGTAAAATGTTTAATAATAAAAATAAAGATGCGTTGAGGAATTCTCTAGGCCATAACAGAGTCCGATATATTATAGATCAATGTGATTTATCCCAATGTCCACACCCACGGCTGTGTGTAGGAAGCAGCCACAGAGCAATCAAGCGCAACACAGACTTCAGCACAACCGACAGCCTGTCACAAACCGCAACTAAGTTAATCGAAGGATAAATATGGGGGAATTATGTAAAACGAACATATAGGCACCCACGGATTTTCTAATAGAATAGAGATAAGTACTGTTGCTATGGCCAATAAGTACCATCTAAAGTTCCTAACAATTTAGCGACTACTTCTTGCGTTGCTTATTTTCCGAAATTTTATTTTTAATAATAGACATTTGTGATTTTTCAGAATCTTTCACCCTAGAACTATTTAACGATAAATTAATAATTAATCTAACGTTTAGTAGCACTCTTTAGAAAGCAATGTGTTATAAATTTTAAAATAAAAAACAGTAATCCTTGTCTGTTCAATTATCAGGCTGTTCTATATTTGCTATGATTCGGATTAACATTTTTTGAAGGGTGAATAAAGAGGCTCCATATGTACTGTTACCCCACAGAATAAAAACATAATTTATCCAGGCGTAATATGCGTATGCGCGCACGCATAATATGTTGTTATTGCTGTTTCCATGTTCGTAGTCTTTTTAATTTCGCGTAATGCATATGAGAAGCTCGATAGTTTAGACTTGGATGTGCGCTTTCCAATTCAAAACAACCGAATTTTTCACTTATGGAAAGCGCTATGGGTCACTAGTAAGTTATGTTTGAAAATCGGATCTTGTCAAGCTTTTAACCTCCAAAATGAGTTTTTACACTCCTACTTTTAAAAATAGGTTTGATTATACACCATTAAACCCTTCAGACAAAAGATTTGCCAACACGTCTGCGATCCGCAAATAACACTGATACCTCGCTGTAATTTACGGTACAGATATTCTATTAAACAATCAGAATCATAAAATATTACAATATTCCCACTTATCACCACCAACTTCTATTTACGTTCGCCCCAAGCATTACATTACGAGCGAATAATCGATTCAACACTCAATACACCGTCAGCACTATGTATAACACCATGAATCATGTTTCCATACCTTACATCCATCTACAGGTTGTGTGTTTACGACTTGATCTCGTACATATAATTATAAATAAATAAAATAAAAATAGCCTTCATTCACTGACATTACATACAGACACTTTTTACATTAATTTTAAACACTGACATCGGCAATCTGTAAGTCAGGCTGTCCCTCGTCATAGGCTTTACATATAATTACTTGGCTTTAATTAGCGTTTTTTCGGCTGGCAGGTTGACATTTAACTTAGAACCCAATATAGATATGATCTGTTATTTGTAAATATTTTTAAAGTGAAACAAACTTCTTTGCGCGCGATGAGAGTAAAATTTCAGGGTCGAATTTTGTGTGATGCTTAAATATGCCTAAACTATCACATGACGCTTCTAGCGCTTTAGCGAAGTTTTACTTCTGACACACGCAACTGTACACGCGCATGTTTATTTTAATATTTAATAAATTAATAATTATCAAAATTCAGGCTAGTGTGTCAATAATACAATATGAAATATTTTGCAGTAGATAGTAGGCGAATGAGCGTGGTCATATGAATTTTAAGAAATACGCATAATAAACAATTCCTGGTGCAACTTTGTTGATGGCTGGTCCGTCTCATCAAACAGACCATCAATCTACCTGCCGTTCTATATCCTATCTCATAAATTTTAAACAGCCTGTATATGCAACTGAATCACAAGAGACGTCCGGCGATTTCTATTATTCGAAAGCATCGCCGGCGGCGCTGAGATGCGACAATCTCGGAACCTATGCTGCTCTGGCAAGGATCGGACGCTGACAAATCTATGCGCGTCACCGCATTTATTTGTTGCGTTTAACATGTCGCCACAGATTACTATTGGAGGTTTGGTGCGTAATGTGAAGTAACAATTGAAGGGGAAACATAATACTTTAGAGTTTAGAGGATTAAAATAAATAATTTGATTCTACGATTTTACGGAAAACTAGTATTGGTGATTAAATTACATAATTTTGTTACTATTATTACCTAACACTATAAATTCAGAGAGAGATAGAGACACTCGTAACTGTGAGAGAATAAAGGGTGTGAATCTGGTTTTCACATTAGTCATTTGTCTCTGGTCTGGAACTGGCAAGATGGCAAGAAGTCATTTGAACAGTCCGCCTGGCGGCAGTAACCAGTCCCTCATAGAATTACAGTATAACAGCATGTATACTGTTCTGTTTCGGTGAGTGAGTTCCCTATCTCTTCCGGGTGCACAAATTCATAAAATCTCAATCAATAAAAATTAATCACAAAATGTGTTTTTATAAGCGCAAAACATTATAATAAAATTGCTGTCATTGCCATCGCGGCCCCACCGTACCACCACACCAGCTAAGAATATTTCGATGCAAAATATAGCTACAGATCCGGGAAATTGGGAGTTTTTTATCGGGAATTTCCCCCTCTTTAAGAATCTTTTTCCGATTTTCGTTATCGCTTATACTTTTTGGGTTATTAGCGATGTCTTTTTTTCTCATCTTAAATTGTTTATAACTTATGCAATTTTGCAAGCAATGCAAGCGCTGGTAAAACATTTAAATACATTTTTCTAGACATAATTCAGAATCCAGTGATTTTTGCACATATTTAATATAGTTGCAGAGTCTTACCAGTTGATAAGTGGAAATGAAGTCAGATCGTCGCACATGAATTTTATATTCACAATAAATATTGTCTATTAAACACAACACTCCTAGGACACTTATAGTTTACTTTATGTACACTTTTAGAATAGTTTTACGAGGTATTTTATATTATTATATTTAGTTATAATTTCACTGACAGTCTTATTGAAGTAATAATCACGACAACCAGTACATAGCAACTGACATAGACACTTCTTTTTTTTGTCTAGTGCTATACAACCTTAACACTTTCCCTGCACTAACACGAAAAATCTTGTAGTCCCAATCCCACTCTTATCTTTGCGAGCGTGGTTCTCGGAGCTGCCTTTGTCATTATGCTTTGTCCTCCCTCTCAACTGCTTCCTTGTAGGTTTCAGGGAATCTTTCTGTATCAGCGAAACAACGTAGTCATCAAACTTCTTGGGACGTGCAATGGATAATCTGTCTCTTAGATAGTAGCGAGGCTCTTGAGGTTCTTCTACCTCAACCTGCCCTTCTTCTGCATCGACAAATTCTTCATTTCCATTATATTCGGAACTTTCCCTTATTTGATACTCGATTTGATCTTGGTCTTGTCTGACATTACTAGTTTTATCTCCCCCTAGAACATGATCAAGATTCTCATCATTTTCAGGCTCTTGCTCAAGAACACGTTCGCTATGCCTGTTATCTGGTGCTCCTTCTACAGCAATAGGAACATTGATTATAGTTTTGAATTCTACATCAGATTCAAACGTTATGTCTCGTGACCTTATCGTTTTGATCCCATCCCAGATACGATAGCCGTCGTTGTTCTCGTAGCCTATTAAAATGCCTTTAATCGCTTTCTTGCTCATCTTTTTGCGATTCTGTTTTGGAACATGGGCGTAACAAGTACTTCCAATCACTTTAAGATGTGATATCTTTGGTTTCTCCCCATGCCACAGCTCATATGGTACTTTATCATCAACTCTTGTCGGACCTGTCCTATTAAGTACATAAGCTGCTGTGTTTATTAATTCGGCCCATAATATTTGTGGCATCGATCCTCTCGCATACATCATCGACCTTGCAGCTTCAACCAACGTTCGGTTCTCACGTTCACTACAGCCGTTTTGCTCAGGCGTGTAAGGCATCGTTAACCGGTGTTGTATGCCCTGACTTTGCAATATCTTACGGACTGCCTCATTTTTGAATTCACCGCCATTGTCACTCAATAGAGTTTTAATAGTATGCCCAGCATTTGTTGCTTCTTGGATCATTTGCAGAAGTTTGTCTTTGACCTCTGATTTTTCTCTCATGAAGTAGACCATGCGATAATTCGAATAATCGTCCTTAAATAGTACATAGTATTGGTATTTCGACATGCTTTTAGCAAAAGGACAACAAACATCTGCGTGTATTAGCTCTCCAATAGCTTTTGCTCTATCTCTCGTCCCAAAAGGCTTTCGATGAGACTTTCCATAGATACAGCCTTCACACTTCACATTATCTGGACTTAGCTGTATGCCCAACTCGCGTTTTACCACCCGAATGACATGTCTTTTGTCCTGATGTGCTAGCCGTTCGTGATATAATTGTAACAGGTTTGAGCCTGTTATCGCATTTACCGCGATAGGCAGTTGCGTTGTTGGAATAACCATCCTCATATCCAACTTGTAGAGTCCACCATATGGAACCCTCTTTCCAACAACTCTTGTAGTGCCTTCTATATCTAATTTGCACTCTGTAGTCGTTGAAATAAAGATGCTGTTCTGCATTCTGTCTTGAGCTGCTAGTGTTGAAAACAAATTTTTGGTTAAAGATGGTACTAGCCACACTTCATTAAGAGTTATTTTCTCCTTGTGCCCATTGACATTTGATTCCACCTCTATAGAACCCATTCCAATAGCAGGTATTGTGGTTCCATCTGCTGTTGTAACAGTATGATCTGAATCAAATTCATGAAATTCAGTGAAAAAATTCCTCTTTACTGCAATATGTGTCGTTGCTCCATTATCAACATACCAGTTGTCACGATCCTGTATTTGATTCTTTGAGCATGCATTAACCATTAACGAAATTTGTTGCACTTGCTTAGACTTTGAGGTTGAGGCTGATGTGCTTGGAATTGGTTTAGGAGGCCTCCCGTCCTTGATCCACTTCTTACACTTGCGAACTCTGTATCCTTTTCCAGAACAGTAGTTGCAGATCAGCTGCTCATCCTTGTTTTTCTTAGTAGTTCGTTCAGCAGGTGTAGTCACTAGTATCTCTTGTTGTGAGCTCTCTTGACTAACCAATTCTCTTCCGAACGTACACAGGTGACTCGTTAAACTGTCAATAGTTCTTTCAGACTGTTTGAGCATTAGCCAACTTGACTTGAAGTTGAAGAACCTATCGTCAAGTGTATCTAAGACCTTACAAATCAGGAACATTTCTGGAAGTTTAGCGGTGGCGTCTATTTTTGAAATCTCCACTTTTAATTCAGTCCATAGATTTTTGAGCTTTGAAATATGGGTAGGAATGTCGTCCTCCTTTCTCTGCTGAAGCTCGAAAAACTCTAGGCATAAATTATACGCTCTATCATCCGTTTGCCCGTCAAATAGTCTATGAAGCTCTTGCCAAACCTCATGTGCTGTCCTATACCTCATAACTTTCTTTAAGGTATCCTCTGTCATGTTTGTCGTAAGCATCAGTAGAGCACCGCTTTCAGTCCGCCTATACTTTGCTAAAGCAATATTATAGGTGCTTATTTCGGTATCACCTGCTCCATCAGCAAGGACTGGTTTATTAAGCTTACCCTCTACTGCTTCTATAGCACCTTCCGTGCCTTCTAGCATTATGGAAATTTTGTATTTCCAGGTAGCCCAATTTTCCTTTCCTGCTAACTTGCCTATTTCAATTTTTGTTGAAAAATCCATGACGAACGTCTTTTACTTCCGGCAGGGCACAGAACCTAATATAGTTGCAGAGTCTTACCAGTTGATAAGTGGAAATGAAGTCAGATCGTCGCACATGAATTTTATATTCACAATAAATATTGTCTATTAAACACAACACTCCTAGGACACTTATAGTTTACTTTATGTACACTTTTAGAATAGTTTTACGAGGTATTTTATATTATTATATTTAGTTATAATTTCACTGACAGTCTTATTGAAGTAATAATCACGACAACCAATACATAGCAACTGACATATACACTTCTTTTTTTTGTCTAGTGCTATACAACCTTAACAATATTTTTACGAGCTTTTTAAAAATTTAACACTAATTTGAACTTGTGAATTGCTACAGTAAAGATTGAAAAAACATCTGTTGTCTTTCCTGGTTAAATTGTGTGTTAAAAAGAGTGCAAAAAGTTCACCAATTATATATTTGAGATTTTTTATACAACTTATCTTAAACTGGTGAAAGGGGGCGCCACATCAAGTTTCTGCCCCGGTTCGAAAAATTCGTAGAGGCTGCGATCTTAGCACAATTTTTTTTTTTAATAATAATTGGATACTTAAAACAAAAAGTCACCATAAATACTCTTAAAAAACAATCATTAATTTTCTATTAGTAGTTGAGGTGGGTAAGTTCAAAGCTAAGTTGGCTTTTTATCTTCGTTAAGTGACTGAATTTTCTTACGAGACAAGACCGCATATATATTATGTCGGACACTTGTCCGCCGTCCATCTGGACGCTGCACGGTGCACATGTGTAGTCGTGTGTACCTATTTATTTTGTAAATACGTAACAATAAAGCTGACAATCGCCTCGCTCGTCGTAAATCGGATCCGGTGAAGATCGATTTTATTACCGACAGTGTTAGGTTACATTTTACATTACCACGGTACCTCGAAACACTTACTTTAATATGTTCAAAGGACAATGAGAGAAAAATACTGTGTAATGTATCTCATGTTTGTTAGCACTCTTTACTTAGGGTACTTTAATTAAACCATTTTATGTTTAGTTCCAATACTTTCATCGTCCAACCGATATAGAAGAACTACAATTCCAACTAAAGATGTGCGGACACAGGATAACGACCTCGCGGATGCGCTCGTTCAACTATCAGATACTTTTTAAATATCATGTCACCGAATGAATCTGAATGAATGAGCACCTCTTTTTGCAACGTCTCAGAGCGCTTTTTACTATACTATCTGTCTTAATCAATCAACTTCAGTCTACATAATTAGCAGACGCTAACATGTCATTTTAATTAAAAGGAACTAAAATTGTCAGTTCTGATCTGGACGGACGTCAAAACGGCAATCGAATCTACGTATTACAATGGTTAATTATAACCTAAACATTAAAACAAGTGTATTTTCAGACTTTTCCATAAGTGTCCGAGTCTGGACCTAGATTTCAAGCGATTTTCGAACAAATCGGACTATGGCATCCCTTAATAAGTGACCAAGGGATGCCAGAGCCGATTTCTATCCCTTCCTAATCTCTTAACCTTTATTTTACAAATGTCGGTAGCACATATGGCGTTGCTTGCGTTAATAGGTAGCGGTAGCAACCTACCACCAAGTGGACCTTTAGATAAAAAAAAAAGAATATTAAGAAATATTTTATACTGTATATTAACTTAGACTTCTTATTAGATTGAGTATAGATTTATGAAATACATATTTCGAGAACAATTAGTAGTGGTACATCGTGTCTCACGTATCGATTCGTTTTAATAGTTGCCCTCCTTGTTTATTGTGCCGATGCGCGAACGCAGGGAACGTCCGTAGTGATATACAGGGTGTCTCAAAAGTAGTGAATCAAACGGCTCACCGAGATAGAGTAGGTCAAGACCTATCGAAATAAACCAACTTTAGTTCCGCGAAAATGTATAATTTTTGAGATATTTGAAAATGAGTAAAAATTCCAAAAATACCGATTTTTAAGTTTTTTTTTTTCAATAATTTGATCAATTTATGTTTTGGATCACCTATTACAATTTTTATTGTTACTAGATTATGGTTCTGATGACCACATATGGAAAACCAAAAATAAAAACAAAAAGAAATACAAAAAGTCAGGGTTCAAACTTTTAATTTTATTTCGACTTTTTCGTTAGTGATTATAAAACACCCCATATTTTTAGAAAAAAACCCTTCCATTAACTGGCAAAGTCTTTCAAAAACTTCCCTGTTTCATGCGGATTCCGAATTGGTAAGTAACATTAATAACACCCCTAAAACTAAATTATTATCGATGGGTCAAATGCGTCAGGTAGTAACAATAAGTGAAATCAATAGAAAACCTGTTTTTGTGTCGGCCGGAATCAAAGTAATTTCTATGGAATTGTTCGGGTCTATTGTTTAAACAATAGACTCATAGCTCAGTTATCTTGCTCTTACGCATGGAGTTAGAGTGGGATGGATAATTTCGTAACCTAACCTTTATTATGCGTTTGAAAAATAATTATACCCAATTTCCAAACTAAATTAAAATATCTTCCTAATAGATAATCAAATAAAACGAACCATGTTGTAGTGAGTATTTTTTTATTATAACAATTACAAAAGATGCTCAAATTGGCGGCCATTTTGTCTAATACATAAGCGACAACGTTTTAAAAAAGAGCGTTTTAGGCGCCTTAAACTATTTACATTTATTTCGTTGGCTGCTATTGTAAGTCTTCTACGCAATTCTTCCTGGTTTCTAATTGGTTTTTCATAAATTTTATCCTTTAAACATCCCCAGTAAAAAAAATCTAACGGATTTAAATCTGGTGACCGTGGTGGCCACAAAATTGGGCCCAGCCGACCAATCCATCGGTTCGGGAATCTTTCATTTAAATATTGCCGTACGGGCACGGCATAATGGGCTGGGCATCCATCATTTTGAAGCCACATTGTATTTTGTAACTCTTCAGGAGTTCCTTCGAGCAGGTCAACCAAATCATTGCGTAGAAAATGTAAATAGTTCTCCCCATTTAAGATAGGAGGCAGTTCTACCGGTCCCAAAATTTTACCATTAAAAATTCCAGCCCATAAATTAATTTTAAATTGATATTGGGACCGTTCTTCGCGCATTTCATGCGGATTCTCGATACTCCAGCTATGCACATTGTGTAAGTTTAGGTAGCCATCCTTGCGACAGGACGATTCGTCGCTCCATAAAACTATCAAAAAAATCGGGATCTTCATTGATTTTTTCTATCATTATGCGACAAAATCTCACACGAGCCGCGTAGTCCCTTTGTTGCAGTTTTTGTACTCTCTGCACATGGTAAGGGTGATACCCGTATTTTTTTAAAATTCTATGATTTGTTGCTCTCGGAATGCGGGTTCTACTCTCGATTTTTCTTGTTGATATGCCAGGTTCTTCATTCACCAATTCTAGCACTGTGTCCTCGTCAGTTGTTTGAGGTCGTCCTTCTCTAGAACGGCGTGCACCAGGCATCTCCCCAGCCCTATAAGCATTGTGGACTCTTAAAAATACTCCATAATCTGGATGTCGGCGATCTGGAAAGCGTTCGGCGTAGATCCTCGCCGCTTCTCTTCCGTTGTACGCTACTCCTCCTCTACGCGGCTCGTAGCGAGTTTCGCCGTAAATAAGATGCATGTCTGCATACTCTTGAGAAGTGTAAGTAGGATGTTCCATGTCAAACACAAAACACACAGTAAATCAGAGTCCAAAGTAAAGCCAAGTCAGTATTAAAAGTGGAGAAAACACAATACAGAAACAGAGCGCGCGTGTGTAGCAATAGCAAGTACGAAAAGTAAACTAACTGAAAGAAAAGTCTGACAACTGACAAATAAAAATAAGGGAGCAGTGCGTTCGCGCCTTGTACTCCACCGCCCGCATACTTCCCTTTCGCCGCCCACTTCTACAAAATCATCCATCCCACTCTAACTCAATGCGTAAGAGCAAGATAACTGAGCTATGAGTCTATTGTTTAAACAATAGACCCGAACAATTCCATAGAAATTACTTTGATTCCAGCCGACACAAAAACAGGTTTTCTATTGATTTCACTTATTGTTACTACCTGACGCATTTGACCCATCGATAATAATTTAGTTTTAGAGGTGTTATTAATGTTACTTACCAATTTGGAATCCGCATGAAACAGGGAAGTTTTTGAAAGACTTTGCCAGTTAATGGAAGGGTTTTTTCTAAAAATATGGGGTGTTTTATAATCACTAACGAAAAAGTCGAAATAAAATTAAAAGTTTGAACCCTGACTTTTTGTATTTCTTTTTGTTTTTATTTTTGGTTTTCCATATGTGATCATCAGAACCATAATCTAGTAACAATAAAAATTGTAATAGGTGATCCAAAACATAAATTGATCAAATTATTGAAAAAAAAAACTTAAAAATCGGTATTTTTGGAATTTTCACTCATTTTCAAATATCTCAAAAATTATACATTTTCGCGGAACTAAAGTTGGTTTATTTCGATAGGTCTTGACCTACTCTATCTCGGTGAGCCGTTTGATTCACTACTTTTGAGACACCCTGTATACAGCCACATGTTACAATAAATAAGTTTAATGATAAAACTAATTTATTAAATGGCAACCCCGGAGATCGCCGGCGCTCGATTAATGTTGCCGTACTAATGTTGAACTTTGCTATCTCTGTCACGTTCAGAACTAAATGTAAGTTGTGTTTCAGAAGAGATTCGCAGCGGTCTTTTAAAGTTGTGGCGGATTGAGCTTTTGAAGAGCTCTGTCTAAATCGCCATCGTATTTATTCAAATATTTTTAATCAAATATGCAAGTTATATCATGATTTGAACTTCATCAACTTTTTAATTATCTACCCAATTTTTTATTGGTTCACTTAGATTGTGTGGTTTTAGAACGACTAGTTATGTCCTGCGGTTTCAATTGCAGTTTAATTTGAATTTCCGCTGCACATTTCAACTCTTCTGAGACACATAGAAAGACAGTTAAATATTGTAAAGAAAAATATATACGAAAAAATATCGTATTTTTTTTTCAGTGTTACGTAGATTTTTTGGAATCTCTATATCTTTTGGAAACTGTGTCATTTATGTTATTATTATTTTTTGGAAATATAACAGGATATTTTCTTAAAAATACACACATCAGATTTTAGCACCAATTTGAGAAAATTGAGGCAGGTGATAATTCTAATTTTAAAAAGAACTATGTACACTATAGCGGCTGGGCCGCTGAAAAAAGATTACCTAATTTTGACTTGATATGTGAAAATAATACTTAATGGAGAGAGGCTAGTCTTAAGTGAAAATAAAATAAAATTAGTTAAAGTTAAGTTAAGTTTATGTTGTGTATAAATGTGTGTGTACTAACTATAGATTTTGTAAGATGTATACTAACACTTTGGGTCCAAGTAACCCGAATAAAGAACTTTATTATTATTATTATTTACATATTTATTTTCATCTCTTAATTCTAAATTTTTTACAATATAAATATTAAAAAACAATAAATATCGTAAAAAACCTAAAACTAGAACTCCGCAGGTAGCGGGGCAAGGCCCAAGCTACCGGTGGTTAGGGCTGCAGAGTGAGGAACCTCCTGACAATTCGTGCCGTGTCAAGAAGTACCGCCTTCTGTATCTGTCCCTTGACCCAGCCATCTAGTGAGAGCCTCTTAAGGTATTGGTCGAGGCTCTTCGCTATAAGACCGTTCGCCGACACGACTATCGGGACGATGATGGTCGAATCAACATCCCACATGGCGGTCACCTCGTGAGCCAAGTCTAAATATTTACTTAGCTTATCTTTTTCGGCTTTCACGAGGTTTTCGTCATGTGGGACAGTGATGTCAACAAGCATCGTCTGGCGCTGAGATCGATCGATAACCACGATGTCAGGCTTATTGGCAACAATAGTCCTGTCCGTGATTATAGAGCGGTCCCAGTAGAGCGTGGCACGACTATTTTCGAGAACGGGCGTAGGCACGTACTTGTAGTACGGCATCTCAGATTCAATAAGACCGTATCGAAGGGCAAGTTGTTGATGTATGATCCTGGCTACTTGGTTATGTCTGTGCAAATACTCGCCGTTAGAAAGATGAGCACAACCGGAAATAATATGCCTGAGTGTCTCTCCAGGACGGTGGCATGCCCGACAGACGTCGACCGTACCGTCCTTCAGGATATATTTCCGGTAATTGTTCGTCTTAATAACTTCGTCCGCAATTGCACAGACAAAGCCTTCGGTTTCCCCAAAGAGGTCACCGAAACGTAGCCAGTTCACTGACATGAGCGAGTCTACATCAGGACCCGTCAGGGCCTTGTAGAACCGCCCGTGCAGCTCCTTGCCCTTCCATACGTTCCTTCGGTCTTCGGTGCTTAACACTACAGGCTTACGCCAATTCTCGTTAGCCAGAGATAGAGGAGTGAAGTTTTTGTCGATTGCTACAACGTCTCGATGTACACCACTCTCATTATGCAGGAAATATTCCCTAAGACTGTACACCTCACGGTTATGGAGGTTCTTGGCACTTAAAAAACCGCGACCCCCCAATTTCCGTGGTATGTACAGTCTCATTACCGATGAGCGTGGGTGTAGCATGCGATGCGCCGTGAGCAATCGACGAACCTTCCTATCTAAACCATCGAGCTCAGTTTGAGTCCACCTTAGTATGCCAAAGGAGTATGTGAGTAAAGGTATAACCCAGCCATTGAAAGCGCGCACCTTGTTACCTCCTGATAAAAGACTCTTAAGAACTTTTATCAGGCGTCCAAAGAAACGCGTTCTCACTGTCTGTTTTATATCCTTATCACTAATACCCAACGACTGTGACATACCAAGGTATTTGTATGTCTCAACTTCGGAGAGGGATCTAAAAGTCATTTCATTTGAAAGTTGTAAATTTGGAGAATTTATAACTTTTCCCTTCTTTACATGCATGACCGCACACTTATCGACACCAAAATCCATCCTTATTGCGTTACTGAAACATTGAGTTATTTTCAGTAACTCTAACAGGTCTTTGGGTTTCGGTGCAAATAGTTTAAGGTCGTCCATGTAAAGTAGGTGTGAAATGACTTCATCCCCCCCCCTCCGCAGTCGATAGCCCAGCTTTAAATTTCTCAGCAGAGTGCTGAGAGGATTTAAAGCCAGGCTAAACCATAACGGACTCAAACTGTCGCCCTGGAAGATCCCGCGTTCTATCTTTACCATGTCCCGCGGATCAGCGGCGCCTCCACGATTCCCTGGTTGACTCAGGACTGTGGTCCATTGCCCCATACACATAGCTAAGAAGGATCTCAGAGTTGTATCTATTTTATATAACTCTAATATCCTTCTCAGCCAAGAATGGGGCACTGAATCATAGGCCTTCTGGTAATCAATCCAAGCTACCGAGAGGGCGCCACTGTTGCGCCGGACACGCTGGCAAATAGTCATGTCTATGAGGAGGAGCTCCTTTGTACCACGGGACCCAATCTTACATCCATTCTGAGCAGTGTCCAAAATATTGTTTTCAAAAATATGTGTATTAATTTTTGCTCTCAGAATAGATGTAAGTAACTTGTAGATGGTGGGTAAGCAAGTAATTGGTCTGTAGTTTTTAGCCTCCGTGGTACTACCTGATTTATGGAGCAGAAAGGTGATACCGGTTGTCATAAAGGTTGGGAGAGTACCTAATTCTAGGGCTTTTTGGAATTGCATTGCCAAGCACCCGTGCGAACATGTAAACATTTTAAGCCAGAAGTTGTGCAATCCGTCCAGTCCAGGACTTTTCCAGTTCTGGGTAGAACGGACTGCACAACCTACATCTGAAGGACTGATGATGATTGCCTTCATTGCTGTTATTGGTTCGCACGCCTGCTCAACAATGGATATCCAGTCACCCTCAGTATGCTCGTCGGACACCGACCAGATATTACGCCAAAAGTTCAACATAACTTCTGGGTCAGGCGGATGTCCGACGTTCACACTTAGGTCGGTCTTCTCCCAATCTCTATATACCTTTCTTTGGTCACTTTGGAAGAGACGATTCTGTCGGTATCTATGCACCCGTTCTTTATATCGTCTCACACGGTTTGCCAACGCATAAACTTTTTGTTTAAAATAGTCAATGCGTTCCGTTGCCGAAGCCAAGTAGTCTTTTGATTTAATATTTGTATCTACAAAGGCTTGGGCAACGAAACGCATGACTCGGGGTCTATGATTTCCCTTACTGAATGAAATTAGTTTAGCTATGAGAGTCCTAAACTTACTGATACGTCGCTCGATTCGCACTTGCCATGTAGGGACATCCTCAGCGTCACGCGTTGTCCTGTCATTGTTTAAAAATCTAACACGTGCAACGCGGCACGCCGTGATGGCCCCACAGTATAGAATCGAGTGAGTATCAGTTA
This sequence comes from Synanthedon andrenaeformis, assembly GCA_936446665.2. Taxonomy (NCBI): domain Eukaryota; kingdom Metazoa; phylum Arthropoda; class Insecta; order Lepidoptera; family Sesiidae; genus Synanthedon; species Synanthedon andrenaeformis. Next base: position 10,682,142 of record OW387787.2, on the reverse strand, counting down.
AGTCTCTGCTGGCCTTTATGTAAGGGGTCAGCAGAGTGTTTAGGGCTCCCATCAATGCAATATTTTGTTTATGCATTGGCAAACGCGGTAAACGTGGCCTGTCGTCAGGCTTGACGCGATACCTCACAATCGTCTCCTCCAAAGTGCTCCTCAATTGCTCTTTCATTTCGGTACTCACATTCGTGCTCGCACAATCTGTTTCCGGTTCAACAGGATCGGTTAGTTGCTCTTCCAATATTGAGATACCAGTTGATACTGGTATCGGCAGGGCAGCGGGTAGATCCTGTACCGGAATATAGGTTGTGCGAGCAGGCAGTGAGTCCGAACGTAGCCGATCAAGTGTAGACTGATCCAACAGTTGGCATCGTTGGATAGCCCGCACCTGATCCGACAATCGTTGAGCGGTGACGGTGACGGCTGGTTCAAGGGCCTGAAACAGAGAGAGCATCCTAACGCGGTACGCCGTCAGGCTAGTTCCACCTTCTGTGGCTCCGTAATAGGCCCGCATGCAGTTCTCATTCATTGCTTGAGTCCATCGCATGCGGCGCACTACACCACCGGTAGCGAGGGCCGGGCGCGAGGCTGATTGCTTCGCAGGCCCCAAGCGTGCCGGCAGTGGGGGTCGTCCTCGTCGCGCAGGTCTTCTTGGCGGCGAAGGCGGCGTCGACCCGTCATCGTTGCTCGACGTGCTCTTATCGTCGGCGGTTAAAAATTCCTCCGCCGAGGAGCACGGAGTCGACGAGACGGGTAGTGGTGTTGGTCGTGCGCTTCGTTTCGCAGTTCTCGGTCGTAGAATCATGGTTATTCATCACATTTTCATCACATCGCTATTTCTTGTTTATATGTTTGATGTTTGACAGATCTGTCATTTTGTACATTTTAAAAATCTTGTTTAATATTTCCAAAAATAATTATTAAATCTGCATTCTTGTTTATGTAAATTGTATTTTCTGTTCAAAATTATTGAAGATGTATAAAAGGAAGGAGAAAACACACAAATAACTATTAAAATAAAATGAAAAAATTTAAACCATAAAAATACGTGTGTCAAGTGTCACTGCCATTATTAATATTATTATTATACACATTTATTCATTTATTTTTCTTAATTCTAGGTTTTTTACAATATATATATAAAAACAATAAATATTATAAAAAACTTAAAACTAGGTAGCCGCTGGTAGCGGGGCAAGGCCCAAGCTACCGGTGGTTAGGGCTGCAGACTGAGGAACCTCCTGACAATACGTGCCGTGTCAAGGAGTACCGCCTTCTGAATTTGTCCCTTGATCCAGCCATCTAGCGAGAGCCTCTTGAGGTGTTGGTCGAGGCTCTTCGCAATAAGACCGTTCGCCGAAACGACTATCGGTACGATGATTGTCGAATCGACATCCCACATGGCGGTCACATTATTATTATTATTATTATTATTAAGTATAAATTTCCAAATATCATCCTAAAATGGACTTTAGTGCATTGTATTAGTAATGGGAGTGGTACGAGATCAGCCAATCAGAGCATCAGTGTCAACTTACGCCCACATGGATGTGTTCAAAGTTATGTTTGCCCACCTAACCATTTCCCTAAGAGGAGTTATTTCGCTCGCAGCTCGTATATACGTCTACTTATGTTGATCAACCTCTTCACACGTCGATCCGGCTGTATCTAAGTGACGGTTGAAAGTTATCTAATATACGACGTGACTACTAGTTTTTATGACTTCTAAGAATACTTCGCTTATTAGCACAATTAAACTGTGAAAACAATTTCTTTCGGAAATTTTTCTTACTATAATATCTTTGTGTGCGTATTTAGAAAATAACATTCTACTGCTGGACATAAACCTATCATTTTTTATTATTTATTTCCATACTCCTATAAAACTTAACTAATATTTTATATGCATTTTTACAACAACTTATCTAGCTGTATTAATGTGTCATAGGTAGTAAGTAATTAATATAGAATTTTTTACTACAAATTGCATTGTAAGGCTTTTAAGGGTTAGCAGGCAAGCTGACTATCCACTTGATGGTAGGTGGTTAAGATTGCCTTTTAAACTTCACATAAAAAATTTAGATTTCCTTAGACATGACAGATGTCTGCTTCAGTTAATCATGATGGGTAAGGTGGAAGGGAAAAGACGCGCTGGCGAAGAAGAAAGTCGTGATTATAAAACAACCGGAAGTGAACTGGAATTGCCTATGTCGAGCAACTGTTCTAGTTGCCTCTTAGTAGAGACGCGGTTCAAGACGTTGACGACTCCCTCCTGAAGGTTGGCCGTCAACTTCATGAACCGTCAATTTCTTGAACAAGAGATCAAGAGGAATTTAGATCAAAATTGCTTTGTTTTGAATTACACCGGTACGAAGTAGGGGTGGCTCGCTAGTATAATAATAAAGCAGGATAAACTATAAATAAATTTAATTGTATTGACTGCAGGTACACTGCGTCGCCTTAGGACGAGCGGGCACGTGCGGTTGACAAACGGTGCAACTGTAAACGCGCTGCGGGCGCTATTCTATCCGACAATGGCGTTATTCCAATTGTACAACGCAACGCATAAATCTCTAAATTCTATTAAAGCGACACTTCGATAATTGGGAAAGTAAGTAAATGTGGGCTAGTGCTTTGATATGGGCTAGTAACAGTTCTCAAAAACAAATAATTGATAGACGGTACAAACGACTATCTTCTCTCATATTCATTCCCCCTAACCTCCCATTCACTCTACTTCGTCAGTCCGGCGCGAGCTACGGTCAAGATAGAACAATGTTTCACCATAGTTAGAATATTTTGTAAGGTTCCTAAAAGTACATTATTTTATTGATGAAAATTATAGCTAGACACTGTAATTATATGTTTCATTTGTAGATTATATAATGAAATGCCAATGCCAGCCATGTTTTATTATTAAAGTTTTTGATAACGAATTATTGCGTAGGTACATCTTGCACTCACTTTTTTTAAAAACTCTCCTTTTGTTCAGAAGCCCTGAAAATACCTATGTCCAACGATGAATTGGAGGGGCACACGTAACTGCATTCTGCAGTCATATCATAAACTTAGCAGCCCAGACTGGAAACAATAACCACCTCCTTACAACAGAAAACTTGAATTAAACATTGAATTAAACAGTTTCTTAATTCTTGAAAATTCAATAAAGACATATTGTTTAGATATACTCGTATCCATTATCAGTTATAAAAGTTTATTAATAAATAAATTAATTAATTAAAGTGATCTTCTTTAAGGGTTCGGTCCCCAGTTACCACACTACAGGAATTCATGTTCAGTTTACGAATGCGAAGTGCAGTGCGCCCCTCCACTACTAAAACCTTTATGGAAGTCATAAGGCACAAGTAGCCTTAAATAACATAAACATTTGTAATGTTTACTAATGAGTATAAATGCAATGCCATGCTTGTTATTTGTGCCACAGTAAAAATATGCTACCTAACCTAATTGGAACGAGCTACCTATGTTCTGTAGTTGAGGTGGGTAGATTGGGAGGTTAATATGAGTGTTGTACAATAAAACAGGGCCCGAGGAGAGCACGCGGTCCATTCCTCACTCGCCGACGATTGGTGTTGATTAATCATTCAGCCTCCGGCGCTAGAACCTCGGACGCGATTCGATTTACACCGGAACTCTTGTACGCGGAGATAGCGCGGATTAAATAATACACATAACCTCTCGGCTTTCCCGTTATTTACGGTCTATTTATAAAACTACCAGCAAAACTTTTTGAAAATTCCTAGCGTTTTAAAATTTCTAACGTTATGATTTCAAAATTGGGTGCTGAAGTGATCGAAATGTGATTTTTTTTAATGCATCGGCAGGCAGGATGAAGGTCCTCTTGAAGCAACGCCACAGGTTTCCCAAGTGAGCTGCTGACCTTAGTAAGATACATCTGGTATCCCTTACTTAGGTACTTCTCGAAACTTTTTGGCAAGTGGCAAGGTGGCAAGTGGGCAAGTGGCAAGAGGCAAGTGGCCAGACAAACTGCCCAATTTATGGCTACGAAATACTGTGTGCCCTGCGCAGTCACAATTAATCCTAATAATATTATACTTGCGAAATTTTGGATATTTGGATGTTTGCTACTCAATAACGCAAAAAGACAACGGATTTAGATGAAATTTAGCACCTAGTTCATTAACGGGATTAACAAATAGGATATCTACTTTTTATCGTGGAAATATGTTAAGTTCCTGCGGGATTTCTAAAAAATCAACTACAGTGCTTCAGTCGCAGGCACAGCTAGTAATTTATAAATGGGAAAGTGGGAATGGGGGAGTATAATGAACAAGTTTGAACTTAATCATGCAAAAACGGCTGATCTGATTTGGATAAAAATTGACAAAGATACCTATAGTTTATTACATGGATTAATACGTAGGATTATTTTATTTTGGAAAAATTTCCTAACATTCTAAAAAAAACAACTATAGCGCGTACAGGGTCGCGAGCACAACTAGTGTATATAAGAATCTTTGTGCTGCTAAGATCTCCAATTTAAGCGTCAGTATGATCGGGAAGAAATATTTACTTTAATATTTTCCACTGATAAATTTAATATTTTGTCATCTCATTTGTTCCAGATCTCCGTTCGATGGGATTAATGAAGACCGGAGGCCAAACAAGAACAAACTTGATCGCGCTTGGCTGAGACTAATGAATCCTACTTGAGAACAAAATTGCAGAAAGTTTGTGCACTATAATTATAGCTGTTAATATTATCTTATACCTAGAAATTGTTTAACCAATTTCCAATTAATGAAGAAGTTGACATTACAATTATTATTAAGTACCACGAATTAAAGTAACCGGTAGCAATAGAAGTGAAAACAGGAGAATGAGAGATAGATAACTACCAAAGTGCTCTGATGTACATCATAGAAGAATAATTACTTAAATAAGTTAGCAAATATGCTGATAAAATATTAATTTCATAACTATGCACGTATTTCTCATTTCAGTGGGTTGTGGGTTTGGTGATATATATTTCCTGTAGCCACGGCCAGGGTCTTGGCGGTCTGGTTGGGTTACCATTCCCTACTGGCCTGCTAAGTCCCAAGCCGTGGTGGGAACATGCAACGAGGGAGACAAAGAATCTGAAGATTGTCTGAAAATTTCATCAAAATCGGTTCAGCGGTTTTGGAGTCCATAGGGACATACATACATACATTGAGGGAACATACAAACACACATTGCCTTTTATATATATGAAGAAAGATATATAGATTAGTATTCTGTAAAGTGCTGACCCGTACATTCGACGCCAAACCTATGTTGTGGGCTACATTCAAAAATTTAAATCAATAAAAATGTCGTGGCTAGTAAGAAAGTTCAACATCGCTCAACAAACATATGGAGAGAGCTATGGTTGGGTTATTCTGCGACATCGAATCAGAAATGAGGGGATCCGTAAACAAACGAAAGTCACCGAGATAACAGCAAATTAGTAATTTAAGTGGCAATGGCCAGGACACTAGTCTCGAATGGAGACCACGTACCACGTCCACTCACAGACAGACTGACGTTTTAATAAAGGTCGGTAGATCGAAGCTGCTTCTGACCGGTCCTATTCAAAAAATCAAAAAAAATCAAAATATTTATTTATCAATTAGGTTTCTCAAGAAACTCTTATGATCGTCATTATAAATTTAAATTTACTAGGGACAATTGGATTGGACAATTATAGGGAAGCATATGTTCAGCAGTGGTCGTTACTTAGACTTGCAAATAAATAGTAGAGAAGTTATATAATGTAATGTATTATATAACTTCTCATGGTTGTAACCTAACGAATGGTTGTAATTTTTATTTTATTTTTTCAAGTTTTATTTGAAGCAAATAATTAGACATTATGCTTAAAAATCTTAAAATTTAATTTAAAATATTAAAAAAGCAACACAATAAACTATACAAAATAATTTTTCATATATTTTTTATTTATGGAACAGAAATTATAACTACTAGACACACTGTATAAGTGCAAATATTGGCTAAAATATCAATAGTCCTCGTTGTCTGTGTAAAAACCGTTAAAACGCGTTTAAGTCTTTTGTATGTAGGAAAAGAACCATTCATTGCCTATATATAAAATTGTTACGACCTGTCAATGTCTTGTATGTAAGAAAACATTCTAACTGAAAATAAATTGATGACAAGAATTGTTTATGAAAAGGTTAATTACCTTATTTATTACCCTGAAAGATATGTTGATGAGTATTAGACTATTGTTTTAATATAAATTATTTGCGTTAAAAAAATAATGGTAAACAAATGTGACCTTAGAATGTTTTTCGCCACTAATTGTCCCATTGAATGTCGTTGTGAGCTTTAATTAAATAGTTGTTTGCGTATTCTGTGACGCATGTCACTTTGATGTTGACAGCGACCAGGTGACATGTGCGTGCACATCGCTTCCATTGTTAAGTACTCTGCGTAATTGCACAAACAACTTTCTTTATTAAGATCTATAGTGCGGGTCGGTACTTAGTATTCATTTGCGTCGCTTATAACATAAGGGCCGGTATGACCTTACGAATTATGTATACACAGTTAATTAGCGGATCAACAGCATTATTGGTGTTCACGCACTTAGACGACTTTAATAATAAATTAAATATGACTGTAATAATAAATGATGTATCATGCTAGTACCTAATAACATCAAATAAATATAAAAAAGTAAGTGATGTACAGATAATTTTTAACAATCGATCTGTTGTTATTAATGTAAGATATCTACCATGTTGATAATATTGTTTTTAAGTATGATTACTTATTTCATTTTATACTTTATGACCCGCATATTTGGAGTAATTGTCCATGTTTAGGGAAATTCTTAGTGTCTGTCGCCGTACAGGTGGGGTTTCAAAGCGGCATGTGCCTCCATTCACGCAATGCCCTTGGAAATCCCAAACGTTGGGCGACGACTACCAACGACAGTGAATTTCAGGAGCAAATGGGACCGAAGTTGTTATCCTACACACTATGACGACTTGATTGGCTCAGCGGTAGTAGCTCTGCCTGCTGTGCCAGATGTCGCGGGTTCGATCCCCGCTCTAGACATATATTTGTGTTGTATGAATATGTATTTTTGTCTTGGCCTGGGTGTTTTATATGTACTCAATGTGTATATTTACGAATATAACGTTTATACGTAGGTTATCAGTCTTGTACTAAGCAGAGCTTGTACGTTTGGGGCTAACTGGCGCTGTGTGACATGTCTAACAAAAAAAAAGATAAAAAGTACACACACTGTACACTCTTAATTTAAGAATTTTCAATTGTTATTCTTATATCAGATACTCTATCAGATATAATGTTTGTCAAAAAGTATACGAGTACATACCTAACTATATATTGCTTTTCAATATATAGCAGAAGCAGTCTGAGAGGTAATTTTCAGACTGAGGTATTTTTCGGTCTGAGAGGTTTTCAATATACGCGGTCTCAGGGTTGAAATGTATGATGAGAAAATTGGTTATTTTAGCGGTTTTAAAACACCTACTTGATTTAGAAGAGCAATTTGCTTAATGCCTATTTATAAATGACTTAATTCTGTAAAAGGCGAATTCTTAAAAGGATTATTTTTTAAAAGGACATTCTTGAAAAATTCATTTATCAGATTTATTCCCTATTAATGATTTTCGCGAATAAGTCTATAACAAATTTTACGAATAATGGATCTAATCTAAGCCATTTTGTGAATTTTATACCTCAATTGTTGTTTTATTTCTAAACTACCCACAATACTGTTTCCCCTATGGTACATATTATTTAAGTTTATATCGATGAAGAATATTCTTCGTGAAGAAATATTTGTATGGGAGTAAAACACGAAAATAGTAATCAAAATTCATTATTAGTATCTACAACTAATTTAATTTATTCCCAACTGTCACTTTCCTTAAACGCAGACACGAATTCAGTTTTCGTACCACCGTTATCAATGTCAAACTTAATTTCTGTCTTCGCTTCACCTTCGTGCTCATTTTCCATTTGCACCCTTTTTTCATCACCAACCAATTTCCTTTTCGCTTTCAATTCCGACCGCTTCTGAGTGTCGTCTGAAAGTGATCTTTGATGTTCGAGTTTTTTCTGTGGTGGTTCGTCATCGATCTGTTTACAAATAATTTTAAATTAGTCTTAATGTAAGTCAATAACTTATTTAAGTTCACAAGAATTGGTCCTATCTGTATCTACCAATATGATAAAGAGGTAAAGATTGTATCTACTTATGTTTGTATGTAATCTTCGAAATTACTCATCCGATTTAAAAAAACATCGCCAATATTTATCACAAAATTTCAGGCTGAATATTCCACACGAGCGAAACCATGAAAACCGGTTATATAAAAGTAGATCCAACGCTTGGCAAAATTACCTATAATATCAGGATTTAAGTCGCGGGTATCGGCTAGTATTTCATAATCTAATAGCGACCCGCCCACAGGTTTGCTAATATTATTTTTTCTGCTTTTATTTTAATTATAATTAATTTAGTTTCAAAGATATTAAATTACTTTTCCGCTTTACTGATAGATAGACAGACATTGACATGAAATAGTTTAATTATTCAACAGTATTGGAATTACCTTATATTAATGATCCTTGAAATATGATGCAATCATGATAAAGGTTTTGTATTTATAATTAGGTACGTATAAAATATAATAAAACATCTGGCTTAGCCAATGTTACAAATACACTTTTAGTTATCCTTCTATAATATAATTAGCTCGTCACTCAGGCTTCACCATCAGCGAGGTCAAGACTAAAGAGTAAGAGCAAAGCATCGCCGCTGATGGTATCGTTTATGATTTAGTACACATTCGTCAGATTCTGCTTTCGTCAAATCATTTTATTTTTCCGTATAGGTCAGAATTTTAAAACTAACAACGAAACTGCACTTATGGTAATTCCACATTCGACAGATTCCACTTTCGTCAAATAACTAGTTGGGCAAACCTTTCATAATATCCAATCTCGCATTCAACAGCCTTCATGCCTCTCCTAAATCGTTTTCTTGTAAACACCTACTTGTATAATAAGTGCCTGGCTACGCATTTTACATTTTGAAAATTAAATTTATTTTTGTTTTTAATGGATGACGGTGGTATTGTCTTTGTGAAAAGCAAAAGATTTATTTAATTTAACTAGCTCGAAGTTTAAAACGGACATGTGGTCCCTTCTGTTACACTACTTGGTAGAAACTGACGAAAGTGTCATAATTGGATTTCCACATTCGTCATTCATGACCAAAGCGAACTAATTTTTTAATATGTTCAATAATTTCAATGATAATTTTAAATAATATTTTTCAACATTTATTCATTAATAATTTTAATAAATTTTTTGAGCGAAAAATTTCGATTTATGACGAAAGTGGAATCTGACGAATATGTAGTAAATCTCGTGACGGTAACCACCTGCCATCAATGAACACTTACTTGAAATGCGCCCGAAGAAGTCCTCTTTCTTTGCGTGATGGGTGGTGACGAGTCGATAGACGCTGAACGGGCCACTTTGCTTTGTGCCTGTTGCTGGGTTGCGATCGATCTGGTGAACCGATGGCGCGCGGGACTCCCTGTTCAAATACACATAATGCTTAATACTAGCTTGTGCCTGTGACTTCGTCCGAATGAGTCAGTTAAAAAGAAGGCCAAGTCCTTCCCCAGGTTAACACAATTAAGTTTTTTTCCTATTCCATGGGTAAAAGATTAGAATGAGGATTTTCTCAGGTCAAAGGTCTCTGAAGTCGTCAGACAAGCTGACGGTGCACTTAGTAGGTTCACCTGCCATTAGAAATTTTTATCTTTTTTCTATATAATACATTAAAGAAATATTACCTTGGCCGAATCTCGAAATTAACGAGGACCTGCGAACAAAAAAAGAATTTATATTAAACAGTGGAGACAATGGACAGTTGGAGCATGTTATTTGCCATTTGCGGATCAATTATTTATCCGTTAAAATAATGGAGAAAACGTGTGTTTAAAAACTAGTCTCAATATTTCTCTAGGCAGGATAGTGACAAGACAACACGCAGGTGAATTCTATCAGTTTTATTGTATTTATTCGCTGTTTTATCTTTAAAATACTCAATGAATTTTTAAATAATTGTATGTTTTCTAAATAAAAACTTAAACTTTTTATGTCAGAGGAAAACAGGCTGGCGGTTCACTATTTTGTAGGTTACCGTCGCGCCCCTTATCCAACCAAGTGGGATGGATGCAATTGATCAGGGTAAATTAAATAGGGCAGGGACAGAGTAGGCTTTGGCATCCCTTACTCACTGAAACAAGCTTGGTGTTATTTCAGGGTTGCTTCTGTAATGGAGTGCTACTGGCCCCAGACGGTTCCCCCAGTATAGGACTGCGGAACACAGTGTGCTCAGTCACAACTATTATCTATAGGTACATATAATAAAACTAATTATTTTGTTTGTATTCTTTTTTTTATACTTTTTGAAAAATACCTTTAAATACTACTACCCTTGGGAGCGAAGCAAGAAAAAGAAAAATTACAAAAAACGGTAAGCGAAAACGAAGTAATAAGTTCAGACAGGCGATTAAGGCGATCAATCTGGTGGATTTATCCTTAGCCGATTTCTACGGCATCAACGGGTAGAGATATAAATGGGAGGATACATTTCTAAGCCAGTACCACACGAAAAATTATGGGGTAGACCTATATCAAACAGTGGGGGTGATGATTTTAATTATTTTATTTTTGAAAATTGTCTTTGTTTTTGGAACTTTTATGTATTGTTTTTTTTGTTTTGCTTTTATGCATTAAGGTTTTTTGTTTTGCAGGTTTTCACAACCAGCATTATGCTGAGTTGGAGCTGGTTTGTGGCGGGGGTTTTTAAATGTCCTTTGCTACAAATAAAATCTTATTCTATTCTATAAGACGTGTTTGATTTGTCAAATAAAGGGTCACGTGTTTTTATTTCAAAGGACCGCGGATCGACGGTGGATCCAAGCTGCTTCTAACTGGTTCTTTTGAAAAACATATGAGGGAGGCCTATGTCCAGAAGTTGACATCCTAGGGCTAAAATAAGGATGATGATGATGAAATAAAATTTATTTTTACAATTGCTCTTTTAAAAGTTTGTGGGCGTAATGCAATAAATCAACCACGATTCCTTATCGACGAACTGACAACGCTCAATATCAACGTCCGTGCAAACACAAAACAAGTCTTGACGCAAAAACACGAATTGATCAGTGATAATTATTGGAGAATTTCCTAATTGATTACAATTATTGAATACAGTGGGCACACCGTTCTAATTGGGAGCTAATGTAAACGAGCTGTTTAATTAGTTGTCCATACGTCTGGTGTCGTGATCATGTATTAATTACTACTAATGCCATCTGACTTGAGTACGTAATAACCTGGCGTGTACAGTTCGCGTCGCATTAGCAATGGACGACTCGAAGCCCGCCCAGCAATCCAGGGCTCGAAAAAACCTCTTTCATTAACCACACAATATGAGACAAGTAAAGGGAAAAAATTGTTGGCGTTGGAAGAAGACGCAGACACTGTGTAATGTAATTTCCAAGTTCCAAGTTATAAGGATGGCACAACGGCAGCTTTATTTGACACCTTTTACCGCATACGATCGGAGAAGACAAGTGTTTTTTGTTTCATATCCCTAAAAAACTGAACTGCGGCTAAATCATGTTCCTGATGATATGTATTTATTTTATTTTTATTTTATTTTATTTTATTTTATTAAGAAAACAATTAGACCGTGTACAGTAAGTTAAAAAAAAGAGAACCAAAGAGAAACGTTCATTAAAGGGAAAAAGTGACACTAATAGCCTGTGGCGGATTTACACATTTGACGCCAGTAGGTTATTCGATTTTCTTTTTTCCTTTTTCCTCGTTCACAATCATATTAATAACATTTATTTTATCAATGAAACTGTAATTTTATGACTTATGCACTACCGTCATAATGACATTTGTTAACCAAGTGACCTAGATTTCTTTTTTCTTATTTTTTCCAAAACTACCTAGCCTATCGCCTAAACACCATACACATCAATATATAAAAGCTGGACTGCCATGCGAGTTCAGCGCTAAAGCCTAAAGAAAGTTCAGCCTAAAGAAAGTTTTCATTTCAAAATCGTATAATAGCAGATTTCATTCGTACATTACAATTAATTTTGTTACAAATTATAAACAAAAAACCTATAATAAATTTTATTAGCCCAAAAATCCTAAAACGCGACCTCATTATTTTACCATGTTAAAAGTTTATATAAAAATGTACTTATCGCTAAACTAAGCGATAAGTCAATTGATTGCATGTAGTGAGTTTAACAATGTCATTAATTAACTTTTACTCAACAACCACGCACCACCAGGAACACCTGTTTCCTTAATACATTTAATGTTATCAGATGAAAATTTAATAAAGTTCATTAAAGTGACAACTTTGTTGCTAGACTTATAGAAATAAATAAGTTTATATGGTGTGGTTTATTTATGTTTTAATAATATATCGATTTCTTTAATTTCAAGTAATAATATCTATAATTAACTCTACACATTATTTAAAATTGAACCATCCAACGGATTTTGATACGGTTTTCACTAATGAAAAGTGATCAACGAGGAATGTGTGTGTATAATATATATATATATATATATATATATATATATATATATATATATATATATATAATTTCAAAGTAATATTTTATTGATAAAATATAAAGCAGTGTCGGATCCCTAGTCTATACTGATATTATAAAGACAGAAAATTTGCATTTTTGTATTTTTGTTTATAATGAATAAAATCAAAAACTACTGGACCGATTTTAAAAACCTATAGAACGTAGAAGAAATCGGGTGCACAGCTAGTTTTATATAAACAGTTATTTTAATGAAATCTTGATCTTAAAACAAACTTGATGATACCTCTATGAAGTTTGTTTTATACTTTTATACTTATATTTGTCAGTTCTTTATACTTAAACAATCTTTACATTTAATACATATTACATATAGTCCCCAGTACAAAGACCTTAAATTGTTTTGACACATACAAATGTAAAACTTTGTGAGTGCCTTTTTTGCGATGAGTCCGACAAACTTTTCTAATGCGAAAAGTTTCGGCGCTGCTGCGTTTTCGAATGCTCAATTCCTGGAATTGTCGATATGACGTCACTATGACTCTCCGTATATACAACTTTGATTTTTGGATAAAAATTTAATAAAATTAATTTAAAAATTGTGATCAACTTGTCCGACAAAAATCATGTTGCGTATGGGGTGTCCACCACCCCAAAAATGTCGATATGACGTCACTATGACTCCTCGTACATACAAGTTTAATTTTTTGAAATTTGTTTAGTAAAGTTAATTTAAAAATTGTTGTCAACTAGTCCGACAAAAATCATGCTGCGTATGGAGAGTCCACCACCCCGAAAATGTCGATATGACGTCATTATGTATATATGTAGGAGGTAGGTAATCTTCGAAACTACTCCTCTGATTTAAAATTCTAACGCCAAACACAATTTCAGGTTGGACTTAGTCTAAAAATCCACGCGGACGAAGCCGCGGGCACCAGCTATCTAAAAATAAGGATCCAACGCTTGGCAAATATATAATGTCAGGCATCAATGTATGTCAGGCGTTATATCCTTTATAATTCAAAGCGAACGAAGTCTGAAACAGCAGCTAGAAATATGTAATTTGTTAGACATTAAAGTAATGATTTTGCTTCATACTCGTAGATAAATATAGTGAAACGAACTCTCTCAGTACACGTTTTAATTCACCATGACCTAGGCTTTACATGAACAAATCTATACAACATAAAACACATTTTAGTGACGAAGAAGAGTATCTCGAAGCTTAAATAGTGTTTGGCGTGCGGATGTTTTATTTTTAGTTCTAGCGCCGTGTCGCCAAGGCAGTTTAATTGGTAACGAAACGTTTGTGGCTAATTGCTGGTGTCGCTGTGACACTGGAGGACCGCATTCACCTGTCCGCAACTTGAACATGCCTCCGGTGAGCCAAATTACCAGAGAGCGGTCACGAACGCTCAGACTTTTTCGACGCGTTTTAAGGCAGTAACTACACTGATTCAGCTCCACTTGCGTTTCTCTGTACGATTTTGTTTAAACTTTTAACATTTCCGCTACTATTAACCGCGTATTTTTATTATATTATCATCAATACTAATAATAAATCTGTAAGGGTCGGTCATGGAGTGTTACGTTATTTTCAGAGATATCGTGTTTATAGGCTCTATACATGATACTGAAACTAAATTGTCGATTTTTAGATTTTTTTTTCTGTATGTATGTATGTTCCTCCATAACTCTGAAATGAATTAACTTATTTTCATGAAACTTGGTAGATAAACATTTGGACGTACGGGACACAGGATAGGCTACTTAATATTTTTCAACGCGGACGAAGTCGTGGGCACCAGCTAGTACTGAATATATCTATAGTAGTCTATACTAATATTATAAAGAGGAAAGATTTGTGTTTTTGTATGTTTGTAATGAATGAACTAAAAAAACTACTGGACCGATTTAAAAATTCTTTCATCCCTACGAAGCTACATTATAAGCCAGTAACATAGGCCATATTTTATAAAGGCCATTTATTTTATACATAAGGAATGTAGACTTGGTTTTAATTATTCTGAGTTTATACTTTATTTCGTATTAAACCTACTTATACTATGATTTGTTTTTTTAATGATATTTAGAAAAAGTCATAGTAGGTATACGTAATTGGTTCTAAAAAAAATATATAGACAAAATTTAAAAATATTAAATTTTAAAATTTCACAATACGGATAAAAAATAATAAGGATCGCGGTCAGATTGGAAAATTATATGGGAGGCCTTTGTCCAGCAGTGGACCTACGGCTGAGATGACGATTATCACGATGATATTAAAACTTTCATAATATTAAAAAATTCAATTCATTTATTACACTAAACTTTTCTAAAATCTAACCAGTGTTTATAAAATTCAATATTATCTAAAGCAAAATTTATCTAAAGGTACGTTTACCGTTAGTGAAGACTGAGCTTAATTTCAAGGCAACAGACATCACGACACCGACACTGAGTAATAGCCAACCTCTCAAACGCTAAACAGTTTTAAGGTCCAGGGCTATTTTATGAGACAAGGAAGCAAAGAAAATGTGAAGAAGTTACGTATCCAATTTCCTTTTTAAAAGCGCCGTTAACTTATTGAGCTGCAGATTTCCTCTTTATTTTATATACCTACCAATTATTATTATTTATTATTAATACTTATTATAATTATCACCTTTTTATGTGCAAATATATAATTTCAATAGGGACTTTAAAAAATTCTACTGTTTTAATCCAAAGCATTTACAAAGTATTTATAAAGCGTTAATTACTTAATTTTTCTGAATCTAACTTTTCTGAGCTATGGTGGTACCCACCATAGCTTGAGAGATGTGCATATTCTTAATCGTATCAGCGGATCTAGTCACCAATAATCATATTTTTAACAAATTCGTAACATCTCGCACCAATCGCACGAAGCGTTCCTTTGTTCAAATTCCCGTCAATTTTGAAAATATTTTTTAAAAGTTATTTCTGCTCTAAGTGTGCAGCGTTTCGTCCCATATCTGTTGTTAGGTTATTCATAACACAAGCCTATTACTTACTTTGGGGGGCAAAAAATTTATGTGTCTTATAACAATCTCAAATGCCTCATACCTAGGTAATGCCAGCGTCAAGTGAGTGAAACCATAACGAATGCTCGACCGACTAAATATTCGTATATCACGTTTAATAAGATCGATATTAAACGACTATAACTTATAACAACTATCGATAAAGATGTCTCGGGAATGCTTCTTTGATATCCGTCCCCTTTACAAACGAACCTCTGCATACAAACACACCTACTTGATACATATAAATCAAACATAATGAGAGCTGCACATCTATTATAGGCCATTACGTGGACCTTACACTAAACTCGAAACATAAAGGCACATTCAGACACAACGAGCAATCATAGCATCATAGCAACACGCGTAACAATCATGGTACAGGACGAGACGCACTTCCTGACATCATTTTTATTTAGTCGACAAATACAACAAGAAGAAATAAATATTTACGACTATTTTTTTATTTTAAATTAGTTTTATTATGTAAATAAAGTGGAGTAATTATAATTAATTTGATTAAGATCTAGTTTTCCTTTTATTTATTATCCCTTATCCCTTTTTAAAAAATTTGTTTACGAACCCATTTCTTTTTTTTTTTCATATACAAATTATTTATTTACAAGTAAGTTATATATTTTGTGAAATTGTATCTCATTTTCTCTAATAACTAAATATGTTTTTATTGACATAATACTTTTGCAAATATGTGGCAATTTCTTAACATTGCAATAAATTACTTTGCCTATTTATTTAGATTCTATTTAGCTGTTTTTGACAAAATACATTAGATAGTTTGACTCGCGCCGTAGAGTACCTAACGCTGCGTACTCGCAACGCTAGTGTACAACAGGCTTAATGTCAAGTTTATAACAATGCTCAACTTAATCAAACAACTCAAACGTTTCACCAAATAAGGGCCGCGACGCGCCTGCACGATTGACACGCGGTGCAGCCATTTGATTGACTTGTTACTCCGTGTGTGTGTTTTTGTGCACACGTTCACTAATAAGCTGTATTCCCGCCATTAATAAAGTGGTGGTCGAATACCGAAGCTCTGTCTATTGAACGCGCTCTGTGACAAACTGTCTTATTTATCACCTCCAACATCAACTGGTGCCGTTAAACTCGGCAGATATTGTTGTCACTGGATGCACAATCATTTTGAATATCTCATTGGAATGATTCGCAACAGCGAGGAAAACTGCATTGCACTAATAACAGTAATAAGATGAAATAAATTATAACGTTTGTAGTTAGCATATATTATTAACGTCTGCGCTGCGCTCGATGGACTTAAGGTAGTCACAATAATTGCATTGTTACTATTGGATGTGAGCCGAACATATTCGTATTCATATATAGCGCCATCTCGAAAATTTTGAGGTAACAGTTGATTTAATATTCATCGGAAAAATTCAAGACCACAATACCACAACTTTTTTAGTGTAAAAGTTGTTTTACACTAAAAGTTTTTTTTTACAAGAAATACAACTACTTAGACTTAAAAAGAAAAAACCTTATCTGCATACAAAATTTCAACTAAATCGCTAGCCGATCCTGAGATACCTACTGAGAAATTATATATAAGTATATACAAGAACTGCTCGTTTGAAGTTATAGAAATATATTATTAAAAAGTATGACGTAATATTTACAGGACCATCTACCCTAAAAGAAAATTAATCGTTAAAAATGTTATGTGATCTTATATGTATAAATAAACAAACATAAAAAAATACAATAAAACCTAATGCGTTCTTATACTTAAAAGACACAGGAAAGAACACCTTAGAATGTGAAGAAGGCTTATTAAAAGTAGAATCTCGCAAGTAGTTATCATAAAATCGCGAAGACTGCGTCTGTTTTTCATTCCAATTGTTTGTACTAACAGTAAGTTATAAAGCCGCTCTATTATGCGTCTACTGGGCATGTAGTTAAACTAGCAATAATGCGAGCTGAGGCGTAAATTTTTTAACAGTGGGTAGGAGAAATATTGTCTAAAGAACAAGTAACTGCGCCACATAATAATTTAAAACGTAATGTAAAGAATTTGTAGAATGTCTCATTTAATGTGGAAATTTATCTCTTTCCTACTAATCTTGGTAACTTATCGTGATTTACATAATATATTCGATATTTCAACTAGCGGCCCGCTCCCGGCTTCGCCCGGGGTGTATTTTTTCTAATAAAAGAATTTTTCTAAAATAAACGTAACCTAAGTTACTCCTTATTACATCAGCTACCTGCCAATAAAAGTCCCGTCAAAATCGGTCCAGCCATTTCAGAGATTAGCCGGAACAAACAGACATACAGACAAAAATTGTAAAAATGTTATTTTGGTGTATGTACCGTATATATATTCATATGCATGTAGTAAAAAACGGTTATTTTAATATTACAAACAGACACTTCAATTTTATTTATATGTATAGATTACATATTATAATATTCAACATATTAAGTTATACATATATCAAAACTTAACAAAAAATATCGTAAACTAAGCAAAGGTCTCGTAAACCACGTGTGCCGTTCATTTGCAGAAATAAGATACGTTGGAGAAGACTATAAAATTTAAATGTCAGTTTGCTTGGCAACAACGAATTTGGTAAAGACCCTCTATGAGCACTCCCTAACTCTTTTGTACAGCAGCTTCCAAGATTAAGATAGCCATGGTGGTCGCAATCTTCGTAGAGAAGTGGCACCCTAAGAAGAAAAAGAAGTATGCAAGGGCGACTACTATCTATTATAGGTATTACTAATCATAATAACCTAAGACGCCCTGCGTGACCACTTTCGCGAAGATTTCAATTTGAGAAGAATTCTGCCGCAGACATCAAAATTTAATCTTTCAAAAATATGTAGACATTCCTTTTACTTAAAATATTTTTGTGTTGATGGAGTTCTCCTTAAGAATCGATAAGCCCGGGGTATAAAAATTTATGGGAGTAAAATCAAATGTCACATGTCACACGTTACGCGTTACATGCTACAACATCTTCAATACATATTAATATAATATAATACATATAATATTAATATGTTTTAATTATATTTATTAAATTATTTATTTATCGTTCGTAAGTAATAAACTCCATTCGTGCGTCGGAGCTGACAAACACTAACTTTTTTTTTAATTATAACTATCTATTCATTCGTCACCAATACGTACGATTTCATGGACCCGTTTTAATAAATCAACCAAATTATTAAAATCAGTCAACTTAAAAAAAGATTTTAATGCATACTCTTTTTTTCACCAATCCGCAATAATCACACTCCACGTCAATGTCTTGTTTAAGTGGTAGTCGCGTGAAATTCTTTACGTTCCGATACATCGTCTAAAGAACAGCCGCGTAAATAGCACAAAAGAAAATTATTGTAGGAGCGCACGATTGAGCATTAAACACATTTTTCGCAGCACTAATGCGTTTAGCCATTCGGAATGCGATTTACCGGGGGCTACGCGTTATAAACACTCGAACAACTATCTTAGTAACTCGATATTTTAAAAAAAACTAACGTTCAATGTCGAGTAAATAAGTAAGGAAGTGCAGCAAGTGCATACTTTGGCATGTTTTTTATTGCTTTACGTGTTTGACGTAAAATTATTCTCCTAGCTTATTCTTGTAAAAGAAAAGAAATAGACTATTTCTTTGCATATATGAAGTTCATGCTTTGCATACAAGATGAATATATTATACACATTTTAGGCATTAATTGTATAAAAATGTTAATTATGAAAATCGTGTCTTTTTGCTAGCTTCTATGACAGGTCATTAATTTTTAATTTAATCATTTCTTCTCCGTTGTATACATTTTTATATAAAACTTATATGTTTATTTAACTAAAATCCAACAGTACTAAACGTTATTAAAATATAATACATATTATTAAATAAAGTCGGTTCGTATTTCACTAGTAGAAAGTACGATAAGCGATGAAAAAATTGCATCCGTGAAAATCCGGGGAAAAGTCGCTAGTTTGCAATAAGTGTGACAACATAATTCACATGTCTTCGGAGTTTAATGTTTTCCGACTCTCTCGGAATATTTTTATCACTGTAATCGATTCAGAAAATGCCTCCTGTTAATAAATCGCAAGGTCCATGAAGGCCGCGAATATTTCCGCGTTGTTCTCGGTAACATAAAACCTCGGCGCTTCGCGAACACACAGAAGTGTCGAATGGAGAGTGCAGGCATCGTTTACTATGCTTCTCTAAATAGCTACCAGTATTTATTATTCGTCCCGCCAGTGGACATGGGACAGGGCGAGGGTAAATCACTTGTAACTGCCGGTTAAGGTGCGCTTACACGAAGTCAGATTTGTAGTCAACGATCCTTAAAAGGTGTTCGTTGTTCCCACGGTTTTTTTTCTCAGTATGACGGCGCCTTTATCCATATTTGGTGTTGAAAAGCAGAGTAATACACTCTTAAAGATAACGTTAGCCCTATTCCGTGATAATAGTACTTTTAACACAAAATAAATCCAAATATGTAGATAGTTATCGAAATTAAGAGGCCACAATTAGAGATCCCTACTCCTCATGCTAAGAATCGGAAGAGTAGGTACCTATACTTCGTGTTGAGATGTTTCCATTCTTCTAAAAAATGGGGCTCTTGTGACCCTCAGTCTCCCTGCCGCTTTTTATCATTAAAAAAAACTGTGCACTTATATACACACGCACGTGATAAGTTATACTTATTTGGCGTCAAAAAAAAAACATAAATATACATAACCTTAAATCTTAGTACACAGTTTGAACAGTAATAGAATAAATGTACACTCAATAATAAATATTTATAAATAAAAAATAATAATATTAACAGTGTAAAATATTAGTATTGGCAGGGCACTCATATCTATATATATAAAAATCTCGTGTCACGATGTATGTTCGCGATAAACTCTGAAACTACTGAACCGACTTTGATCAAATTTCATAAGTATCTGTTATTTGGTCCAACTTAAAAGATAGAATAGTTTATATCTCATTTTGTTTATTATTATTTTTTTAATTATATAATATTATTAAAATAGCGCCATGTGTTGATACTTATTCAATACAGCAATTATTTATCTGTGAGTTCCATAAGATTCTCACAGATGGCGGTTTAAAGTAATTTATCGGCTGGATTGCAAAAAAGCGCCCCGGGCGAAGCCGGGAGCGGGCCACTAGTACATAGTAAATTCTCATTCGAAACTAACTTCATCGTATTTTACAACTGCGTAACAAGCTAAAAACACAGTTATCTTTATACCCTAACGCGCCAAAAGAATAACCATATACGAAATAACAATGTAAATAATAATAATATAGGAAATTAATATAATAATAATAATAATATAATATACCTATATTACTATATTAAGTACTTATTATGAAACTAACTTCATGCGTTAAACTTCCGTTCATATACATATATATATATCTACTAAAAAAACAAAAAATGAGAAGCATATCTTGAAAAAGTGTCCAAGTTTCGTCAGAAACATTCACGAATCACTAATACATCAGTTGCGCGAACGTTGAATCGGCGTTATGACCAAATAAGTGGAACGCACTGTCTCTGAAGGACAATTTGCCCCGGACACGTCACTCAGTGTAATTGGCCGGCCGCCATTAACTAATGAGACGCTACAGAGTTACGATACGATCTGGTCGGCGTGTACGCAAAGCGTATATCTGGTGGGATCGAACGCGCCCCGTTAGGTCAAAGTGGCGATGACAGCAGCCAGGCGACAACAGACACACGACCGACGACTCCGCGTCAAGATCCGAAGACCCGATAACGTGGGGTCGAAGCAGAAATTGCCAGGCCGATACTAAGCGTGACACGTTTGTGGTTTTAAGAACACGAGTTTTGCCTTCGATGATGGTCGAAGCCAGATGATGGTAGCCCCCAAATATACATATATTTTAATTTCTATATAGTTTTTAATTAGCACTATACACAGTCAGTACCTATGTATGTCTGGAAATGCAATTCTTTCGGTTTGGTATATGACCTAAATAAATAAATAAAAAAAAAACAACAAAAGATAAAGACTATGTCGAGACCATTATGACATATAATTTTATAGTATAATAATGGCCACCGTTGCCTAAGGACTCATGCAACACCTGAAGTGATACAAGTGCGCTGCTGATCCTGCAGGAATTTGTTTACTACTCCCTTAAGCAGGCCATATTGTAACATTGAACATCTCAGAAAGGAGATTGTTCCAAAATTCGCGTGTCCTCAGGGTAAAGTTTCTACTCATCAGGACTTATTATAAAATACTTATAGGTAAAATATTTTAAAAAATTAGCTGAAAAACGCGTTTATTTATAATACAAACTCATTAAAAGCCAAGGATGGGTCGCTAGTTTAAAACAATTTCTTATGTCCATAATACATAAGAATCAGAGATGAGAGAGAAAAGAGAGAAACTTTTAAGAACCCAAGTTTCTACATTTTAGTATGGTACAATTAGGCCCAGACCTCAACATTGAATTGAATTCCGATAAAAATGGTCTATAGCATAATTTTGCTAAAGTGCACGGTTCCAGAATTACGGTTCCGATTAAAGTAGCAATTGTTCGTTTTATTTTAAATTTTTGGAAAAATAATTATGACAGTTCACTTTAGCAAGATTATGCTATAGATCATTTTTGTTCCCAATTCAATGTAGAATATTTTTGTCTGTGGCACTTTTGCGCTAAACTGCATAGTTTTCGAAATATTTAAGAAAAACTGATAAAACCCAACTTCTCCTCCCCTCTCCCCGAAACCCGACGCTAAAAATGGTGTAACTTTTTACCAAAAAATATGTGGACTGTATAGAACAATTTGGAGCTGGAATGATACTTTTACTTTGGATATTGAGGTTAGACCGTTTTTTGGGCTAATTGCACCATACTATTTAAAACATAAAACACTTAAAAGAAGAAAACTAAAATCCTCTTTTGTTTTTAAACAATATTCTCTACTTTATTTCTCCATTAATGTATTTACTATTTAGGTTTGACGTTTGATAACAATCTTAATGTGTTCATAATGTCTTTCGGCATTTGTCCAAGCATTTGACAGAAACTATTAATTGCACGGACCGTGATCGTATAATGCGTCTTCCTTATGAAAGTTATTGAGCTAATCACTTTCTAGATCAGGAATTAATCAAGTGCAAGCGGAATATGTTGTTATTAGAACAGTAATTATCAGATGCATATTATATTATTGAGGTTAAATTTAGTGGTCGATCTTTGTGACAAATTTCGCGATAATTATCTTTAAAAGTAGAAGAAATTTTATCTTTAATTAAAACCAAGAGGTAAGTTTGTATGTTTGTATGTAGGAGGTAATCTTCGAAACTATTTATCCAATTTAAAAAAAAATAGAAAAGAATAGACATACGGGATGAACATAGGCAAAATAGTGGACTATTTAGACAGCTAGATATTTAAAAATAAAGATCCAACGCTTGGCAAAAATATAATGTCAGGCGTTATACTCGTATTGCTTTACGTATTTTGACAGGCGTTATTTATTTTATTTTTTTAACGCACCAGCTAGTTTTATAATATGTATAGAGGAATGAACCTTAAAGATTAACTTTAAGTATGTAGTAAGATTTTCTTTTAAAGAACGACAGACATGTGAATGTTAAGTGCGTTTCTTAACCTCAAGGAACTTAGTTGCAGAACTTTGCAACTGTAACTAAATCAAACTTGCAGTTCACCACCCCTATCACATATATCAAATGCAATACACGACTAACACGGCCCGAGTTCATACAAAGACGTCGCGCGACTTGAAAGCCCGACAAAATGGATGCCGGGCTCGTTAACCAGTTGTGTTTTACAATAAATCGCGGGCGTCGTCGGGCGGCACCATTAGTATCACGTCACGGCCTTTACAAAGGCTCGGCCACAACGCTGTGTGTACAACGTTAAATTTTAAAAAATAAATTCACGAGAAACTACAGAAACAACAGGATCAATCAGGAAATTTAATGGCTAATTAAGAAATTTGTGTAACACACAAATTTTGAATAGCTTGTAATTTGCAATGAAAATGTAAGAACCCAAGACATTAATGGATAACTAAGCCTATACCTACATTTTATAAAATAAAATCGCTGTCCGCTTCTGTCTGTTTCTCCGCCAATTTCTTCTAAGCCACTCGATGAATTTTGATACGGTTTTCACTAATGAAAAGAGCAATAAACAAGGAACCCTTGTGTATACAATTTGCACAAAAAAATTGCAACCATACGACGCAGATCGGGTCGCTAGTTTATAATATATACAAATGATGTGACAGCCAATAATAAATAGGTATGATACATAAAGTAGAATGTCTACCTATAAGGTGGACTAACTACTCTGACGAGTTATTAAGGCCGCAGATCAATGCTGGAGCTACTTAAGCCAGGCTGATCAAGACCGGAAAATTATGGGGAGACCTATGTCCAGTAGTGGACGTCCTACGGATGACACGATGATGACGAAGGAAACCTCGTGACAGTTCAAATAGTTTGAATTTTTGAACCTTTCTCGCACGTAGACTCCGCGTTCTCTTTCATGAGACAAATATCACGTTTTGTTGGTTGATCGGAATAACAGAGTTGTTTAATTATAATATTTATTGCATTAACATTAGTCAAATAGCGGTGCGTACTTATCTTCGTGATCTGGATCTAGATCCTTAAGATGTTTAACAAATGATGACTTCACAAAATTTGATAGTAGATACGGTATACACATACATTCAAAATTGAGAACGAATTTTAATTTTAAATTTTGAACCTGTTTAAACATAAAATTGTCAAATTCAAAATAAGTTAAATTTTCATGAGGTTGAATGTATACCCGTAGATGTTCATTATTCTTTTATGTAAAAACTACTACTTAAGAAATTTTGAGTTGCCTTCAGTCTGGATCTGGTAAGTAGTCACAGTCATTTGGGCAGCCTGTCTGGCGGCAGTGACCATCAGAATCAGCTCCGGTGAGTATGAAGGGATGCCAGAACCCTATCTCTTCCTAATCACTTATCCTAAATCCTATTACGGCATTGCTTTGTTAATGGGCCTTACCATCGAGTAGACCGTCAGCCTGTCTGGCGATCTTAACATTAAAAAGTTTATAAATTTGACTTTATAAACTTTTTATATAAAAAAATTATATTTTATATTTTTATATCTTAACACACTCCTTACCACCAACAAGGATTTAGATATCTTCTATGACAATTGGTCAACTATAATGAAATCATTCCTGACATATTCTGAAAATCTAATAGACCAATGGGACAGAGGCATAAAATCAGATTGATATTTTATTTGTATCGTATATTATTTTTCTCCACTTACTACTACTAAGGACAGGTCGTTAGAAAGATAATTTACAAAGTTTTGCCAGCAAAAGCTAGTCCTTTATAATTATGTGTCCTAGCGTGAAATTATTATAAAGAGCACATGTTTTTAAAGAGTATAAATGATCATCTCAATTCCTACGGTCCAACGACTCGAGACTGGACGTCTGTGGACCGTTTTAAAGCCCTTGAATGTTATCTATAAGGTGAGTGTTAATCTGACGGGACAGTTGGCTCAGCGCGAAATGACCGTACGTTTATCATATGCCTCGCCTTAACCGCACCGAGACTAACATTATCTGAATATTATGCTCTTTCAGAAAACTGAGCGGGAAATTAGTTTTGAAATCTTGATCGCTTCCGCGTCTGAGGGTGGGTATTCATCATAGAGAGAAAGTACATAAATCTATGTTTGAAAATAATGGAGCTATATTTTTTTTAATGCAAAGGTCGGCTGGCAGGCTGACGGTCCAACAGTAACGCCATAGGTGTTGCCAACTTTATAAGAATAGGGGTATGGAATGCCGCCAGACAGACTGCCTAATATATGACTGCTAAACGTAGTGTTCTGTGACATTGATTTTTTTATTTGATTTTTTATAGCTAATCTTTAATATTTCGAATAACTATTTAATTTTATATTTATATTGTCACATCCAAATAATGAACAGCTTTGAAATAACAAATAACATTGAACAATTTATTGTTAAATACTGCTATTATCTACTGTGACCTTTATAATTATGTCCTTACCAGTGACCGCCGCCGGCTTCGCCGCGGACCAATTTTTTTTCCGTGCAAACCTTCCCTGATTGTCCTCTATTCATACGTAAAAACAGAATTAAAATCGGTCCAATCGTTCTCGAGTTTTAGCGAGATATAAAGCTAGACCTTTACAATTATGCGCCCTAGCGACAATCTAAATCCGCTAACTTCTTCTAAACCACCCAACGAATTTGGATACGGTTTTCTCAAACGGAAAGAGCGAAAAAGTAGGAAGGTTGGTGTATATCTACAATTTTCAGAAAAAAAAGCGTCCTAGAGCGGGTCGCTAGTGCTTTATAAAACAACTACCTATTTTATTCTAAATATTCATAATTTTATAACTATTCTGGAAAGGTTTTTATAATAATTCGTAAACAGTTAATACTTTTTCTTATTTAATACAAACAAAGATTTTTTTCTCAATGATTAATTCTTAATCATTGAGAAAAAAAAATTCTTAATGTAGATTAAAATAAAGATTTTTCTTATTTAATGCAAATCGTGGAGACCGTAATTTAGTCACGTGCCTGGTACTGCTGACAAATGCTTGATGGCGTGAGCATCACAGCCATTTAAATCAGCGACAATGTGCAACTACCGTCAAACGCTATCTTGTGGAGGCGCGAATGGCGACCTAGTTCGAGGCGCGTGCGCGGCCTAGCCATAGACTAAACATAAATTAGATAGAAGTGCATGTGAATTTTATTATTATTTGAACACGCATTAACTAATCTGAGACTAGCAGATAAAATTCAGATTATTTTTCATTTGTAAATTACTGATCGTCCACGCGATGCAGTACGCGTTGCACTCTACACAAACTCCTGTAACTAAGTACCTTCTACACCTATACACCTAGAAGACTAACATTAGATAAAATCAATTAGTTTTAAATATTTTGCGATTCACATTAACGTTAGTGTAGATATTTGTTCACGGAAAACAAAAATTGACAGTGTGGAAAAAGGCCAACTTTTAAGAGACTTTTGTCCACAAAGACAAAAATTGTAGAAATGTGGAAAAATGGCTCACTCTTACGAGAGACTTGCCCGCTAAAAACAAGAATTCCCGAGGTATAGATTTTAGTTTATAAAAATTATACTGGTTATATCAAGCGTCATTGCGCATATTTGGCATGGTGCGTCTTGGCACGTTAGTTCTATTTTTCTTAGTGTTTTTTTTTTTTTCGAGGACTCTCACGTACTTTTGTGAGGGCCGATATCTCTGACCTCGGTTATTCGGGGAACTTTTAGCTTGCACGGTACTTTTATCCCCTCGAGTGTATTATTTATTCGATGCAGTTGAATCTATTTTTTAAACACTTCAAAGAATAGTCCCTCGTCTGCGTAGTTCCTATGTCAAAATTCCCCAAAAGCTTTCAATGAAATTTCACATCTAAATGTATTTAAGTCTGTGAAACACACAACGTAACTCAAGCACAGCGCGATACGATCGGCACGAGGAGCGATGAAACGCGACTGTTTACGAGTTAGTCGAGGCAGATTGCGGACGCAATTGTTTTTGACTGAGATTATTTATTTATTAGATTAGTGTGTGTACCGTTCCAACAAAGACATTTTTAAAGGACAGTTACTTACTTTAAAATGAAGATATTAACATTACATGAAACAGAATACAATTGTTGAGACTTGGGGCTAGTCATGCGGGGATTAGCAGTCTACAAGAGAAGCCAGCAATGAGCATTTTTTGGTTAATCATGATACATAGTTAATTAAAACACTAGAATGTACTAGTTGATGCCCGCGACTTCGTCTGCATTGAAAAATAAGATATAACGCCTGACAAAATATGTAAAGCAATATAACCCCTTACATACATTGATGCCTGACATTATACTTTTTCCAAGCGTTGGTTCTTTATTTTTAGATAACTGGTGACCCTATTGGAATATTTATTTATTGGGTGAAAGTTTTTTTTTAAATCGGATGAATAGCTAGTTTAAAATTAAATCATTCTAAAATACTTATGAATTTGGTACCATCACCAGTCACAATAAAGTTCAATTACTTAAGGTATTGTTTCTATAAGCAAATTCAAACGCGAATGGCTTTGCATCTCTAGAATGAATGTTGCAATTCCCATTGAATAGCAACAATGTAAAGTGTCGCTTTATGTGAAACGTTTAGTTGTAGAGATAAAGTAAACATGACGTAGGCGTTAATATTTTGAATGGAGCGCGCGTCCGCACTCCTTCGTGGTTGGCATGTAAATGACCGAAACCGCAGGTGCGTGGGTTTGATGCGCAAGCGACACGTTTACACGAATAGGGCAAATCGATGTTCTAACTAAAGAGAAAGGCAGACTTGTATGGAATTTTGAATCGCTATATTAGTAGTATAGAGTATAGATAGTATATAATAGATTTTTTATATAAAAAAATAAGATATTTTAAAATTTTTATCTCAAAATACGAGTACATAAAAGCACTGCGTTATTTATAAAATAACAACCGTAATTATAAAATGCATTTAATATTGGCATGTATTAAATGGATTAAATGGATATCCCATAACGCAAGTTTATAAGTGCTTATTTAAGGGGCTATACCACTGATGTGTTCAGTCTTGGCGATTTACTTATTTATTAATATTATCTCCACTTTTGATTGAACTAAAAATAGAGATTGTGCTTTAACACTTATCACCTGTTCGATACGAATAAGTTTCTTGTCTGACATAAAATACAGTTTATGTGAGTCTGTAGAGCTTTTGAGTCAACAATAAAGGGTCGATAATAAATTATAAATGTGAATGGAACTGCGAACAGGCTTCATAGGAAACCCTACGGTACAATGGTATTCGAGTTAACAATGAACTTAATCCGCGCTTTAGTAAAGTAAATGAGAATAAAATATCATCGCACGTGTCTGCGGTATGCAAATGCGGCGGCCGCTGCGCGAGCGCATTAAAATGCAAGATGGCGGAAGCGCGCACGCGAGGTCGCAGGGTCACCGGTATCGCCACGCGCCATTGTCCGAGCTACCGAGTAGGGCGACCACATATTCAGTACAAATAAAATCCGTTTCATTTTATATGAAAAAATTATCACTACTATTCATATTTGTAAATCCATCTCGCATGGGCAGCTTTCGGAAAGCTCCGAGACAGGGGTTTTTAAAAATGCGATTTTGGAAACTAACTACAGGTGGCACTATACAAATTATTTCGTTACTTTACAATTTAAAAAAAAAGTATGTATTTGAAACAGAAAATTGCACGAAAATATATTATATATCCTTAAAAGTAAGAGTGCACAAATTAGCAAGTCGTGATTTTACAGAAAATATTTAATAAATATCGGTCCAGCTGTTTCGGAGGAATTCAAAAGCTAAATTTAATTATATCCAAGGATTGTTGCATTTTTTTTTTCTGCAAATCATAAATTAACACGCAGATATATTATCAGCTCATTGCGTGGTCACCTCACCGCTATCCTTTCACGATCCGCTAAATCGCTGTGTACAATAGCGACTGAGCTCTCTAAAACCTAGAATTCCAACTTAAGTACAATGTGCCGCGTAACTTAAACAATTATTTAGGTAATGAAATCTTTTGAATCTCTGCATATTTCCATAGACGAAACATTTAATTGAACCCAATTTATGAAAACACTAAAATATCGGCAAGGCTCATTACGGTGGGAAAGAAACTTCACAATGACATCGACCTTGTTTAATTTATAATTTTAAGTTTTCTTGTGAAAAAAAAGTCCTAAAAACCTAAGACGGAATAATACCTAAAGTGCGTTGACATCCTTTGTTCTTTATATACCCTAAAGTCTGATAAAAGTTTAATGCTTAGCAATAATAACTAGTTTCAAAATGGAAAACTTTTAAACCATTTTAATTGTGATCTATTTTTTAAAAGAGATTTTAACACCCAAAACCATAACAAAAAAAGCCAAACCAAAATACATTATCAGTGAATTTAAGCAATTAATGTTTAATTTTTTTAAGTTTTCAAGCAGTCGTTGAGAAAAAAATAACTATCAAAAGTCGGAGTTAAAAGAATGTTACATGCTGCATACAACACGAAGCAAAATGCATAATTTATTCACTTTCAAACTGTGACAACGAAAAAATGTCATTTTTCCTAGTTTTAAAAAGACATCAGTTAACCGTTCGAGTTAAAACAGCTACTATATTTAAGAAAAATATATTTAATACTACTAAAAAATCCATAAATAACCTAACTTGTGTAATTGGCCACCTCTTTAATCAACTTTAAAAATTAATGTAATTATAATATAGTCTTATTAATCTTATTATACTATACCGAAAATATTTTTCATAATGTCACAGTGTTCATGAAAGTGAATAATTCGTATTTTATTACAAACCTGAACAATATGACTCCAACGTTTTGATATAAAATAAAACAAAGTATTTTATTACATTTTTTAAATTTTTATTATTAAAAATATATATATACAAAAGTAAGTTTGATACGATGAACTTACAAAACTAATTAGAAGTTTAGAGTCACATTGTTAAATATACTTTCAAAGTAACCAAGAACAGACAGGACATAGACATATTTTTTTTAATCAAGCTTATTCAATGGTAAATTTAAGGTGATGCGATTTCAATAAAATTATACCAAACATTTAACGAAATGGAACCATAACGAACAAGAGGATAACACTTTGAGCATCTCAGGTTTAATTATTAAAACCACCAATCTTCTTTACAAAGAAATTAAACATGAATAAAATCTATACAATTATATTGTATCGAAAAAAGTATGTTTGAATATTCAAACAAACGTATACTCAGGGCCAGTTTTATAACGATCCGTTAGTTAAATTTTATATCAAATAGACGAAAAAAAGATCTAATAGTATAATATAGTGTATTATAAACAACTGTTCGTTAGTCAACAGTATAATTTGACAGCTAGCGTTTACTGCCTCTTTACTGACTATGATAAGGTCGGTTTATCTTACGTATCGTTTATTTTGTTATTTATGTAAATAAATGTGTTTGTGACGCGACACTTGACAGTTCTTGACAGACTACAACGAAACCATCGACAATATTCATAAACTTCGGCGTATTTTTACGGGCAGCTACCGAATGTTTAATTTCCTTTATAGAACCACCGTCAGTAAACGTTATTGACAGACCGTTAACCGTTCGGTTACTAGCACTGTAACGAACGAGAAAAAGGTATGTCGTTTATAAAACTGGCCCTTAGTGTTTTTTGTATTGCTCAAGTGACAGTCCTATTATTCAGTATTGTTCCATTGCGTCTCTATACGGAATATAACAGGTTATATATAAGCAAATGCATGATGAAAATGTCTTAAAACAATGTAAAAAGATGCAAAAGCATTCATAAGAAACGTTACTTAAAATAAGAAGAACAAAAAATCACAAACACAAATTTAAGCTCGTCTAAGGGAACTGGCATTTGACTAACATTTAAAAATTAGGAAATTAGTAGGGTTAAGCTTGGTATATAAAATCTGCATATTAAATGCGACTGAACACAAAACATCATTCGAAAAATTTGGAATACCAATCACTGATGCATTTTGTAAGATGAACACGAAATTTAATATTTTATTTTGTAGTTTAAAAGTATAGTTTTCATAAATGATTAGTATTTTACATTCGTATTTAAATAATTTAGAAACATTTTAATTATTGGTAAAATTTTCATTTGATATTTTTAAATATTTTATATAAAGAATACCTATTTTATAAAATGTAAATATTGAAATGTTTGGATAAGAGAGACATTTAAAAACCATTTCAAAATTACTTAAATTTATCCCCACACATCAGCAAAAACGTATTTTAAAATCATACCAGAAATAATGAAAATCTCAAATCATTTCAAAATCGTGTTATGTACAGTTATATTTATTAAATATTATATTGAAATTATCTTAAAACTCAGGAGGAACCTTACAATTATCGCAATTATTATTGTATTTAGTTTTTCGTGAATTTTTTATTCAAAGTTCTCTACATCTATATATTTTTATTCAAAGTTTAGACCCGCATTAATACTTAACGATAATATATAAAAAAGACTGTATAAAGCTACTGTATAAGTTTAGACATTTGTGAATTCAATTCGAAATAAAAATCAAAAATCTTAATATTTTAACAAACATTGTTGCAAATATTTAAGTTAATATTATTTTTGAAGTAAATAAACTTGATTGCCTTGATTATTTAGTGATACACAAATAGGTTGAATAGATCTCATTTAATTCAATTTTTTCAATGAATATAACGGCTTAATTATAATTTATAGCTCTCTGTTAAAATATGTGATCTATATGATCTATAATATATATGAGAGTAATCTTTTAGATCAATCTTATCGATTTTTTTTTTAGATAACTTTACTTATTGTCTAACTTAATAAACATCGCCTCACACAACAATACAACAAAAATGTATTTAAAAAAAAACACTAAAAATATACTTGCAGTATATTTTTACTGTTTAAGGTTTTAGATATTTTCAATAAACAATCACTGTTTTATATTATCGTATAATATCCTAACATACATTAATCGAAATTTAAACGGTTAAAAAATCTTACTGTGGAATATGCCATGATAACGGTGAAAAGAAATTGCAAAACAATATATACGTACTTGAGTGGTGAGTCTTCGTCTTGCCTCCGCCATGTTTTGCCATCTTGTGTATTCTGTCAAAATGAGAAATAAAATCTCATCCAAACTGCGGCAACCTGCGGCTCGCGAGCCACACACTACTTATATATGAATAAATAGATTAGTTTTTTTATCAAAAAACTTTATTCATGCAAGTACTATTTATTTATTATTGGTAAGAAATTTTTTTGTGACTTTAAAAACTTTGAAATTTTGTAAATTGTAATTTTTAACCCTTCCGATTCAAAAGGTTGCCGACCCCTGATCTATACTTACTTTAATATTATAAAGCTAAAGAGTTTGTATGTTTGTTTGGTTGGTTGAATGCGTTAATCTCAGGAACTACTGGTTCGAATTGAAAAATCATTTTTGTGTTGGACAGTCCGTTTATCGAGAAAGGCTTTAGGCTATATAACATTTTGAACGCGGACAACAGCTAGTTTTATATATGCGAAATTGATTTTTCAAGTGAAGACTTCTTTAAGCGCGTTGAGCACTTTCAGTATGGGCACTTTCAGCGGCGTTGAGTCGCACCGTCACGCTCTTTAAGCGACACCCTCAGTCACGTTTATTTGTATGAAAGAAACGCCATCTACCCGAAATTAGCATGTACTTCTTGGTTCTTGGTTGGTCAATAGTGTGTTCAGATGTTAACAGAAAGTCAACAACAGTGTTCGAAAGGCATTGTTTAATAGTTTTCACTTCTGACGTCGCTTGTTTTATAGGCGACGGTAGCCACCCACCATCAAGTTTTTTAAGTGTTGTAGGATGATAAAATCATTGAATAGATAGAACAAAATCACTTGTTTCAAAGTAAATTTTGTCAATTGTAACCTAATAAATTAATACCGCATCCGCTATCCGCGTCTGTCCGTTTGTATATCCGTCAACTAATCCTAAACCATGCAAAGGATTTTTATGTGGTTTTCAATAATGGAAAGAGCGATCAACGAGGAAAGTTTTCGCATATAATTTCAAAAAAAAAACCGTGCAAAGCCGGGGGGCGGGCGTTGCCTAATCTTATTATAATTTGACCTGTGAAACAGAGGGTAGCGTGTAAAAAAAAGCTAGTTACCTTTGCCAAGTTGCTTTTGTATTCGTTGAAAGGTATGAGTTTGACCATTTTGTTTTTGCCGAGCCTCCTCACCATTTCTTTGATGTTTTCGCGTTGCGATAACGCCACTATCGCCGATGTGTCGTCAAGGAATTGAACTGTCACAAGCCCTAACAAAAAGAAAAAAATTAGACAACTTGTCGGAACACAATGTCGGATCAATTTAGGAGATATATATAAAATAATTTCCAAAGGTTTTTTTATTAAATTACATACGACTTGATTATCTTTTCAAGATTGATATTTTCAAAATTGGCTCTGGTCTGGATATGGAAATTAGTGGCAGGGCACATTGCGTTTCGCAATCATATGGCCAGCCCATCTGGCAACCATCTCCTTAGAGAATACCTCTTGCTTGTGTTATCGGCGACGGTAGCCACTTACCATCAAGTGAACCGTCAGCCTGTCTGACGATTACAGTTCCTAGAATGTGGATACTAGTTCCTAAGAAAGAGTGAAAGAGTATTATTTATTTTATTTTATTAATATTTAGGACGAATACAAATAAAATTAAATAACAGTGAACTATTATTCTATTATTATTTCTTATTCCATATTCAAATTCAATATAAATATTCAATATCAACAATTGATTTTATTCAATGGTGACATACGCTCGAATCAATATTTAAGGATAATAAATAATAAAAATTCTCACCAAATGGGCTGAACAAATTGTTGATGTCATTTCTTAGCCATTCCTTGGGGAACGTTAAGAAGAAGACGTGATCACGAGACGGCGTCGCTGTAAGCAAAAGTGTATAATGCAATCATCTCAACGGCGATTATGTCAAAGAAGCGCTTCGAACGAAGCGAGAGGTGGGTGGTTACGTTCGTCGCCGGCGAGGTTGATGTAGGGCGAGTTCTGGTGCGCGGTGCGCGCGAGGTACAGCTTGTTGAGGAAGGGCTTGAGCGCGACGGTGGAGGCGAGTGCGCGTGCGCGTGCGCCGTCCGCCTCGCCGCGCATGCGCGCCACGTGCGCGTGCATCGCCACGAAGCACAGCCCCGTCACGAACGCGTCGAAGCCCGCCTCGTGCGCCTTGTCCTGCGCCAGCGTGTACCCGCGCCCCTCCACGCACTCTGCAAATAATAACCAAGTTACAAGCTGTCAATATTAACAAGTGTTAAAATGAAAATGAAATCACTTCGCAGGAGACTTTCTCATTCAAACAAATTTTATTTATTTATTTTATTTTTATCTTATTGAACTCCAGATAAAGCCAGAGCCCATATCCGTATGCCTTCCTAAGCCTTTATCCTTAATCCTACTATCGGTAGCACACTTGCAGCAACTGTGGCGTTGCTTGTGTTATAGGCGACGACAGTGGACCGTCAGCCTGTCTGTCGACCCTACCATAAAAAAAGTTAAAGAAGATGAAATAAACATACCGACTTTGGGCAAATGAAACGGTTCCACTGAGAGTGTGTCCAGCAGATGCGACAAGACGCTAGAGTTCACCTTGTCCTTGAAAGGCGGCAGACTCGACATGTACTTCGTGTCCAACAGCCTGTAACCAACGAAAGAGTGTTAGGCATAGGCACATTCATATTTCCTATATTGTACTTTCAAGTCGCAAATGGGTTGATGGTCTTCAAACGCCTGAACAAATCTTCAAAAATTATAGTTATAAACTATACCTTAACGTCAGCTTTAAAAAAAAAACAATCAAAATCGGTACACCCATTAATTGATTCCACAGACTGTGGCGTTACTGTGGCGTATAGTAAAGTATGTTTTAAACTGTAACTGCCGGACAGACGAACAAGCGCGCGTCAATATCAAATCGACGCGCGCGCACACATCTGTGCCTATATACCATATACGCGTTAAAGCGTATGATCGCGCAACGCACGCTCGTTCCTCTGTCCTCATCACCAGCGCCTTCAAACCAACGACTACAGTTACACAGACCTACAGACACACACGATAAACTAATAAATAACACCCCGTTTTTGCGTCGGGGTTGAAAACTGATGGGTTGTTTTTTTTTTTCATTGTACTTCATAGTACCAGTGTAGCATAACCGCCAACATTTCTCCATTTTAATCTTCCGACGCATGATTCACATAGTAACAATACTATGAAAAAAAAAATTGAAAACTTACGCTGGGAACATGCAGTGTGCAAACTCCTTAAACGCAGCGAAATCCGGAGTGAGCGGTTGAAAGAAATGATTCATAGTGTGAAGTATGTCCAATAACATATTGTGACCAACTACCAACTTCTCCTGAAAATATTAATAACAATAGGTACACAAGATAGTCAAAATGGTTAAACATAATTAGGTATAGCTTTAAACGGGCTATGGAAACTACGCGCCCTACCTCACCGACGCCATGGCCACGTCGCCGGCGACGTAGGCCAACAATTAATATTTAAAAGTATCGCAGTTAACGCACTTGGCGACGGCTTGGAAACGTCGCCAATTTGCAAGCAATGCCACGACTGTCGGCTCTCTGTGTGGAGTCTGGAGACTCTGGTGTGCCGACGACGTCGCCAGTAAAATGTATACGAGTAAACTGCGTCTCACTCACTCAGTGCCAACCGGTCGCCAAGACGGTCGCACGCGTGTTTGTGGAAAGAATGTATTTCGATATATTTCTTAGGTTTTTTAGGTGTCTTCTTTTTTAACTTTTTATGACATAATAAATAAGTGTATGATTTCTTCTATGCACGAAGAGACCATATCCTCGATACGAAAACTGAGAGAACTGACTGACAGATGGTAGCCAGGTAGCCACTGGCCACTCAATTTGACAACCAAAGATAGCCACGCTTACGCCGCCGGCGACGTGGCCATGGCGTCCCGGTGAGGTAACGCCCTACCGGTAAAATGCATTTTATAGGAACGTAATAAAGAAATGAGAGACTATGCTAGGTGTTGAATAGAAAGTTCAATAGAAATTATAAAAAAGAAATAGAATAAACTCACCGATTGGCTAATCATTCTCGCTACCTTCGAGAAGCCGACAGCCTCATCAAACTCCTCCCATTCCTTATCTTTCTTTAACTGTTCACGATGTTCAGCTTCTTTCGCGGATGCCAACCTGATTACCTTCAGTACCCTGAAATATTTCAATACATTTCAACTTAATTAATTAATTATCTTGACGACACGTTTGGTCTAGTGGCCAGTAACCCTAGCTGTTAACCAAACGGTCGCGGGTTCGAATCCCGCTAGGGGCAAATGTTTAAGCGTTTACATTTTACCTTTGTACCTGAGTCATGGATGTTTTGTATCTATAATATGTATGTATTTACAAAAAAATATAATAATAATCTATGTAGTATATCAACTGTCTGGTATCCATAATACAAGCATTAGTTGCTTAGTGTGAAACTAGATGGTGCTGTGTAAAATGTGTGAAGATATTTATGTCAAACTTTTAACACCCTACTATGCGTCGAGGGTCGGTGGATTAAAATAAAATAAAAATACAAAAAAAGGTATCAACCTTTTTTTATTTTCCAAGAGTTTGCTCTCAATGTGCGCTTCGTCTTTGAACCGTTTTCCCAACTCTTGAAATAATAGTCGCCTAACAAACGCATTGCACTTGTCTATCTCCATCTCATCATTTTGTTTCTCTTTAAGGAAATCTTGCACTTGCTGACTGTAACATAAAAGACAAAAGAAATTGCTTGTATATAGTATAAATGTTTGCAAGCAGACTGATGACGGTCCACTTAATGGTAGGTGGCTACCGTCGCCTTGTTAACACGAACATCTCAGATGCTGCTGTACTAAGAAATAAATCCAAATAATAATTACCATACTTCCTCGATTTGTTTCTTGTTCTCTTCGGGTATAACAATATTACTTTTGTCCTGTGAATAATGTTTTTGCCTCTCTGTCAATGTTTCTCGCAGTCGTGTCTCTGTTGTTTCTGTCATATATGATATACCTGAAAAAATACAAATGCAAAACCACATTATTTATTTATTATCGCAAGGCCACCAATGAGGCAGGCATCAAACAAAATCGTCATGAGAAAAAAAATTAACATTAGGAGACAACAGACACAAACTTTCAGGGGTTCATAACAATATTTAATTTTAAAAATATAGTTGAACTTATTTTTACCCGTATGTAAAATCTATGTATTTAATTTAGTACCACAACCATTCATAAAAGAGGATCATAAAAATTTGATCAAATGTTGTCAAGATCTCTTTCCTGTACCATGATAGACAGCACTGGATGTTCTGAGATTTTTAAGTGTGAGACAAAAGGACAGTAATATGCAATCATCAATGTTCTAAAACTCAGTACCAGTCGGGTTTCTTTACATCATTTTTTTTAGACATAATTCCAGGGAATCACATCAATATACAAATGTATTCTGACAGAACAATACAGTTATGAAACTACTAATATTTGTCAACTGAAGTTTATTGAAAAATGCTCTGTGACGTTTCAAAAAGGGTGTTCATTCATTCAGATTCATTCGGTGGTATGATATTAAAAGGGTATTGGTCAGTAGAATGAACATGTTCATGAAGAGAGGTCGTCATCATACGTCCGCACATCTTATAGTTCGAATTGTAGTTCTGATATATCGGTGGGACGATAAAAAGTATTTGGACTAAACAAAGTGGTTTAATTAATGTACCCAAAGTAGAGGGTGCAACTATTATAAATGCAAAAGTTTGTCAATGTCATTTTTGGATATTTAATATAATAATTTTTGTTAGCTCCTATTATATAAAAGCTTGCTCTTTTAGCTGACATAAGACTTTAAAACTTTGTTAATCAGATTTATTTAAAAATATCAACTACAAGGTTTGTTGTTCTTTCATTGTAATCCAATAAGATTCCTAATTTTAGGCTTTTCAGAAGAAATGACATTTAAAAAAAAAACGTATTTTATTTTCATATTTTCTTTTCAATACAGGTAAATATATCTAAAAATATTTATAAACTATTCTTACCTTCCTTAATAAGCTTATTAAAGTCAAAACCCTGTGAGGCCAAGAAGTTTAAACTGGAACTCTGACACAGAAACATTTTCTCGGGACCTGGCCGCCCACGTGGAAACAGATAGAAATTGTATGCATCATTCATGTAATGTCCTTTGCTATCGTCCCAATAAAATGCACACAATCCGTACTGTATCAATAAAAAATCACTAGCGCCGTTTAGTAAACGCAAATAATATTCTTGCGGTGTATCAAACATGGATACTTCTTTTCCATTTAATAGGCCCGTGAACTCTGTATCGATGACTAGGAAATCTGCTTTTTGTATTGAAGCACGTATTAGGGGCAGGGACTCTTTAAAATCTGAAAAAAAAAAATTAACTTTTTAATATATAGGTACATACTTACTTGGTGTGTAATAAATGAAAAGATGGTTTCGTGAATACTTACTATTTCTTGTAACCTCCATGGGTATTTTTTTTAAAACAATTTATGTGGCTAACAAATGTTTCTAACAATTAAAGTTCTTATAACAATACAAGCAATATCAGATAGCGGCACTTACATATTACATACAATACAATACAATACAATACTACAATACATTACTATACAATTGCATAGATTTAGGACGCGCGCGACAGAATAATAGACATACAAGACCACAGAATACTATAACAAAGATATTAAGGGGATAATGATATGATCTGTCAGGCACAGACTAAATAGTAGATAAGTCATGGATCTAATACATTATCTAATAAGCAGCATTGATCAAAGAGTATATAATCACTACGCATTGATTACTTGCAGCCACCTTGCAGCTAAAAAGGGAGCTAAGCAGGGTATATAGTAGAGGCGCTGTATTTCCCTTTCTGGATTTAGTACACATTCGTCAGATCCCACTTTCGTTTTAATCGAAATTTGTGAGAATTTAGTTCGCTTTGGTCGTGAATGGCGAATGTGGAAAACTAATAATGAAACTTTCGTCAGTTTCTACCAAATAGTGTAACAGATGAAACCACATGTCTGTTTTTAACTTCGAGCTAGTTATATTAAATAAATCTTTTCTTTTTAACAAAGACAATACCATTATCATCCCTTTTCAAAAAAATAAATTTAATTTTCAAAATGTAAAATGCGTAGCCAGGCACTTATTGTTCAAGTACCTAAGTGTATACAACAAAACGATTTAGGAGAGGCATGAGGGCTGTTGAATGCGAGATTGGATATTATGAAAGGTTCGTCCTACTAGTTATCTGATGAAAGCGAAATCCCTTTCTGATAGGGTGATAATAAGATTTTTGTTATGCGAGACAAATATAGTAGGTTTCTTATATTTTTTAAAATTTAAATATGAATTATTCAACACATTTACCAGTTATAATTTTCGCATTGCTACCTATAATAGTTTTGCATCAATTGTACATAATCATATCCACCAACATGTCATTACACTTTAAAGGGATACCATTATTTAATGTTATTATAATTAGATTTACTTTAAAATTTATTGCAATGAATATGCAAGTGTAACGACTAATTTTTTTTTATCTAAAATTTAATCAACTAGGTACATTTTTTTAGTTTGACAAGATAAGAGACACATGGCCTCCGTTTGGCTATTTCTCTCGGCCCGGAAGCGGAATCTGTCGAATGTGGAAATACCGTAAGTGCTTTTTCGTCATCAGTTTTAAAATTCTAACCTATACGGAAAAATAAAATGATGTGACGAAAGCGGAATGTGACGAATGTGTACTAAATCTTATTTTTATTTGATTGTATTTTGACTATTTGTAATTCTGACGATTTGAAAAACTGACCATCTGTCCTTTTGAAAATTCGACCTTTTGAAAGTAAAGGCTAATTTCTAACAGTGTGCTTGGTTTTTCGTTTTGCGGTGATTATTATTCTGCACATATGCACCATTCTGCTTATTCTTATTCAACCTTTAATGAATGTAATACTGGGTAGGTACATAATGTAAAAAAATGTATTATTTCATTTATTTTTATTTTATTAATTTTTAGGATACAGATAAAACAAAAATATAGAAAAAAAAATTAGTTCCACAAACGTGTCCACATATAGATCTTATTGTACATTTTATAGAACAAAAACTACATAAGACAAAAAATATTATAGTCTTTGTAATTAAATTATTTAAATAGGTATAAGATTTGTGTACATAAGATGACAACTTATATAACTTTTATACATGATTAGGTACTTTATAAAATCGATGCTTTGTAACAATTCACGTCTTTCATACTTATTCTATAATCTAAACTTTTTCTATTGATCAAAAATAGCGTCCCCCAGGGTCGCTGACCTGTTTTAGATGGGATTTGCACATTACCATATCAAAGAGAGTTGACTCAGTGAAAAATTCATTTAGAACTTGTTTGTATTGTTTAATGTGATGAATTTCTGGTCTTTTTACTTGTTATTTGACACAATAAAACAACATACAATAAGAATAATAAATAAAAGACGAATTATTAGTAGTAATTTTAAGTAATCTATTTAATTAATGCCACAACTCCAAAGTTTGAGCACCTCTGGTTTAAAAAAAATGTATGTACCTAAGTGGCAAGTTCGTTCAAAGTTGGCCTATTAACTGGGGATTCTAAAATGGTAAAATACATGGTGCTTATTATTTATAATAATATGCTGCATAGGCTTTTATTTTATTTTGTAATGGACATGACATATGCACATTTTCAAAATTGCATCCCAATAAAAAACATTATTAACACAACATAAAAATGTGTCCGAAGTTTGTAATAAAGTTGTAAATATCTAGATTTAAAAACAAAAACTTCTGTTTTCAACTTTACACTTCTCTTATGAGTAATTACAAATAACAAACTTATGTCACTCTCCAATGATTTACAACTGGACCTTTGCATCGAGATAGAGAACCATTAGAAGAACTACTAAATCCACATCTTCCGCAACAATAGCATCTTACACAATTAACTCTGTTAACGTACAGTCTCCTAAAGCAGTGTAGCTCCTAAAGCATGGGTGGCCAACCTCTGGCAGCTGGGCCAAATTTTTCAAAAAAGCGATTTTCAAGCGGGCCCCACTAACTAATTTAACCAAAGCAAACAAAATTTATTCGGTGGGGTATGTGGGACTTCTAACCACAAAACCCCATGGTGTTTATTCGCGCCGTCTATGGGCGGGGGTTAGGGGACGTTAAGGCACGCTACCTTCTCCCCCGCCAGACGAGGCCCGCACACTTGCGGGCCCCACCTCGATTAGGCGCGAAGTGTGACCTCCGCGCCGTGAAGAGACGCGCCGGAAACACACAGCACGTCTCCCCTCGTCACCCGATGTTGTGATGACGGCGGACGAAACCGGGTCTTCACCACCCTCCACAAAGCCACGATTGCGGTACTCTGCCAGACGATTCTTCCCTGCCGCAGAGCTTCGTCTTCGCGTGCGTTGCCGAACTACCACTGAGCGACAGAACCATCCGAGAAAATCCGCCCGTTGCGAGACAGTAGCACGATTTTATGTTATCTTCAATATGTTTTAAAATATCAACACGTGATAGTTTGACGAGATAAACTTATCTTTAGAATTTTTATTTTTGAGATTTTTATTTTTATTTTTGAGAGATAGGCTTTTCACCATCTGACTCTTTTTTTGTAATCATCTTAACTTTGTGAATTGATTTTAAAAACAAGTGTTAGCTAGAATCTAGAAGAAATTTACGATGTGTTGTACATTACAATAGAAAAATGTTTTGTACATATGACCTAGCTCCGCGGGCCACAAGTTCACATGCGGCAGGCCGCAAGTGGCGGGTTGGCCACCCATGTCCTAAAGTATTGATCGCAAATTATAACTGTACCAATTTTCAATTCATAGATGAAATCTATACTTACTTACTAATATTATAAAGCTGAAGGGTTTTTTTGGTTAAACGCGTTAATTTTAGGAAATACTGGTTCGAATTGAAAAAATATTTTTGTGTTGGATAGACCATTTATCGAGGAAGGCTTTAGGCTATATAACATTTTGAACGCGGACGAAGTCGAGGGAACCAGCTAGTTCTATATATAGGTATGCTGATTAGGTACCTTAGCAATGAAAAACTAATAAGGGGCAGATATGCTCTGGGATATCCTTGGTAGTGAACAACACTCCTTAGGTCCTAAAAATCCTAAATTGCGATATTCTAAATTGGGTTGGGTAAGTTCTGGTCCTGTAAATATAGAAATTGTACACACTAATATTCATTGTAATCATGTCGATATGTCGACAGACCAAGATAATAACGTTGATAAAATGTTGACCAAATTCTGGGAAAACCAAGAGGTTCCCAAGCAAGGAGGTTTTGAGCCCAAATGAACAAGAACATGAAATACACTTCTTGGCTTATAATATTCGCTTAAACTTAAACTTTATAAACGTGTCCCGAAGTCAGGAGCCTGGCAAGGACAGTTTCTGCGGATCGACCCGCAGAGCTAACTTATTGAACTGGCATTCAAGCCTAGACGGCTGAGAGATGCTTATGTTTATTTCATACTAGCGATCCGTTCCCGGCTTCGCACGGGTGCAATTTTTTTTCTGCAAATTAAACGTAGAAACCTTCCTCGTTTAACGCTCTTCCCATTAATGAAAACAGTATAAAAATCCGTTCGGTAGTTTTTGAGAATCGCAAACATACAGACAGACAGACGCGGCGGGGGGACTTTGTTTTATAATATTAAAAAACGTAAATTTAATAATGTCTGCGTGAGCGAATTGATTTTTGTTTAATTGTGCGTAACTTTGTCTTTTTCCTGTGTATATTAGTTCAACTGAGATAAGAGAACGCAGTTCGGCGAAATATGGGTATATTCTATCTCAAAACTTCGATGATGAATACTAAAGCTGTCTATCAAGCTGAGTGATGATCGTTAGGCAGAAAAGATAAATGTTTCAACTTATTCGTGTACATAGACTTTTCGAGTTTAATGAGAATGATGCTTATGCATTAAGATAGCCTCACTCTACTTCCTTCGAAATAAATATAACAAATCACCCATCAGGTTTAACAAATTTTTAAATTTCTAAAAATTTTGACGATGTTCTGAAATTTCAAAAAATCTTATTAAATTATCTGAAAAAGTGAAGAGTTTTCATAGAATTTTCTAGAAACTTCTGGAATTTTCTAGAAACTTTTGATATTTTCGAGAAACTTCTAGAATTTTCTAAAAACTTCTAGAATTTTCTATAAACATCTAGAATTTTCTAGAATGTTAGCGAAAAAAAAATCCGTTCCTATTAATAATACATAATGAGCGACTCAGCCAAAGAAAAGATATGCCGCAAGGAGAACTCATCGTATTGCATGAACCTTCGTTTCAGTTGTTAACAACAAATGCAATTGTTATGAACGAAAAAATTCTTTTTTTTTTATTGTCACAGGGTTAGTAACTTTTTTTCAGTAAAAGAAAAAATATCGCGTTTGAAAAACTCGAATATATTGCATAGATCCCGTTTTTTATTGTTTATGACGCTTGGAGAACCCTCTGGAAACTAAAGGAAGGGCGAAGAATGGAAGCAAACAAACAATCTGTGCGAGCAAATTCTAGAACACCTTTTTTAACACGTGTACATAGACTTTTCGAGTTTAATGAGAATGATGCTTATGCATTAAGATAGCCTCACTCTACTTCCTTCGAAATAAATATAACAAATCACCCATCAGGTTTAACAAATTTTTAAATTTTTAAAAATTTTGACGATGTTCTGAAATTTCAAAAAATCTTATTAAATTATCTGAAAAAGTGAAGAAAGTTTTCATAGAATTTTCTAGAAACTTCTGAAATTTTCGAGAAACTTCTAGAATTTTCGAGAAACTTCTAGAATTTTCTAAAAACTTCTAGAATTTTCTATAAACTAGAATTTTCTCGAAAATTTCAGAAGTTTAATTTAATTTAATTAATTTAATTCAGGCTATCTTAATGCATAAGCATCATTCTCATTAAACTCGAAAAGTCTATGTACACGAATAAGTTGAAACATTTATCTTTTCTGTCTAACGATCATCACTCAGCTTGATAGACAGCTTTAGTATTCATCATTCATCATCGAAGTTTTGAGATAGAATATACCCATATTTCGCCGAACTGCGTTCTCTTATCTCAGTTGAACTAATATACACAGGAAAAAGACAAAGTTACGCACAATTAAACAAAAATCAATTCGCTCACGCAGACATTATTAAATTTACGTTTTTTAATATTATAAAACAAAGTCCCCCCGCCGCGTC
The DNA here is from genome assembly GCA_936446665.2 of Synanthedon andrenaeformis. Taxonomy (NCBI): domain Eukaryota; kingdom Metazoa; phylum Arthropoda; class Insecta; order Lepidoptera; family Sesiidae; genus Synanthedon; species Synanthedon andrenaeformis. Next base: position 10,637,348 of record OW387787.2, on the reverse strand, counting down.
TGTCTGTCTGTATGTTTGCGATTCTCAAAAACTACCGAACGATTTTTTATACTGTTTTCATTAATGGGAAGAGCGTTAAACGAGGAAGGTTTCTACGTTTAATTTGCAGAAAAAAATTGCACCCGTGCGAAGCCGGGAACGGATCGCTAGTAATACATAATGAGCGACTCAGCCAAAGAAAAGATATGCCGCAAGGAGAACTCATCGTATTGCATGAACCTTCGTTTCAGTTGTTAACAACAAATGCAATTGTTATGAACGAAAACAATCTTTTTTTTTATTGTCACAGGGTTAGTAACTTTTTTTCAGTAAAAGAAAAAATATCGCGTTTGAAAAACTCGAATATATTGCATAGATCCCGTTTTTTGTTTTTTATAGCGGCCCGCTCCCGGCTTCGTCCGGAGTGTATTTTTTCTAAAATAAACGTAGCCTAAGTTACTCCTTATTACATCGGCTACCTGCCAATAAAAGTCCCGTCAAAATCGGTCTAGCTATTTCAGAGATTAGCCGGAACAAACAGACAGACAGACAAAAATTGCAAAAAATGTTATTTTGGTGTATGTACCGCAATTTACATAAACAAAAAGTAGCCTATGTTACTCCTGACGACCCCCTCTTCATGTCTGCAAAGTTTCATCGAAATCGCTTCAGCCGTTTCTGAGATTACCCCGGACAGACAGACAGACAGACAGACAGACAAAAATTCTAAAAAAAGTTATTTACGTTTTAACAGCATGCGAATGACTCTCTAAGCTTAGTTTGAGGCAGTTTTTTGCAAATCACAGACAGACACTCTGATTTTATTTATATAGAAAATCAAGCCGAAGTATTTGAAAAGTTTATAACATATGTCATTAGTAGAGAATCAAACTAACAAGAGGATAAAAGCGTTAAGAAGTGCTAACGGGTTAGAATCTTGCAGTAAGGAATATGAAAAAATCTTACAGAAGGCAGGGATAATTCATCAAAAAACAAACCCGTATACGCCAGAACAAAATGTATTATGCGAAAGGCTTAATAGAACAATCGTAGAGAAAGCTCAGCGAATTCATGCAGATCATCTCCAGCGAAACGGAAACGAGGAAGACCCGTTGGATGTGTCAATAAATACCCTATTCGCCAAAGGCAATGGGACGATCCTCTCTGTATTTTGGAATTTAACAACCTGATAAATTCATCAAGTTCTAATACAGAGCGTGCAAGAGACCCGACGGCATGACTCTTATTCCCTGGAAGCTAGGAAGACCTCTGGTTGTAACGTAGTGTTACTTATTTTATTATTTTTTATAGTAATTCTGGTTATATTACCTTTTTTTTTATTTATCTGTTTATAACTTATTTATTAAAACTTTTTAAATTAGTATTCCTTCATTTGATGTCTAAATTTTAAAATTTTCGTTCTAGAATATTGCGTTCTTGTTTTTTCTCCGTTGCGCAGGGAGTTTCTGTTTGGCTGTGGTGATATTTTTTTAAATTTTATCATTGATAGTTTTTCCTTTTGAAATATGAATTTTTATTATAAGTTTCAGTTTAAATGTAATTAAAAAACCCCGAATATTAATTATATGGGTACATATTTCATCTTATTTTTAACTAGCGATCCGTTCCCGGCTTCGCACGGGTGCAATTTTTTTCTGCAAATTAAATGTAGAAACCTTCCTCGTTTAACGCTCTTCCCATTAATGAAAACAGTATAAAAATCCGTTCGGTAGTTTTTGAGAGTCGCAAACATACAGACAGACAGACGCGGCGGGGGGACTTTGTTTTATAATATTAAAAAACGTAAATTTAATAATGTTGTCTGCGTGAGCGAATTGATTTTTGTTTAATTGTGCGTAACTTTGTCTTTTTCCTGTGTATATTAGTTCAACTGAGATAAGAGAACGCAGTTCGGCGAAATATGGGTATATTCTATCTCAAAACTTCGATGATGAATACTAAAGCTGTCTATCAAGCTGAGTGATGATCGTTAGGCAGAAAAGATAAATGTTTCAACTTATTCGTGTACATAGACTTTTCGAGTTTAATGAGAATGAGGCTTATGCATTAAGATAGCCTCACTCTACTTCCTTCGAAATAAATATAACAAATCACCCATCAGGTTTAACAAATTTTTAAATTTCTAAAAATTTTGACGATGTTCTGAAATTTCAAAAAATCATATTAGATTAGTTAGATGAAAACTAATATCTAATAGTCTATGAAAACTATTAGATATTAGTTTTCATAGACTTTTCTAGAAACTTCTGAAATTTTCGAGAAACTTCTAGAATTTTCGAGAAACTTCTAGAATTTTCTAAAAACTTCTAGAGTTTTCTATAAACATCTAGAATTTTCTAGAATGTTAGCGAAAAAAATCCGTTCCTATTAATAATACACAATGAGCGACTCAGCCAAAGAAAAGATATGCCGCAAGGAGAACTCATCGTATTGCATGAACCTTCGTTTCAGTTGTTAACAACAAATGCAATTGTTATGAACGAAAAAAATCTTTTTTTTTATTGTCACAGGGTTAGTAACTTTTTTTCAGTAAAAGAAAAAATATCGCGTTTGAAAAACTCGAATGTATTGCATAGATCCCGTTTTTTATTGTTTATAGCGGCCCGCTCCCGGCTTCGTCCGGAGTGTATTTTTTCTAAAATAAACGTAGCCTAAGTTACTCCTTATTACATCAGCTACCTGCCAATAAAAGTCCCGTCAAAATCGGTCTAGCTATTTCAGAGATTAGCCGGAACAAACAAACAGACAGACAAAAATTGTAAAAAATGTTATTTTGGTGTATGTACCGCAATTTACATAAACAAAAAGTAGCCTATGTTACTCCTGACGACCCCCTCTTCATGTCTGCAAAGTTTCATCGAAATCGCTTCAGCCGTTTCTGAGATTACCCCGGACAGACAGACAGACAGACAGACAGACAGACAGACAGACAGACAGACAGACAGACAGACAGACAGACAGACAGACAGACAGACAGACAGACAGACAGACAGACAGACAGACAGACAGACAGACAGACAGACAGACAGACAGACAGACAGACAGACAGACAGACAGACAGACAGACAGACAGACAGACAGACAGACAGACAGACAGACAGACAGACAGACAGACAGACAGACAGACAGACAGACAGACAGACAGACAGACAGACAGACAGACAGACAGACAAAAATTCTAAAAAAAGTTATTTACGTTTTAACAGCATGCGAATGACTCTCTAAGCTTAGTTTGAGGCAGTTTTTCGCAAATCACAGACAGACACTCTGATTTTATTTATATAGATGATAGATTGTTGAATTAATGTTTTTTTATTATAATATGTGATTTTAGTTAATTTTAAATCTTTTGTGAATTAACATTCTATTTGAATTTCTAATTATCCTTGCAGTTTTTTTTATTCTTATGCATTTGCATATTTTTTTGTTTACTCTTGTTTTTGCCTGACCATTTATTGATTAAATCTATATAAATAAAATCAGAGTGTCTGTCTGTGATTTGCGAAAAACTGCCTCAAACTAAGCTTAGAGAGTCATTCGCATGCTGTTAAAACGTAAATAACTTTTTTTAGAATTTTTGTCTGTCTGTCTGTCTGTCTGTCTGTCTGTCTGTCTGTCTGTCCGGGGTAATCTCAGAAACGGCTGAAGCGATTTCGATGAAACTTTGCAGACACGAAGAGGGGGTCGTCAGGAGTAACATAGGCTACTTTTTGTTTATGTAAATTGCGGTACATACACCAAAATAACATTTTTTACAATTTTTGTCTGTCTGTCTGTTTGTTCCGGCTAATCTCTGAAATAGCTGGACCGATTTTGACGGGACTTTTATTGGCAGGTAGCTGATGTAATAAGGAGTAACTTAGGCTACGTTTATTTTAGCAAAAATACACCCCGGACGAAGCCGGGAGCGGGCCGCTGTAAACAATAAAAAACGGGATCTATGCAATATATTCGAGTTTTTCAAACGCGATATTTTTTCTTTTACTGAAAAAAAGTTACTAACCCTGTGACAATAAAAAAAAAAAGATTTTTTTCGTTCATAACAATTGCATTTGTTGTTAACAACTGAAACGAAGGTTCATGCAATACGATGAGTTCTCCTTGCGGCATATCTTTTCTTTGGCTGAGTCGCTCATTATGTATTATTAATAGGAACGGATTTTTTTTGCTAACATTCTAGAAAATTCTAGATGTTAATAGAAAATTCTAGAAGTTTTTAGAAAATTCTAGAAATTTCTCGAAAATTCTAGAACTTTCTCGAAAATTTCAGAAGTTTCTAGAAAATTCTATGAAAACTTTCTTCACTTTTTCAGATAATTTAATAAGATTTTTCGAAATTTCAGAACATCGTCAAAATTAAGGGTGATTTGTTATATTTATTTCGAAGGAAGTAGAGTGAGGCTATCTTAATGCATAAGCATCATTCTCATTAAACTCGAAAAGTCTATGTACACGAATAAGTTGAAACATTTATCTTTTCTGCCTAACGATCATCACTCAGCTTGATAGACAGCTTTAGTATTCATCATCGAAGTTTTGAGATAGAATATACCCATATTTCGCCGAACTGCGTTCTCTTATCTCAGTTGAACTAATATACACAGGAAAAAGACAAAGTTACGCACAATTAAACAAAAATCAATTCGCTCACGCAGACAACATTATTAAATTTACGTTTTTTAATATTATAAAACAAAGTCCCCCCGCCGCGTCTGTCTGTCTGTATGTTTGCGATTCTCAAAAACTACCGAACGGATTTTTATACTGATTTCATTAATGGGAAGAGCGTTAAACGAGGAAGGTTTCTACGTTTAATTTGCAGAAAAAAATTGCACCCGTGCGAAGCCGGGAACGGATCGCTAGTTAATAATATTAGGGATCTTGTATATCCAAATTTTAGTTCACACGGGTCAAACACATTTTTTTTCTTTTCTAGATGGGTGCTTAAATATTTCTTTATTATTTCAGGGGTTTTTTTTTGGGTCATAAATTCGCACCCTAGTTCCTTTTGGATTCTTTGAGCTTTGCACTACTGCAAGCTTGCTGTATAGAAGTTTCCTACGGCAGGGGCCAACAATCGAGACTCACGCCTGTTGATTCCGTGGACGACTCGGGTTCCGGCCGTTATTAAGAAGGATAATCGAGCGAATTATAGAACATTCAGTTAAGTTGTGTTAATAAGGAATAGTGATTCAAAAATAGTTTATATATATATATATATATATATTCGTACGGGCGTAGGACCTACCCTGTTTTAAGTTTTCTCAATATATTTTTATTTGCTAACTTCCGTTTTTTATTTCTTAGTTAGCTGACGCCCATTTTAATTTATTTTTTTTCCCTTTAGCCGATTACGTTGCTCAGTTGTAGCATAATTTAACACGTAACATGGTATGAGATGCCACATGTGTAGACACCCTGGCTCCTTCTCATCTTTCAGGAAGCACGTCACAGGCTGGTGCTGCCGCTTATAAAGCCGAAAATCTCAAGCGTCGCAAATATGTACTTAGATAGGGGTTACACGTTTGTGCCGCTTGCGGTAGAGACCAAGGGGTCCGTGGTGGGCAGCCGCTCATGAACTTTACAAGGAGCTGGCAAAACGGTTGGTAGAGGCGTCGGGTGACAAGAATTCTGGCTCTTACTTTGCCCAGAAGATAAGCATATGCATTCAGCGGAGCAATGCCGCCAGCATTCTGGCCACTTTTCCATCTACTTAATAAATTGTATCTAATCTATATAAATAAAATCAGAGTGTCTGTCTGTGATTTGCGAAAAACTGCCTCAAACTAAGCTTAGAGAGTCATTCGCATGCTGTTAAAACGTAAATAACTTTTTTTAGAATTTTTGTCTGTCTGTCTGTCTGTCTGTCTGTCTGTCTGTCTGTCTGTCTGTCTGTCTGTCTGTCTGTCTGTCTGTCTGTCCGGGGTAATCTCAGAAACGGCTGAAGCGATTTCGATGAAACTTTGCAGACATGAAGAGGGGGTCGTCAGGAGTAACATAGGCTACTTTTTGTTTATGTAAATTGCGGTACATACACCAAAATAACATTTTTTACAATTTTTGTCTGTCTGTCTGTTTGTTCCGGCTAATCTCTGAAATAGCTAGACCGATTTTGACGGGACTTTTATTGGCAGGTAGCTGATGTAATAAGGAGTAACTTAGGCTACGTTTATTTTAGAAAAAATACACCCCGGACGAAGCCGGGAGCGGGCCGCTAAATGTATTGCTAAGCGCAAAACTCGAGAACGGGTGGACCGATTTTAATTCTGTCTTCACTCATGGACAGAGGGATAATCAGGGATAAAAAAAAAGAATTTTTTCGTTCATAACAATTGCATTTGTTGTTAACAACTGAAACGAAGGTTCATGCAATACGATGAGTTCTCCTTGCGGCATATCTTTTCTTTGTCTGTCGCTCATTATGTATTATTAATAGGAACGGATTTTTTTTCGCTAACATTCTAGAAAATTCTAGATGTTTATAGAAAATTCTAGAAGTTTTTAGAAAATTCTAGAAGTTTCTCGAAAATTCTAGAAGTTTCTCGAAAATTTCAGAAGTTTCTAGAAAATTCCAGAAGTTTCTAGAAAATTCTCGCATATATGAAAACTTTCTTCACTTTTTCAGATAATTTAATAAGATTTTTTGAAATTTCAGAACATCGTCAAAATTTTTAGAAATTTAAAAATTTGTTAAACCTGATGGGTGATTTGTTATATTTATTTCGAAGGAAGTAGAGTGAGGCTATCTTAATGCATAAGCATCATTCTCATTAAACTCGAAAAGTCTATGTACACGTGTTAAAAAAGGTGTTCTAGAATTTGCTCGCACAGATTGTTTGTTTGCTTCCATTCTTCGCCCTTCCTTTAGTTTCCAGAGGGTTCTCCAAGCGTCATAAACAATAAAAAACGGGATCTATGCAATATATTCGATTTTTTCAAACGCGATATTTTTTCTTTTACTGAAAAAAGTTACTAACCCTGTGACCATAAAAAAAAAGAATTTTTTCGTTCATAACAATTGCATTTGTTGTTAACAACTGAAACGAAGGTTCATGCAATACGATGAGTTCTCCTTGCGGCATATCTTTTCTTTGGCTGAGTCGCTCATTATGTATTATTAATAGGAACGGATTTTTTTTTGCTAACATTCTAGAAAATTCTAGATGTTTATAGAAAATTCTAGAAGTTTCTCGAAAATTTTCAGAAGTTTCTAGAAAATTCCAGAAGTTTCTAGAAAATTCTATGAAAACTTTCTTCACTTTTTCAGATAATTTAATAAGATTTTTTGAAATTTCAGAACATCGTCAAAATTTTTAGAAATTTAAAAATTTGTTAAACCTGATGGGTGATTTGTTATATTTATTTCGAAGGAAGTAGAGTGAGGCTATCTTAATGCATAAGCATCATTCTCATTAAACTCGAAAAGTCTATGTACACGAATAAGTTGAAACATTTATCTTTTCTGCCTAACGATCATCACTATCAGCTTGATAGACAGCTTTAGTATTCATCATCGAAGTTTTGAGATAGAATATACCCATATTTCGCCGAACTGCGTTCTCTTATCTCAGTGGAACTAATATACACAGGAAAAAGACAAAGTTACGCACAATTAAACAAAAATCAATTCGCTCACGAAGACAACATTATTAAATTTACGCTTTTTAATATTATAAAACAAAGTCCCCCAGCCGCGTCTGTCTGTCTATATGTTTGCGATTCTCAAAAACTACCGAACGGATTTTTATACTGTTTTCATTAATGGGAAGAGCGTTAAACGAGGAAGGTTTCTACGTTTAATTTGCAGAAAAAAATTGCACCCGTGCGAAGCCGGGAACGGATCGCTAGTTTTGTAAATATTAGTATACATAAATCTATATAAATAAAATCGGAGTGTCTGTCTGTGATTTGCGAAAAACTGCCTCAAACTAAGCTTAGAGAGTCATTTGCATGCTATTAAAACGTAAATAACTTTTTTTAGAATTTTTGTCTGTCTGTCTGTCTGTCTGTCTGTCTGTCTGTCCGGGGTAATCTCAGAAACGGCTGAAGCGATTTCGATGAAACTTTGCAGACATGAAGAGGGGGTCGTCAGGAGTAACATAGGCTACTTTTTGTTTATGTAAATTGCGGTACATACACCAAAATAAATTTTTTTACAATTTTTGTCTGTCTGTTTGTTCCGGCTAATCTCTGAAATAGCTAGACCGATTTTGACGGGACTTTTATTGGCAGGTAGCTGATGTAATAAGGAGTAACTTAGGCTACGTTTATTTTAGACTAGCGACTCGTTCCCGGCTTCGCCCGGGTGCATTCGTGTACATAGACTTTTCGAGTTTAATGAGAATGATGCTTATGCATTAAAATAGCCTCACTCTACTTCCTTCGAAATAAATATAACAAATCACCCATCAGGTTCTGAAATTTCAAAAAATCTTATTAAATTATCTGAAAAAGTGAAGAAAGTTTTCATATATGCGAGAATTTCCTAGAAACTTCTGGAATTTTCTAGAAATTTCTGAAATTTTCGAGAAACTTCTAGAATTTTCTAAAAACTTCTAGAATTTTCTATAAACATCTAGAATTTTCTAGAATGTTAGCGAAAAAAAATCCGTTTCTATTAATCTATATAAATAAAATCGGAGTGTCTGTCTGTGATTTGCGAAAAACTGCCTCAAACTAAGCTTAGAGAGTCATTCGCATGCTGTTAAAACGTAAATAACTTTTTTTAGAATTTTTGTCTGTCTGTCTGTCTGTCTGTCTGTCTGTCTGTCTGTCTGTCTGTCTGTCTGTCTGTCTGTCTGTCTGTCTGTCTGTCTGTCTGTCTGTCTGTCTGTCTGTCTGTCTGTCTGTCTGTCTGTCTGTCTGTCTGTCTGTCTGTCTGTCTGTCTGTCTGTCTGTCTGTCTGTCTGTCTGTCTGTCTGTCTGTCTGTCTGTCTGTCTGTCTGTCTGTCTGTCTGTCTGTCTGTCTGTCTGTCTGTCTGTCTGTCTGTCTGTCTGTCTGTCTGTCTGTCTGTCTGTCTGTCTGTCTGTCTGTCTGTCTGTCTGTCTGTCTGTCTGTCTGTCTGTCTGTCTGTCTGTCTGTCTGTCTGTCTGTCTGTCTGTCTGTCTGTCTGTCTGTCTGTCTGTCTGTCTGTCTGTCTGTCTGTCTGTCTGTCTGTCTGTCTGTCTGTCTGTCTGTCTGTCTGTCTGTCTGTCTGTCTGTCTGTCTGTCTGTCTGTCTGTCTGTCTGTCTGTCTGTCTGTCTGTCTGTCTGTCTGTCTGTCTGTCTGTCTGTCTGTCTGTCTGTCTGTCTGTCTGTCTGTCTGTCTGTCTGTCTGTCTGTCTGTCTGTCTGTCTGTCTGTCTGTCTGTCTGTCTGTCTGTCTGTCTGTCTGTCTGTCTGTCTGTCTGTCTGTCTGTCTGTCTGTCTGTCTGTCTGTCTGTCTGTCTGTCTGTCTGTCTGTCTGTCTGTCTGTCTGTCTGTCTGTCTGTCTGTCTGTCTGTCTGTCTGTCTGTCTGTCTGTCTGTCTGTCTGTCTGTCTGTCTGTCTGTCTGTCTGTCTGTCTGTCTGTCTGTCTGTCTGTCTGTCTGTCTGTCTGTCTGTCTGTCTGTCTGTCTGTCTGTCTGTCTGTCTGTCTGTCTGTCTGTCTGTCTGTCTGTCTGTCTGTCTGTCTGTCTGTCTGTCTGTCTGTCTGTCTGTCTGTCTGTCTGTCTGTCTGTCTGTCTGTCTGTCTGTCTGTCTGTCTGTCTGTCTGTCTGTCTGTCTGTCTGTCTGTCTGTCTGTCTGTCTGTCTGTCTGTCTGTCTGTCTGTCTGTCTGTCTGTCTGTCTGTCTGTCTGTCTGTCTGTCTGTCTGTCTGTCTGTCTGTCTGTCTGTCTGTCTGTCTGTCTGTCTGTCTGTCTGTCTGTCTGTCTGTCTGTCTGTCTGTCTGTCTGTCTGTCTGTCTGTCTGTCTGTCTGTCTGTCTGTCTGTCTGTCTGTCTGTCTGTCTGTCTGTCTGTCTGTCTGTCTGTCTGTCTGTCTGTCTGTCTGTCTGTCTGTCTGTCTGTCTGTCTGTCTGTCTGTCTGTCTGTCTGTCTGTCTGTCTGTCTGTCTGTCTGTCTGTCTGTCTGTCTGTCTGTCTGTCTGTCTGTCTGTCTGTCTGTCTGTCTGTCTGTCTGTCTGTCTGTCTGTCTGTCTGTCTGTCTGTCTGTCTGTCTGTCTGTCTGTCTGTCTGTCTGTCTGTCTGTCTGTCTGTCTGTCTGTCTGTCTGTCTGTCTGTCTGTCTGTCTGTCTGTCTGTCTGTCTGTCTGTCTGTCTGTCTGTCTGTCTGTCTGTCTGTCTGTCTGTCTGTCTGTCTGTCTGTCTGTCTGTCTGTCTGTCTGTCTGTCTGTCTGTCTGTCTGTCTGTCTGTCTGTCTGTCTGTCTGTCTGTCTGTCTGTCTGTCTGTCTGTCTGTCTGTCTGTCTGTCTGTCTGTCTGTCTGTCTGTCTGTCTGTCTGTCTGTCTGTCTGTCTGTCTGTCTGTCTGTCTGTCTGTCTGTCTGTCTGTCTGTCTGTCTGTCTGTCTGTCTGTCTGTCTGTCTGTCTGTCTGTCTGTCTGTCTGTCTGTCTGTCTGTCTGTCTGTCTGTCTGTCTGTCTGTCTGTCTGTCTGTCTGTCTGTCTGTCTGTCTGTCTGTCTGTCTGTCTGTCTGTCTGTCTGTCTGTCTGTCTGTCTGTCTGTCTGTCTGTCTGTCTGTCTGTCTGTCTGTCTGTCTGTCTGTCTGTCTGTCTGTCTGTCTGTCTGTCCGGGGTAATCTCAGAAACGGCTGAAGCGATTTCGATGAAACTTTGCAGACATGAAGAGGGGGTCGTCAGGAGTAACATAGGCTACTTTTTGTTTATGTAAATTGCGGTACATACACCAAAATAATATTTTTTACAATTTTTGTCTGTCTGTCTGTTTGTTCCGGCTAATCTCTGAAATGGCTGGACCGATTTTGACGGGACTTTTATTGGCAGGTAGCTGATGTAATAAGGAGTAACTTAGGCTACGTTTATTTTAGACTAGCGACTCGTTCCCGGCTTCGCCCGGGTGCATTCGTGTACATAGACTTTTCGAGTTTAATGAGAATGATGCTTATGCATTAAGATAGCCTCACTCTACTTCCTTCGAAATAAATATAACAAATCACCCATCAGGTTCTGAAATTTCAAAAAATCTTATTAAATTATCTGAAAAAGTGAAGAAAGTTTTCATATATGCGAGAATTTCCTAGAAACTTCTGGAATTTTCTAGAAATTTCTGAAATTTTCGAGAAACTTCTAGAATTTTCTAAAAACTTCTAGAATTTTCTATAAACATCTAGAATTTTCTAGAATGTTAGCGAAAAAAAATCCGTTTCTATTAATCTATATAAATAAAATCAGAGTGTCTGTCTGTGATTTGCGAAAAACTGCCTCAAACTAAGCTTAGAGAGTCATTCGCATGCTGTTAAAACGTAAATAACTTTTTTTAGAATTGTTGTCTGTCTGTCTGTCTGTCTGTCTGTTCGGGGTAATCTCAGAAACGGCTGAAGCGATTTCGATGAAACTTTGCAGACATGAAGAGGGGGTCGTCAGGAGTAACATAGGCTACTTTTTGTTTATGTAAATTGCGGTACATACACCAAAATAATATTTTTTACAATTTTTGTCTGTCTGTCTGTTTGTTCCGGCTAATCTCTGAAATAGCTGGACCGATTTTGACGGGACTTTTATTGGCAGGTAGCTGATGTAATAAGGAGTAACTTAGGCTACGTTTATTTTAGACTAGCGACTCGTTCCCGGCTTCGCCCGGGTGCATTCGTGTACATATCTCTGAAATAGCTGGACCGATTTTGACGGGACTTTTATTGGCAGGTAGCTGATGTAATAAGGAGTAACTTAGGCTACGTTTATTTTAGACTAGCGACTCGTTCCCGGCTTCGCCCGGGTGCATTCTTGTACATAGACTTTTCGAGTTTAATGAGAATGATGCTTATGCATTAAGATAGCCTCACTCTACTTCCTTCGAAATAAATATAACAAATCACCCATCAGGTTCTGAAATTTCAAAAAATCTTATTAAATTATCTGAAAAAGTGAAGAAAGTTTTCATATATGCGAGAATTTCCTAGAAACTTCTGGAATTTTCTAGAAATTTCTGAAATTTTCGAGAAACTTCTAGAATTTTCTAAAAACTTCTAGAATTTTCTATAAACATCTAGAATTTTCTAGAATGTTAGCGAAAAAAAATCCGTTTCTATTAATCTATATAAATAAAATCAGAGTGTCTGTCTGTGATTTGCGAAAAACTGCCTCAAACTAAGCTTAGAGAGTCATTCGCATGCTGTTAAAACGTAAATAACTTTTTTTAGAATTGTTGTCTGTCTGTCTGTCTGTCTGTCTGTTCGGGGTAATCTCAGAAACGGCTGAAGCGATTTCGATGAAACTTTGCAGACATGAAGAGGGGGTCGTCAGGAGTAACATAGGCTACTTTTTGTTTATGTAAATTGCGGTACATACACCAAAATAATATTTTTTACAATTTTTGTCTGTCTGTCTGTTTGTTCCGGCTAATCTCTGAAATAGCTGGACCGATTTTGACGGGACTTTTATTGGCAGGTAGCTGATGTAATAAGGAGTAACTTAGGCTACGTTTATTTTAGACTAGCGACTCGTTCCCGGCTTCGCCCGGGTGCATTCGTGTACATATCTCTGAAATAGCTGGACCGATTTTGACGGGACTTTTATTGGCAGGTAGCTGATGTAATAAGGAGTAACTTAGGCTACGTTTATTTTAGACTAGCGACTCGTTCCCGGCTTCGCCCGGGTGCATTCTTGTACATAGACTTTTCGAGTTTAATGAGAATGATGCTTATGCATTAAGATAGCCTCACTCTACTTCCTTCGAAATAAATATAACAAATCACCCATCAGGTTCTGAAATTTCAAAAAATCTTATTAAATTATCTGAAAAAGTGAAGAAAGTTTTCATATATGCGAGAATTTCCTAGAAACTTCTGGAATTTTCTAGAAATTTCTGAAATTTTCGAGAAACTTCTAGAATTTTCTAAAAACTTCTAGAATTTTCTATAAACATCTAGAATTTTCTAGAATGTTAGCGAAAAAAAATCCGTTTCTATTAATCTATATAAATAAAATCAGAGTGTCTGTCTGTGATTTGCGAAAAACTGCCTCAAACTAAGCTTAGAGAGTCATTCGCATGCTGTTAAAACGTAAATAACTTTTTTTAGAATTGTTGTCTGTCTGTCTGTCTGTCTGTCTGTTCGGGGTAATCTCAGAAACGGCTGAAGCGATTTCGATGAAACTTTGCAGACATGAAGAGGGGGTCGTCAGGAGTAACATAGGCTACTTTTTGTTTATGTAAATTGCGGTACATACACCAAAATAATATTTTTTACAATTTTTGTCTGTCTGTCTGTTTGTTCCGGCTAATCTCTGAAATAGCTGGACCGATTTTGACGGGACTTTTATTGGCAGGTAGCTGATGTAATAAGGAGTAACTTAGGCTACGTTTATTTTAGACTAGCGACTCGTTCCCGGCTTCGCCCGGGTGCATTCGTGTACATAGACTTTTCGAGTTTAATGAGAATGATGCTTATGCATTAAGATAGCCTCACTCTACTTCCTTCGAAATAAATATAACAAATCACCCATCAGGTTCTGAAATTTCAAAAAATCTTATTAAATTATCTGAAAAAGTGAAGAAAGTTTTCATATATGCGAGAATTTCCTAGAAACTTCTGGAATTTTCTAGAAATTTCTGAAATTTTCGAGAAACTTCTAGAATTTTCTAAAAACATCTAGAATTTTCTAGAATGTTAGCGAAAAAAAATCCGTTTCTATTAATCTATATAAATAAAATCAGTGTCTGTCTGTGATTTGCGAAAAACTGCCTCAAACTAAGCTTTGAGAGTCATTCGCATGCTGTTAAAACGTAAATAACTTTTTTTAGAATTTTTGTCTGTGTCTGTCTGTCCGGAGTAATCTCAGAAACGGCTGAAGCGATTTCGATGAAACTTTGCAGACATGAAGAGGGGGTCGTCAGGAGTAACATAGGCTACTTTTTGTTTATGTAAATTTTATAGAAAATTCTAGAAGTTTTTAGAAAATTCTAGAAGTTTTTAGAAAATTCTAGAAGTTTCTCGAAAATTCTATAAGTTTCTCGAAAATTTCAGAAGTTTCTAGAAAATTCTCGCATATATGAAAACTTTCTTCACTTTTTCAGATAATTTAATAAGATTTTTTGAAATTACAGAACCTGATGGGTGATTTGTTATATTTATTTCGAAGGAAGTAGAGTGAGGCTATCTTAATGCATAAGCATCATTCTCATTAAACTCGAAAAGTCTATGTACACGAATAAGTTGAAACATTTATGTTTTCTGCCTAACGATCATCACTATCAGCTTGATAGACAGCTTTAGTATTCATCATCGAAGTTTTGAGATAGAATATACCCATATTTCGCCGAACTGCGTTCTCTTATCTCAGTGGAACTAATATACACAGGAAAAAGACAAAGTTACGCACAATTAAACAAAAATCAATTCGCTCACGAAGACATTATTAAATTTACGTTTTTTAATATTATAAAACAAAGTCCCCCCGCTGCGTCTGTCTGTCTATATGTTTGCGATTCTCAAAAACTACCGAACGGATTTTTATACTGTTTTCATTAATGGGAAGAGCGTTAAACGAGGAAGGTTTCTACGTTTAATTTGCAGAAAAAAATTGCACCCGTGCGAAGCCGGGAACGGATCGCTAGTTTATTCATATTTATCAAGGTAAATGTAAAGCTTGGAGCCGAGGGCATTGTGATGCCGGGAGACAAAGGTCTTGCAGGCCACCTGCGTGCAGATTGCTTTCGCTTGTCTAGAACTGTCTGGTACATTTATAGGTAAAACAGTCTGGTGTTTACGTAATAATGAACGTAGTACAAAAAGCTGCCTGACGGCTAGAAGCTGTACAACATTGAACATTGTACATTTGGAGTCACATGAGATTTTGATTCGTACATACATTATCTATATAAATAAAATCAGAGTGTCTGTCTGTGATTTGCGAAAAACTGCCTCAAACTAAGCTTAGAGAGTCATTCGCATGCTGTTAAAACGTAAATAACTTTTTTTAGAATTTTTGTCTGTCTGTCTGTCTCTGTCTGTCTGTCTGTCTGTCTGTCTGTCTGTCTGTCTGTCTGTCTGTCTGTCTGTCTGTCTGTCTGTCTGTCTGTCTGTCTGTCTGTCTGTCTGTCTGTCCGGGGTAATCTCAGAAACGGCTGAAGCGATTTCGATGAAACTTTGCAGACATGAAGAGGGGGTCGTCAGGAGTAACATAGGCTACTTTTTGTTTATGTAAATTGCGGTACATACACCAAAATAACATTTTTTACAATTTTTGTCTGTCTGTCTGTTTGTTCCGGCTAATCTCTGAAATAGCTAGACCGATTTTGACGGGACTTTCATTGGCAGGTAGCTGATGTAATAAGGAGTAACTTAGGCTACTTTTATTTTAGAAAAAAATACACCCCGGACGAAGCCGGGAGCGGGCCGCTAAATGTATTGCTAAGCGCAAAACTCGAGAACGGGTGGACCGATTTTGATTCTGTCTTCACTCATGGACAGAGGGATAATCAGGGAAGGTTTTTACGTAAAAAAAAATGCACCTCGGGCGAAGCCGGGAGCGGACCGCTAGTATTTAATATAAAATAACAAACATCTTTCGTACCTTTTAGATAGAATTTGGAGAATATTTTTGAAAAACAAAATTATAGCTTCTTGGTTTTTCGACTAAGTATCAAAAATATATTTTTAATACGAGTTACAGTGTTAATGAAATATATTTTATTTAAAAAAAAAGTTAATTGAAATAGGTAGTAGGAAAAAAAGCAACAATTAAAGTCAATTTTGTCTTATAAATGCGTTCAATAACCTAATAATTACAATCTGACTTGATGTTACCAGAGAACGCGATATAAGGCACGTTCGCCGTTTGCGATGCCTACTTTGCAATAAAGGTACATTTTTAAGTAACGCAAGGGAGTCGTTATCTATATAAATAAAATCAGAGTGTCTGTCTGTGATTTGCGAAAAACTGCCTCAAACTAAGCTTAGAGAGTCATTCGCATGCTGTTAAAACGTAAATAACTTTTTTTAGAATTTTTGTCTGTCTGTCTGTCTGTCTGTCTGTCTGTCTGTCTGTCTGTCTGTCTGTCCGGGGTAATGTCAGAAACGGCTGAAGCGATTTCGATGAAACTTTGCAGACATGAAGAGGGGGTCGTCAGGAGTAACATAGGCTACTTTTTGTTTATGTAAATTACGGTACATACACCAAAATAGCATTTTTTACAATTTTTGTCTTTCTGTCTGTTTGTTCCGGCTAATCTCTGAAATAGCTATACCGATTTTGACGGGACTTTTATTGGCAGGTAGCTGATGTAATAAGGAGTAACTTAGACTACGTTTATTTTAGAAAAAATACACCCCGGACGAAGCCGGGAGCGGGCCGCTATAAACAATAAAAAACGGGATCTATGCAATATATTCGAGTTTTTCAAACGCGATATTTTTTCTTTTACTGAAAAAAAGTTACTAACCCTGTGACAATAAAAAAAAAGATTTTTTTCGTTCATAACAATTGCATTTGTTGTTAACAACTGAAACGAAGGTTCATGCAATACGATTTCTCCTTGCGGCATATCTTTTCTCTGGCTGAGTCGCTCATTATGTATTATTAATAGGAACGGATTTTTTTTTCGCTAACATTCTAGAAAATTCTAGATGTTTATTGAAAATTCTAGAAGTTTTTAGAAAATTTTAGAAGTTTCTCGAAAATTCTAGAAGTTTCTCGAAAATTTCAGAAGTTTAATTTAATTTAATTAATTTAATTCAGGCTATCTTAATGCATAAGCATCATTCTCATTAAACTCGAAAAGTCTATGTACACGAATAAGTTGAAACATTTATCTTTTCTGTCTAACGATCATCACTATCAGCTTGATAGACAGCTTTAGTATTCATCATCGAAGTTTTGAGATAGAATATACCCATATTTCGCCGAACTGCGTTCTCTTATCTCAGTGGAACTAATATACACAGGAAAAAGACAAAGTTACAAACAAAAATCAATTCGCTCACGAAGACAACATTATTAAATTTACGCTTTTTAATATTATAAAACAAAGTCCCCCAGCCGCGTCTGTCTGTCTATATGTTTGCGATTCTCAAAAACTACCGAACGGATTTTTATACTGTTTTCATTAATGGGAAGAGCGTTAAACGAGGAAGGTTTCTACGTTTAATTTGCAGAAAAAAATTGCACCCGTGCGAAGCCGGGAACGGATCGCTAGTAAACAATACGTATCTATTATGAACACACACGAACTTATTACTTTTCTATTAATTCTATCACAATGCAATACGTATCTGGAATTGGTCCATTGTAGCTGCAAAACTATCATTCAGAATTCTATTTAATCAATTTATTATTATGTAACGCAATTATGTCACTTTGATAGTTTACAATAAATACGAAATGTTTTCGATTAGCTAAAAAAAGATATGGTTATGAATGTTCGTGCTCCATTTTTTTCAGTTAATTAATGTTTTAACAGTATCTACGCGGACGAAGTCGCGGGAATCTGCTATCTATAATATAAAAATGAATTCCTAAATGTGTTGCTAAGCGCAAAACTCGAGAACGGCTGGGCCGATTTTAATTCTGTCTTCACTCATGGATAGAGGGATAATCAGGGAAGGTTTTTACGTAAAAAAAATGCACCCGGGCGAAGCCGGGAACGAGTCGCTAGTCTATATAAATATAAAATCGGAGTGTCTGTCTGTGATTTGCGAAAAACTGCCTCAAACTAAGCTTAGAGAGTCATTCGCATGCTGTTAAAACGTAAATAACTTTTTTTAGAATTGTCTGTCTGTCTGTCTGTCTGTCTGTCTGTCTGTCTGTCTGTCTGTCCGGGGTAATCTCAGAAACGGCTGAAGCGATTTCGATGAAACTTTGCAGACATGAAGAGGGGGTCGTCAGGAGTAACATAGGCTACTTTTTGTTTATGTAAATTGCGGTACATACACCAAAATAATATTTTTTACAATTTTTGTCTGTCTGTCTGTTTGTTCCGGCTAATCTCTGAAATAGCTGGACCGATTTTGACGGGACTTTTATTGGCAGGTAGCTGATGTAATAAGGAGTAACTTAGGCTACGTTTATTTTAGACTAGCGACTCGTTCCCGGCTTCGCCCGGGTGCATTCGTGTACATAGACTTTTCGAGTTTAATGAGAATGATGCTTATGCATTAAGATAGCCTCACTCTACTTCCTTCGAAATAAATATAACAAATCACCCATCAGGTTCTGAAATTTCAAAAAATCTTATTAAATTATCTGAAAAAGTGAAGAAAGTTTTCATATATGCGAGAATTTCCTAGAAACTTCTGGAATTTTCTAGAATTTTCTGAAATTTTCGAGAAACTTCTAGAATTTTCTAAAAACTTCTAGAATTTTCTATAAACATCTAGAATTTTCTAGAATGTTAGCGAAAAAAAATCCGTTTCTATTAATCTATATAAATAAAATCAGAGTGTCTGTCTGTGATTTGCGAAAAACTGCCTCAAACTAAGCTTTGAGTCATTCGCATGCTGTTAAAACGTAAATAACTTTTTTTAGAATTGTTTGTCTGTCTGTCGGGACAGACAAACAATTCTTGTCTGTTCGGGGTAATCTCAGAAACGGCTGAAGCGATTTCGATGAAACTTTGCAGACATGAAAAGGGGGTCGTCAGGAGTAACATAGGCTACTTTTTGTTTATGTAAATTTTATAGAAAATTCTAGAAGTTTTTAGAAAATTCTAGAAGTTTCTCGAAAATTTCAGAAGTTTCTAGAAAATTCTCGCATATATGAAAACTTTCTTCACTTTTTCAGATAATTTAATAAGATTTTTTGAAATTACAGAACATCGTCAAAATTTTTAGAAATTTAAAAATTTGTTAAACCTGATGGGTGATTTATTATATTTATTTCGAAGGAAGTAGAGTAAGGCTATCTTAATGCATAAGCATCATTCTCATTAAACTCGAAAAGTCTATGTACACGTGTTAAAAAAGGTGTTCTAGAATTTGCTCGCACAGATTGTTTGTTTGCTTCCATTCTTCGCCCTTCCTTTAGTTTCCAGAGGGTTCTCCAAGCGTCATCCATATAAATAAAATCAGAGTGTCTGTCTGTGATTTGCGAAAAACTGCCTCAAACTAAGCTTAGAGAGTCATTCGCATGCTGTTAAAACGTAAATAACTTTTTTTAGAATTTTTGTCTGTCTGTCTGTCTGTCTGTCTGTCTGTCTGTCTGTCTGTCCGGGGTAATCTCAGAAACGGCTGAAGCGATTTCGATGAAACTTTGCAGACATGAAGAGGGGGTCGTCAGGAGTAACATAGGCTACTTTTTGTTTATGTAAATTGCGGTACATACACCAAAATAACATTTTTTACAATTTTTGTCTGTCTGTCTGTTTGTTCCGGCTAATCTCTGAAATAGCTAGACCGATTTTGACGGGACTTTTATTGGCAGGTAGCTGATGTAATAAGGAGTAACTTAGGCTACGTTTATTTTAGAAAAAATACACCCCGGACGAAGCCGGGAGCGGGCCGCTAAATGTATTGCTAAGCGCAAAACTCGAGAACGGGTGGACCGATTTTAATTCTGTCTTCACTCATGGACAGAGGGATAATCAGGGATAAAAAAAAAGAATTTTTTCGTTCATAACAATTGCATTTGTTGTTAACAACTGAAACGAAGGTTCATGCAATACGATGAGTTCTCCTTGCGGCATATCTTTTCTTTGTCTGTCGCTCATTATGTATTATTAATAGGAACGGATTTTTTTTCGCTAACATTCTAGAAAATTCTAGATGTTTATAGAAAATTCTAGATGTTTATAGAAAATTCTAGAAGTTTCTCGAAAATTCTAGAAGTTTCTCGAAAATTTCAGAAGTTTCTAGAAAATTCCAGAAGTTTCTAGAACATTCTCGCATATATGAAAACTTTCTTCACTTTTTCAGATAATTTAATAAGATTTTTTGAAATTTCAGAACATCGTCAAAATTTTTAGAAATTTAAAAATTTGTTAAACCTGATGGGTGATTTGTTATATTTATTTCGAAGGAAGTAGAGTGAGGCTATCTTAATGCATAAGCATCATTCTCATTAAACTCGAAAAGTCTATGTACACGTGTTAAAAAAGGTGTTCTAGAATTTGCTCGCACAGATTGTTTGTTTGCTTCCATTCTTCGCCCTTCCTTTAGTTTCCAGAGGGTTCTCCAAGCGTCATAAACAATAAAAAACGGGATCTATGCAATATATTCGATTTTTTCAAACGCGATATTTTTTCTTTTACTGAAAAAAGTTACTAACCCTGTGACCATAAAAAAAAAGAATTTTTTCGTTCATAACAATTGCATTTGTTGTTAACAACTGAAACGAAGGTTCATGCAATACG
Organism: Synanthedon andrenaeformis; assembly: GCA_936446665.2. Taxonomy (NCBI): domain Eukaryota; kingdom Metazoa; phylum Arthropoda; class Insecta; order Lepidoptera; family Sesiidae; genus Synanthedon; species Synanthedon andrenaeformis. The sequence continues at coordinate 10,616,872 of OW387787.2, read as the reverse complement.
ATGAGTTCTCCTTGCGGCATATCTTTTCTTTGGCTGAGTCGCTCATTATGTATTATTAATAGGAACGGATTTTTTTTTGCTAACATTCTAGAAAATTCTAGATGTTTATAGAAAATTCTAGAAGTTTCTCGAAAATTTTCAGAAGTTTCTAGAAAATTCCAGAAGTTTCTAGAAAATTCTATGAAAACTTTCTTCACTTTTTCAGATAATTTAATAAGATTTTTTGAAATTTCAGAACATCGTCAAAATTTTTAGAAATTTAAAAATTTGTTAAACCTGATGGGTGATTTGTTATATTTATTTCGAAGGAAGTAGAGTGAGGCTATCTTAATGCATAAGCATCATTCTCATTAAACTCGAAAAGTCTATGTACACGAATAAGTTGAAACATTTATCTTTTCTGCCTAACGATCATCACTATCAGCTTGATAGACAGCTTTAGTATTCATCATCGAAGTTTTGAGATAGAATATACCCATATTTCGCCGAACTGCGTTCTCTTATCTCAGTGGAACTAATATACACAGGAAAAAGACAAAGTTACGCACAATTAAACAAAAATCAATTCGCTCACGAAGACAACATTATTAAATTTACGCTTTTTAATATTATAAAACAAAGTCCCCCAGCCGCGTCTGTCTGTCTATATGTTTGCGATTCTCAAAAACTACCGAACGGATTTTTATACTGTTTTCATTAATGGGAAGAGCGTTAAACGAGGAAGGTTTCTACGTTTAATTTGCAGAAAAAAATTGCACCCGTGCGAAGCCGGGAACGGATCGCTAGTAAACAATAAAAAACGGGATCTATGCAATATATTCGATTTTTTCAAACGCGATATTTTTTCTTTTACTGAAAAAAGTTACTAACCCTGTGACAATAAAAAAAAAGAATTTTTTCGTTCATAACAATTGAATTTGTTGTTAACAACTGAAACGAAGGTTCATGCAATACGATGAGTTCTCCTTGCGGCATATCTTTTCTTTGGCTAAGTCGCTCATTATGTATTATTAATAGGAACGGATTTTTTTTTGCTAACATTCTAGAAAATTCTAGATGTTTATAGAAAATTCTAGAAGTTTTTAGAAAATTCTAGAAGTTTCTCGAAAATTTTCAGAAGTTTCTAGAAAATTCCAGAAGTTTCTAGAAAATTCTATGAAAACTTTCACTTTTTCAGATAATTTAATAAGATTTTTTGAAATTTCAGAACATCGTCAAAATTTTTAGAAATTTAAAAATTTGTTAAACCTGATGGGTGATTTATTATATTTATTTCGAAGGAAGTAGAGTAAGGCTATCTTAATGCATAAGCATCATTCTCATTAAACTCGAAAAGTCTATGTACACGTGTTAAAAAAGGTGTTCTAGAATTTGCTCGCACAGATTGTTTGTTTGCTTCCATTCTTCGCCCTTCCTTTAGTTTCCAGAGGGTTCTCCAAGCGTCATCTATATAAATAAAATCAGAGTGTCTGTCTGTGATTTGCGAAAAACTGCCTCAAACTAAGCTTAGAGAGTCATTCGCATGCTGTTAAAACGTAAATAACTTTTTTTAGAATTTTTGTCTGTCTGTCTGTCTGTCTGTCTGTCTGTCTGTCTGTCTGTCTGTCTGTCTGTCTGTCTGTCTGTCTGTCTGTCTGTCTGTCTGTCTGTCTGTCTGTCTGTCTGTCTGTCTGTCTGTCTGTCTGTCTGTCTGTCCGGGGTAATCTCAGAAACGGCTGAAGCGATTTCGATGAAACTTTGCAGACATGAAGAGGGGGTCGTCAGGAGTAACATAGGCTACTTTTTGTTTATGTAAATTGCGGTACATACACCAAAATAACATTTTTTACAATTTTTGTCTGTCTGTCTGTTTGTTCCGGCTAATTTCTGAAATAGCTAGACCGATTTTGACGGGACTTTTATTGGCAGGTAGCTGATGTAATAAGGAGTAACTTAGGCTACGTTTATTTAAAAAAAAATACACCCCGGACGAAGCCGGGAGCGGGCCGCTAAATGTGTTGCTCGAGCGCTAAATGTAAGCGCAAAACTCGAGAACGGGTGGACCGATTTTAATTCTGTCTTCACTCATGGACAGAGGGATAATCAGGGAAGGTTTTTACGTTAAAAAAAATGCACCTCGGGCGAAGCCGGGAGCGGACCGCTAGTAAACAATAAAAAACGGGATCTATGCAATATATTCGATTTTTTCAAACGCGATATTTTTTCTTTTACTAAAAAAAGTTACTAACCCTGTGACAATAAAAAAAAAGAATTTTTTCGTTCATAACAATTGCATTTGTTGTTAACAACTGAAACGAAGGTTCATGCAATACGATGAGTTCTCCTTGCGGCATATCTTTTCTTTGGCTGAGTCGCTCATTATGTATTATTAATAGGAACGGATTTTTTTCCCTAACATTCTAGAAAATTCTAGATGTTTATAGAAAATTCTAGAAGTTTTTAGAAAATTCTAGAAGTTTCTCGAAAATTTTCAGAAGTTTCTAGAAAATTCCAGAAGTTTCTAGAAAATTCCAGAAGTTTCTAGAAAATTCTATGAAAACTTTCTTCACTTTTTCAGATAACTTAATAAGATTTTTTGAAATTTCAGAACCTGATGGGTGATTTGTTATATTTATTTCGAAGGAAGTAGAGTGAGGCTATCTTAATGCATAAGCATCATTCTCATTAAACTCGAAAAGTCTATGTACACGAATAAGTTGAAACATTTATCTTTTCTGCCTAACGATCATCACTATCAGCTTGATAGACAGCTTTAGTATTCATCATCGAAGTTTTGAGATAGAATATACCCATATTTCGCCGAACTGCGTTCTCTTATCTCAGTGGAACTAATATACATAGGAAAAAGACAAAGTTACGCACAATTAAACAAAAATCAATGCGCTCACGCAGACAACATTATTAAATTTAAGTTTTTTAATATTATAAAACAAAGTCCCCCCGCCGCGTCTGTCTGTCTGTATGTTTGCGATTCTCAAAAACTACCGAACAGATTTTTATACTGTTTTCATTAATGGGAAGAGCGTTAATCGAGGAAGGTTTCTACGTTTAATTTGCAGAAAAAAATTGCACCCGTGCGAAGCCGGGAACGGATCGCTAGTTGTAAATAATTGTAAATAAAAAATTCAATATATTATATTGAACAGTTTTAATAAAAAATAGCAATGTCTTCATACTTGAAATTTATTAAAAATCAAAAGGGAAGGGAAACAGTCATACATGGGGGATTTCGATACAATTTTCATACTAAAAACAAAAACCAAACTATAGAGGTGTGTGCATCGAGACGTGTGTTCATCAACCATTACGTTGGATGCAAATTACAGTGATGCGTGAGAAACATCATGTTTGTCATTCTCAAACAATAAAAAATGAAGTGGCAGTGACTTTAGCCTCTTGTAAGAAAGCGGTTTGTCAAGATTTAGGACCAATCCAGAAAATTTTTGAGAACACCTTCGAACCGTTACGAAAAAAGGGATCCAATTATGTTTGGGAAATACCGGATTTTAACTCAGTAAAAAATATACACGCAAAATTGCCAGTCTATGTGTCTTTTATAAGATGTACTTCGGAGAGTGTGTTCAGGAGCTGCATAAACTCATACCGCCTTCCCCTTTCTTCCATCGGACATACAGACGTACGGCTGGTTACCATCCTCATCTTGTCGATATCCCTCTATTTCGGACCAAGCGCTTTAAAACATCCTTTATAATGCGCACTGCCAAGGTTTGGAACTCCCTGCCGGCGTCTGTATTTCCTAGCACATATAACCCGAATCTATTCAAAGTTCGAGTGAATAGACATCTTCTGGGTGAGCTCGCTCCATCATAGGCCTCATCTTCGCTACACACCTGGATGTTGGCCAAGAGCAAACCCATCTCTAATAATAAAAAATAAAAAAACAAGAAGAAAATTTTATATATGAAAATGGTACCAGTGATAAAATATTATTATTTTCGTCCGCAATAAGTCCTAAAATTACAACACTGTGTTCCCTTTTGCCCGTTTTCCGTTACATTTCACAAGAAGGTTGGTCTTCAATATTAAATATTTCTATGCCAGTGGTATTCTATGTTAACAGGAATAGGACAGGTAGGTACCTATGACGAACATCGCCAGAGTAATAGTTTGGAAAGGTGGCATAGAAGGGTAAATTCTAGAATTCCAAGGACGCCAAACATATTCCTTTTTATTCCGCGACGCGCGAAGCCTGGATACAGCTTTGCTCAGCTGATAACGCAGGCCATCGCCTCCGCGCCCAGTAAAAAGCTGACGCTCGCCGGTATCTACGAATATATTGAGGAAAATTTTCCTCATTACTGGACGACGGATGGTTGGAAAAAAACCATTCGTGAAAATTTATCGCTTAACAGGTGAACTTTCGTTTGTTTCAATCGAAACAACGATAAATTATGAATATATATATATTTAATGTGGTTCTGTCAAACATTACACATATTGTATAAACAAACAAGAAATAGCAATGTGAAGAATAAACCAAACCATGATTCTACGACTGAGAACTGTGAAACGAAGCGCACGCCCAACACCACTCGTCTCGTCGACTCCGTGCTCTTCGGCGGAGGAATTTTTAACCGCCGACGACGATAAGAGCACGTGGAGCAACGATGACGAGTCGACGCTGCCTTCGCCGCCAAGAAGACCTGCGTGACGAGGACGACCCCCACTGCCGGCACGCTTGGGGCCTGCGAGTCAATCTGCCTCGCGCCCGGCCCTCGCTACCGGTGGTGTAGTGCGCCGCATGCGATGGACTCAACCAATAAATGAGAACTGCATGCGGGCCTATTACGTTACGGGGCCACAGAGGGGGAACTAACCTGACGGCGTACCGTGCCTAAATGCTGTCTCTGTTTCAGGCCCTGGAACCAACAATCACCGTCACCGCTCAACAATTGTCGGATCCGGTTCGGGCTATCCAACGGTGCCAACTGTTGGACTAGTCTGCACTTGATCGTCTATGCTTGGGCTCACTACCTGCTCGCGCAACGTCTACACCGACACAGGATCTGCCCGCTACCCTGCCGATAACAGAATTGACTGGTATCTCAACATCGGTAGCGCCACTTACGATCCTGTTGAACCGGAAATAGATTGAGCAAGCATCAATGTAAGTACCGAGATGAAAGAGCAATTGAGGAAGACTTTGGAGAAGACGATTGTGCGATATTGCACCAAGTCTCACGACATGTCACGTCTACCGCGTTTGCCAATGCATAAATAAAATATTGCATTGATGAGAGCCCTGAACACTCTGCTGACACCTTACATAATGGCCAGCAGAGACTTAACTGATGCTCACTCGATTTTGTACTGTGGGGTCATCGCGGCGTGTCGCTTTAAACAATGACCAGGCAGCGCGTGACACCGAGGATATCCCTGCATGGCAAGTGCGAATCGAGCGACGTATCAGTAAGTTTAGGACTCTCATCGCTAAACTAATTTCATTCAGTTGTAGCGTGTTCATACACTTATCACTCCTGGATGCGCTACTAACCTGGATAACGCCTCAGATCCTGTATTTTATATAATTTTCGGCCTCCATGTCATTTACGTATCATTTACATCACATTTTTCCCCTCGTTTCCTTATTATCTTCCTACATTTTCTCATACGTTTTACATGCATTTAGTCTTCATATAATTTCAAAAACGTAAATTTATATATTTTTGACATAATCTCTGTTTATTTATTTCGTGGCAATAGTTCCCATAATATTTTGACATCATGTTTTCTCATTACATTGTTGCTTTCTCGCTCATTTTATATTCGTTTTTAGTTATAACCTCACCTCTAAACTCGAAACGTCCTGGCCATATATCTTTATTATTTTCTAAATTTAATTTTTAAAATATGATTTCGAAGGTTCTCCAGCCGGCTCGGGTCGTTCCGGGAGTCGACGCTGAGACTCAGGGCGCACCCTTCAACGCTGCACGTCTACTTCGTGTCGTTCCGTGAGCCTGTGCTGACTCCGGACGCACTCTTCACCGCTGCACGTCTACTTCGTGTCGTTCCGTGGGTCAGAGCTGAGACTCCGGACGCACTCTTCACCACATCGCCCCGTGAGTCTGCGCTGAGACTCTGGGCGGTCTTTGCCTTCACCACATCGCCCCAGGAGTCGGCACTGGACTCTGGGCGGTCTTACCTTCACCTGCCTCCTTCACACTGCCAGTTTCCTGTCGGCCGTCCAGCTCACACCCCTGCTCTTCGTTTGTTTATCTTTTTCATTTGTATTCATTACACTCCACACTGCACAGATTTCAGTCATTCATTTTTTTTATATATTGTTTGTTAATATATTTTATTGAAAATTATATATCTACAAATCCCTATAAAATTTTATTTTATTAACCGTCGCTTCACGACACAGTAAGGGAAATAATAGTCCCCGGGTCATGCGTTTCGTTGCCCAGGTCTTTGTAGATACAAATATTAAATCAAAAGACTACTTGGCCTCGGCAACTTCTGGCGTAATATCTGGTCGGTGTCCGACGAGCATACTGAGGTGATTGGATATCCATTGTCGAGCAGGCGTGCGAACCTATAACAGCCATGAAGGCAGTCACCATCAGTCCTTCAGATGTAAGTTTTGCAGTACGTTCTACCCAGAACTGGAAAAATGAGTGGAAAAATACACAATGTGTGGTGTACATCGAGACGTTGTAGCAATCGACAAAAATCTCACGCCTGTATCTCTGGCTAACGAGAACTAGCGTAAGCCTGTGGTTCTTAGCACCGAAGACCGAAAGAACGTATGGAAGGACAAGGAACTGCATGGGCGGTTCTACAAGGTCCTGAGGGATCCTGATGTAGACTCGCTCATGTCAGTGAACTGGCTCCGTTTCGGTGACCTCTTTGGGGAAACCGAAGGCTTTATCTGTGCGATTGCGGAGTTATTAGAAGTTATTAAGACGAACAATTACCGGAAATATATCCTGAAGGACGGTACGATCGACATCTCTCGGGCATGCCACCGTCCTGGAGAGACACTCAGGCATATTATTTCCGGTTCTGCTCATCTTTCTAACGGCGAGTATTTGCACAGACATAACCGAGTAGCCAGGATAATACATCAGCAACTTGCCCTTCGATACTGCCTTATCGAATCTGAGGTACAAGTTACGCCCGATCTTGAAAATAGTCATGCTACCCTCTACTGGGACCGCTCTATAATCACGAACAGGACTATTGTTGCCAATAAGCCTGACATCGTGGTTATTGATCGATCTCAGCGGCAGACGATGCTTGATGTCCCGCATGATGAAAACCTCGTGAAAGCCGAAAAAGATAAGCTGAGTAAATATTTAGACTTGGCTCACGAGGTGACCGCCATGTGGGATGTTGATTCGACTATCATCGTCCCGATAGTCGTGGTGGCGAACGGTCTTACAGCGAAGAGCCTCGACCAACACCTTAAGAGGCTCTCACTAGATGGCTGGGTCAAGGGACAGATACAGAAGGCGGTAATTCTTGACGGCACGAATTATCAGGAGGTTCCTCACTCTGCAGCCCTAACCGCCTTGCCTTGCCCCGCAATTTTTTTTATAATATTTATTGTTTTTGTATAAATTATATTGTAAAAAAATTTAGGATTAAGAAAGAAAATAAATATGTGAATAATAATAATGTGTAGATGGTTTTTGTTACGAAATTGAACTTGAATACTGGCTGATTTTAAATAGATTAATTTTCAAATAGGGAAAAGAAGAGTTGTTTTTTAGTTGACAGAGAAAATTGTGAAAAGATGTGATGAGAATTGTTTTGATATTTGAAGAGTAATGTTTATTTAGTTGTTTACGTTTTGATATGTTTGGTGTTGAAATTATTATAATATGAACAGATAGATAAAAGAGTATAATGAGTAAACAATAAGAAAAGTTTTATTTATATTCTATACCGATCTCATGAAGTGAGAGCAGAAATTGAAATCAAACAATAAAAGGTGATGTGCCCAGCACGCTAGAAGAAAATTATGCAAATAAGAGGTAAAAAGGAATGTGGTGTAAGATATGATTGAATCTAACATATAATTTTGAAAAATTTATATATATAACAAAAATGGAGGATTTGCAAAATAAATTAAAATTTGGCAATAAATTTGGAAAAAGAAAATAACATTAACATCTAAAGAATCTTAAGAAAAACATGTAGTTTTGAATAGTTGGGGGTTTTTTTCAAAATGCATGTTAGTTTCTTTTAAGTACCTACAGAATGTTCTTTAGTAAATTTTGATAGATATTATATACATAGCTATGTCGAGAACTGGCACGTCTATATGAGCAGCCAGTGCAGGAATTCGCTGCGAACCAAAAAATCGTGTGGAAGTTTATTCCCCCGTCGGCTCCATCGTGGGAGGCTGCTAGGAGAGCTTGGTGAGAAGCATAAAAACTGCACCCTCGGCAACCCTAACATTTGCCCCCTCGGAAAAGGTTTTCCAAACCTTTCTGCTGGAAGCGGAGAGCCTGGTCAACTCGCGTCCACTGACGTTCCAAGATTTCGAAGGTTCTCCAGCCGGCTATATAAGGCCGTGAGACTGATACGAAGAGTGAGTGTTGTCGTTCCTTTCGTACAACATTGCGACTGGGCTGTCTTGCCTCCACCACTTCTACTTCGTGTCGTTCCGGAAGTTGTAGCGTGTTCATACACTTCATACATCACTTCTGGATGCGCTACTAACCTGGATAACGCCTCAGATCCTGTATTTTATATTTTTTTCGGCCTCCATATCATTGTCGTATCATTTACATCGCATTTTTCCCTCTTTTTCCTTATTATTTTACCGACAGCCTGGTTTCATAATGTCTGCTATACTTTTTCCTACATTTTCTCATACTTTTTACATGCATTTAGTCATCATATAATTTCAAAAACGCAAATTTATATATTTTTGACATAATATCTTTGTTTATTTATTTCGTCGCCATAGTTCCCATAGTATTTTGACATCATGCTTTCTCATTACATTGTTGCTTTCTCGCTCATTTTTTATTCCTTTTTATATACAACCTCACCTCTAAATTCAAAATGTCCTGGCCATATATCTTTATTATTTTCTAAATTTAATTTTTAAAATATGATTTCGAAGGTTTTCCAGCCGGCTATATAAGCCGGAGAGACTGATACAAAGGGATGAGTGTTGTCGCTCCTCTCTCTGGTACAACTTTGAAATTTGGGCTGTCTTGCCTCCATCACTTCGTTTCGTTCCGGAAGTCGACGCTATGACTCCGAGCGCACCCTTCGACGCTCCACTTCGTGTCGTTCCGTGAGTCTGTGCAGAGATTCCGGACGCACCCATCGCCGCTGCACGTCTGCATTGTGTCGTTCCGTGAGTCGGTGCTGAGACTCCGGACGCACTTCACCGCTGCACGTTCACTTCGTGTCATTCCGTGAGTCTGTGCTAAGACTCCGGACGCACTTCATCGCTGCACGTCTGCATCGTGTCGTTCCGTGAGTCGGTGCTGAGACTCCGGACGCACTTCACTGCTGCACGTTCACTTCGTGTCGTTCCGTGAGTCTGTGCTGAGACTCCGGACGCACTCCACCGCTGCACGTCTGCATCATGTCGTTCCGTGAGTCTTTGCAGAGACTCCGGACGCACATCACCACATCGCCCCAGGAGTCGCCACTGGACACTGGGCGGTCTTGCCCTGTCGGCTGTCCAGCTCACGCCCTGCTCTTTGTTTAAATCATCTTACTTCATTCATTACACACTACACAATTTTTCATTCATTCATTTTCTTTTTTTTACTAATTATTTGTAAATACATCTACAAATCCATCTTTTGTAATTATATACATCTACAAATCCCTATAAAATTTTATTTTATTTTTATTAACCGTCGCTTCACGACAAAGTCTGCGCTGAGACTCCGGACGCACTCTTCACCGTATCGCCCCAGGAGTGGTCATTGATACTCTGGGCTGTCCCTGCTGCTCTTCGGACGAAGCAGCTGAATCAGGTTCCTGTCGGCCGTCCGCCTACAGACACGTGCTGTCAGTTCACGTCTCTGCTGGTCTACGGACGAAGCTGCTGAACCACTTTCCTGTCGGCCGTCTGCCTACAGACGCGTGCTGCCAGCTCAAGTCCCTGCTGCTCTCCGAGCAAGGCTGCGGAACCACACTCCTGTCGGCCGTCCGCCTACAAACACGTGCTGCGAGCTCACGCCCCTGCTGCTCCCCGGACGAAGCTGCCATCTAGGCCGTTCTGTCTAGTTGGTTATCGTTTTCATTTTTATTTTATTCACATTACACTCAACCTACACTACACAGTTTTCATTCATTCATTTTTTATACAGTTTGTAATTATTTTTAAATAATTTATCTCGTATAAAATTTTATTTTATTTAAAAAAAAATAACCGTCGCTTCACGACACACTCAAGGACAACCTTACTTAGAATATTACAGTCCAAGCTAAGGTAGTAAGGACATATTGTGCGTAGACCCGGTGACCATATCGTGAAAAATTGTTTTTCGTAAGGCCAAACTTTTGCATGTCCATCTATTCGCTTACCAGCGAAATGAATGGCGCCGAAAGATTAAGAAAGCCGTTCCCGCGTAACGGGAAGAGGCGAGGGCAAAGAAGAAAGAAGACTAAAAATGTTTAAAAATGCGATTGATCTAATGCCAGTCATCGAATTGTTATTCGTGCTGATCAAACACAAGTTTCGCTTATGCGGATAACGGACAAACAAAAAATTTAATCCTTTCACTGGCTGTACAATAAAAAATAATCTACTATGAAAAAATGTAAAGTAATATTAAATTGAACAATGTGTCTTTCGGTAAAGTACTTTTATTTATAGCCCAGTCAAAATAGAAAAATCAGGGGAAATAAATCGTGTAGTTTTGAAAATTGGTAGAATTATACCTTACGATATCCAGATGAACATACTAAAACTCCTCAAGGTTGGGGGTCTAATGAAACCGAGAGGGCAGGGATAATACAGGGCAAGGCCCACGTTCACCAATCAATGAAGTTTTAATATTCCCGTAGCTCAAGTAAATCCGATATCTTAATTGACAAATTAATTTATGTAAAATTTATTGATTCAGGCGCTGACCAAAATTAAATTTTTTGTTTAGCTTTGTACGGAAAAGTAGACTGTGTAAAGGATTCCTCGCTCCTTAGCGTTTCTTAACGTAGTGATAGTGATATACCTATTAACCCCTGAAAATATTAAATGATGCTGCTAATGTGGTGCAACAGTTATTTCCCATAGGTAGAGATAAAAATAGTGTATCACTCGGGGCAAAAACATTTTTTTATCGGGCGGCGTATATTAAATTCCTCGTTACCCTCAGAATTCTACTTTAGGCTAAGGCTAAAAAAAAAGAAAATACACATTTTTTACAATCGACAATATTGTGTCCAAAAACCAAACATTTGTTTACTTCACTGTCATTACAAAGAAAATAATATAGAAAATACAAGGAAAATATAAGAAAAGAAAATAGTGTAGGAAAAACTAAACTGTTGAATGAATTATTTGTAGCTGTATAATTAAAAAAAAAATGTACTAAAGTAAACTTTATCTTTTGAATCTAGTCATAATATAAAGCTGAATTGTTCACAGACACCTTAACATTAAGCAGTTACCTTGGTCTGGTCTTCAGCGTCTTTTTTTATTTTTTGTTTCATTTCTTCGGTTCCCAACATTCTGATGCTATGCGGGTTCTGTAATGTTATTATACATTTCTTAGAACTCGCCTGACTAGTAGTTAGAGTAAAAAAGCCGGCAATCTGTATAATCCGGTATTTTCTATACAATGTTTCGATTTATGACGAAACTGGAATTTGACGGAATTGTGCCTACTAGGAAATCATTCATGATACATAAAACAATGTTCCAAATACATGTTTATTTCATAGTACTCCTTATCCACATATTAATTTCGTTACGACGAGTCTAAAAATGCTAAAAGTAAAGAAATGTCACAGTGTGAGCAAACAGCCTATTAGTTATTTCATTTTTTGTTAGGCCCAGCACACATGGTGAAACGCAACTGCAACGAAACTGCAACTACTAGTTACTTTTGAGTTTAATTTGAGTTTATGCCATAGATACCTTTGAGAGACAACACACGTCGCAACTAGTTTGAAACCGGTTTGAAACGCGTTGCAGATCAGTTGCTTTGAAACCGTCTTGCAGGAAACTTGTGTTTGCGTTTCATCGGATTTGGCGCCTTTTTCATTGCAACGAAATGGCCGACGACGAAAATAAAAACATCCAATTTGTATTTGAAGTTGAAAAGTATCCTTGCTTGTGCAATACAACGCTATCAAGCTACTCTATCAGTTTTTTGTAATTCTTTGGCAGCCATAAACATACGATAGTTGAAATTCTTCTCAATGTAGGGATGTATCCACATAGTTCTTCTTTTACGCCTTTTTCTTTGTAGGAGATACAAATACATAACCACAACCTCTTCATCACTTGAACTAGACATTTTGGAGACGTCTGTGAGATGTTGTCTATCATATTGATATAGTCTATGGAATGACAGCGTGCCTTGGAGATAAGAGTTGTAGCAAGTTGTAGACTGTGTGTAATGGCGTTTGTTAGGCTTATGATATATATATTAAAATTAGTAAAATACTTTGTGTACAAAACTGTTTATTAATAAAACTTATAAGAAATCATTACAGTGACTAATTTCTAAAGACATTACATGGCGCTGCGGACAAAAACAAAAACATAACGTAAGGAAACAAACATCTTGTTGAAGCGGAAAAATGGATATGCTCAAACCACCCACATGCTTAAAAATAGACGCTAAGGATCTTAAAAGTGAATTCAAAGAATGGCGTCAACGATTTAATATTTACATCACGGCTAGTGGTGCGACGGATAGACTCTCCGAAGAACAAAAAAAAGCAGTACTATTACACTGTATTGGTGAGCAAGCATTACGCGTGTACAATACATTCGAAAATGCAGAAAAACTAACCTCAGAAGAAACCTTAGTGCAATTTGAAAAATATTGCTCTCCACCGTCAAATGAAACCTATAATAGATACATATTTTTCACCAGAAAAATGAAGGGAAATGAGTCATATGAGGAATACTTCACACAATTAAAAAATCTTGCTGCTGAATGTAATTTCGAAAATTTAAAAAGTGGTCTCATAAGGGACCAGATCATAATGGGAACACAGGATATACAACTAAAAGAAAGACTGCTCAGAATAACGGATCTAAATTTAGAAAAATGCATGCAGGTATGCATTGCAACAGAAGTTGCTCAAAAACAGATTACCAAATTGTCAGCCACAGCGGAACCACAGGTGTCAAGTATAATAAACAATCAAAACAGAAAAAAGCCTCAGTGGGATACAACAAAATACAAAAGAAGAAGCCGATCACAAGAATATAGAAAAAGGGAACAGTCCCAGGAGAAAAATATATGTGGGAAATGCGGAAGCAGACATGCTTATGGTCAGTGTCCAGCTTATGGAAGGAAGTGTGCAGTGTGTCACAAATATAACCATTTTGCGAAGCAGTGCAAAAAAGTGTCCTCAGTAGTACAAGAAAAAGAGTTTAAAATATACACTATCGAACACTTTGTATCAACTCTTAGTGATAAGTGTGATAACAAACAAAATGAATGGTATGTCAACATCATCATTAATAAAACTAGAGTACTATTTAAGGTAGATACTGGCTCACAAGTAGACATAATAAATAAAGAGGTAAAAAGTAAATTAAAAATAAATTGTGAAAAAACTTATGTGAAACTAAAAAACTTTGATAATTCTTACATCGATATATGTGGTGTAGCCTCTTGTCAATTATCATACAACAATAATAAATGTGAGTCGAAATGTTATGTAGTTAACTTCAATAGTCCATGCATATTAAGCCTGACGTCGGCAACAAAATTAGGAATTATTAAAAATGTCAATACATTACTAAGTGAGTCGAAAACAAATGATATTGTTAAAGATTATGGTTCATTATTTATAGGCTTAGGGGAGATAGATTATACATATGATATCAAGTTAAAGGAAAATTGTACACCAGTAGCTGAATCTCCTAGAAAAATACCATTTAAGATGGAAACTAAAATTAAAAGTGAGTTAGATAGATTAGAAAAGTTAGGTGTCATTAGGAAAGTCACTGAGCCAACAGAATGGGTAAATTCAATGGTTGTTACCAATAAACCAGATAAAAGCATTAGAATTTGTATTGATCCCCAGAATTTAAATAAAGCTATTATTAGAGAGCGGTATAAAATGTCAACTTTTGAAGAACTAGCAGCTAAAATGCCTCAAGCAAAATATTTTTCAGTTCTCGATGCCTCTAAAGGATTTTATTTGATAAAACTTTCTCCGAATAGTCAGTTACTTACAACATTTAATGCAGGTCATTTCGGTAGGTACTGTTATAACAGACTTCCCTTTGGCTTGAACTCAGCTCCAGAGGTTTTTAGTAGATGTTTTTCAGAGATATTTAAGGATTGTGAAGGAGTAGAAATCTTTGTGGATGAAATTATAATATGGGGTCAATCACTTAGTCAACATAATGAAAGATTAAAAAATGTGTTAGAAAAAGCTAAAAAAGCTAATGTCAAATTTAATATGGAAAAATGTAAATTTGGGGTACAAGAAGTAAAATATGTCGGTCACATATTAAGTTGTGATGGTATAAAACCAGACCCAGAAAAAGTTAGAGCTATTTTAGAAATGGATGAACCCAAAAATAAGAAAGAATTACAAACCGTGTTAGGGATAGTTACGTATGTGTCTAAATTTCTGCCCAATGTATCTGATTTAACTTATTCATTAAGACAACTATTAAGAAAAAATATCGAATTTATATGGTAGGCAAATAAGAAAACCTTCATATTATAAAAATTATGCTTAACTTAAAAAAAAAAAAAAAGAAGGGGGATGTGAGATGTTGTCTATCATATTGATATAGTCTATGGAATGACAGCGTGCCTTGGAGATAAGAGTTGTAGACTGTGTGTAATGGCGTTTGTTAGGCTTATGATATATATATTAAAATTAGTAGAATACTTTGTGTACAAAACTGTTTATTAATAAAACTTATAAGAAATCATTACAGTGACTAATTTCTAAAGACATTACAACGTCTGTCTGGTCTCAAAATCGGAATGATTGTGACTAATTTCATCATATTTAGGTTGCGGCGTGTGTGGAAAACGTTTGAAACTGGTTTCAAACCTATAATTTCAAAAGGGTTTCGTTGCAGTTGCGTTTCACCATGTGTGCTGGGCCTTATTGTTATATTAAGATGAAAGCCACGCGAACCAAGTCGTAGGCATTGGCTAATATAGTATTTTAGACACTTCCTTTAAATAATCGTACAGTAAAAGGGCAACATTTCATAATTTCGGATTATAAATAGCTCTTTTCATCAGTGCTAAAACGGTATCAAAATCGCGGCAAAACGCGGCTAAAGGCAAAACGACCATTTAATGTAAAACGTGTCGATACATTATAATTAAATTTTGTTCTGAATACTGAATATATAATCCCAATATATATTAGATTCTATTACTATTTTATTTGCACTAAGTGTCACAAATGCTAAGTCCACGATTTACGCGTACATAATAAGTTCATTTTTATCAAAATTATCTATTATCAAAATCGGTTCAGTAATTTAGTTCTTTGGCCTTAAACATGTGACACGTAATTATTATATAGGTTTATAGAGATTCGTTATAAAGAGTTTACACTGTATAAATAACTAAGTTTAGATTTGTTTACTCACATTTGGTCCTCTTAATGGTACATCTCTTGTGGAGATTCTTGAATTTCATTTCTATCTTCTTTAAACTTTCATAGGATCCGGTGATGATGGTTAAATGGAATTTCCTTTTAATCCGTGCACATCATTCTTCGTTTATTTAACTATCAATTTTACAACATCAAAATTATAGGTACAACACAAAAAATTCACGTTCTTATAAACATCTTTACAATATCGCTTCTAGAAATATACTTTAAATTAAAATTAAATTAAAACGAAAATTAAAATTTTCACTGACATGAAAATTATAGCTCGTTTTCTCATTTTAAAATGTCTAGTTCTATTTTTTTTTTTTTCTTTTTAGTTGCCAGTGATATTTAAAATTCAAATACTCTATAACAATGAGATACGGCACGTTTTCTTGCATTTTAATTTCAATTGATAAGTTTCAAAACTTTATTAATTTGTTTCTCTGAAAACACAGAATGGCCGTATTATAAATAGGTTATGTATTAATCAGCGTTGGTTGCAACGCAAAATTACTGATCGTAAGTCCATGTCGGCGTAAAAAATACCGGTGGACAAAGTATTTTTCAGGATAGGCAGTGCATATCTCCCGGTGTTTTGTGTGGTCGTAGCTCTATACACCACAAATTATGACTACCCGAATCGTCATTCTTTATCATAAAAATTTCAAGTTTTGTAATTAAGTTACATTCACATTTATTTAGTCCATCACTAAGTAGATACCAATACCTATTACCTACATTTATTTTTATGCATTACTAGCGGGCTTCTCCCGGCTTCGCCCGAGGTGAATTTTTTTTACGTAAAAACCTTCCCTGATTATCCCTCTGTCCATGAATAAAAACAGAATTAAAATCGGCCCAGCCGTTCTCGAGTTTTGCGCTTAGCAACACATTTAGGGATTCATTTTTGTATTATAGAAGATACGTAAAAAGATAAAAAAATAACCATTAAATATTATTAGTTTATTTATTACTAGTGACCGCTCCCGGCTTCGCCCGGCGACCAATTTTGTTTTATGTACAAAACTTCCCTGATTATCCCTCTATGATCTGTTTCTATATCCACCTCGATTAGGCGCGGTGTGTGATCTCCGCTCCGTGAAGAGACGTGCCGGAAACGCACAGCACGTCTCTCTTCGTGCCCGGTGTTGTGATGACGGCGGACGACCCCATGTCCGCCGCCCCTGGGCGAAGTGGCACAGGCCGCCTATACTCCACCTCTCGCAGCGGGCAGTCAGCGAGGAGCTTCACTTCTGAAGCGCCCCATAACCTTTTCTCTGCGGCACAACCTACCGCAGAGTTAGAGGCCGCTTCCACCTGAAACTCCCGGACAACCTCTGCTCACGTGGCCGCTCATCTCTACGGCTTCGTATGGCGGCGTTTCAAAATGGTACACGAAATTATCTGTCATTTGTATGGGAATTGTGACAGCCTGTCCAGTGGTTATATTCCAGGCTATCTCTCGGCTCGGAATAGCCTCTGTATAAGGCAAAATGAAAAATATACTTTAACTATTACTTTTAGTTTTAACTTTTAGCGTTTGATGCAAGAGGTAGTTGGCTCGTAGGTAGGTATATTATAGATATGAATTTCTTCATACTGTAAAATTGCAGGACAACCAATAAAAGAAAAAATAAAATTGAAAACATTTATTTCACTCGTGCAACCACGCAATGTAACAACCAATTGTAACGTAGATCAATTGCTCTAATAGTGACCTCGATGCTTAATTACAATTAAATTATACACCTAACACTTTGGAGTAACTCAAAATTACCTATAAATTGTGACATTATATTTAAAAGCATATTTAACTATATTCTTTTATAACAACTTCATAAAATAACAAATAAATTAACATAAATCATTCCACTTGGATAGACTGACAAAATTCCTGGTCACGGACCTTATAATATCTAGACATACGGACTATCTGTTTTCTCAAAAATATTAGCTATATCAAATTATATAGTGATCAATTTATTTGTGAAATTCACTAATTCAGGTTTTTGGTCAGCGCCACCACAGCACAGTTGCGGCAGAATTCATAGTTACAATCTAAACTTGTTAAAACCGAATTGTCATTTACATTCTAAGGCAAATAAATTAATACTTTTGGGGAAGTGAAATGAGTAAAAACATCAACTAAACAAGCCTATCATGCCATAATTTTTTCAATATGTTTAGACAATTTTTCGTATGCAGACTTATTTCTATAAATATGTATATTCGTCTGCACTTTCTTCAATAATAACTTTGGGTCCACATCGCTGAGTGTCAGGAGTGAATCTGAAAGTACACATGAGTAATACTAATTTTATATTATAATATATAGACCATAAAAATACACATACGACTGTTTGTAATTGAAATACTGCTAAATTAAAATTTTATAAAAATTATTAAATTTATTTAAAAAAAAAATTAAATAAATACTACGTTTCGCAGTCATTTTGGGTAGCAGTGTGGCTGCAGTAACCACCCCCCTCACAGAAGACCACCGTGAAGTAACAGCACGTGTGCTTTAATCCTACTACGATCGGCAGGCGACGCTAGCTTGTTGAATTATTAAATTAATATACTCAGACAAAATAAACCAGAAGCAGTACTCATGTTCAATACCATAATAACTGGCTTAGAATTTCTCGTGAATGGTGAACAACAAAATAATGTGACATTGTGTTTACCCAACATTTGGTTGCGGAATTGCTCATCGTTGTCGTCGAGGTGTATGAGCATGGCGCTGTATAAAGCGTCTATGTGCGCTCCAAACACAACAGTGTCGTAATCTTTCGGTCTATTTTCAAACAGAGTACAAAGTGTCTGCACTGCGGACGAACGGACTTTGTCACTGCTGTCATCTAGGCGTTTTAGAATCACTGTAAAAAATACATTATATTGTAACTAACGAAAACTAGGTAGGCTAATAGGTCCTGAACCTATGTGCGGACTACTAAACAGCCTAGCTCGCTGGACCATATGGAAACAGTGCTTTATTAAATCATACAACAGCTGGACTAACTTGCCAGGTCTGAACCATTCCAAAGCGCTCATAAAAGCCTACAGTCGAAACGTGACAAACCAGGCAATGTCGCTTAGTAGGAGAAATCTGTGCATGCTAACTAGGGCACTAACGGGGCACTGCCGTCTCAATAGGCACCTTAAAATAATGGGCCTCACAGGTACTGGAGAGTGTCGCTTCTGCCAAGAGGCAGAAGAAACACCAATGCATATCCTGTGCGAATGTGACCCCTTGATGCACAAGCGCAGCTCTATCAAAAAAGTACTACAGTTTCTAAACGCGGTAGGTATAGTTAGAGAGCTTTAGTTTACGTGGCGATCACAATATTTCAGTAATGGACGAAGTGATACTGGTATTCTAGCAGACCAGAAATAGCCACTAAGAAGATAAGATAACTAACGAAAAAAAAATAACATGGAGGGCAATGGTAATATAGTAACTCTCCGCCTACAACTTCTATAAATAATTCCACTTGTTCGAAAAAATACGTGTCCGCCACATGAATGATCATTCCCTTACAAAAATACTGTGTCTTGGGATTTAAGGGTGTGTGAACCCTTTAACCGCTGGAGTCGCGCCCCTAGCGGATTTAAAAATAAACATAATACAAGTAGAGGAATTTGTCGTACATTTACGACTCTGGCGATATGACGAAAACTTCTTTTTCTTAACGTTGGCAGCGTAGGATTATGACGAACACTAACCGACTAAAATTGAACCCGAGTTTCTAGCTTTGCCGTAGTAGATTGGCAAGATTGCGAGAACGTTCATTGTGATGTACACTTTATGAGATAACACCATTAATTTTAACAATATATCGTACAACACACCGAAGTAAATTTTATGAAGCAGTTCCGCTGTGAAACAATTCCGTTGTTTGGCAAGCGTCGCCAGTCCACACACCGCCCGCAAGGTGTGCAGTCTCGTCAGCGTCGAGTTATCGTCAGCCAGTCCCACCAGCAAAGGAACTATTTGTTCCAGAAACGGCTCCAGGGACTCCTTCGTGGGGAACAAATTTACTACCTGTAAACGTTTCAAACTCTATTATTATACTTAAGTAATGTGCTTAAAAGTTTAATGTGATCACCTCTGCCACATTATCCAACTATTTGTTTGCGAAATTTATCCTAGACAGTAGTACATTTTGTCGTTGCGTAGGGTTTTTTTTTTTTAAGAAAATAAATTTTTTAAATAATTAAAAAATAATCAGTTATTTAAAAAAAAAATTCATGCATTTTGTTTTAGAGGCTCTCTCTAACATATAATACCTTAACCCAAAATCTCTTTACAATCTCATTAATCCTAAAATGTCTTTAAAACCTAAAATTTACAGAAAGTTAAACGCATTTCAAACCTACTCCTACGAAGCTACTCTACTCTAACAATTAAATTATACTTACTAATATTATAAAGAGATATTTTTTTGTTTTTGTTTGCAATGAATAAACTCCAAAACTACATAGTGGATCGAGTTAAAAAATTCTTTTACCTGTTTACAAAGTTACACACACGGACGAAGTCTCTTACAACAGCTAGTTTAGGATAATTTGGAAATAAAAAACCATTACGTGTTGTATTTTATCCCCATCCGAGGGGAGCATAGAGCGTTCCTGCAACGCGGAGCAAAGACAGGCGACGGCCGCTGTGCGGATCGCCTCCGCTGTCCGTCCCGCCGTCCACACCATATTCGGTATTATCACATCTGAAATTAAGGCGGTGTCGTCATTGCAATCCTAATACCCCGTTTACATATGGCCCATTTCCACGGCCAAGAGCAGGGAGTATGTAATCAGGTCGCTTCTCTTGCCGCTGTCGTTGCCGCTAGCGTTGCCCGGCTATCCCTCAATTGGCGGTTTTTCGCACGGACTTCAAAGGGCCGGCAACGCGAGAGCGAGAGCGAGAGTGTTCACATGCTGCTCTCTCGCTCGCTTGCTCTCGAACGCGCGAAATTATCTAATTCCCTAATTATCTAGGTAATCACATTGTTCTATTACAATGAATAGGTATCATCCACCACCTCCTTTGACGACGATGTCTTTTTCGGATTTTTTTTACGGCAACGGATTGCAACGCGAGCGGCTATGT
Source organism: Synanthedon andrenaeformis (assembly GCA_936446665.2). Taxonomy (NCBI): domain Eukaryota; kingdom Metazoa; phylum Arthropoda; class Insecta; order Lepidoptera; family Sesiidae; genus Synanthedon; species Synanthedon andrenaeformis. The sequence goes on along the minus strand of OW387787.2, from coordinate 10,595,997 downwards.
TAATGGCCATATGTATGTAAACGGAGTATAAAGGTCAGCTTATTTACTACACAATTATTCAGTGATACGTCGCCAGATGCATCGCATAGATACTAACTGAACTGTATATCTATTTGTGTGGTAAATTAGGAGTGGCACACTGTATCATTTGTGCAACCCGTCTGGCGGCAGTAACCACCCCCCCTTGCAAAAGACCACCGTGAAATAACAGCACGTTTGCTGAGTGAGTAAGGGATGCCAGAGCCCATTTCCCTATCCCTTCCCAATCATTCATCTGAGGATAAGGGATCCTACTGTAATCCTACTGTAGTCGGCAGCGCACTTGCTTGTGTTACAGGCGACGGTAGCCACCTACCATCAAGAGGACCGTCAGCCTGTCTGCCGATCTTAACATTTAAAAAAATAGTTCTATATTGAGTTCTCGTAAGTTATGTATTGTCGATATGTACCAACCTTCGATGACTACCTTCAAGAACGCCTCGAGTTTGTCCTTTTCACATTTCTTGAAACTCTCCTCACGCTGAATGAGCACGTTCGAGAGAGCCGTGAACATTTTGAGCCTCACTTCGGGGTCCACCTTTGGATTCGAGAGGCATTCTTTCAGCAAGGGCGCTATCAGATGCAACTGACCACCGATCGCCCAACCTGAAACACGTTTTAGTGACTTAAAAAATAGAAATAATTTTTATTGAGGATCTTAACCTCTTTTTTATATAAGACTATGAAATGGCTTAAACATACTGCTAAAAACTAAGCTTGCTGTTGTGTTCAGTGGAGGACACGCTTTCACCTTTTTTGTCCCATTACAGTGGTCTACTAGCCTTTGGCACAAACAAATGAAAGTCATTCCGTTTTTTTTTTTGTTTCTTACCACCACGCGTCAGTGTACACTCCAACAGACAACGGTCAGGCGTGAGCAGAGTCCACGTGATGGCCTCGCTTGTGATGGCCGCCAGAACTTCGCCGATATATTTATCATATAAACTAATCAGGGAGACGCCACATCTCTCTATGGTGCGGAGTAGATCTAAGTTGGCTGAAAAATTAACACTTTTAAATAAATTGTCTATTATAATACGTGTACAAATAAATTATTCGTTGGCAATCGTCAATTCACAAATGTTAGTACACAAATTAAAGACAGATTGACGGTCCACTTGATGGTAGGTGGCTACCGTCGCCAATAACACGAGCAACGCCACGGGTGTTGCATGTGCGCTGCCGGCCATAGTAGGATAAAGGATTAGGAAGGTATAGGAAAATGGGCATAATAAATAAATATCTTCACACATTCCACACATCACCATTTAGTTCCACGCTAAGCTACTTATAGGCTTGTATTATGGATACCAGACAGTTGATATACTGCATATATTACTTTTTTTTTGTTGTTGTAAATACATACATATTATAAATACAAAACATTCATGAATCAGGTGCAAAGGTAAAAACACATAAACATTTGCCCCTAGCGGGATTGGAATCCGCGACCGTTTGGTTAACAGCCAGGGTTACTAGCCACTAGACCAAACGTGTCGACCAAAGAATAGCTAAGGCGGTTGAGCTGTTCCGACGAACAAGAGACATAGAGTGCTTTTAGCCAATCTTCACTATAGTTGGAGAGGGACCGCAAGATGAAGAAAAAATAAATATAATGGTAGTTTTTAAAATAAACTAAAACGACGATCGAAACTCACACAAAGCCATGAATTGTATTTGATCGTCAACCGGCATCGCGTAAACTGTGAAGTTGATTGTGAACAATTGTTGGCCGACTTCGAGACAATCTTCACGGCAGAGCTTCATCAGGGCTTCGGTCACGTGAACGAGATTGGTCTGATATTTGGGCTGAAAGAAAGAAACATAACATTTATTCCTCACACAAATACAAAAACACGAATATAAGCAACAAATTTTACTATATGAATGTTTGCTACTCTTTCACGCGAAAACGGCTCAACGGGTTTGGATGAAACATAGCATACAGTATAAATTATTACCTGGATTAACATAAAGGATACTTTGATCCTGGAAAAAATTTAGGTTCCCGAGGGATCATCTTAAAAAATAAAAAAAATATGGCCACCGTCGTCACAGCGAAAACGTGTAATGTTTATTTTAATTAACTTAATGTATTTCTAACGCACATTATATAAAATCCAGTTCTCCCTCATATTAACTTTAAGTGTTACTCGCTTCACGTATTAATAATATAGATTAAGATTTTTTTTTATTTAGAAATTAAATAATATATAGAAGCAAAATGATTACACTATGTTATATTCTGCTGTGCAAACATTATTGGCACTCACCTTTCTAACCCGACATCGGTCAGGATCAACTAATTCCCTGCACAGCTCTTTGAGAACCTTCACCTTGACGAGCTCGGCTTGGGATCCCTTCAACACGTTAGCGATTACAAGCAAAGCGCCCCACGAATCGACTTCCGCCTCCAAAAGGGGCCACCATGTGTCCGGCGTTATGAAATATCCTAACCACTCTGACGCACGTTTTATCTGGAAACGTTTTTTTTTTTTTTATATATATATATAATTATAAAAAATAATTTTTATAATTCACTAAGTTCTGCCCGCGACTTCGTCCGCGTAAGATCGCTACCAAACTTCACAAGATTATCCGCTGAACTAATCTGAAGATTGTCTGAAAATTTCATCAAAATCGGTTCAGCGGTTTTGGAGTCCATAGGGAACATACCTATATACATATAACATCTTTACACATTATGGTTTCGCAATAAATGAATTGAATTGAAAATACACACATTGCCTTTAATATATATAGATACTATGAAAACGACAGGAGGGCTGAAGGTCAAGCAACACTAGGCGCTGTTTTTTCTATGTGAGAATGAATATTACCAACAATAATAATAATATATATAAATAGCTTTTTTTATATTCAACACAAAACCACCAAGGTCAGAAAAGCTGAGCAAAACATAGATGATATTAACCTCGAGTACGACCCTCGAATCGTCATCGGAGGCTCCTCTGTGAAGAGTGCGCACAATAGTGTGCGCATGCTGCGTTGAGCCCTCTTCCGCACAGAACAGCAACCAGCAGAGCAACTGTGCGGAACGCAGACGAGCGTCTGCTTGCCATCCTTCCATTTCTGCAATCATCATCATCATCATTATCATCATCACCATCATCATTATCATCATCATCGTCATCGTCACTGTTAGCCGACAGACACCCAATACTGCAATTTTCCCATTACAATAACGTTCATCAATATTTTATGCTTATACAAACCACAGAGGCTTCACACAAATGCTTCAAGCGTGCCTGCAGAGACGGCAGCGCACTTAGTATTGCTTGTGTCTTTAGGCGACGGTAGCCACCTATCATTAAGTGGATAGCCGCCAACCTCAGTAATATAAAAAAGATTCATGTTTTTTCTGCAAAATATATACACAAAACTTCCTCGTTTTATCGCTCCTTCCATAAGTGAAAACCGTATCAAAATCCGTTGAATGGTTTAAAAAAGTAAGTGGAGAAACAGACAGAGGCAGACGGCGACTTTGTATTGTATGTATTGATGATGATCCATTGTGCCAATGAACCACGGTCTAATTAGATGTAGCTTATGTTAAGTTATAAAAACAAGTGGACAGTTATTTGGATCGATATTTTTCAGCCTTAGGAGTATTATTAATTAAGGTTTCAAGTCACTTAACCCTTTAACCGCCAGAGCCGTATATATACGACAAATTCCTCTACTTGTATAATGTTTATTTATAAATCACTGCCTTGCTTTCTCTTTTAAAAAAAATTGAGTCATGCGCTAGGGAGTCAACTCCTACAATATCAAGCCATTAGTTAGAGGGTTAATAAAGTATTGGATATGTAATTTATTTGAAATGAAAATACAAAATGAAAAATACAAAACGAATATTAATGTTAAAATCAGTGAAATATATTTTTCTTTTATTTAAAATGTTATTTTCAAAATACGTATCATTTTGCATTTTGAATTTGAATACTTTTATCAAACTGTTTTTTCACATGTCTATTTGGATTGGAGCACAATAAAAAAAGCATACCTAAGCTTAAAGATCAATTCTCACCTCGCCCTATAGCGGGTACAATTTTACCAATGTTAGTTTGAACCAGCTGGCGACAACCAAGATTAGGACGTTTAGCATCCCTCGGGTAGTGAGCAGGCGCATCTTTTAAAAAATCCATTCTTTTTTTTAAGTCTTCTTCATTCTCTTCCATGTATTGTAAGCCAATCTTTTCCCACAAACTCATAGCTGTTTCACTGACATTCACTATTGCATCACTCATACTGAAAATATCAACATTAAAAACGTTTCAAACTATCTCATCATTGCCGAAAAAAAAAATTGGCTCCCATTTTGGCTCCATGTTTACTGGTTATTTGTTTGAACTACATTATTATTTTAATAAAATAATAAAAATAAATAATCCAGTTAAATAAAATAATAAAAATAATAATTGAAATCAATTTTTTTTTTATCTAATTTATATAGTAGCTGGAAAGCATGAAAGATTGCCGAAACTGCCCTGAAATAAAACCGACGGTAGCCACCTACCATCAAGTGGACGTTAAGTAAACGTAAAAATATGGTGGGACTTTTAACTTTTTCGGAGCAATTTTTTGAATATAGACAAAAAAATTCATAAAAATTGGTCGAGCCATTTCAGAGGAGTTTAATTACAAACACTGTGACATGTAAATTTTATATATATAGAAGATATATCTTGCCTTGTGAGAATCAATGGAATCATGCGATGCCAAAAGGAATATCTGTCTCTATATGTTAGCATCCAATTGCCTACTTCCATGGTGACTTGAAGACGGACTTGGGTGTTCTCGTCAAAGAGTTTCTCTGCCATCGGTGTGATGGATAATTCAAAACATTTCGCATTTCCCGCCATAACCACTGCACCTGAAATATTAGAAAAACAGTTTCTTGTATCTATACTATTATAACTAGTTTAGTAGTTAGTGGCAGGTTACACTGCGTTTCGCAGTCATCACCCCCTTACAGAAGACCACTGTGAAATAACAACATTTCTGCTGTTGTGTTTCGATGAGCGAGTTAAAGGTGACGACAGATTCCTACCATTAAGTGGACTGTTGGACCTAATCATAAGAAAAATCTTCAGATAATAGATCCCTAAAAATTATAAAACAAAGTCCTCCGCCACATTCATCTGTCTGTCTGTCTGTTTGCGATAAACTCAAATACTACTACACCGATTTTCATGCTGTTTTCAGCAATGGATAGAGTGGTTCTCGAGGAAGGTTTTTAGTAAATAATTTGAACGCGGACGAAGTCGTGGGCACCAGCTAGTTTGAAATAAAGCAGACAACTTTTCTACAGTTCGATTCAAATTTCAATTTGTCTCTGAACTCACCGATAGCTTCAATAGATGCAACTCTAACTCTAAAATGTTGGTGAGCATAATTCGACAAAATTGGCTTCACATAACTTTCCGACTGAAAATGAAAATCTCTTGGGATTGTAATTGTTAACAGTTTTATGCATCTACATGCCTCCACTTTCACTTTAGGATAAGGATCTGTGACCGTCTTGGTGAGGATACTAGTAAAATCATTTATAAAAGCACTCAAGAATTGGGTTCCTCTATATGTGTCTATAATTTGATAAACAATTCCAACCAAAACTAGTCGAAGTTCTTCAGACTCTTCGACAATCTCTGCGCAACCAATACGTCGTACGAGCACTGGTAATATATATGTTAAATAATAGTCATTCAAAGGCAAACGATCGAGAAAATGAGATATTATTAAAGCTGCATTCGTTCTACACGCTTCTGAGGAGTCAGACATACACTTCAATATGTAAGCATAGATCTCCGAAAAAATTGTAGGAAAATCACTGTTTGAGATCTTCGGATTATCAAAGATTTCTTCATTTATTTTGATCAAAGCCTGTTTTCGAGCCATTTTCGAATCGCTTTGCAAGAGAGTAATATGTTGTTCCAAGTTGCACCTAGGATTTTCTTGTATCGTCGGCTTATCTTCAGACATCATATACCAATTGAAACAACTGCAGTGTCAATATAAACTAAAATATATTTGTTAATAAATCTGATTGATCAAATTATAATACAGGTACCCCAGTAACAATGGAAATAATGGCAAATTTTCAAAAAAACTTAACAGATTGAATAAACAACTCCTGTTACCATAACAACCCATAGAATTATTATTCTATGTAACAAACAGTCAACCAATAACAAGCAGCTGTCAGAACACCACATGTTAAGTTTGCTAAAATGTTTGCTCCGTAGGTTTGCTCTGTCTCACATTATTAATATATAGTGTTCTGTGCTCTAAACTGTCTGTAATTACGTGTATTTGTCTTTATTATGCTCATTTATTATGTGAAGGTGGACCGACAGTCTGACGGTCCACTTGATGGTAGGTGGCTATTGTTGCCTTTATCACAAGCATCACTACAGGGGCTGTACTGTAAGTGCTCTACCGACCATAATAGGATAAGGAATTAAGTAGAAAAATGGGCCTTGCCAATATATATAAATTATAAAAAACTACTTTTAATTTAAAGCTGTCAAAATTTTCCACATATGAGCATTGTGGCGTGTTCTTTACATTAGATGTATTTAAATATCATTGGTTCGTGATGACAAATAGATTAATTATTTGAGCCATTCTGATATTATTCATCTAATGTTTGTGTTCCACTTCAGGTAGAAGTAAATCTGAGTAAACATAATATGAATGTAGTGTTCTTATAATAGCAATCTTGTATATTATACGTTTTAAATAAAATGGGTTTCATTATTCTGTGACAAAATTGAACGATTGTTTTCGTGAGGTTTTCGTTTGGTTTAATGCTCTGTGTCTGACTGTGACACGTATTTTCGTGCATAAAATTCCATTTAAAAAAATCCGAAACGTGCACCAATCGTAATTCGCCAAGTAAAGCTGTCAACGTCACTGTGGTTGGAATATGATTTTTGTACATTAGAACTTCACATTTCTCATTTGTGCTCATTTGTTTCTCATTGTATTTCTTTATTTCTAATTTTCTATACGCTATACGTTGTTTCATTCGTTAACGTACGTAACGGTACATTTTGAGTTACTGACTTGTGTCATATAATAAAATTATTATATTACAATTTCGACAAAGCATTAAGATGTTCAAAGTTACTGTCAGTCATATATTACTTCTGGCTGGACTGCTGCAAAGCCTGCAAATGGTATTTGCTCTTAAAGAAGGCGAATGCGAAGTGTGTATTAAAACTATAGACAAATTTGCGGCCTCGTTAACAGACAGTGTTAAGAAAGACCCAAAATTAATTGAGACTGAGTTCAAGAAGTTCTGTAAAGGCTCAAAGAATAAAGAAAATAGATTTTGCTACTACTTAGGAGGTCTTGAAGAATCGGCTACTGGAATTCTTGGTGAGCTCTCGAAGCCTTTAAGTTGGTCCATGCCTTCGGACAAAATTTGTGAGAAATTGAAAAAGAAAGATGCACAAATTTGCGACTTGCGGTTTGACAAACAGATTGACCTGAATAATGTAGATTTAAAGAAACTGAAAGTACGAGATCTCAAAAAGATTTTGAATGATTGGGATGAAGTTTGCGATGGGTGCATTGAAAAGACAGACTTCATTAAGAGAATAGAAGAACTGAAACCTAAATATATGGGCAGATCTGATTTGTAAGAAATAGCCCCAAGTAATAGGTAAGGATTTACTAAATATTTTTTTATGTTAAAGTTGACAGACAGACAGCCCACTTGTTGACAGATAGCTATATAGGTATGCCTATTGCAAGTGAGCTGCCAACTATAATAGGCTTAGGAAGAGATAGGACAATGGCTTACTACTTATTAATAATGCTTAATTATTGACTCATACTTACTGTATGTCTCTTAATTTAAGCTCTAGGCTTTTAATGTGGGAAGCATATGTTGGCTGAACCCCAACCATATGTTACAAGAATCCAGATGAAACCCACAACACTGACCACAGAGCAAAGAATTGCCATGCCGCCCCCCTACTCCTACTAGATACGGCAATTTATTCAAAACCGGTACACACACTGCTTACAATTTTATTAGGTTTTGTGATCTAAGAAAATCAACTCCCATTTTTTTTAAACTAAAAATTGCATTTAATTACTTGTGACATACACCAAAATTTTGCTTATTCACATTTTACATTGATTATTATTACACGAAATCACAGCATTTTGAGGCATTTCTATAGCTTTTTTGGGTAACATTTATACCACACCGTTCCTAGTAGTTGGCGCCTTGGCTATTTTTTGTTCTGGGTCTGAGACCAAGCAGTACATAGAAAAAGTATTTCTATAGTTTACCTTGCCTGGTGCACTTTATAATGTACTATACTACTGTAGTAGTGAATGTGCCAGGGTTCTTCCATTGTACCCTACAAACGTTGTCTATTCAAGGTTTTGTTTTGAAGTAAATTATTTTTCTGCTAGATTTTTTGATTGACAATGCCTATTTTTAATATTTTTTTATAAGAATAAACCTTACACAGTTGACACTACACAATTCATGTACATAAAAGCGTAAATAAGTTATGCCAATAGGTAAATTAAGTTAGTTATTTTATTGCCAGTTGCTACCTTAAGATGTGCCTGATGTGTTGAGTTGCATTTTGGTGTTAACTGACCCTTATGCTCATGTGTGCAATAAGATTTTTTTTCTGTTTCAGATAAATTTAATACTTAGTACATTGTGATATACATAGACATCAACTAAAACATTCACAGTGAAAAATCCTAGTGAAACGTTATGAAAAGCATTTGACTGTTTGTGAGTTTAATATGAAGTGTACACGGTTAAATTATTTATAATTTGAATAAAGTAAACTTTTTTTTTTCAACTAACTTTTTTTCTTTATTCCTGTTTATACCTACTTGCCGAAAATGGAAATTTATTAGCTAATTAAGAAATTTGGCTATACCCTACATTTTAATAATCAATTTATTGCTCATGAATAGCAATTTCCATTTTCAATCTTAGAAGTTTGGATTTTATGGATGTCATTGATTTTTGGAAAGTAGATAGATAATGGATATTCATGCTTAAAACAAAAAAAATATTAGAAATTTTGAATGGTTGCATTCTAAATTATTCTAATTATTGGTGAAGGAATTTTTAAATTTGATGTTGTTTCAAAGATTACCTCCTAATACATACAATCAAACAAAACATACAAACTTTACCTCTTCATATTCTTATTAGTGTAGTTATAAACATATAACAATATTTATAACATGCTTAGTTGAACATTGTTGCGAAATATTAACTACCTAAAGTGTAGTGATATCATCCTCAAATTGAAAAGGCCCGTATCCCATGAGAAATTAATTTTGGTTAAGAGCAGGCCCCACGAAAACAATTCCTACGCTCGCTCCGCCCACGTCCCGCCACGCGAGAGTTACAAGTTGCTCGGCGGCTCTCTAGGATTTTTTTTAATATATCGCAAGATACAGCTTACGTAAGGTTGAATATTGCGTACATTATTTGAAGCATGATTTGGTGTGCACTAGCTCGGAACTAAACAACGTAAGTCTCAAAATTGTTTTCGTTAATTATAGGAGTAAAAATAAACCTAAGTTTATTTTATTTTGACAATCACTGGTAAACAATGTTTCCTTGCTACGAGCAGTTTTTTGGCGATATAACTCAAGCCGTTTAGTAGAAAAATGTAATATTCTCCGGAAAAGGCGCCGATTTCGATCAAAAAATGTATCGAATGAAAATCACCTAATTATGTTTCTGACTTGATAATCTACAGATAAAGGTCTCAAAATATATATATGTGAATTCCACATTGATCAGATATGTGGTTGACTCAGCACATTTATTTAAAGTTCCCTTAGTTTCATAGGGCCTGGCCTTAAATTAAAATAAAACACAGGTTGTAATCCATCTATAGTTTATTAGAGATGCAGAATTAAAGTATATTATACTATGACATTTTTTCCACAAGTTTATTTTTATTCAATTTAGCTCACTCAAACAACAGAACAGCAATTGAATATTTGAAGTAACTTTTAGTGATACTTGTAGTTCCTGTGGTGCTCTGTAAAAAGAAAACAACCAATTTTACCAACACAAAAGTAAATTACTTAAAACATAATAGGTAGGTAATCAAAACAGATTGATAAGAGAAATAAAATACAAAATTGTAATGTACCTATATTAGTTTTTCTCCTGCATAAAATATTATTATAGTGGTTATCATTTTTACGTTATCAAGATTGTTATGAAATGATTTCGTAGAAATGTGGATGAATCTTGTGTCGGGTTTGCTTATCCTGAAGATGACTTATTTCTTCATGCTCATTTCTTATGTTGTTTTATAATGTTTCTTTTATTCTGATAAATGTTACAATTTTCTAATCAAACATAAATTAGTCTAAAGATCTTAAAAGCAATACCTGAATTTTGGGCAAACAAAGAGTTCTTGGCCCTTTAAAAACTCATAGATTAACTCATTCTAACTTAGCTAAAAAAACTGCTTGTAGACTAAAAACGGTCTCCATATGAGGAGATTGCAGGAGGGCTTTTTTTTTTTTCAAATTGAGGTTGCAAGATAGGGACAGTCAACTTGATGGTAAGTGGCTACTGCCTCCTATAACACAAGCAAAACATTATGTGGTACAAGCACACTGCCGACCATAGCAGGTCAAGGAATAGGAAGGGACAGTAAAATGGGCTCCGGCATCCCCACTCACTGGAAAGTGTTGGGAAAGAGCGAGTAGGAACCATGTATAGTTGCTAGTTAGGATGGTGGGTGCTGGAAAAGAAATTTTTACCAATAATATACTTACTGATCTTTCCGTAATTGATAATATAGAAGAAAGTCATGTTAGCAACAATCAGCTGGAAGAATGGAGCAATTCCCACCCGTTTAGGCTGCATGTATTTGTGTTGCCATCTCCACCAAGCTGGAAGAAATTACCAGACATATACACATATTCTATGGTTCTTCACTTTGTGTCCAAACTTAGTACATTGGATGAGTGGTTAAGGTGGCCGTAAGCCCGTGCCTCAGGGGTTTTATTCCCGCTAAAGTTCTGGCTCTAGTCAGTAGTTGCAAGGCACACTGTGTTTGGCAGTAATTTAAGCAGCTCATCTGACAGCAGTAACCGCTCCCTTACAGTGTAACAACAGCATTGAGTGAGTAAGGGATGCCGGAGCCCATTGCCTTATCCCTTCCTAATCCATCTATGGTTGTCAGCACACTTACAGCTCCTGTGGCATTACTCATGTTATAAGCGATGGTAGCCATCTACCATCAAGGGGACTGTGTGCCTGTTTATTGACCTTAGTATAAGAAAACCCAAGAAATATGGATTTCAAAGACTGACTGAGTTTGGTGTTTCAAAGTCAAAGAATGTTAAATGACCCAGAAAAAAAACAAAGACCGGAGCCAGAAGCTAATATTTTAACTACCTACTCAATAAAAAAGTGATTAAATATTTAGTAACCTAGGAAAAGTATACCAAAAAATTATTGACGAATAAATTAAAAAAATAGGTATTAACGGACGGGACTAAAAAAATCTGCAACAACTGCTTGATCAAAATTTATATTAATATCAAATACCTATATTTTTCAATTTTCTTCTATCGATAATAGAATTTTACATACCACGGCTACAGGCGCCCATAAAAGCCTGCGGGGTCTTGTTCCTGCGTGCGAACCATGAACCAATCTCACTAATTTTCAATTGGCCGAATGGAGTATCAGCTGTAAACGTGAAAATGAAAATTACATAACCCATTCAATACAAGAGCAAAGAAGATTAGAAACGTACTTACCTTTTCCATAGTAACGAGCAGGGTCGTACGGTCCATGTACTGCTGGATTATACTCTTTAGGATAATCACCGATTGCCATTTTATGGCCTCAATTATTTATTAACTTTTTCACGAAAACCCAAATTGAAGCAAATCCGTCCGACCCTTTCCATGGGCCTTAAACACAGGGCCAATTAAACCACAGAACCACTCATTCAACTAAATAGTAGAACTAAATCACAGAACACTATATACAAATATAGAGTATATTATTATAAATTACATTTTTACAGGTTACTAATAATCAAAAGTAGTGCAAAAACCAAGGTATTTGCACGTCTTTTAATTGTTACAACATGTAAATGTAATTTAAAAAAGGAACCATAGATAAATTTGTAAAATATAGCATGTAGCGAGGAATCTTGGTCTTTTATTGTCTGTAATGGTTCTTGTCATGTCAATTTGTCATCAATCAAACATTGTCTATGATTGATTATACAGCAAATTCCATTTCAGTTCGTCTTTGTAATAAAACAATATTAATCTCATAAGGCTTCAAAAGAAAAATTATCAAGATGGTCTTAGAAAGCACTATGATTTGTGTGGACAACAGTGACTTTATGAGAAATGGAGATTTTCTTCCCACCAGGCTTCAGGCCCAACAAGATGCAGTCAACCTGGTATGTCATTCCAAAACACGATCTAATCCCGAGAACAATGTTGGATTACTAACTTTAGCGAATGTGGAAGTATTGGCTACTTTGACGAGCGATGTCGGTCGTATACTTTCCAAGCTTCATCGAGTACAGCCAAACGGCGACATCAATTTATTAACTGGCATCCGTATCGCTCATCTGGCGTTAAAACATCGTCAAGGTAAAAACCATAAGATGCGCATTGTAGTCTTCGTGGGGTCGCCCATAAACACGGACGAAAAAGAATTAGTGAAACTGGCTAAAAGACTGAAGAAAGAGAAAGTAAATTGTGATGTGGTATCATTTGGCGAGGATGGCGAGAACAATCCTTTGCTCACTGCATTTGTTAATACCTTGAATGGGAAGGATGCAGCAACCGGAGGCAGTCACCTAGTTTCTGTACCGGCGGGTGGATGTGTTGTACTTTCCGAAGCTTTACTCACAAGTCCACTCATCGGTGGAGATGGTGCTGGCCCATCCGGTTCTGGCTTGTCGCCGTTTGAATTTGGGGTGGATCCGAATGAAGATCCAGAACTTGCACTTGCTTTGCGTGTATCGATGGAGGAGCAAAGGCAGCGTCAAGAGGAGGAGACTCGTCGCCAACAAGCAGCTTCCACTGAAGGAGAGGCAGCAAAGCCCGGAGAGACGCAAGACAGTGGAATGGAGCGTGCTCTTGCTATGTCACTTGGCAGAGAAGCAATGGAACTATCAGAGGAGGAACAAATAGCCTTAGCTATGCAAATGAGCATGCAACAGGAAACTCCTGCTGCCGAAGAGAGTATGGATGTTCCCGAAGAATATGCAGAAGTTATGAACGATCCTGCCTTTCTGCAAAGTGTTCTTGAGAACTTGCCAGGAGTCGATCCACAGAGTGAGGCTATTCGAAATGCTATGTTTACCATTAAAAAGGATAAGGATGATAAAGATGAAAAGGACAGTAAGGACAAGGATAAGGACAAAGATGGCAAAGGATCGAGTTCAAAGGAAAAGTGAAAAAAAATATAATTTTTTTTAGTTGCACTATACTCTTAAACTTTAAATACATGTCTGCAAAGTGTTGTTGCTAATAAATATATAAATAAAGAGTACATATCTTTTTGTTTCATATATTTCATCTCTGTAAACCTTAAATTTTTGGTGTTTTTGTAATAATATCCTATTACAAAACATTTTATATGATGAAAATTATGATGATGCCTTTCTCTTTAAAAGCAATAGAATGGTACTAGTTCAACTTCAGATGCTAAGTTGAGGTAGACACCTGTTATAATTCTGGTCGAACTAGCACTTCTAAGGTATTTTTGAAACCTGATAACAATCTTTAAAGATATTCGAAACTCTGTGACGGTGGAGACAATTACTTTTTGTTTTTCTTTTATATTTCGCAATACAAAGACATTCATCAAAGGGTGTCTTGGCGGTCATGCTGTCCAGTGACACGTGGTCCAATTAAATAGCGTCTAATTTGTATATGTCGCAGTATAATCGGAAGAAACGGATTTTAGCAAAAATCCGAGTAAGATTGCAAAACACCAGATATTTTGATATTGCAAACTAACAACAAATTTTGTAATCATCCAAGGTACTTTCAGAATCTTCACCATTTCTACCAAAAAATATCACTATTAAAACATTTATGTACAGGTTTTTTTAAATAAAATTGAACAATAATATCTGAAAATTTTATTCACATATATTTTTATATAGTAATTGTACATACAGCCATGCTTATGTAAAGATTAGAGACTATTAATATTAAATACAATGCTTTAATATATAAAATTAGTATAATAAGGAATATTCTAACTAAAATATCGTACAGTATTTTTGCATAACAAACAAATTTTTAAACTGGATATTTAAATGAAAATCTGGCATAAGTTAATCATGTCGGTGCCTACACTAATTTTATATATTTGAATCAATAGTCATCAACAACTTATTTCCTCATATCATGAAAGAGGTATAAAGATTAACATTTTTAGGCTTCACCATAATACAGATTCTCAATGAAATGTTCGAATCTGGTTAATAAATCCAAAAAATAGGATAACATTTTTATCTGTTTCAGTCAAAAGAAAGGATTCTTTTCTTTTGTAAAAATATTATAAATTTATGAACAAAGCACATAAGGCGTACATTTTAACGTTTGGTGAATCTTTTATATTTTTTTCCAAGAAACAGGCTAATTCAACAAAAAAACTTGATTTTATATATAACAAAGCTGTTGAAAAATTTAATCTCACTTTTTTGATGAATTAACGAGCATCAAAGCTATAATTGTTATACAATATTTAAGATGAAATTTTTCTTTGGAGAAATTTTATAATAAAATAGTAATTCACTTGACAGCAAATATTTAAAAAAAATTACTCAATTCATTGGGTATTTTGAAAATATTGTTTCTTAGATTGTAACTTTGATGAGGGTCAAATGTTACCAGGCGACGAAGACCGTGATCTTTGTCTCTCCCGTATTATCTTTTTCCTATCTCGAGCTTCGGCTTTCTGCTCTAGTTCAAGGCAATGTTCGGAGAACATTAGCTGCAACGGAGCGTACATGTGGGGCAGTAGCCGAAGGTCTGATAGGCTAATCTGAAAAAAAAAGGAAACTCCTAATATAATAAAAACAGTCAACTTATTACGTCACCTTTGTGACGTCACTAGTCCCTAACACTTGTAAGCTGTCAAGTTTTCAAGTAGTCTTTGACAAGGGTGATGTTTGCGAACAAGTGACGTCATGCACTTTTATTGGTGTTTGTTGTCACGTGACTTGAGTGATTTAATCGCCCATTCCACTCATCCCTACAACTTGTTGCAAAATATTTTTGAAGTGAAAACTTCTTTAGGCGCGTTGGGCATTTTTGAGATGGGAAAAAAACCATTGAACTCGCGACACTGTTACCGTAACCGACACCTCTGTATATAAGTATGTACTTTCTTGAAGATTCAAAAAATACACACGTTATTGTTCAAGTTTTCACTTCTGTCGGCATTCTCGAAGAGCCACTGTTTTTTTTTTTTTTCACTTGATGGTAGGTGGCTACCATCGCCCATAACACAAGCAACGCCATACATGCTGTAAGTAGGATGCCGACCAAAGAAGGATAAGGGATAAGGACGGGATGGGGTAATGAGCTCTGGCATCCTTACTAACTCACTGAAACACAAGAGCACATATGCTGTTACGTCACGATGGTCTTCTGTAAAGGGGTGGTTATTGCCGCCAAATGACTATGCAATGCAGTATGCTCTTCCATTACTAATTTTTTTTTTAAATACAAAAAATATGTTTTTTTTAAGTATATTCCATTATGGAAACTACCATTTCGCGGACAAAATTATATTTTTATTTGAACATTGTAACATCCCTATATCACTACGAATGAGAAGTTCCGCTCACTTGCATATTGTCGAAGGCGATGCCGACTTGATGGTTGTCGTTGAGCAGGTGGTCCATCAGACGCGGCAATCGCGCGTAGCGTTGACTGAAGTGCGTCAGCAGCGTGTGACGCGCGCCCATCCGTCGGGCGACGTCCAACGCTTGGGACGTGGTCGAGTGCATCTTGAGGCGTGCCTCGTCTTCGAGCGAATCCTCGAGAGTCGCCTCGTGCATGAGCACAGTGGAACCACGCCCCAAGTCGACCAGCTCGTCGCACGGGATCGTGTCGCCCGAGTACGTGATCTTGTTGGCGGCGTCCAAGTGTACGGCGACCCCGAAAGCGTTCGGACAGTGCGTCACGTAGCAAGTCGATATGCGCTCGACGCCGATGTTCGCGAGAACCGCTGACGTCATGTCGCTGGACAGATTCTCTTTGTTGTACAGCTGTGACAGACACATAATATGTTTGTGAGACTAACTGGTGCCTGTGACTTCGTCGTCGTTCAAAATAAAAAAAAGTAATATAAAGCTTGAAGTCTTGTTGCTATAACACTGGCCATGCGTTAGTTTTTTTATTTTATTTTAGACTAGCAGCCTGTTCCCGGTTTCGCCCGGGGTGCATTTTTTTTACGTAAAAACCCCTGATTATCCCTCTATCCATGAGTGAAGACAGAATTAAAATCGGTCCAGCCGTTCTCGAGTTTTGCGCTTAGCAACACATTTAGGGATTCATTTTTATATTATAGATGATCCCTTGGGAACAGTACTTTTTTTCTGGGTGGACAGAAACAGTACCCTACGTTTTTTGTATCTGACAACGTGTATGCAAAAAATCATGATGATCAGTTGAGTAGTTAAATCGTGAAAAAGTATTAGTATGGATCTATGGATTTAGAGAACATTTAGCGATACAGCGTCACCGACCCGAGCGTGACGGTTCACTTATGTTCACTCCTCAACAATAAAAACGCCTCAATAACAACCAAATATGGTTGTAAAAAAGAACTAACCAGGTCCTGGTTGGGTATGAGCGTGAAGTCGCCCATAATCTTCTCGAACTGCTGATCGTAGACCGAGAGCCAAGATATGATCTGACCTGGCGCCAGCAAGTAGACTGGTTCAGGAGGAGTCTCGGAACTCGGAGTCTCGGAGTCTTGGAAGGCCTGACGGCGGGCCTGGAGTATGCCAATAAGACCTGAAAGCAAAGAGCAGTAATAGATAAGTAAGCACAATGGTGGTATTATTGTAGACTTTAATAGATAGGTAGTATCTTTTTTAAATTTGTTTTTCCTTCTCATTCCTTTTTTTTTCAAAAGGAACTAGCTACTACCGCACCCAATTTTGGAAAAGCACATTTTAAGTAAATTAATTTTTTCTCTAGAATCTCATTAGGCTTCCATGCTTACCTATATGATGATCTGCGTGGAGGTGTGACACGTAAATAGCCTTTATACTCTTTAGAATAGAGTTGACTTTCTTAGGTCCATGGAATCGAACCATTTGATTCAATGTCCCTTCACCACAGTCCAATAACATCGATCGCTGATCACTGATAATAAAAAAACAAAGTTTATTATATACCATAAAGGTGACCATCTATCTACATTATATTATTAATATGTTATTCGTCAATCCTCTGTCTTATTTAGTTTGTTAAAAATCCCACAGTCTTTTGTTAACAGACCAAGCCTAAATAACTTCTTTATAGCTTAGATTAGTCTTTTTAGATGTTACCTTTAAATGATTATTGACTCATTGACTTTACGTGGCCGAACTGTTCTCGTGGCTGAATGCATAATATTTACAGAACATAGATATATTTTATATGACTAAATTAATCGCCACAACCTGCCCTTGAGGCGTGAAAATAATAGGGGTTAAAGTATGAAATTGCCGTTTTATTGTAATAGGTACTTCGAATTGACATAGAACCTTCATGGTTTGAGATTTTTGAGTGAAACTTTTTTCATACGGTAGGTACCTATGTAGTTCTTCTTTTAAAAAATGTGCAACATTCGATTATCAACTTTCAGTTGTTTTTTTTTATTCAGTTTAGACAATAAAGATGGATACTTCGAAAATTCGTGTGATTTTTGAATACGAGTTCCGACGCGGAACTAACGCGGCAGAAACAGCTCGCAATATTAATGTTGCGTTTGGAGAGGGGACTGCTAATGAACGCACTGTGCGATTTTGGTTTAAACGCTTTCGTGATGGAAACTTCGATTTGAAGAACGAACCACGTAGAAGACCGCCCACACAGGTGAATAACAATGATTTGAAAGAGATGGTGGAAGCCGATCCGAGCCAAACTACCCAGGAATTAGCGGCATGGTTTAACGTTACCTTACCAACAATATTGACTCATTTGCGTCAAATCAATAAAATAAAAAAATATGAAAAATGGGTGCCTCATGATTTGACTGATCTGCAGAAAGAAACGCGTGTTGAAACTTGCGTTGCCTTGTTGAATCGATACAGAAATGAAGGAATATTGGATCGAATGTGACATGTGATGAAAAATGGATTCTTTACGATAATCGTAAGCGGAAAATGCAATGGCTGACCCCAGGTCAAACGCCGCAACAGTGTCCTAAAGCAAAGCTTACCAATAAAAAGGTAATGGTAACTGTTTGGTGGTCTCAGCGTGGTGTTATTCACTATAGCTTTCTCCGATCTGGTCAAGCAATAACGGCAGATGTCTACTGCGCCGAACTCCGAACAATGATAGCGAAACTAGCAGTGAAACAGCCCCGACTTATGAATCGATCTTCACCATTATTGCTCCATGATAACGCGAGACCTCATACAGCACGAGAAACCGTTTTAACTCTACAGGAACTGCAATTAGAAACCATTCGTCACCCTCCGTATTCGCCAGACCTTGCTCCAACGGACTACCATTTTTTTCGTGATTTGGACAATTTTCTGCGTGATAAAAAGTTTTCTTCTCAGGAGGCAGTGCAAAATGCTTTCACACAGTTTGTCGAATCTAGATCACCAGAGTTCTATCGCAAAGGCATAAATGAGCTTCCTATTAGATGGCAGCAATGTATAGATAATAATGGTAATTATTTTGATTAAATAAATATGTTATATTAAAAAAAAAACGAATTTTTATTTTTCAGTACAAATCGGCAATTTCATACTTTAACCCCTAATATACAGTAAGTAAAAATGTAAAAAGTTCTAAAGGTTCTTTGTTTAAATTCTTCTATTGAACTAGTAAGGACTACATTTAACTATATGTAGACACAAACTTACTCGATATTCAAAACAATTCCACTGGTATTTCTCGTCTTATTGGGTATGCAGGAACCGGTGCCCAAAAACAGAATGTTGGGGTACTCGAGTGTGTGGTGAACTCGGTCCGCGATTTGTCTCAATTTGTCGAGACTTTCCGTGAACCCGTCCGTACTCATTGCCTCTTCCACATATTGCTTAATATTAAGTTTAGGCTCTGATGACCTGAAAATATGTATGTAATTTATTTTGTACATAGATGTACCTTTGAGATACCAAATTGGTATGTCGTGGAAACAAAATTTTTTGTGAAAATGGAAATATTATACAAATTACACACATACGTTTTTTTATTTAAAAAAAAGAAGGTTCATTGTTTTTTCTAAGAATTATAATTAGTAAAAATAATTCTTTTTCCTTTATCTGTAATACTTTCTGTTATAAATAGTTATATAAATCTAATCTAATGCATAAACAGACTAAATTATGACCCACATAAAAACTAAATCTTCACTGCAATTTTCACATACCTGTTAAATGTTGCTCACTGATAAATGTAGCTTTCTTCAGTTAAGTTTTTAAGTTTATTCATTACAAACTAAAGTACAAATCTTCTCTCTTTATAATATTAGTATAGATTACCTACCTACTGTTATTACTAAAAAGAGAAAATATTTCACCTGTCAATTCTGTCGGGTTTACACGGCCTCAAATGATACTTTGTGAGACTTTTGACTCCGAACACCTGAAGCTGTTGTTCTAAGTCGGCTTCAAGAGTCCCGTCGCCCTTACACGAGCCCTCCGTATGAGTTATAGTCTGGAACTGCACGAGCGCAATATTTAAGCATTTCGTCGATCGATAACAAGCTATAATTAGAAATTATAAACTAATTTCTCTGTAAGTTGTAAGTTGCTGAGGAGTTGGGTATCCCGCAGACTACTTGATGCTGCAGCATCAGGTCAAGGTCATATAAATACCACTGAAGTAACAGTATCCAAATATGAAATTATAGATCTCTTAATATAAGTGTTAATAGTCCAGTCGTTACACACATTTAAAATAAAAATAAAAAAAAAACTTAATTGCTGACTCGGATATTGTGTAATGTTGCTAAGTTTAGAAAAATCTAAACTTCAAACTATCATTATAGGAAAATTGTGATTATTTACTTTTTTGTTGCTACAATTTAGGTTATGTGCATTTTTTCCCTTATCATTGATCGTTGTTGAGATGTTGAATTATTAAAATTTAAAATATTACTCTACCTTATTTTTCAATTCTTCTACGGCTTTGACCATGGCTGGACTGTCTTCCTTCTGGCCAGATTGGCTCTCATTCCAAACAACGGGTATACTGACATCCTTCAGCATTGGAAATATATAAGGGTCGAGCAGGTGTAACTTGTGTTGAGTTCTGTGTACTGCCTCGGAGCCCAGACACGAGTTATTTGTGTTAAGGAACAAATGTTGTGTGGACTGCCCAAACATTTTCATGAACTTTTGGTATCTGAAAACAGAAATTTTTGTTAAAACCCGGTGGCTTACTTTTCAAGTTATAAGCATTTCTTATTATTATTTTTCTTATGAAAAATATTTTAAGATTACAATTAGGCTCGAGTGAAAAGTGAAAAACACTTGAGTGAGTGACTCAAAAGTGAGAACTTTTCAAGAGTTCAAATTAGGGCCCAATCTTCAGTCGTCGGTTATGAAAAGTAAGCCAACATTTTTGACTATATTGTCTATCAAAAAAATGTGTTGCCAAAATCACAGTCTTAAAATCGCGAGTGATGTGGCGTTTTATTTTTATAAACAGAACTTACAGATGGCAGAACTTGTCAATTTTGACACATACACGAAAAGCCAGTTCAGACATACATAATAAATAAGGATTGTTTGGTACAGTTGATCATGTTTTAGTGTTTTTATACTTTTTTTATTTACGTACTAATAATTATTGTATATTACTTTCTACTTAATTATATTTACTTTAATGCTGTTATATAATTATAAAAATAATAAAAACTTGATGGCGTAACAGATGGCGATAGACAAAATACGTCGTCAAGCATGATTTTATAAAGTGAAGTTCAACAAAATAAAATAGTGTTTAAACTTTTTTTTATAAACTATAATAAGGTTTTTTTTTCAATTAATTAAAATAAAATCATACTTACATATGATTGCGTACGACATCTGGTGGAGTGTAATGAACTACGACTACGGGTATGTCCTCTGTTGGATTTTCACCGTTATCAAAATGCGAAGAGAATTCGGATTCCTTTAAATAGGAGATTTCTGGTATGTCAAGTACTGTACATGGAAACGAGAGATATAAGTTCACAATACAGTGTTTTAATGGGTGCATTTGTTTAGCGATAATAATAGTTTTTATAGAGGATGTATCAAAAAAGTGTCAAGCGTTAGTCTAGCTATAGGGAGATCCCCACTCAAAATAACAATCGATATTATACCTTTTCGTTATATATATTTTCGATATTATATCTTTTCGATATTATAGCTTTTCGATATTATATATTTCGATATAAATGATATCGAAAATAAATGATATCTTTTCGCTATAAATGTGGTGACTGACCACTAAATATCCGTTTGACAGGTTTTTTGCTACACATAAAAAAAATTAAAGTTACCAATAAAAACAGGTCCCAGTTCGTCTGGTGTTTTCACATCCTTTGACAACACAAGTTTACCATTTGGCAACACAACATCTTCCCCATTCTTCAGTTTCCCCAACAATGGACCAGGTTTCACTCCAAACTCTACACATTTTTCGAGATCCAATGTCCCCATCCGTTTCTATTTAAAAAAAAAACAAGAATATATACAAGTCTACTTTATTGAGATGATAATGGGTAATAAATGCTTGGGATACCAACATTGCTCAAATATGTTTTTATTTTACATGCTTTTACGTTCTTTTATATTACATTGTTTTGATTTTGAATAGGGCATTTCAAATATATAATATAATAAAAAGTGTTCTTTCTGTACGGGCCTGTAGCACCCGCGCATTTGTATAGCCTGGCTGTTATGGCTTTAAGTGGGCAGGGCCTCCGGCTAAGGAGGGCTCACTGGTTAGCCTTGCGATTGTTAGTCGAGGAGGAGAGGGTTGTATTTTCCAAACAAGTTGTACTAGTACAAAGGTCTTTACCGTGCCAAAGCAAGGAGAAGACTAATTTATTCACAAAAAATGCCTATCTATATTACAATATTTACTTACAGAACTAGTGGCTGTCGTGGCATGTGCCGAACTAGCTTGCGCCAATGGCGCGCAAGCGTGACACGACCGCCCGAAATAATAATAACTAAAGTGATCACTATATATATCTCTGTCTATTTTTTGTCTCTTTCACTTACACTGTTTACACTATATACTAGTTCTATAATTTTACTATATTTCACAATTTTATACAATCGGCTGTCCCGAACACTTTCTATTCTTGGAACTCCCCTCGTATGTCTATTTTACTTTGTAACATGATATAAAATGATGATATACAAAAGTTTGTATTTACCTTCAAAGTGCAAATATAGGAAACAGTTTTTTTGTGCAATTCATGAGGCACAGAAATTTTCTTTGCTATATCTGAAAAAAAAAAGATGTTTAAAATATTGGCTCGTTAAAAAGTTTTAAATATTGCTTATTAAAAGGCTGGTACAGAATTATAATATGGTTTACTTAAAAGACTAATTTAAAAACTATAATCGATTTCTATACTCATATTTTATAATAGTGCAATGAGTATGTTTGTATTTTGTTCAAACACTTTATCTCCGGAACTATCAAACTGGTTTAAAAAAAACATTTAACATTTGATAGATCTATTCCTGAGGATCAACATTTTATTAACGTTTATATATTTCATGTAAATTTTCAAATTATTGTAAACGAAATAAAATAATTTATGTATTGCTGATAGCGTACTACAAATATAGATGAATCTCTCTTTTTGATAAACATGTAACAAAGAATATGTACCATTTCCTAAAGTTGGTGATTTTGGTTTATCTCCAATGTTGTTCGTCTTGTTAGAAGAATTATTGCTATTTTCATTTATTTTCTTATTATGAACATAATAGTCTGTGTCATCAAGAAGAAATTCGTCATTTGTATCATTCAGTTTTTGTTTTTTTGCTGATGGGCCTACAATCGGATCTTTGATATTATGCTCTTGTGGACCTCTGAAAATATAAACAAAAGTAGCTATCAACTAGCAATAATTGAAGTACAAACATCCATACTAGGGAATGCAATCTTGATCTTGCAAGATCAAGATTCCACCAAGATCTTGAGTGATTTTCCAAGATTCAATCTTGACAGCCATCAATCTTGAATTTCGAAATTCTGTTCGCGATCTTGACAAAACAGTCCAAGATTGTAACAAGATTTCGAGATTTTCAGACTGAGCGCGCGTAAAGTGTCATACTGCAGCTGGAACTCGAACAGGCCTTGAAAGCATGTAATCAACTGCAACCCAAAGCGCTGATTTCTGATAAAATTGACGCAATTTTAAAAAAAGAAAGAATCTTTATGAGTACGGAGGAGAAAGAGGGAAATACCTGAAATTCGCTTTTAACAGCCTTTTAACTTACGTCCCTACTAGTGTGGAGGCAGAAAGGGCCTTTTCAGCCGCGGGCTATTTAGCCACTTATATACGGTGCCGATTAGGTGATGACACCTTAAGCGTACTGTGTTTCTTGAGAAGTCATTTTCAAAAGGTTTAAACTTTTTGTTCTTCATTAAATTACGTAAATTATAGGTTATAATTTGTGATCTCATTGCATTATTGCATTTATTTCATTTGTCACTAAAATGATGATTGTTTCTATTTCATTTTTAAAATAAACGTTGATTATTGTGTTCATACAATGTTGTTTTATTTGAAAAATATACTTAATTATATTACATAATATTAAAATACACCAGTATTTGATACTATCAATTTGCAGTATTTGATACAAAAAAACGCATTTTTTTCAATTATTCTGCTCAATCTCGAAAATCTTGATTCGCGACCAAGATCTCGACCCGAATCTCAACAAGATCTCGAACTGACCAATCTTGATTCAGAAAAAAGACGCCAAGATCTTGAATAGTCAATCTTGGTCCAAGATTGCATTCCCTAATCCATACATCCTCACAAACCTTGGCATTTTTTAATATTAGTAGGATTAATGCTGATCTAGTATGAAAATAGGAAAATTATATTAAATCATTAGTGATAAGTGAAGATTATTTGGCAGTGTAACGTAAAATATACTAAGGAAATTAAAGTATACACAGTTTCGTTTGAAAACAGTTACGGCTAGCAACGTAAAATATACTAAGGAAATTAAAGTACATATATGCATTTAAATTTGATGCTTACGTACAAGTGAACATATTTGACAGACATTACATTGTCCTCAAAGTAATCACTCGGTGTGCAACTCGCCATTTTCACATTCATCTCCTTCATTATGATAAATCTTTTAGTTGCTGAATACAAGTCATCCTGTAAATAAATTTCTAACTTGAGAACACTTCAGTACCAACCATGATAAACAAGTTTCATATAATAATAACACATTATTTCTTAAGCAAGTACTCATTTGAACAAGAACTTAGAATTTACAACAAAGATAGGAAATAAACAAGAAGAAATAGGAAAGGGCTTTGAAATACAAATGCGCGAGGGTGTCTCGCAGTTGGTGTCCTTAGGTCAGCGTGCATGCCGGCTATTGACTTGCATTGTTATATCTAATGGGGTATCTCTAGTGTTTTTGTTACTTTTAATATGTTACAAATTAAACCTATACAATAATAATAAGAAATTGAACAACTAATATAAAAGTGGGAACATACCAATCCTTCTGGTCCATGCAATGTAAGGCTAGGTATACCGACATCCTGTAATGTCAATGACAATCCTGGCAAACCTCCAATATGTTTCCAGGTTTTGCTAGTTATAAAGATATGTTCCAGCTTTGATAGTTTAATTTTGTGTTCATGAGCCAAACGTTGTGTTCCTTCTCCACAGTTAAATAAGTACCTGGATAGAAAACACCAAGATTAAAAAAATATGTAAATGAACTTATTACTTACTAGCTGTGCCAGCGACTTCCTACGCTCTGTAGTCCGTTTTTTGAAAATCCCACAGCAACCTGACATTTTCCCACGTTAAAAAGTACTCTAATGTTAATGCAGGTAATAAACTATCTGTGTGCCAAACTTCATCCAAATCCGTTCAGCCAGTGAATGAAAAACTGTGTTCTAAACTTTCGCATTTTAAATAATATTACTAACTGACCCTGTGAACTTCGTACTGCCTCAGAATAAAAACCCATTCCATATGACAACATTGACAGTATACAAAATAAAGACAATTTTTTAATGTTAAAGTATACGCAGACAGGCTAACAGTCCACTTGAAGGTATGTGGCTAACATCATCTATAACACAAGCACAATAATTCAAATGTGCTAGCAAAACAAATATTGACACTTACAGAAAGTACAAAATAACATCTCAAGAGTGATTGCTGGGGTCATGGTACAATACAGGTCAGGTTTACAATCGTCACAGATTTGTCAACACTTTCGACCATTTGTACAATTTAAAACATTTAGGTATTGTTGCATTATGATACTGGATTTCATAATTACTATATAATATCCCTGCTAAGTCCCTGTTTGTCCATGCAGTTTTTAAATGAATTAAATTAGAAATAAAATACCTACTTTTATCTTAGTTAAAAATAATATTGGAAAAAACTCACCGATTGTGTTCTGTGAAGAGGTACAAAGAGTCATTAGTTCCGAATGCTCCGGACCCTATTACTTGAAGGTATACGCTAAAGGGAGAAGGATAGGATTTTTTTTTTGAAAATGCTTTTCGCTGACGCTGCGGGTCTATAATTTTATCGTTAGGCATTGTAGCTAAAACATCCAACAGTTTGTTTGTGTTATAACTCCTTATAGTACAAATACAATAGTTAGCACGATAAAAACGATAAAACCTTTTACCATACATAAGTTTTAAGGTTACTTTTTATGTTTACAAATACAAAGTATTCGTGCGAAAATTTCGTTACGTTAATGATATTTCATTTATTAAATATTTGACTTAGAACTGCATGTGTTAACAACTTTTGTTTGAAACATATTTATTTTATTATTTACAATATAATATTAGAATAAAAACTATCTTCTATCTATCTATTACCGTATAGTGATTATATCAGATTATATCAAGATTACATACCAATTACATACCTCTCACTTAGAGAGTACTATATTCCTTGTTACATACTGTTTGGATCAAGGAACATATATCACAGAACATTTATACTCTAGCGAGAACATATATACTCTTTAGCAAGAGGTTTGGATACTTACCAATTACTTACTATTTCATCATTTCATCAGTCAAAATACTCAAAATCTATCTATCAGACGTCAGACAGACAGACAACAGCAGCGGAACCACAGAATACTATATTATATAATTATAATAATTGTAGTTTGCAAATCTGCAATACAAATTACTAGATAGAAGTTAGGAGCACTATCTTTGTTTATATAAAGTGCCCCTGAAAGGCGTTAAATAAGGGGTTCAATTGTCCCGCCATGGCGACCAACTTGCGTGAGCGTACAGACTACAATGTGACGTATATAAACTCTAACTATTTTCCTTTTTTTTATTATAAACATAAACAACTAATCAACAAACGTAATTGCAGTGTGATATGTGTTCAACAAACGATTTTCTATCGGTTAGATAAAAAAAAATAAGAAAATAATATAACAAAAATTTTATTAGCCAACTTCACAGATAAATTTTAAATAGTTTATAACAAAAAAAATAACTATCAACAAATAATAAAATTAGATCAACAATATTCAACAAATCATCAACAATCAGATAACATTGATGAAATATTAAAAAAATATATATATATTCGCCAACTTAACTTAGCCGTTATCATTTATTTTCACCGACCGACCCGACCGACCCACAGAAGCCGTTCAATTTGCCGTTCCTTTATCGTTAGAAAAAATACTTCAAATTCAAACAAATTGTTATAATAATTTCTTATTAAACATACTTACTTAACACTTTTAAAGTTCTTTAATTTTTGCTATTAATTTTGAAAATTAATAACAAGAATAATTGTAATTTTTGTTTTTGGAAGAAATATTATTTTTTATACATAAAATAAAATCACAACAGTAGAATTTCTGTATCAAGAAGCAACATCGATTTAAGAAAAATGGCGTTCTGTACATCTGTGGGTTAGTGGGTTGCGCAATTTTAATGTAAATGTAAAGAAATTCCGGGATCATTTTATAGTTGTATGTGCTTGAAAAGATTTATACCATAAAAATGTATGTTGTTTGTAATTTATAGTGTAGATATTCCTCGACATAATAGTATTTTTCGTGACGTGAAAATCTGTCATGGACCGTGTATTTTTTGTGTTGTTCTGATGGTGTTCAAATACGATTAATAATGGAATGGAAAATGTGGCGGCTGTGTAAATAATGCATAATGGGCGTGTTGTGGATTGTATTATTTGTGGCCTTAACTGGCTCACAATTTACTTATTCTTTACCACTGAATCCAACGCCGCAAGTCTACCCGCACGGTGAGTCATTTTATTTACAATATGCACTTGGTATTTATTATTTTTACTTATACATAATGTACAAACAATAGTGTAGTAATGTATTAACTCCTCATTGTTGTTAAATAGTTACAACTTACTTCACAATTTATAGGTGTTGTATACAGGCTATATCCAGCCCCTTATTTTGTGTTTATGGCATGTTTTTCGATTTAATTTATAAGTAGAGTTTACATTTTTATATTACATACTGTATACATTTTTTAGCATATATTTTTTTAAGTTGAAAAAAAAAAACATTGTAAAATCTAAAATTATTTCAATGTTTCTATTACAATATTTGATCTTGCAAAAATGTTGATTTATGTATGGATGTGAATTTTCTTATTTGTATTTTCCAATTTAATAGTATTTTAGTTATTCAAAATCATTTTAAATACTATTACGACTTGATCTTGAATATCATTTCCAAAAGTCATTATAAAAATAAAAATGAAATCAAAATGTTCAAATAAAGATTTATTTTTATTCTGATTAGAAAATGGGTGATGAGGTATGTAGTTATTTGTTATTAAAAACTAGAGGTAAAGCTACACCTAGACAAAATTAAAAATCATCAAAAGGAAGTTAAATCTAACAATCCAAACACTATAAAAACAAAAGTTAATGGAAATATTCTAATAACACCTACCATGGGTTAATATTCTGTATTATACAAAGAATTTCAAGGATAAATTTACTACCAAGGGTTTAAATTTATTGAAGGTAGACACCACCTTGAAGGTAGACTTGAAAGGAATAGGGAAATGGGTCGTTACTGCTGTCAGATGGGCTGGGGGAAACAGATATAAATGTGTCATTATGGTAAAGGAAACCCAAGTAGTAGTTATACTAGATATTCAATAATTTATGTTAATGTCTCATTTCATATATTGGACAAGCACATGAAGAATGGGGAACAGAAATGGGAATGTATGCAGTGGTGCCAGCTGTAATGGTCTTGCTAACTGTTGTTGTGCTACTATTTGGATGCACCTGGTGCTATTGGCGTGAAGACTGCAAGGTAGGCCCTTATTGTCACACTATAATACCTAAACTGTATGTATGTAAAATGCATGTATAATGTATGTAAAACTTTTCATTGAAACTTGTTTATTCTGTTGTTTACTCAATCCCACACAAACAAATTAAATTTGTTAAAAATTAAAATTCCCTATTTTTAATTTGTGTTTCCATGAACATGGGATACAAAATAAATAACATATTTAGTCATGATAGTTAAAGAGGTATTTATTTTTAACATACAACATTGGAAATAAAAATATAGAAAGTATTTTTACTTAGTTAAACTTTATTACCCATGTATTACCTGCAAACATTGTGTGATTAAACATTAAGTGGAGGGTATTGGCAAAATATTTCAATTTTAAATGTTTAGTGAGTTATATATAGTGAGTACTACTTGAGTTAACCACATTTCTGCAGATAAATGTAAAGACTGACAAAAAGAATATTAAGTTGAAATTTGATTTGTTATTCACTGTTTTTTTTTTCTTTTCTTTTTTTTTTCAATTCTCTGTGTTCTGTATGTTGTTACGTATTTGCATATTAAAAAATATATACTTAAATATAAAATAATGTATTGTTAATATGCAACAAACACATTATTTTATTATTATTCCATAATTCTGTAGGAGGTTTTTTTCATTCATTGTCAGAATAGTGCATAAAATAACACAATTTCTGTATTAAAAAAAAACTAACAAGTTTAAACTAAAGCTACTAAATTGCAATTTATATTTAATTTTAACCTTATTTTTCTTTAAAGATTTTTTTTTCTAATTTATTTGTGTTTAATTTATTTTTTCTTTCAAAGTAAAGTAAGCGTTTTACTGATTTTTAGAAATATTTTTTTACTCCATTTATTTATTTTATTTTATAATTTGAATTAAGCAATCAATCACTAAATACTGACTTTCAGTCCCAACTTTTTTACTATTAGCTATTATTTTTTATTTAATAACTTTATTTCAGACATTTGAGTCCATAGTTTCTTTTTTTTTTAAATTATAAACTAAATTATGTTACATATTATACAAAAAATAAAAAGTAAAATAAAAATTTAACACAAACTGACTAGTTATCACTTTCTATTAAGGGTGATATGCGATATCACCCATTGTTTTAATATTGGGCAGTCCACCTTCCCAGTATTATAAAATTATATTATTGTTATGATCTATGATAATGTTGCTATTATAAAATTCATAATGTTGCTTGTAGGGACCCCTAAAGTCCATATGTAAATTGAATACAATGCAGGCCGCGTAGAGTGCAACAACCCCGCCACTGATTAGATCCACAACAAGTGCAAGTTTTATTAACTTGATGACGTATTATGACGACGCTCTGCCACTATCGAAGTATCGACAGTGTACGTACACTGAACATCCTCTTTATAACTGAGCACATTACCTCACAGATATACATACTTGATATATTATTTTATCAGTGGCCCAATTGTTACGTCTTTTTTAACAAAGACATCTAAGTAGTATTATTTAATGTGTCTCGTGAAAAATTAATAAAAAACATCGGTTTTTTTTTGTTTGTCTATGAAAAAAATTATGAGAAAATTTCGAGTAGTAATTTGTAAAATCAATTCCTATTTTTAAGGGCACTGTACTCGTGAGTGAGGTCAGTTGTAGGTATTTGAGAGAATTAACTGTCTCAACTTACTTGTTTTTTTATAACGGAAGAAATTCGCAGCACTTGTCTAAACAATCTTTATTAGTTTCTTTCAAATAAATAAATAATTTATTCCAGCCTATTGATGTTTATCTTATTAAGTTGTATTATTGTTATCTTATTATTGTTATCTTAATTAAGTTGTAATTTTGAGTGTCTCGAAAATGTTTACATATTAAAAACAGTGTAAAAGAAAACATAAAAACATCTGTTAGTGGTACCGTAGACACTGGACTAGAATGTGGGCTCACTACTAACTCTGACCTCAGTTAGGTACTGAAGAATGGTGGGTGGTCATGACTTCTCTCACACCTTGATTGAATGTTGAGAGCTGTGGATTTTGAGTATTGAGAGATGTATAAATAAATAAATAAAATTTGTTGGAATATAACAAATTCAATTATATCTAAATAGTTTCATACATTTCTTAAAGATTTCTATTTAATTCTGAATGTGGTTATTAAGTAAAGAAAAAACAAAATATATCTTAACATTATTAATTGAATAATATCATTTACTGTAAACCGAGGTAAAGATAAATCTTTCATTGCTTCCAATAACCGAATAGCATCAAGGTCAATGTGGCTCATGTCTCAGAGGAGCATTACAGTACAAAGTGCATTGGTTATCGAACTACACATCATCTCGTATGGTGACTCATAAGCAGATGGGAGACACCACAATTACTCATTAGCTTCCTAACACTTGGCACAGCTCTTGATGTTCTATTATCCCCAATGAACGCATGTGTAGGCGAAGCACGCATCTTTGTATTCGATTTAAAAGTACTAATTACGTTTTTCATCGATTCAATTTATTGCTATATATAATATTTTTTGGATGGACATTTCCACAACAGTCTTTGTTCTAAGTATATAGTCTTACAAATTGTGTACTGCTTCAAAGACATCAGTAAAATAACAGCAGTGCGTAAGTAAAAATTACTAGATCCAATTCCAAAACACTTGGTCTTAATCCTGTCAGGGTCCATCGACACATTTGCATAAATCCAGTTTTGCTTGTGCTTATAGGCGACAGTAACCACCTACCATCAAGTGGACCGCCTGCTTACTGGCTAGTAGGCTAGTATTGCCTACTAGTATATTTGTTTGAATCAGGGTGGCTGCCCACGGCGGAGTGGCATCATTGTTTTCAAAACTGGTTTATTCGTATGAAAAAGTGCATTTACCCTAATGGAGAGTATTTTGAGAAACAATAAATTCATTTTTGACCATTCATCTTAACTTTTTCTTATTCACTCCGGAAACTATTAGTGCATCCCACGAATTCAGTGATACATTAGCCTGGTACAAAATAATTAGTGTATCTCATGATAATTACATGGCGGTGAACTAGTTAGGTGACAAAGTTAAAAACACTCATTTCTTTAATATATATTTTTATTGTAAGCTCGTCAGACAGTGACAGTCCACTTGATGGTAGGTGGCAACCGTTGCCAATTAACACTAAAACAACGCCACAGTTGCGCTGCAAATGCGCTGCAGACGTTAGTAGGATTCCTTATTCTCAATAGGATTACGAATAAGGAATTAAAAATGGAACTCACTCACCAAAACACAGTGTGCTTTGTTTACTAAAACTAGTTAAAATCAAACTTTGAAAAGTTCATTTAACGCATCATTTTTAATATAATAATGTATCAATTTAGTTTCTTAGTCACCTTCTCGTAATTCCAACTTTATAGTCGCAGATGTATTCACTAAGTACCTATAGTTAGTTAACTCGATTTACCGTTTTGAATATTTACGACTCCCATTTTACACCATGCCTTATACCCCGTTTACATTCAGCCATTGCCTTTGCCGCTTGCGTTGCTGTATTTATTTCCCTAAATACTGCTGTGGCAACGTCTAAGGCAATGAGTGTTTACATTGCCGCTTCACATTTCTTTCCAATTCGACTCTTGGCAATGGAGTACGTGGAAATTATTGCAGCATCGGCGCTCTGCCTTTTTAGTTTATTTAATTGGGTTGGGATCATAACGACTACATTGTCAAAACGACCAAATCATCATAAGGTCTAGATCTCAAAAGGACCATCTCTGTAGAAAGCCCATATCTCCGAATGACTAGGCAGCAAAGCGACTCGTTCTTGAGAAGACCACATCGTTAATAGTCCACATATCACAAAGACCTGGGAGCAAAACGACTAGTTCTTGAAAAGACTACGTCGTTAATAGACCACATGTCAATAAGACGAGGTAGCAAAATGACTAGAGAGCAAAATGTTGGTATAATCAAACCTATTTTCTGTGTAACATTTTAAATTTTTTTCTTATTTCATGAAATTTTGGTAAAAACTTTATTGATAAATACTTTAATAAATATGAGTGACAGCGAATTCTGAAGTGTCGTTTCCTAATCAAGTATGAATAATTATTGTATGGAAAATGGATATAAACGGAATAATATGTGTCAGCAGTAACAAAAATAAGCCTTTTTTAGATAACATTTCCTCTATCTATAATATAAAATAAAAATGAATCCCTAAATGTGTTGCTAAGCGCAAAACTCGAGAACGGGTGGACCGATTTTAATTCTGTCTTCACTCATGGATAGAGGGATAATCAGGGAAGGTTTTTACGTAAAAAAAAATGCACCCCGGGCGAAGCCGGGAGCGGGCCGCTAGTAAAATATAATTTAAAGTACTAAAATGATGAACCAAAGTAATACTTTGTTTTTTGTTTATCTTTTGTTTGCGTATTAGTTATTATTTAGGTCAATCTCAAATCGTTAGTGTGACTTGTAACCCTTATAGTCCGGGCAAGGAAAAAAAGTTTGTATGGAAAAATTACATTAAATCTTACAGAAGGTTTTATTTTGTAGTTTGATTAAATATTAGCTTGTAAATGGTATTTTCGAATTTTTCACAGGGTGACGTTCCGGATGTTTTTTTAAATGCCGTTTGAATGTTAAATTTTCAATATTTGAATGAGAATAAATACTACAGGGGTGACTTTTTTATTGAGGGACTTATAATAAATATTAGTAATAAAATCCAAAAAATCCACCGATTTTTCTTAAAAATAGGTGGTTTTTTGCTCTCAAAGGTTTTAAATAGAATAGAAAAAATATAACTCTAAAATAAAAACCCGACAATCGGTGATTTTTCACTATAACATATATTTATTAATGGAAAACTATACCATAAATTTTCACTCGGGTGACTACTACGGTTTTTTTTTAAACCGTTATTTTTGTTTTTTATACATATGAGTAAATCTACAGAATTTATTTTATGCAAATAAAATAATAATTGATAATTTGTCTCAAAATGAAATTATCACCTGAAAATACAAACACTGTTTCTAGTATTTGCAAAAAATAGTAATGAAATATTTATCGAGGGGAAAGGGTAAAGCGGGCGGTGAGGTAGGACGCTGCCCTTGTCAATGCGGTCCGATTCAAGTTTCAACATGTACGTCGACTTCTAACACGGTTATCACAGTTCGCGTCATTACTGTCACTTTTAAGTACATTACTTCTTGTGTTCGATTACAGCTGCAACGTACCTCACTATACAAAGAAATGAAGTAGCGTACTCGAATTTTTGTGGCAAGATCGCAAATATCGAATTGCATAGTGAAAGTTAGCAAATCAATGCCAGATTAATTTATTTTACTTTTCATTCTCAAAGCATATCAAAGTATGAATGCGTATAGTCATTGCATTGGATTGTTTTGTAGTAGAGAGGCTAATCGGCAACTCCGTTCTTTTCCGATGGTTTGAGATGGCATACAAAAAAAATTATATTGTTTTATTATTTCGAATCATAAAAAATACCTATAGAAGTTGAATTCGACAAACTTACTATGAAACCCGCGCGAACCGCTTACGCGGGGGGGGTAAACAGCTAACTACAAATTTCTAACTTTTCTGGAAAAATGACCGATTTTTGAAGTAGTGTATCTCGGGATCTATTTGACATACAGAGCTGCAGTTGCACTTAAATTGTAGAAATTTTTATCTTCTTGAAGATTGTGTAAGATGACTTTTCCGTAGAATGCACTTTTCAGAAGTTATAAGCGAAAAAAAGTGTGAAAATTCCTAACTTTTTGGACAAAATGGCCCATTTTTGAAGTAGTGTATCTGGGGATCTGTTAGACATACATAGCTGTTGTTGCACTCAAATTGTAGCAAATTTTATGTCTTGTCTAAGTGCAGGCAAACCTCACATAACATACCCGTCGTTGTAATTTATTATAATAAACAGTTGGTAATTGTAATTGTATAACGTGTTTCTGTCATAGGTATTAGCTGAGGTTCCTCCACCACTCGCCACTATGACTTCAATATTGATTATAATAGCTAATAAGATAATAATGAAAATTATTAATATAAATAAAATTGGAGTGTCTGTTTGTAATATTGAAGAACCTAAAAGAATCGACTGTTAGGCGGAACGAAGTTCGCCGGGTCATCTAATAATTAATAAACTTTATATAGCGTGTTTTTGACCGGGACTACCGGTTGACCTTAGATCATGCTCTAACCGCGCGCTCTCCACCCTCTTACTCGAAAACGATTCAACGTTTAAAAATTTTTTTGAAACAAAAGTTGTAGGGAATTTAATCCTCTACAATATTGATAATAAATACAAATAGCGAAAACCCCATAGAAAACGAGATATTTGCAAAAAAATCGGGAGGGGGGTAGCCAAATAAGGGGGGAGAAAGGTTCTCAAAGGTCGGCTTGGGAGAGAATTTAGAAAAGATTTTTAAGTATTAGATAAATATGGCCAAAAATAATTTAATTTAAAATTTCAGACGAAGCCGGGTGTAGCACTAGTCCAGCGTTATAGGTCCCCAGACAGGTCCTGTCGAGGCCTATCCAACAACGTATCGCACGTCTATGTACTACTTAGGACAGGGAAGTTATAGGTTTTTCAATTTTTTACAGGTGAAGTCGGGTGAGGATAATAGTGGTCCCTCCAAGTTGGGAAAACAGATGTTAATTTTCCAAACCTGACGGCGTATCTCACAAAATTTTAGCGCTATTGGTTGTGGAGATATTAGCTTTTTAAGATCTATTTTAAATTCTGTGGACACATCCGGGATGCAGGCAGTAGTATGGTAGCAGTGTAGCGGCCGGCGCACAGTGGGACGGAAAGGTCATTCGCGTCTCATAATTCTATAACTTTTGAGTTTAGTAAGATAATGTTATGATTTTTTTTTACACATATTCTTGAATATATTTACTATCATTTAAACAAAAGTTTTTCCTTGCATATATTTATTTTTAATATATGTAAAAACATCTTAAATTTAAAAATATTAGAAATTATAAAATAAATCATAGATTATTTTAATATTAACCAAAAATTAAATATTAATATACATATTTTTAAATTAAATTACGTACAAGTATACTAAAAAAATTTTAAAAAAATTTTAAAGTAAAGAATACAAAAAAAAATTATGCACAAAACCAAGTTATTATTATTTACTAAGCACTTAAATCACCAAAAAACTTAATTTTCCAAAAGTGCTAAAACTTCTTCCCAAAGATCTTTGCTTACTGATGCTTTAGTTTTTCTAAAGCTTGAAATAAATGGATCTGATGTTAATAACAATCTGGAAAACATCTTCATTTGTTGCTTCCCTAGAACATTTTCTTGAATGTGTCAAACGAATTTTTTTGTAATCTTTATTGCGTGACTCCTGTGCATCTTCCGATAACTGTCCTATGGGCAATACTGCGAAATGTTTTATTATAGCTTCACCATGTATTAATATCTTATGTACTGAAGAACGCATATAATACCAATTATATTTCTCCACATAAAGTTGTGCAGTAGTTCTTGCACGTATGCATTTTGTACGTAATCGAATCCAAATTCTTGGATCAATTCCATATTCTTTCGTTTCTTTGTTTTTTCAGATGACTCATCATAAGGTAAAATAGGTCTTCCACGCTCTCCAGATGAAGATGGAGTTGGTTCATTTTCATAAAACCTTACAATAAATTCACTGTCCAGCCACTCTTTATTGTTTTTTTCGAATCGATCTTTAGATCATCCTGCTTTAGCCCAGCGATCATTAAATTTTGAAATAAATTTTTTATCGATAGATAATACCACGATTTCGAGTCTTGTATCAGTCAAGTTAAAGTTGTCGTGTAGAAACTCGAAGATCTTCCATTTCTTTTCCATTATTAATTAAATATGTAGTTGCACAAATCACGTTTAGAAATTGTAAACTCACTCATTTTATTGAATTTCTGTGTCACCGTTAGGATGATGAACAAAATTACCAGCAAACCCCTTAACGAAAGTAATGATATATTATTAAAAGCTTGGTGAGCTTCTGATGACATTAATGAAAATACCACGCATTTTATAGTACCTATTTTACCCTAAGGTCTGAGTGCAATACAAATGTGAGAAATTAAAACCATTAAAAGTTTGGTGTGCAAAAACCACTTTTTATGATTAGTTATCAACCACAAAACCAATGCAACTTGAAAAAATAAAAAAATTACCGTGAGAAAAGTTTGATAATTTATTTTTTATCTTTGCCTTATCTTCGACCATACTGTGACAATATATATTTTTTTGCCCTTTCTAGAGATTTTTCTTTTGAGTATACACGTCTGGTAAATATCGAGTAATGCAAAAATTATTTGTTTTTAATAGAACTTGAGAAAAAGTGCGCTAAATAGTGTTTTCAGTTTGTTTGACGTTTTGACTTAAGTCACTTTTGCCGCTAAAAAGCATAGAAATGCAGAGAAGCAGCAGCCAATTTTACTTTTTTCTACTTCAGTGTAATGTGATCAATTAATTAAGGCCGATAAATCAGCAGCGGAGGACAGCGGAAAGGTATAAAACTCTATTAGAAGTTAAATTTTACAAAAAACGGAAGGCTTTTCTTTAAAAATATGTGACGGTCTGTGCATATACATTTATTCGTATTCTGATAATCAATTTGCATTCCCGAAAAGACAACCTTTTCAAAAATATATAACACCCTGTAATCACTCTTAACAGTAAAATACATAAAATCATCAAAAAGAGAAATATATAATGCTGCTAGTTTGAGGTAATCTGTAGTAACTACTTTAGAGTCATATAAAAATAGAAATAATTAAGAAAAAAAAAAAAGATAGTCATTATGTAATTCAAGTCTTCCTAAACCTATTCCAATCGCTAAATGGTCAATACCATCGATTTGATAAAAACATTTATGAGACGCGAATGACCTTTTCGTCCCACAGTGCGGCGGGTCAACATAGAGAGGAACTACAATTTTCTCCCGAAGTGTCCCGGCTCCCGCCCGAGTCCGATTCCGGAGCTGCTTGTGTCGTCGGATAGAGTGGCAAAAGTGGAATAAGTGGTGGTGGTGTTTTCCTCCTTCGATGATCCTGGACTTCAGGGTAAGCAGAAGACTCGTCGACACAGCCCAGTTAACAGGACTCCTCTGTATGAAAAAGTTTGGTGCCCTATAACACTGGTCCTCAATGTCCAAAAATTACAATTTTTTCAATATCCCCACTTTTTGAGATGGGCTATCAGATGGTATATGCCTTTTTGATAAAAATGAGGATTTGAGGATTCTGACTTTTAAAACAATTTTACGTAAATAAAATTTCACAATTTTGTCCCGATTATTGTATAAAATGTTTTTGGCTGTATCTTTGCGGTTTCTTGGCTGATCTTCTTGGTTTTTTTCGCCAAAAAATAGAGGAGGAAACACTCTGTAACACACTGTTGATCACTACCGCGCGACTTTTTCCTTGAGGAGACACAGATTTCCGAAATCAGGGCAGTTTTCGGGATATTTTAATCTTGCGATATCTCCGAAACTACTGGTCTGATTTGAACGATTTTTCTCCGGTGCACTCGCCTGGTCGTTCTTCTTTTTATGGTTACCTTTCGTGCTTCCGCGGAGGCCCACTAAGGGTTCCCACCAGTGGGGACCAGCAGAATTTCGGCTATGCCATGGAAGCCGAAATCGGGAAAAATCCGACAAAAGCGAAGAGTCCAGCTGTCGAATGGCATCAAGAAAAACAGTTGTTGCAACTGAAGAATCGAAGGCGTTTGTGATTTGTGTCCTTTGACCTCAGATTGTAATAGTCGCGTACACCCTACATTTGTGTTTAATCAAAATTTTTTTTGTCCCAAACCTATGTACTATATGGACTTAATAAAGTTATGTTACTCATAATATAATCAGTGCCGGTTTTAGCACTAGCAGCGCCCTGGGCGAGATTTCTGTGGCGCCCCCTAACTGCAATTCAAACCCATACGAAAAAAAGGCAAAGAACATAATGATATAACGATTTATTAAAGAAATAACCATTTCTTAAAAACTAATAAAATTTTACCTTTCTAGCCTTTCTATCGGCGAACTCTTTTATTAGGTTATCAAAGTCGATTTTTTCAGTAATTTTATTTTCGATCGACACAGTTGCCAAAGGGGGTAGCGGGGTTAAGAAGGGTCTGGCGGCCCCCACCGGTTTTGATACAATCGTCCCAGAAATCTTGGGGGGCCAAAAAAATTTTTTTTGAGATTTTTCCCAACCTCATAGACCCCTACGAAAACCCCATAAACGAGAAAAGTGTGTTTTTTTGATAATATATCGGAAAAAAATGGGGTCGGGAAAAATCACAAAAAAATTTTTTTGGCCCTCCAAGATTTCTGGGACGATTGTATCAAAACCGGTGGGGGCCGCCAGACCCTTCTTAACACGCTACCCCTTTTGTTAATCTAGATTGAGATATTGTCGATCGCAGATAGGTTTTTATCAGCTTAAGGTTAGAAAAACTCCTCTCTCCACTAGCAACCATTACAGGTATAGTAAATAATATTCGCAATGCTATCCATACATTTGGATACAGTTCTTGCAAGTTGCGATCTGTGATAAAATTTAAAACAAAAACAGGAGTAACGACATTCTGGTCAGGCAAAAAAGATTTCAGACTTCAAAGTTCATCACACAACATACTACCATCTATATCAGATTTAGAGTCTACAGTTAATTTCAATTGGATATCAAGTGTTTTAAGTGCGTGCATCTGCATCGATGTGATGAACGATGAACGAGAATAAGCCGCTTCGTCAAAAATAACGCCAACTCTTTTTAACTACAATTTTAAAAAGGGATAGATAATGTGTTTCTCTATGGTCGGGGATTCCCGGTAAAATAAACTGCATGCAGTGCTCCGATTGAACGGCTTGAACACTGCGTTCCATTCTAATTTTGCCAACATAACGGCTTTTTCGCTTAACTTGTCGAAAAAATAGGTAACTGCGTTTGAAGAAACTATCTAGTCAGCAGTCGAAAAAAAATCTGTAAAAAATAGTCTAGTTGTAACCGCGGCGCCCCTGTATATCTGGCGCCCTGGGGCGGTCGCCCAACCGCGCCCTACCCTAACGCCGCTCGTGAATATAATACATATATTTTCTGCACAAAGAAATTATTTAATCTTCATTACTTATTAAATAAAGACTAAATCATTTATTATTATTTGCTTGCACTTAATCTTAATAAGTATTTTAACAAATAATATTCACATCTGAAATCCGGCCCTGTATTTTAGCAAATAATATTCATGTCTCAAATCCGGCCCTGTCCGTTTTTACACGTGTTAAAATTTTGACTCGCAAAAGAATAATGTCGCTGTCTCTATCTAACATCGTGATTTATCTCAATGAAGAAAGAGATGGCATGCGCTACACGACGTTTGTTTTTAGTTTTTTACTGCCGTTAAGACAAAGAGGTTTGTTTTTGCTTACAACATTCAATTAGTTTGACACAGATGTGACACAGTCAATTACCAACCAATGAGAACACTTTACAATAACAGAATACGCCAATAAGAAATAAAAATACGTATTAAGAACAAACTATTTTTAGTAAATGTGCAAATTGGAGGACCATTTTTTTTGTAAGGGCGCATCCTGTCTTGTTTAACATATCACTGTTCGTACCTCTAGTATTGATCTATACATTAATACCAAGTCTGATGAAAAAATTAGACATTAAATTAAAAAATAATCTATACTAATTTGTATTTTTTATGTTTGTAATGAAAAATCCTTTCACTATAGAAAGCTACATTATCAGCGAGTAACATGGGCTATATTTTTTAAAGTTAAACGGGCGAAGTAACGTGCAACAGCTAGAACAAAGATTTAAATCGAGAGATGTGCCCTTACTAGCGAAACTGTGTTACAAACATTGTTACAAAATACATATACATTCACAGTTATACATTTTTATAGCAATGCGAGTCTTTTGTCTAAACACACTTTTAAACACAGACAACACAGTGCTCATAAATTCCTTACTTCAAACGTGACTGTGACGATAGCTGGAATACGTACTCCCCCTCGGTCGGTACTGTACTGTCAGCAAGTAAAAGAACTTTTTTTTTTATTTTCTTTTTTTTTGTTTATCAGTTTTATTGTGACATTATGACATTATAGACTTATAAAGTCTACATTTATAAGAAATGCTATTAGGTATATTATGATTATTACAATAGTATTGTTACGCGCAGGGTAAGTTAAAATGCCGTTTAGGGGTATAGGAACACGATTTATTTTCGCAGACCAGGAATACTTCCAATATTACAGAGCTTCTCCAATTTAACCGTAAAACTTGCCAAAAGTCGTCACCAATTCACTCTACGTGTCAATTATGCACTGTCGCAAATATCTTCGTAAAAGCTCATCTGTATCGATCTGGATTTTATTTTTCGCCGACCGTAAAATAAAAATCTTCTGACTTAAAATGACTGGAACATTACTGAATTTCGTTGGTAACCAGCATTCATCACGTCGTTCATCTTGAATAATTTTTATCCATTTCTCCTTAAATTAGCCTAAATACCGAAATTGAGTATGTTGTTTTACCGAAAGAAGCAATATATTTGATTGCAGTCTAAGTATAATAAAATATTAAAGGTTGAATAGTAAAATAAAAAAAAAAAAAACAAAAAAATGGTAAAGTTAAATTAATGCTAAATAGCTTTGTTGAAACTATTATAATTAATAATTCTCATTTTATTTTTCCACGCTTTACATCGTATAATAAGTATAATATATAAAATAAAAATGAAAAAATATTAAATAATTAATAATGTTTGTGCGAACGCTACAAAAATACTGGATTCGCAAAGACCAATTTTATTTGAACTCCGATAGCGCGCAAATGCTGTTTATGCAGACGGCCTAGTTATACTAGTCCTTAAATAAAAAAAATAATGAGCTCCAACTACGTACTAATCGCGCTTGTAAAGCGTTCTAGTTATAATAGTCACATCACACAACAGCCATTTTGAAATATGTTAGATCTCAGACAGCATGGAATTCATTTGCGTAAGGAGCTCTAGTTATACTGGTTTCCAACTTTACGGATTATTTTGAAGTTCCTATTGAATAAAAATACAAAAAATAGGTAATTACGAATGAAATGTAACACCACTAGCTTTATTTATGTTTTTGGTATTATTATGACACTTTCTAAACGAGCAATTTGGCATTTAAATTTTAAATTAATTCTGTTTGCTTCAATATGTCATAAAATTTTGGTGACTTTTTGTTGAGTGTGTATAATATGCATACAAATGTGTATGTCATAGAATATCTTCTGTACAATTAATATATCAGTAAAATAAAGACAAAAAACTTCATTATAGCTGTTTTTTATAGATGTTTTATAGTCACCCGGGTGAAAACTTATAGTGGCTACTGGATATATCTAGAGATCATAATATCAAAAATTCACCGTGTGTATGATTTTTTAAGATAGTTTATTAGAAATTCTTTAAAAACAACATTTTAACGTATTGTGTAGCTAAAATTTTCAATAAAAAAAATTGTGGAATTTTTAAATACAATTAACGAAATACAGAACTAAATGAAAACACTAAAAATCTCTACTGTAGGTTTTTTACAATAAAATATATAGCAATTAAATATTTTACCCCCTCTTTCTCGTAATAGATATTGGGAGGGAGGGGAAAAAGTGTAACACGGATTTCTAATGAAACTAAACTATATTCAAAACAAGAAAAACGAACTATACGAAATAATGTCTTCAAAATTTTATTTTTCCCCGACTATTAACTTTTGTACATGGTTGTGACAAATAGTTGATATTTGCGAATTACCCATTTATGTAAAGTTAAGTATATAAAGGTAAAATTTAATTTAATTAAAAGTTTATGTTAATGAATGAATAAAATTTATTTTGTTTCCGAACCCAGCGTTTTTATGTTATGAATAAATAATATGCAATAAACTGTACTTGCACAGAAACAAATTCAGTAATGCCCGTTTTCAATTAAGTACCTCTGGTTACGGATAGATAGCCATCTCCGATAACCAGTAACATTTTATCTATCTTCAATTTGGGTTTCACAAGCTCCAGTAACAGCTATCTATCTTTAGCTAAGAGGCGATAACCGATATATCTCAGCCCTACCGTACGTTCCTTTGCAAGCATATTTACTATGAAGCGGGAAAAAAAACTCACTAAACTGGACCTAAATAAAATTGTTATTGTTACCTATATATTAAGCACTACATAATTTACAACTTGATATATTAAATAAATGTTATTTTGTTAAAAAAGTACCATTATTTATAAAAAAACTGCTTGATTGGAAATGTCAGAACGGAAAGTCTCTTTAATTTTTTGACATTTATTAACAGCAGTGAAATTGGTCACAGTGGTCTGTGGTTCACAAACACAAAATCTCCACATAAATTATTTTGTATTTGTATTCCAATAACATAAAAATCAACTAAATTACTATTTGTTTGAATTCCATTAGTAAAATTATTAATATTTAAAGCATATTTCAAATATAAATATTACAAAAATAAGACGTAAATTCATAATCGTTAAGTATGGCCATGTAATTAATTCTTATTTTATATTTTTTTACTTGAAGTAATTGCTGATCTTCAATATCCCATTCTTCAATCTGTTCAAGAATATCGATATCGGAATCATCACTGCTCGTCATAGTTTTAAAATAAAAAACTAACTCAAAATTTTATCAGTAATGAAATATTTTTGAAAGTTTTCTGTATGATCGCTGAAAATCCACGGATAAAGCAAATCTTAACTACAGTAATTTGACGTATCTGAGGTTAGCTGTCAAAACATTATAGAAAAGCACAGTGCAGATATCCCATACAAAATTCTATCCACAGTAGACAGTAAGCCCTCCGATGGATAGATACTATTGAAGATAGAATTTGCTATCTATCTGTAGTTTATTGAAATGGAAAAACGTGACAGTAGATAAAAGTTGTTACTGTAGTAAGGCAAAACGATGGATAGATAGAATATTGAAAACGGGCGTTAGTCATTTTGCTACCTCGTCTTAATGACATATGGTCTATTAACGACGTAGTCTTTTCAAGAACTAGTCGTTTTGCTCCCAGGTCTTTGTGATATGTGGACTATTAACGATGTGGTCTTCTCAAGAACCAGTCGTTTTGCTGCCTAGTCATTCGGAGATATCGGCTTTCTACAGAGATGGTCCTTCTGAGATCTAGACCTTATGATGATTTGGTCGTTTTGACAATGTAGTCGTTATGATCCCAACCCATTTAATTATATATAAATGTTTAAAACAAAATCAGAATAACACGTAGTTGTCAAAGGAGATGGTGATTCTCCTCTCTTTTGACCTATTCATCGTATTCATCGTAACAGAACAATGTAAGTACGGTAAGTACCTAGATAATTGGTAACCCTAATTATGACGTTATGAGAGAGCAGCATGTAAACACGTATTCGCACTCGCGTTGCCGGCCCTTTGATGTCCGTACGAAAAACCACCAATTTAGGAATAGCCAGGCTACACGAGCGGCGACGACAGCGGCAAGAGAAGCGACCTGTTTATATACTCGCGCTGCCCATTTTATTTCCCATGTCCCTGCTCATTGCCGTGGAAATGGGCTAAATGTAAACGGGGTATACGTGTGTGTT
Organism: Synanthedon andrenaeformis; assembly: GCA_936446665.2. Taxonomy (NCBI): domain Eukaryota; kingdom Metazoa; phylum Arthropoda; class Insecta; order Lepidoptera; family Sesiidae; genus Synanthedon; species Synanthedon andrenaeformis. The sequence continues at coordinate 10,551,501 of OW387787.2, read as the reverse complement.
GGTGTTTTTGCGTAATTTATGATTTCAGTTATGTTAAATTTTTAGCTTTTAATTAAATTTAAATTAAATTATTTAGCCCTTAAAATTGTTAAAATTATAAATAAAAAAAGTTAGATACTTTTTTTCGTCGTGCGTCGGGGGTGAACAGTGAATATTGTATTGTATATCATTTAACATTATTTCATATTGAATACTCTAAACCAGGGTTCCCCAAACTATTTTGGACAAGTGACCCCTTTTCAACAATGAACTGTTACCTCAGACCCCCATGGTCAAATTACCTACTTTTAAGACCAACCCCCTTATTCATAATGGTCCGCTAACTTAAAGCAGCTATCTATCTTAGTCTATCTTTAGTTTTTTCCTATTGGTACAAAATACCTAGGTACTAAGGTGCCAATTAGAAAACTTTGCACTTGGTTAAGTGAGTGAAGTTGATTTCATTTTCTCGTCAAAATTTAACAAAATAAAAAGACAATCCAATTCAGTAAATATCAAGTTTAATTTATAATTATTACAAATTAATACATAAAGCATCTTAAGTTGGTAGGAAATTATATTTTAAAAACTATTAATTCGCAAAGAGAAAATAAAACATTCAGTGCGATGGATGAACCTGGTGACTATCTACCAATCTAGCTACATCCGGTTCAATATTAGTGAGTTGCAGCCTTAAATCTCCACGTTCGTTGATTTTCAAACGGTTTCTTTGTTTTGTCAAAATGTTTGTTACCACACTGAAGCTTTTTTCAACTAGATATGATGATGGAAAAGCGATAAGGTATTTTTCAGCAATGTTCCACAATGTAGGATACTGTGTTTCAATTTTGCGTTGCAACCAGAACTTCTGATAGCCTTGGTTGAACTTTTGCTTAAGCTCTTCGTCTGTGCTGATGGTAATCAACTCTTCTTGCATTATCACATTGGCTTCTTCTATGGCTGTGGTGTTATACGGATTTATTATCCATTGAGGAATTTGTAAATTTAAAAGATCATCAAACCTCTCCGTAAAATCCTTGTGTAATGCGTCCAAGTGAGTAACATATAATAAAATGTCATCATCTTGAAGCATTTTTGGTAATTTTGACAAATGCGGAAACTGCGAATATTCTTTTCTGCCTAAATTTTGTTTATAAAGAACTAGTTTACCCACGAAGGCCGATATTATTGATTTTGTTTTAATCAAGTTAAGATCATCACCCTGTAGTTGCAAATTAACTTTGTTGAACATTCCAAAGATATCAGTCAAGTAATAAATATCTGTTTTACAATTGTTCAGATTTTCTTTCAAATTCGGATCTTTTTCTTGTAAAAACTCCAACACAGATTCAAAAAGGGCTGAAAATCTTTCTAAGCAAGAGCCTCTTGATAGCCAGCGAACTTCAGTGTGCAGAAGTAACCGAGTAAAGACTTCGTCGTTTTCGTCACATAGTTGAGCAAATAACCGAGAGTTCAAAGAATTGCTTCGAATCTTGTTGATAGCATTTATTACATATTGTAAAGACTTATGCAATCTAGGACTCAGCTTTTTTGCTGCTAAATGCTGCCTGTGAATCACACAGTGAATAACCAGTACATCAGGCAGTTGTCGCTTTAAGTGAGCTATAAAGCCACGATGACGACCAACCATAGACGGTGCACCATCAGTCGCAACAGAAACAATATTCTTCCATGGAATAGCTTTATCAGTAAAAAAATGTTCCACGGCCTGAAAAATCGATTCTCCTCTAGTATCAGTCTCTAAATATGCAGCAAAAATCAGTTCTTGGCACATATTTTCATCTTTGATAAATCGAACATATCCTAACAATAGAGCTTCATTGCCGGGTAATGTAGACTCGTCCAACTGGAGAGAGAATCTGCGGGTCTGTAAGAACTTGCATAAAATGTTTTCCACATCGCGTCCCATCTCATCTATGCGTCTCTGAACGGTGTTGTTGCTCAAAGGTATTCTCTTTAAAATATCATGTGCGGGTTTGTGCAATACATTGTTAAGGACCTCCGCAATGGCTGGTAAGATAAGCTGCTCTCCAATTGTATGGGGTTTCCCCGACTTCGCTATTAGTAAAGATATATTATAGGACGCTCGTAAACCATCATTGTCTCGAATAGATGATGACGCAAACATCGATCCTATGGATGGCCTTTTGTCTAGTTTTTCTTTCAGTGCTTGAAAATATGACAAGGGCTTACTTTTTTTGTTAGCATGTACTCTTGATAAGTGGTCATCCATTTTTGAAGGCTTCATGGCATCGTTACTAAATACTTTTTCACATATGAGACACATCGGGAAGTGTTGATTTGATGGAGATGCAATAAATCCGAACTTCAAGTAGTCCAAACTGTATTGTCTGCATTTTTTTTTCGTGTCCGCCATCATAAAACTTTCAGTAATTCTGCAAACAAAAAAATAAGGAACCTAAATAAAAAACAATAATAAACTGTTAAATTTGCACACTATCTTATTTTTATCACACTCAGTTAATGGATTCTTGTTAAGTATTACTGACTTACTCTTTGATAAACTTTGATACCTATATTGGGAAGTAACTACAGTAGGTAATTAGGTATAGAAACTTCGTATTAGGTAATTAGGTAGAATAAGAACGAAAACCAAAGACTTAAGTGTTAGTAATTTTTACAAATACAATTATACATACCTATTTAAAATATGTTGTATGTTGTGTTTAACACTTTTTCAGTCACTTTACTTCACTTAATTTAGCTTTGTAATAAGTTTGTAATCTCTTGAAATAAATGAGTACTTAGCTATATGAGTTTTTATCGTTCAAGCTCCAACGAATTTCAAAACGCAAATGAACTTTCAACCTAAATGCAAGCTCGTTAAATAGTAAAATATCAGGAACATGTTTGGACTTGATCATGAATTCGTTCGTCTTAATTCGCGTAAAGCCGCTATCACACTATTCAATTTGAACGATTCCAATTTAGGAAATCGGAAGGTGTGATCGCAGTTAGAACAGATTGGATTCAATTAAGAGTTTATCCATTTTCAACTCTATATCTTCGATTTAGAAATCAATTTAGCGTAGTGTGATCACGAGCTCACTACTTAGATTCCTAAATAGGAATCGTTCAAATTGAATAGTGTGATAAGCACTTTATCGTCAAATAGAGAGCAAGTCAAAACGCCGCTGAAAGACGTACGCTCCAACTCAATCTTGCACAAACTTGTCCACATAGACTTGCCGAGTTTTTCATCTTGTACGAACTTGAAACTTTACATTCCTGGAACATTATTTCCTACAAAAATATTAATTATTCTTAGTACACGTAACACAACATAAACAATACAGTAACTACCTACTTACCTATCTTGAAAGTTTTAAATAAGAACTTGTGTTAATATAATAGGGGTCGATTTTTAGACCTCGTCGACCCCCAAAATCACTTTTCGTTTATGTCGACCCCTAGGAAACCGATATCGACCCCAAGGGGTCGATATCGACCACTTTGGGAATCCCTGCTCTAAACAATTTCATTTATTAATAGTACCAGCGACCCGCTTTCAGCTTCGCACGTGTGCAATTTTTTTTTGAAACCGCATTAAAAATCCATTGCGTAGTTTAAAAGATCTAAGTGTACATACATACATACATACATAGGAAGAGATGGCGGAAATCGACTTTATTTTATACTTATGTAAAGAAGAAGTTAGTAACAACGACTTATATTTGCTCAAACACACTTGACTTGGTTCCGATCTAAATCCTCATTTTTTTTAAACTGCAGTGCGTTCTTTAAAATTTTAAATATTGATTAGCTTTTCGTCATCGTACGGGTATTGATTAAACACTTCGCAAAGTGAGACGTTAACTTGTTTCACGGGTCAACTATTTGGCAACTTAGATATTTCTAGTGCAGATGTTCCGAAACAGACTTTTAAAACGACTATTCATTGCCCCGGAGCGATATCTGAACTGGCTCGGTTCCATTTAGCTCTCTTAGTATATCAAACCACTTTTTTTTCTTAACTTCGACGTAAATTTATTTTGATGTATTAACTACATTAATGCAAACGTATTGAAATCGGTGTACAGTAGTTTTTTGCTGGATAGAGTAACAAACATCCACAAATCTTCACAAATTATCGCATTTATAATATTGATTACTGAAACCGGACAATCCCTTTGGGAATTACGATTCCACAAATAGATACACAGACACACACGTTAAACTTATAAATTTTGTATATTTTTTTCCGAAATTAATTAAACATCTCTCAATGAATGAGTCAATGATGTATAGTTAATATTTTACTGCAAGACTAAATGATTAACAATGAAATACCTCACGAAATACAACAATAAAAATGAGGTTGGAATTCTAATAAAATATGAACACATAAACTACTTATCATGCACGACCCGATTGCCTTTCCGGACATTTTACAAACAGAATATCCCGCATGCCTGACGTTACATACTTACTTGAATCAGAATAAATAATATCATTCTAAAGTAATGAAGTTGAATACCCTCAAAGTGAATATTGTGAGTTTGTATCATTATTAAATTTAAAAACTACCTGGTGCCCGCGACTTCGTCCGCATTGAAAAATAAAACATATAACGCCTGACATAATATATTGAAGCCTGACATTATACTTTTGCCAAAAGTTGAATCTTTATTTTAGATAGCTGGTGGCCGCGGCTTCATCCCTGTGGAATATTTTAATGTCCACCCTCAAATTCTATTGGTGAAAGATTTTTTAAATCGGATGAGTTAGTTTCGAAGATTACTGAATCCTATACTTATACAAACTTTACTTTCTTTTAATATTAGTATACAGTTCTGAAAGGCACTATAACTCGTACAAGAAAGACTTTAACATCAAATGTTTTGTTGAAGCTGTTCAGCTTCTCGATAACACTAAAGTAGTAAGAAGTTGAAAAGATCAAAAATGGTTCAGTTGTAATATGTAATAAGTTAGTGCTACATAATATGCAAGACAACAAAAATAAAGTGTCTTCCCCTTAATAATTGCAATTAATAATATTATAATTAGGTATAGGTATGACATGAAATTTCCAAGTCATGCCACAGTTTTTTTTTAAATTAAAAATATAAAAAATATAAAAATAAAAATTAAAGTCGAATTCTAGCTACTCGTATGTACTCTTAATAATAGATCAAAATTAAGGTCACTAAACAGAGATGATAATGATGATAGGTTAAAGTAGCACAATTGTTGGGCGTGGTTTGATTGTTAATAAAAGTACAATTAAATATCGTTTAAAGACCTCGTGACCTAGAGCAAACCTTGAATTATGTTATGACACCATTTCTGCACTATTGATTCCACATCCTGCAATTTAAGTTTTACCTGTGGTTATGCCTCGAATCGCACGCATAGTTACCACGAATTAAAAATTAACTCATGGAAATAACTCAGATGTATAGAATACGGTTTGTAAATAATATAAAACTGAGAAAAAAAAACGCAAAATACTCAAATTAATGTAAGTATTTATAAATTCTGAAGAGACTTTGTTCGCGTATAATCAAGAAACTTCATTTGGAAAAAAAAACAAGAAACTTGTTAGTCTACTGCAAAACTTCTGGAATAAAGAAGTTTTTAGTTCAAGATAGAATCTATAGATTCAAAGTTAATAATTAAACTTTAAAATCTTCCACCAACTTTTCTTGTCTGTGTATTAATGTAAAAATATTCTCTTCTTAAATTATATCTTAAGATAAAAATATCTTCGTTTAAAGATTTCCTCAAAAAGGACAAAAATATAAGAGATTATATTTATTTAGGTAAAAACACTCACATGCAAATTTTCATATATACAAAATAAAACAAAAATACTTATGTTACCTATTAATTAATGTCATTAACATTAACTTTGATACAAACATTACAACATTAAGCCTAAGCGCGCACTGGCGGCCAGGTCGCAGCGGCCAGTATTGCGACCAGGCCGCAAGTGTCGCGACCAAGCATGCAGCCAGAACTGCGGCCAAAATTGTCAGTTTTGAGTACAGAGTGCTTCGAAATGGACGTCGAGGAAATAGCTGTGATGGTTTATCTTGCAAGTAAGAAGCGAAAAAACAAGAAGAAAAGATTCTGGATTCATCCATTACTGTGTGAAAGACATTATAAAGGATTATTTCAGACATACTTTACTGATCTTAAACAACATAATGACAAGTTTTTCAATTATTTAAGAATGAGCAAGACCTCGTTTGATGAACTTTTTCAAAAAATAAGTCACTCTATTACTGGCACAAAAAATAACTTTCGGCCCTGCATCTTGCCCGAAGAAATAATTTGTACACTCTGTAAACAAGTAACACGTTTGGCCGCGGCGGCTAGTGCGCGCACACTGGCGCATAATCCTACAATTCTTCGAAACCCAGTGGTCGCGGCGGCCAGCGGCCAATACGGGTCGCAAGTTACGTCGCAATGATCTCGTTGGCCGCCGCGGCCGCTGGCCGCTTGCGGCCAAGTGCGCGCACTATGATACAATGCAATACATCTCGGTGGCCGCCGCGGCCTGGCCGCTGCGGCCTGGCCGCCAGTGCGCGCTTGGGCTAATACAACATTATTTCTATAAAACCGGCGAAATGATTTCGTCAGTGAAGAAGCATCTTTACTTTGCTTTGAAACATTTTACTTTGAATTGCTTGATAAATAAATAAAAACCTGTTGTACACTTTATCGAAAGGAAATAACAAAAAAATTATTTATATTACACCTGCTGAGAGAGAGTACCTACTTTGTACTAATTTTTTTAAGTACAAGTTTGAAACTGTATTTCACCGTCTTCTTAATATGTGACAAAAATCTATTGTTTTTGGATTTGGAGTAACTAGACGCCACCAGAAATTAATGTTGTTATATTCTCTGTTGATACAGTTCAAAACACTAGGATGAATCACTCAGAAGAAGTGTATTTTAATTACTAAATATTAATATCGATTACTAACGAGGTTGCCCTCAAATAGGCACGATTCATTCAAAAGGAGAATAGACTGTAAGGGTAAAGACAATATCCATATATTATTATATTTAACGTAATTATATAAGGCATTTCTTTATACAACACTGTTCCATATTCATGAGACACGTGTAAGGATGCAACGCTGCGACCATTTCTATGGCTTTATATCGCTTCTTTTGAGGTATAATATGATATGTAAAGTCGGGGTATGAAAACCATCGCCAGACAAACTCATTCGTTTGTCAAGTCGTAGACTCTTAGTACCTTTTGAAACTAAACCACTAAGCAGACATCTGGTATGTTTGAAATTAAATTTTGGCATGTCTGATAATTGGCCTGGTGCAAGCAAATGTCGACTTTAAGGTGACAAAACTTTTCTTACCCTGATTTCTTCCCTATACCAGTATTTCAATAGGATGAGTTTAAACCTACCAAATAAAAAATACTGCAATAATGGAAAAACTTCATTAGTTATAATTGAAAGTTACTCCACTAAAAGGCAATTAGCTAATTTATTGCTGAAGTAACTTGCTTTCTGTTTTATTTTGCCCATAGTCGTCTAGTCTGTCATTCTGATAAAATGTTTTTGCAAAGTAACTGAATTAATACGGCTCCCTTGTTGAATATTACATAGAAACTAATAACTACCATAATTTGTTATCGACCTATCGTTCACTGACTAAAGAACCAAGTTAGTTAAGGCCAGGCCCTATGAAACTAAGGGAACTTTAAATAAATGTGCTGAGTCAACCACATATCTGATCAATGTGGAATTTACATATATATATTTTGAGACCTTTATCTGTAGATTATCAAGTCAGAAACATAATTAGGTGATTTTCATTCGATACATTTTTTGATCGAAATCGGCGCCTTTTCCGGAGAATATTACATTTTTCTACTAAACGGCTTGAGTTATATCGCCAAAAAACTGCTCGTAGCAAGGAAACATTGTTTACCAGTGATTGTCAAAATAAAATAAACTTAGGTTTATTTTTACTCCTATAATTAACGAAAACAATTTTGAGACTTACGTTGTTTAGTTCCGAGCTAGTGCACACCAAATCATGCTTCAAATAATGTACGCAATATTCAACCTTACGTAATATCTTGCGATATATTAAAAAAATCCTAGAGAGCCGCCGAGCAACTTGTAACTCTCGGGTGGCGGGACGTGGGCGGAGCGAGCGTAGGAATTGTTTTCGTGGGGCCTGCTCTTAAAGATTTGAATCACAAATATTATGGTGTTGCCAATAACATTATATCCATAAATTTACTTTATATGTTACGGCTAAAGATAGGTGTGAACATAAACTTAAGATTAGCCGGCTAAACTTAAGTGTAATTGCAGGCCCTTGGCTAAAAATATAGAAGCAAATGAAAAAGGAAACGGTATAATAATGTTTACTATTTCGACACGTCATTACACATACTTATGTAGGTATACAAAATTACAAAATAAAACTGCTGCAGTGTTAATAACAAACAATATCTAGTCATTAAGATAAAATAATAAGGAGCGCCCATCCCTCCCTTATCCCTTATCCTTAATGCTTCTATGGTCGGCAGCGCACTTGTAGCACTTATATGGCGTTGCTTGTGTTATAGGCGACGGCAGCCACCTACCATACCATCAAGTGGACCGTCAGCCTGTCTGTCGACCTTATCATAAAAAGGAGCTATTTGTTGGATGTTCCAACTAGAATGGCATTTCGAATTACAAACAACATTATTATTCGATGAAATCCATCGAAACATTTTTAGCCGTTTCGTTTCGGTTAATGTGCACATTCACGACGCAAACTAACATGATATCGAACTTTAGCTGCCTATCGAAGTTTATGTTCACACTTATAAGTGTCGCAGTGGTTTATGAGCGCTGACCTTGAATGCGCAGTATTCATTTTTTGGATCTGTTATGGCGGGAGTAGAGTGTACACCTGCGCAGACATCCCCGCCAGTTTTGCCGAGCGCTCATAAACCGTTGCGACACTTATACCTTTAGCCGTAACATTAACATTGAAAAAAAAAACTCGTAAATTTTTTTTTCGTAAAATTACGCGTAATGTGACGTTAGTCTTGAACATTTTCGGTTACTCAGAATTTTCCAATTTTTTGAGCATCTCCATTTTCGTACCCCCAAAAAATTGCTAGGACTATGACGAACACTTGAAAAAATACATACATACAAAAAAAACATGATAACATTAATATTCTTATTGAACTATATGTTAATGTAAACACGACAGCCAGTGCGGGTGTAGATGACTGTATTAGGGAGCAACGAGATTTTATGCGGGTTCAGGGTTCTAATATTAACAGCGTCTGTAAACATATTTACAACACAAACCAGTGACGATAATATCGTAATAAAGTTATCTATTGTATCGGCCTTTATTGAACGCGTGATTCATGTCGCCTACCTGCCAATGAGACACACACTGTTCACGTAAACATTACATTGCAAATAATATACTTACATGTAAGCGTTGCCAATCTGATATGTGTAACTGATTCAATTTAGTCCCACACTATGTACATACGTTTTGAGATTATTCATCCGTGTATTTTCATACATACGAGTATATTATATGTACTAACTTTTGCCCGCGACCGTATGCGCTTATTCACCTTTGCAACTGTTTGTAGGTACTAAGAAATAATATTACATAGTATTTTAATTATTTTATCCGTTAGTTAAGTTAATTACTAGATTAACACTGGAGGAGGCTTTGGACGGCCTCCTCCAAAGATGACCATTTGTGCTGTCCTGTGCCGCTAAACAACGAATATTTCAGCGTCACCGTACTGTTTTTAACACCGCCCCCGCGCCACTCAAAAGGTGCCTCTCGAAATTTAATTTTGCGTTGGAAATGGCGCCCCTTGGCACCTGGCGCCCGTGGGAGTATCTACATTTATTCAGTTCAATGCAGCATTTATCCACGTACGCGTAAGTGGATAAGTATCTTCATATATAACCGTTTTTCCCCCTATGTAAGTTGTATGTACTCTCTAAAGCGACTGCTAAGCACTCTATACCACAGGGCCGGCGCAACCTGTGTCCACTGCCCCTTGATTTTTTATCTGTAAAAGTGTAGGTAGCGTCTACCGGTACGAGGGCTGCTACTTAAGTTTTGAAATAAACAAATAAGTTGGAAATGGCTTTATTGTTATTCAAAATATTCTCCATTAAGATCAATACACTCTTGCATGCGTTTGAACCAATTGTCGAAGCACTTTTCCATTCCGATTGAGGTACCTCCAAAACACGTGATTTTAACGCATGAAGCGCTTCTTCAGGCGTCGAAAAACGTTGACCTCGCAATTTATTTTTGATCTGCGGAAATAAGAAGAAATTATTGGGTGCCAAACAAGGACTGTATGGCGGATGACCTTATCAATTCGATGTTTTGACTGCTCAAAAACGTTTTTGTTTGAGCTGATATGTGAGAGCTCGCATTGTCGTGGTGGAGAATGATGCGTCTTCTGCGTTTGGTTTCTCTGATTTTTCCTGACACTTCTGGCAAAAAAATACTTTTGTACCATTCAGAATTGACCGTTCTACGTTGCTCTAATGGAATGCTAACGACATTCCGGTTATTCCGAAAAAACAGGCGACCATTTGCATTTGCTTTGAAGTGCTTCGTGCGCGATAAACTTTTGTTGGATTTGGCTCGTCTTGAAAGACCCAGACATACAGTCGATTGTTGTTTAGTTTCGGGTTCATTGCATAGATCCATGATTCGTCGCCTGTTACGATCTTATAGACGTCTTTTGAAGCACCTCGATTTAATTTTTTCAACATTTCCTTGCACCAATCGACACGAGCCTTTTTTTAGCGATTGTCAAATTATGCGGTATCCAAAGCGAACAAATCTTTTTGACAGCCAAATTTTCATGCAATATTAAATGTATGCGAGTGGAACTAATGCCCAAATATGTCTTAATCTCACGGTATGTCACATGTCAACGACACAAATATGACGTTGACGTTCTGAGTATGTTCACCATTAAAAATGTCAAAACTTTACGACGACAATGCCAGATTTAACATATTCACATCAGTTTTGCCATATTTCAAAACTTAAGTAGCAACCTAGGTTACTCGCGCAGTTTGCAGCCCTTTAAATAAATAAAAAAATATGTAGGAAGTTAAGAAATGGCGTTTAAGAAAATATAAACGGAACAAAAGTGTGAATAACCTGAATAAAAGACAAACGCAGCATGTTTTTCACAATGACGAAACGATTGTTTTAGCCAAAAGGAAACAACAGTAACAAACAATGTGATAACTATTAATAAATAAATCGTTTCCCACGACTCGGAAAACATACCCGCGCGAATTCCTTGCATTGGTGGCATTTAAAGCCTGCGGCACACGTCTAACTGTAAGGAGAAATTCGACCGCCATTGATCACGGTAGTTTTTACTAGGTTACTAAAAATCTGGCTGCGTAGCAACGCGTTTCCACCCTGTCGGCTATGTGCCGAAGCCTTAAGATTAAAAACCCTAGACTACTCGCGAGACATTCACACTACGTTGCAACAAAACTAAATCTGCTAACAGTGTGCAAGAGATTGAACCGTAACGTGATACAAATAAGATTGCGAGCCATTTTTGCAGATTAAAAGTGTGCTTGTGATCTCTCCGGTGCAGTGGCGCTTCAACTTGGCACGGAGCCCGCGGCAAGCGCTCTCCCACCTAGGCGCACCCACGTTCGCATCGTTCCACACCTCCTCCATTGCGACTTTGACTCACAATCCACTCCCGCTAATTAACTAATCAACCTAATCACACAGCAATGTATGTGTACGACTCGAGTACGCAAAACGTGTCCGCGTATCGTAATCAATACTGTATGAACGCTGCATTTGTTTCGTAGTCGTGTCACACCAATTGATTGTGCAGTAAAATCGTCTGCTAAATAATTTATTGCACGATCTATTAATAAATTAATGACTTCCTTCTTGTTTATCTCAAGTTTTTATAACGTTACTCATCTTAAATATACGTACTCGTATAATACAGAGGGGTTGAGTATAAAATCTAAATTGTAAAAATGTCTTTGTAGATAAAAACATCCAGATTTAATGCGTGAAAATATGAAAAATTTATGACGAATAAAACAGACGTCAAACGTTCTGAAACTGACCTTTTCCTTGTCCAAATTAATTAGTAATATTGTATTAGTAATATTGTTTATCAAGACTTTTACAATCTCAAGTTTATGAATGAAAACTCGTGCAAAGTGGCTGTGGTACCTAAGCTAATAAGATGTTCGCCGTGATGCCGAGGTTGATTGAGGTGATATCTACAGAATCCTTAAAGCTCTTTTAATGGCAAATCAATTTTCACTTACAAACTATAGAAACCTGTTTTCTTTTTTTATGATAAGCTACTGAGCTAATAGGTAATTATCATCGTATGATGAGCACAAAACGGGTGGATAATAAATGCGTTGTCCACACTGATAGGATAAAGGCTAAGGAACTCTTATCCCCATAAGAGAACGAACTGCGGCATCAATTGCTAACTCTGCCTCTATCTGTTTCTCCGCTAACTTTTAAACCACCCAACGGATTTCGATACGGTTTTCACTAATGAAAAGAGCGATAAACGAGGACGGTTTGTGTATTTGCAGAAAAAAATTGCATCCGTGCGCAGGCGGGGGCGTGTCTGTGTTTAATGTTTAAACTTTTTCTTCTTGAAGAACCGATTGATTTTATTTTAACCAATTTGTAACAGTATCGAATTATTTTTGGATCCATTCCAATCTTCATAAATCTTCGTGTTTATGCAACGTCGCAAAATAACATCGACAGTTAGTAATGAATGACTCAGTCGAAGCTTTCCTGGATTCTCACGGAAACTTCTGTGTTAGTTTATTTCTATATTTTTCCTCCCGAAGAAACAATGGCGACGAACGGTGGTTTATTTTAAAACCCACTACGCTACTGTAATGAAACGCATGAATAGTAATGTTGGAATAATCTTGTCGTTGCACCGATTGGTCTCACGTGCATTATATAATTCAATGCTAGAGAAAGTAACAGAGGCGATTAAGACTAATTCGCTTCTCCCAACCTAAAGGTCATACTCTCCATCTTAACCTTTGGCCGTGCACTATTGGACAAAGGCCTCCTACATACTTAACCAGTAGGACCGGTCAGAAGCAGCCTGGATCTTAGCACCTCCTGCCCCACCGTAACCTTGGCATCTGCCGTAGCCTGGTGTAGCGAAAAAAAGGAATAGCCGGAGCCGGAGAGAATAGCCTGAGTCAGAGTGCTAAGGATATCTTAACCACTAAAGCAATCAGAAATAATGAAAATTGGAGCGTTTTATTTTAGAAAGTATTGTTTTGAAATACTTTTAGAATTTCAATGTTGGAGTAACAAGCGTAATTATTTGTGGTTTTATTTTAAGGCCATTACAGAGTTAGAATCAGAAATTTATGATTCCCGGCGGATCATAATGCCATGATGTGTTTAGTTTGCAGATAAGATATTAACGTCATATTATTTGTAGTTTTATAATCTAGATAATAGTCGAAAAATATTTTAAAATATTGGGATACTTTTCTCATTAGAACAGATTTTAAGCAACCCTTTTTTTAAATTAGCGGTCGACGGTCGACGCAGAAGCGAGATATTTAGTAAAATTATATGCGACAAATTATAAAAATATTGATTTTCCAAAAATTCATATCATTTATCAGATAATAGTCGAAAAAAACATACGATTTCTGTAAATTTTCATTCAAGAAAAGTATAATCAAAAGTGTCACTTTTAGTAATTTTTCGTGATATTAAACGTGTTATTTTAGGATCAAATTTGAGATATTTCTCTTTTTGCTTGGACTTAGTATGTGAAGTCATTAATGTTCTAAAAGATTGTGTTATAATTTTTTTAATAACTTATATTTATCTGCGTAGGCCGTCGACCGCTAGTTTTAAAAAAGGGCCGTTTAAAAATGTTCTAATGAAAATTCACTTTAAAATATTTTTCAGCTATTTATTAGATTATACAACTACAAATAATATGACGTTAACATCTTATCTGCAAACTAAAACATCTGAAACTACTGAAATCATAAAGTTTGACTCCAGCGTGATTTTAATTGATGAACGCTCTTAATAGCCCTAATAAAAAAACTTTATGAGAACTTTTTTCTTTTTTTAAATTAAGCTCGCTCAGAGCCTACCTACAGTTCTTTTTATTTCACATTTTTAATTCATTATTAATAAAATATGTAAGTACCGTATTTATTTAAATATCTTTTCAACATAGTCGTATTTAAGACTGGACAACCATTTTTTTTCTCTTATATTGAATTTAAATTAAAACATATTATATTATAATCCTAAGTTAAATATATTTACACATTAAATAATATAAAGCATCGGTCCCTTTGGAAGGGTCCCAAGCATGCTGGCTGCATTACCTCGTTGTATGGCAATGCTAATTTGTTGCCCGAGGTAATGGCCAGCTCTATTATCGCCGGTTATGTCGACCAAACGTTTCGACAAGATGTTAAAAATTTTTAGCGCGTTGGGACCCCACGGACCCAGAGATTCGACACCGAAGGGAATGAATATGTAGCCGGTGCCGATATCTCTGTATTTTTGAATTTTCCGCTTTTCGGCCGCCTCCGCAGCAGCACCAGCTGTGGTAAGTGTTCCATGAAGGTGGGACGGTGCCAAAGTGTCGACGCAGGTGGCATCCCACACTAGTGGACGACCCATCCTCCATGGAACTAGGGACATCCCATCAGGTCTCTTGCCATCATCACGCACGATACCATTTGGTTCAAGAATGGAAGGTATATTAATGGTGGCAAGAGACCGATGTATGATGTCATTTATGCTGGCGTGTCTTGAAATACGGCCGGCGCTATTAATGCAGGAAAGTCCGTGATGTCCCAAGCGGTCGACATCCCTACCACAGGGACAAGTGTGGGGGATACATACCTCTGTACCTAGTCGGAGTCCGATCGCGAGACGGAGAGTGTTGTTGTCCAGAAAGGTGCCCAAGTTAGGTGAGGGCACGGCGTGGAGCCAGAACCCCGACTCTCGGTTTTTTAACGCTCTCAATCTAGCAAGATCGGGCCCCGAAAAGCTCTCCAATAAATTATCATAAATAGTTTGACATTGTATGTCATCCCTACTCCTCTGTCTTTCCGGATTTTTTGGGGAATTTTGACTCGGAAAAGCCATATTCCAGGCGGTTCGACTCTCTTCCTGATATGCAACCTCATTGTAAGTACTAGTTAAAAAAAAATTGACTCTTATTACACGCTAACGTAAATGAACCGTTTCAGGGTCGCCAACGTCGCTGACTCACGCGCATGTTAATGTTAATTGACGACACGTTTGGTCTAGTGGCTAGTAACCCTAGCTGTTAACCAAACGGTCGCGGGTTCGAATCCTGCTTGGGGGCAAATGTTTATGTGTTAACATTTATCTTTGTACCTGAGTCATGGATGTTTGTATTTATAATATGTATGTATGTATTTACAACAAAAAAAAAAAGTAATCTATGTATTATATCAACTGTCTGGTATCCATAATACAAGCATTAAGTTGCTTAGTGTGGAACTAGATGGTGCTGTGTGGAATGTGTGAAAATATTTATATTTATATTTATTCTACAATTAGTTTAAGCGTTCAAGAATCATTTTTATTAGAGGGCATTAATGCATGTGTTTTTATCTTTAGATAAAATTTAACTATACTTGTAAATTCATATATTATGTTAAAGTAGGTTCGTAAAGTATTGTGAACTTCGTATTTGCTAACGATTTGATATTATTTTTTAGTTCATATAATTTTAGAAGAGAAACAGATATCTTCTATGTCTATATATTTTATACATTAGACGGAGATTGTAAGATGAGAACCTTTGCAGGCATTTGAAACAGTCTTAAGAAGTTTTTTTCTAATAAAGTAGGGCAATGGTTGAACGTACTATTAATTATAGACTAAAATCGTCTCCAAATGACGAAAACCATGTAGACACAAAATAATTTGAAAGTCGCCTATCTACTAATCGTAGCAATAAATGTCAGTAATTTGTCAGTAACAGTAATGCAAAAAACTACATAATATTAAGGGACATTTTGTAATACATAGCAAGAGGGACATTTCTTTTCGCAGTCATAAATTGTGCATCTGTCTGGCGGCAGTAACCACCCGCTTTCAGAAAGAAAACCACCGTGAAATAATAGTAGCCCATTTCCTCCCTAATCCGATGCTCTTTATCATACTAAGGTTGGTCAGCGCACTTTCAGCACATATGGAGTTGCTTGTATTAATAGACGACAGTATCCACCTACCATCAAGATTGTCCGTCAGCTTAATTCAAAAATATTTAAAAAAATGGTTGAGTTGACTTTTGGAGTCTAGTTCTTATATTCTCTTGTATTTGAAGAATGTCAATGTCCACACCGCTATTTAAATTATTTTGGCAGCAAGACGCTACCATTCATTCTAAATCTATTTGTGTTTGGAATCCACATCATGTGTAGTATGTACCATGAGATTAAAATTGCATGCGAATATTTTTTTCGTCCATTAATTTTTCGCCTTCTCCAAATTCACACTTAAATATACCTATTTCTGAAACGATATTCCATACAATACGTAAACTGATTTATTGTAAGGAATTAGTTGATGCTCCCGACTCCGTCCACGTCTGAGATAGATTAGTAATAAATATTTATTCAATGTATCTCTGATCCCTCCTTTTTCTTGATTAGGTACCCCTGACAACGAGTAAGCAAAGTTTCATGGTAATTATCGAGAAGTTAAAGTATGAAAGCGTAACAAAACAAATAAACAAACAACTTTTGCATTTATAATATTAGTTTGATTTTTTATGTAAATTTATGTAATTTTTATGTAATTTTTTATGTAGGCTGACGGTCCACTTGGTGTGGTAAGTGACTACCGTCACCTATTGACACCACAGGTGCTGCAAGTGCAAGGCTTGTATTATAGGAATGACAGGAAAATGATCCTTGACATCGCACTATGGTCTTCTGTAAGGCGGTGTGCTCTGAAAAAAACAACTAAAACACCCAGACAGTGATAGCTTCGCAAAGTTCATTTCCAACAATTCAACCAATGAGCTCGTCTAACAACTCAGGTTACGTTGTATGATTGAAGAGATGACCTTGTAACGGAAAATGATTTGACTGAATGACTAATTAGACTATAATGAACCGGAAACAAAATTATCAAGTCTCAAAATTTTTATGATCGTATTGCATTATATAATATTTGTTCATATGAAAAATACGTGTTACGCATTTTGAATATTAATAATTGTTCTGTAATGAATTATGAAATATTGTATAATAATACACACGTCACTGCTCAAGATAAACATTTAATTATCACTAGTATGAAACTACGCAGAACGGTTTTCAAAGTATTTACCAACGCGAAGTATTTTCAAAGATTTCACATATATGGGTATCACAGCCTAAACCTGGGAATGGGAGCTTATCTTCCCAGGTTAATTATTTCAACAAAAATAATCAACCTGGGTTATTTCAACAAAAAGTAATAAACGAAGAACGAAGGTTGTCAGAAATAATTTCACTCGTGCGAAGTAGGGATAGGGAAGTGGGTCGCTAGTTTATAATTTTGTCAAGATGAATGGCTCTATATAGATTTAAATTTAATATATTGTCTATCTATACTATATGGTTGTTTGAAAAGCGTGTAAAAATGATGTTGCGATTTGTTGTAACAGTAGTATAGATACAAAGATGGTTAGATCGGTTAGAATTGTATTGAATTCGAGGACAGGTTTTTTATAAAGGTATACCTAATAAAAATGGTTTCATTGATGTTGGCTTAAACGATCTCAATTAGTCACAAACACACCCACCTTGTTAACAATCAACCGTAAAACATGCGTAAAACTTTTTTCATATGCTCCTTACGTCATGTGTGTTTGTGTATAAAGTGGGATAGACGAGGTTAACAAATATAACCGGTTACAAACTATTATAGTACGCGTCTACTTAGTGCTTGCCCTGATTCGCACGATATACGAGATATTACGTGTGCCTCCCCGTGGCAAAAAAAATGAATATGTCTATGAAGAGTATTAAAGTATAATATGTACTAGGCATGTGTGAAAATAGGTAGTAGGTATATACATTTAACCAACATCAAACCATAAAAGATTTTTAAAAATATAAGATTTTATTATGTAATCCAGACTCCATTTCGACATTTGGAGGAAAGGGGTGCATCTTTGTCCGATGTCCTTTCGATACCGATCTCTCCTTTTGTCTGAATCTCTTGTTATTTGTAATAATAGTATTATATATTAAGATTTATGATATTGATGCTATATATTTTTTGTCTTGTCTCCAGCCAAACGAAGGAGCAGAAAATCAGGTAGATACTCGTTGAAGTGTGTAGTTGTGTATCATTTTTGTTTTGGGTCTCCATAATTTTCGTTCTAACATTTGTTTTGTTCAAACTAACTATGTTTTTATTCATAATAGATTTCATTAAATTCATTTATCACCGCTGAGAGATCACTTTAATTATTCATTATAATTAAATTATCGTTTCGAAGTATTGGCGCGAAGAATGTCCATTCATCAATTTTGTACAGCTAACAGTTCTCGGTAGTAGTTATGCGTCAATATTCAACATCGACAAAGCTGATATGTTCCATAGCAAGCAGTGTATAAAAATCTTAATTTTAATACGTTCCACTAATTTGAAGAAAGTTTGAAAAGCTTTTAGCAGCGACTTTAATTTCTGTTTTAAGTTCCCTCGAAATGGTATAGTTATTAAGCTATTTATTTAATAACATGTTATTTATTAACTAACAGAATATATTTATTTTAAAATATTTTAAATATTGGCGTTTATCCGCGACTCTCGTCTCTGTATCTCTTTAAATTATTGCCTTCTGTGTTATTCTGATGTATAAACTTTACTACAGTAAAGTTTCATCGAAATTTAATAGATTTTTGCGTGATAAAGTTAACATCCTCACAAACTTTCGCATTTATAACATTAGAAGGATTCTTAGCAAGGTATAGTGCGTGTGTAATATACTCGTAGCTATCGAAGAATTCGATGACGCACTAAGCATCTTCGTTTTCCACGGAGCGCAATTGACCGTTTCCGAGTGCATCGATTAATAAACAAAACTATGAATTATGCATCAAGTTAAAATAGTCATACTTAGTGCTCATAATATGTGCAATGTGCATACGCGCAAGCTTGCTTATATATTATTTGCCATTGTGTCTAACGTGAGTTTTGAGTGTGGTTTTCTTTCTTTATAATAAGCCTCGACATCAATGTCTTTGCTATAGTTATTTGCATGAAAATAACTTTGATTTACTTTTGACATTTGCACGCCCATCAATTTAGGAATTTCTTAACAGTTAAGATCACATGAAAATTTTTCACAATTATTATACTTCATTGTTGCGGGCGACGTAATAGTGACGTTACTGTGAATCATTTAACGATTATGGGATCGAATTAAAAAATCAATTCGGTTATGCATTGTAATGTCCCTAACTAGAACTGTCAAAAGTAAAATAAATGATTGGACTAAGTATAATAAGTACTTATATATGTAGTTTCACAGAGATCGTCATATTTCTTTCTAAACTCAAATGAAACCAAAACCAATACTCACGCTAGATGCAACTGTCATACCATGACAATCATACTCATAATCATAGACCGAGTACTAAATGCATTTCATTTTGCTTAAAATAATTAATGTTTCGTTTCTACAGTTGTTCACGGCGAGCGCAGCACACCTACACGACGCAAGACGCAATCATCCGCCAGATTCTGGTTTCTCTGAGCCAATCAACAACAATATCAGCGAGGACAACAACAATGGGCCGATATCGCTCCGGGAGATGCAGAATATCGCCAACAACAACGCCGCAGCTTACATCGTCAGTGACAATGAACAGCGGAACAGGGTTAGCAGGGAGTCGGTTGTGGAATTCGAACCGCTACCCAATGGAATACGGGTTGCCGATCCGTTGGAGCACTGTGCCGATTGGTTTGGTTAGATTTTTTCATTATTTTTTTTCAGTTTTTGAGCAACTGAAGTAAGAGAGCTAGAGCGAGTGTCCGCGTTCAGTGTCTAAGAGCATAATACAGGTTATAACATCATTAATCAGTAGGTACACACTACACAGTAGTTTCTACTCTGTATGTAGGCGCTAATTTCAAAGAGTTTAGAACGGATTTTGTTCCCGTTTGTATCGATGAAGAGAGGAATTTATGTGGATGGCTTATGTGTTGAATAACTATACAATAACGTATGTATAAAATTCACAGCAGGGAATTATTTATTTAGACCTTAACAAAAAATATAAATCGATACTAAACCATTTTAATCATCTTGAAGTCACCATTCCTTTTTATTATCAACAATTTGTTCCATGTAAGTCCCCTTTTTATATCCTTAATAAACACCTTATTCATAAAGTCTAAAATTAGAATTTAGATCATCATAACAAAGCGCATCTAGCGAGTCTTTTAGGTGGCAGGTCGTAAATTAAAATCTGAATTCATAAAACTAGTCAATCGGTTTTCAATTTTATTGTCAGAAGTTACAGCTCATAAACGTCCGAAATATGTAGGAGTTAGTACAAGTGAACAACTTGATAGTGTAAAACAGGACACAAAATGAATATGTAATTATTATCAATGCACACGATGTGTTCCATTGTTATTTATTAGATAACACTTTAATAAAAAAGATATGTTCACTATACCTCCATTGAATTACTTTGTAATGAAAACCGTAAGAAAGCTGCCGTTGTCTGATTGTGAAATTATTCGTCATGGTTTAACATAATTTTATGGACATATAGTTAATTATAATGCCAGGGCACATTTTGTGCCGCAGTCATAAACTCCGCAGCCCCCTTGTTGCCAGTAAACACCGCCTTACAAAAGACTATTGTAATAACCTGTAATAGGTTATTTTTTGGTGCATGAGTAAGGAATTCATTTTAAATAAATTCATAAGGGAGATTGTTAATCTCCCTTATGAAAAATGAGCATCTCAAAGCCAGCTTGTACTTCAGAGATCGATAGTTGTCTGATACGGAGACTCTACCAATCTGCTCCTTTATCATTAAAATATATATATATATATATATATATATATATATATATAAAATGGTTAAATCTTTATCAAATATTATGTGCATCAATTCTTACAGGAAACACTACATTGGAATAAAATACACGTTCGCAATCGGAAATGAATGGCTTTATATTCTTGGTGGTATGGTATAAGTGATTTTCTTTTATTTTTTTTACAGATGATGACCATTTCACGAGAAATAGGCTGCAGTATCTTCGAGAAATACACCGAGGATGGTTCGGAAGAGTAAGTACTCTCTTTATATGTAAGTCAATAAAGTACGAAATTCTTACAAATATATTAATTATTAGTTTTTGTGCAATGACTTAGTACCTAACACCTTTATAAATAAAGCATATTATGTATTATATTAAAAAATTTAACCCATTCGTTGCCCATCTTAACCTTAACCCATAATCTTAATCCATTGATTATAATTGGATTCCGAGGTATAAACATAATGCACTGGACTATAAAGAGTGAAGTTAACTAGTTACCGACACACGTTTGATGACACGTTTGGTCAAGTGGTTAGTAACCCTAGCTGTTAACCAAAAGGTCGCGGGTTCGAATCCCGCTAGGGGCAAATGTTTATGTGTTAAACATTTTCGGTCTTACTACAAAAACATTAATCACACTTTAAACAGGCTTTGAACACGTGTTTAAATAAAACTTTACTACAAAAGTGTCTAAGCAATGTTTAGGGTCAGACAATGCTTGAGCATTATTTAAATTTAAACACCGCCAGATGCTTGTTTAACGAGTGTCTATCTAGTTAGCGGCTTCTCTTCCTTGGACGTGTTCTGTCAAATTTGTAATCGTTTATTGCTCGATAAACAATGTTTAAATAGTTATACATTGTCTAATTAAGCACGTGTTTAAACAGTGCTTATTTAATCTTTTGTACTAAGACGGTTTACCTTTGTACCTGAGTCATGGATGTTTGTATTTATAATATGTATGTATTTACAAAAAAAAGTAATCTATGTAGTATATCAACTGTCTGGTATCCATAATACAAGCCTGTAATGTCGAACTAGATGGTGCTGTGTGGAATGTGTGAAGATATTATTATATTATTTATTTATTTATAGACAGATAACAAAACCGATAGCTCGTACTTAATCAGTTTCCGTTTAAATTTCAGGTGGTTGAAGGTGAAATCGAAGACAGCGGTAGTACGTCAACGGTCGCGGTGAAAATTCTAAATCAAAATGTTAGCTTAGAAGACAAAGCGCGGTTCTTAGATGAGGCCAAGATGTATCGCGACTCACAACACGAGAACGTCTTAAGATACATCTCCAAATGTCTGCAGGAGGATCCATGGATAATGATATTCGAATTGTGCTCTATGGTAAGTTGTACTATATACATTTTTTTTTACTTTGATTTGTGTACCTCAATTGTTAATTTTGTACATGTATAAAACATTGAAACTTTATAAAGGTAAGTATAATCGTAATCGCAAATAATTATGTAGGCTGTTGTTCTATTAAAGTATGTGGGTTATCGTCATTGGCAAGTATCTTTCGCTAAGAGTAACACTTCCATTTTACTATAAAATAATTATCTATTGTCTTGCTATTTATTGTTTAATTTCGGACGTTAAATTTGAACTATTATTCCAAGAGAACTATTATTCCTATTAAGGTGTAAAGAAACTTTGATGATCATATGATCTTAAAATAGTATTAAGTATACTTTCTGCATATAATACCGATGCACATGGCAAATACTTATGTATTTACATAATGTTACTTATGTATGCTCTTACATGTCCTTTACCACATATTAAACATTATTCTATTCTATTCCATTATTTTGCCTTTGTATTGTACTTATTTGTATTTTAATTTTTCTGAAATCAAAGTAGCCTAAGTTACTCCTTATAACATCAGATTTTTATCACTTACAGAATCTTCAGCAGTATCTGGTAATGAATCGGCCCAAGATGGCGATACTCAATGAGAGCGGAGTACCACTGCAACTCATGTGTGACGTCACGTCCGCACTAGCTCACCTACACTCGAGAGGATATATATATCGGTACACTTTATATTGAATCGTGATTATTTAAGTATTATTCTAATACCTTTTATGCCGTACTAGCTGGTGTCCGCGAAAAATGTAACACCTGAAAAAAAAAACGCCTGACATCTTTATCGCTGTGACCACAGTGGCGCCGCCAATCGTGACGCCGATTTTTTTTTTGTATTTTTAGACGATCCCATGCAAACCTAACATTTTTCCAGGATAATAATATGTTAATACAGATAATGAATTATCTGTGTGTGTGCAAAAATTTCATCCAAATCCATTGAGCCGTTTTTGCGTGATCGAGTAACAAACATACAAACTTTCGCATTTATAATATTAGTAGGACATTACATGTACGTATGTACAAACGCTTACTGTTGAACATAGACTCCCATAATAGGCTGACCATTGGCAATGACCGTGGCCTAAATTCCCTGTTGGCCCACGATCGTTGCTCTTCGTCGGATTACCTAATTGGGACCTGTCTAGAGTGAGTTCTGTTTCTCCCGGCAGTTGTTGGGTTTTTTAAGCTACATGGCCTGAGAGTGTCCTTTCAATGTGCAGTGATCTGTGGAGCGGTGCGGTGCTGGTGCGAGGTGCGGCAGAACATGTTCGAGCAGTTCTCGGTCAATACTCGACAGCCGACTCACCGCCGGAATATAGCGCCCCGGAAACGCAACGAGAACATCCCGCTTACACGGTAACTATATAGTACAGTAACCTTGTCCGCTTCAAAAAGGTTTAAGGAGTATAGTTCTTGTCTCATTTTTGCAAATTTAGTCTACTTTAAAAACGTTATAGGGTGTTATGGAAAAACTAGTCGTTTAAAGTCGAAAATTTCGCGGTTTTTGTATTTATGATAAACTTGGACTATTCATTGGACCAATATCATAAAGAAATCAGAACTACCGGATTTAACGCAAGGTATAGGGTAATTAGACTAATGATATATAATTTAAGGTTGCCGCCTTAAAAGGATGTTGGAAATAATAATAATACGTATGTATGTATGTTTGTAGACACAAAGCGATGTGTGGTCGTTGGGAGGCTTAGTGTGGGAGGTGTGCGCGTGGGGTGCTGCGCCTCCGCATCGCCCTCCGCCTCCGCCTGATCTGCCTTGCCTATACAGGAATCATCTGTAAGTGTTTACATTTCTTTTTCTTATGTTAATCTCGACAGACAGGCTGACGTCAATGTTTCTGCAAGTGCTCTGCCGACCATAGTAGGATTAAGGATAGGGATAGAGAAATTGCCTCTAGCACCTCTTACTTACTGTAAGGTGGTCTTCTCGTAAAGGGGTGGTTACTACCACTAGACGGACTGTCCAAATACAGTGTGCCCTGTTCACTTTATTCATTCATTTCCAAAGTTTATTCTGCTGAGAATCGAACCCCGGAGAGAAAGTTATAGCGAGCACCCTAACCACTCATCAAACGGGCTCGTCAAACATACTAATTATTTAGTCTTTTCCTTTAATTTCAATTTCCATGAATGTTAGGCAATGAATACAGTCGATTATTTTGCAAACAGTTACCAAGTGATGCAGCTGTGCTGGAACCCAGAGCCCGCGAGACGTCCGTCCGCCGCGCAGGTGCTCGCGCTACTGACGCATTTGCACGCAGCGCACGTGCGACCCCCCTCCGACGACAACTCAACCGCACACTTTGAGGAGCGCTGGCAGCGACTCAAACCGAACTCAATTCCTATAGTAGACGAACACACGACGAAACTAGCCGAACATGTCGCCATAGTGCACGCGCCTTCCACCTCCACCCGATCTCACTTCACCGGCTCCGATCACGACTTCGATAGCGCCCATTCCATGCAGGACACCCTCAGCGTGGACATGGACACGGCCGTGTCACGATCGAGCAGCATAATGTCCGACAGAGACCCACTCTCAATACAAATAAAATCGGAGAGTCTAACGAATTTGCACGGATCCTTGGAGGACGTCAGGAATATCTACCTCACACACAACGAGATGGCGGTCCTCGAGTGCCATCAGGCCAATGTAATAGAGGACAGGGAACACGACAGGTCGGATAGTTCGGTCGATCCGTGGCTGAAGGATATAATGTCGGGAAGCCAAGACGACGTCAGCTACTATAGAGACGTCAGCGATGTGATTAAGAATCTCGATAATATGTTGAATTCCGAAAAAACTTCGAGCTCCGAATCCAGTCATCAAGCGAGTCCATCGAGAGACAATCTGAGTCTCGATTGTAAAAAGGACTATCCAATGCAGTCGAGTATGGTGAAATCGCCTGGGATTAGTAATTTCCAAAATATTTTAGAAGTAGGTTTTTCAAAACGGGAGGATAGTGATGTATTTGAAGAAGATGATCGCGATACGATAGGAACATTAAGTCACTCGTTCGAACGACACAGCGATACGATCAGTCAACATACCCTGGAGAATTTGACTCCCGATACGCCCGTTAAGGAAGAAATAAGTCATATAATAGAAGGCCCAACTCACACAGAGCCCATTAGTAAAATCGAAACCGTTGTAGTTGATAAGTCATTGCAAGCTGCGAAGTTGCCAAAAGAAGATGTAGAAGACAGTAGTTTAAGTAAATTACTCATGTTAAAAGAATTATGTTTAGCATCATTATCTAGCGTAAGTGAAGTGAAGATTGAAAAATCGCATGGTAACAAAGACTGTGTAATTTCATGTGATAATTTGAAAATTGATTCTAAGTCAATAAACAATACTAATACAAAACCTGTAAGCTATTCTGGTACCGAAAAAGAAATTGAATTAAATGCGACTGAATCACAAAACCAAGAAATATTCAGAGAGGAAGATAAAAATACAAACCTGCCTCTATTGGTTCAAGAAACATTAGAGAAAAGGGAAATCCCTGCAGAGAGTGTGGCCCCATATCATTTAGACTGTCTGCCCATATCTGGCAATTCAGTTAACACTACCGATCAGACTGTTGAGGTTTCACAACCTAATGATCTCATTCCATCAGAAGATATTATAAACGAACATTCTAAATACATAGAAAATGCATCAGCTAAAGAAGAAAAGGCTGTCTGTGAATTGATACCAACTGAAAAAACTGATATTTCTGAATGTGAACAAGCACCTGAACAAGTACAAATTGCCATCGAAGAAAAAATAGTACATATTACCGTGAATGCGGGAAGCATTGATGAAAAAACGAATACAATAAAAGATATGACATCTGCAATGCCAATTTTGCCACCTGATTTAGTACAAAGTCATAAGGTCGATTATTGTGATAAAATTGAATACAACTATGTTACAGACAGTGATGTAGTAGAAGTAACTAATAAAACACTTAAAGAACAGTCAATGGACAGCACTGCGTACATGGATCTCAGTAACGATACACATAGTGAAAATATTACTAACAACATTCAACAACATAATGCGTCAGACGATAGAACATATTATTCCATTAGCGTAGATCCTAAAGCTGCTGTAAATGAATCTACAGTCTACTTAGATCTGCCTACAGTGATAAAGGATGTTGATAAATTCTTGTTCGCTGAAAGAGCTTTTATAAGTAAGCATAATTTTCAAAATGTAACTGCTACTAGCACTCCTAAAGGTAGTTTGGGCTCTGAAAATGAAGCGTTAAATTTTTCTGAAGACAAAATAGAATGTAGCGTAGAAAAGGCTTTAGAAATGTCCGCGGAAGGAAATTCTTGTGAAGTTTCCGATTTCAGTCATGGGATAACATTGACTAGGCTTGAGCAAAAGTGTGTACCTGAAAATTTAAGTCCATACGAGTCGCCTACTAAAAGTCATCATACCGACACTTACGACGAAAATAGTTCAGTAGTGCTGGGCCCTTTTGAGAATTGCACTTTGAAACTTTTTACGGGAGTTAAATCCACGGAATTGGGGGACTTCCCTAAGGAGGAGTTGTTGGTTTTCTCGTCAAATTTTAGCGAAATGAATCTTGAAACGCCATCGCCTTTGCGCGATGGCAATTTTCTGAACGAAGTCCCAGATCTAGTCAATGATGAACCACAGCCGAATGATTTTACGACCAAAAATAAAGCGACGCCAGTGACCGTAAAGTTTGAAGACATTCTCACCGTTGATGAAAGAAAACCAGAATCGGAGCCCCAAGGCCATGTTGAAGATTTGGAGAATTCTTTAACAGAAAAACATATTTCACCCTCCACGCCACCGAACTCGCCTGGTGTCTTTCTAGCTTCAACTTCTCAACAGAAGTATCTGGTAGACATTGATTTAAATCCGCCAAACGAAATTATCATAAACGAAACCGACTCAGATTTGAACTCGCTCCAAAAAGAAATCGATCTAAATCAGATTGAACTGCAAATAACATCAAAACTTGCAATGGCCGAGAATGAGAACAATATGAATTTGGAATATTCTGGTCCATTGACTGTCGAAGGTTTGGTGTCGGAAGATAGTGAAACTATTCCTGAATCTTATCTGGCGGGAAACGGAGGGAGTATTGAGGAGTTCCGGGATGGATTCACACTCGATGAGGAAAATGTGAAAGCATTGAGGAATGAGTTGGAGTTAAAATTGCCATTAGCTCAGGTGAGTCAATATAAATTTGATTTTTAATTTTATCATTTCGACGGTCCCCTACGTACATAAAGACATGTCAAAAATGGCTATATTTTTTTTAATGCATAATTAATTGTCTTTAGATTACCATTATAAAGTTCCTAAATCTAATAAAAATATTCTAGAAAAAACAAAATTTATAATTACCTATACATATAATTATTTCTAGAGCAGTTTGAACATAAATTACGCTCTCCTGTAAACCCCGGTTTTAGATATGTCTTTATGTACGTAGGGACCGTCGATTTATTTATTTATTTATTAAGGTACACCAACAGAAGACACAACAATACAAAACAATAATACAATTATACATTCGGTCATGGTCTGATGTGAATTCCAATGACAGGTATACACAACATTTACCATCATTATCGACCCTTTATATTATAGAAAATTCTTATACAAAGTTCCAAAATTTTCACCACTATATTTACAAGCACACACGAGTCATAACATACTTGTAGATGCTGCGTGTAAGATGTTATAAAATATCATGCTATACATATATACACACGCATCCACACATATATATATACAATATACATACATACATACACACACATACATACATACAAATTAGGCACATGACAAATTAGGCGACATGTGGCCAAAAAAGACTATTTGACATTTCCGGAAGACGGTAGGCATTTCCGTATTTTACGATGAAAGCTTGCCAAACTGTCGTGTTAGTTAAAAGTATTTTTATAGTTAGTTAAAAGAATAATAAATATAATTATGTTTTATTATAATCACAACGTGGTTATTAATTTATGGTGATATTTCTTCACAAGTAATCATTGCATTCGATTCTACTTATCAGCTTTCGATTTTTAGAGTAACATCCCTAGTGTTTAAAAAGAAAAAGAGTTAACTGACGCAACATTGTAACGACGTTCAGTTCTTTAGATCAGAAATTGTTTATTATGTTTAGAATGGTTTATTAGTGAAAGCAAATCGTAAAATTACTCGTATCGGTCATTATTACAATAAATATGTAATCGTAATTGAAAAAAGTTAAGCAATTGTGCAGTTCTAACAAAACGAAAAAATATATTATTTTATGCCCGCCGTTACAAGGTTACGTTGTTGAATTTTGATGAATTGTCATATGTTACCTATTAAAATGACTTGACTTCAGTGATTTATTAAATATCAAGGACAGAGGGTAAGACAAGGCTAATAAATAATGGAGGAATGCCGTCTGGACCAGAACTCTTATTTACATCAAGCCCTTTGATTTCTTTTAGTATCTCCCTTTCCGACAAGTTGATAAGTAAGTTTGCGAGGGTAATGAATAGTTCTATGCAACGTCGTTACTAAACACCGAGGAAAAATGATTTGCAAACAGATTAGCTATCTTGAAACCATCATCGGCCGTTTCATTTTTTAAATACATAGATGCAGGGAGAGAGGTTGTTTCATGAGGCTTCTTACCAAGATACCGCCAAAAAGACCTGGGATTATTTTTTAAATCTTCCTCAGTCTGTTTTATATACGTATTGCGACATTCAGCGTAAACATTATGACAACGACTTCGGAGAATTTGATATTCAATAGCGTCCCGCGGATTCTTGTACCTACGATATCTCGTCCTACTCTTTTCCTTCTCGGCTAACATTCTAATGAGCGTTTTGGACAACCATATTGGATACTGTGACTTCTTAGGCTTACGTTTTGGCACCAATCTTTCAATTATACGGCTAAGTTCATCGTAAAATACAGATACTATTGCATTCACATTGTTGCAATCCAAGGCTTGTTGCCAATCAACACCACGGAGTGCCGATACAATTTCAGCATAATCTGCCTTGAAAAAGTTAAGATCACATCCAGGGGCGTAGCTACCGCCGTATCAGCCCTATCAATGATACGGGGCCCCCGGGTTACAGGGGCCCCTAACGTGTGTAAGCAAAAATTAGTAAAATGTTATCCACAATGTCACTTAATCTAGTGATTCCCGAAAAAAAACATAAAAAAATATTGTCATTTGGGCTGCCAACTAATTTTGATATAGGGCCCCTCCAAGGCACGCTACGCCACTGATCACATCGCTTAGCGGTATTTAGAATTTAAAAAGGGTACAACTAATAGCAATGGAGGATGGCACAAATCTAATTTAGACAAAGTGTCCAGTGGCTTACATATATACGCATTTGATATGTTACAAAGGACCAAGTCAAGCAATTTCAAAATTAAGGGTGGATTGCACCGTAGGCTTGGTTATTGTTAAAGTCAAAACTAACTTTAGCGGTGACTTTAACGGTGACAGTCGAAATTAACAATCGCATGTTGCACCATGATATTGTTCGTCACTGTCAAAGTTAAAGGGGTTGCCATTATAAAAACATATAATTTTCGTAAGTTGTTGTGGTAATAATTTTTTTATTATGGCAACATTCAGTCACCTGTCACAAAAAAAATTCGAATATTTGAGGTTTTGTGTTTTTAACGTGTTGAAGGAGTAAATAAAGCATTTTATTTTGTACATCAAAATAATGGACCGTGCCGGATCGAGCACCGATGAAATTATTATGGCAGACTACCGCTTAAAGTAAGTTTACCTACATTTTTCTAATGTGTTGAACCTTGATTAACTAGATTTATTTACTTACTTTAGATATGAGTGCAATAAACGCCACGCGTATTAAGTTGTAGCTTTATTATAAGCTTAATTATAAATTGATCTTAATACACCAGCTGTATTTAATTTACAATAAAATACATTAATATACTATATTGCACACAGACATATTACGTACCTTCATAATCCGGTACATCTACTCTACTCATTGTTTTACATTATTGGGTTTTAGAGAACGCAAGGAAGAAGTTAATAGACTTCAAATAATTGTGGACATTGGATAAACACAAAAATGTATACATTTTCGGAATCGATCAATTCGAGGTTGATAAACTTTTTTCTTTCGCATTTCGGCCACTATATTGTATTCACTGTCATCATCAGAAGAACTAGATTCCCATAGTATATCACGGACTAAAGACATGATATCAAAATTTTCAGACAAAAACAAAATACTTAAGTTGACAGTTGACTTAACCGTAACAATAACATTGACCGGCCAATATCGAGCGGTTACGGTTGTCGTTGTTATGACGTCATTTTTACCGTTGTAAAAATGGTGCAACGCATATTATGCTTAACCGAAGATTTAACGACTGGTTTGGATATGGTTACCGTTAAAGTTAGATGGTGCAACCCACCCTAAGTTGTTTTAAATTATTGTATGACATAAAATCAATCAGTGTATTACTTAATCGATCATTACAGTTGAGAGGTATAGCAAACAATTCATTGGCGTTCTTAGTCCAGGTAATCGACCCAAGATTGAAGTCACCCATAATTATCACGTCATCCACAAGACCTAATATGTTATTGGCATTGTTGAGAAAAACGGACAGTCTCAAGGCTAGCCGGTGGTGGCATGTATGCAGCACAAATAGCAATTTTCTTGGTAACATCACCAATAGTAGTTTGTAATGTTACCCATAAATCTTCGACGTTGGTGTTACCTTCCCAGTTACGAATTCTGTTTGACATAAACGTTCTTTTAACTGCAATCATGACACCACCGCCATCAAATCTCAAGCCCTTACATCCACCACCCCTAGTAACCCCATCTTTACTCGCACACAGACGGTCCCTACGATAGACACAGTATGAGGAATCAATAAATTCGTTATTAAAAACTGTAGAATTTGAATTATGATGTTATAGTATTCACTGAAACCTGGTTCAGTGAATACTATAACATCATAATTGGTCAGCACGACATTTCGGTACACATCAGCAGTCTTGGTTCTAATGCCACGTACGTTTTGATAATATATATTGAACATTTTTAATTTAGATATACCCTTACATTATCGCTTACAACAAAAATCAACAACTTTACACAATTAGCTTGAGGCTATCAACGTTTTTAATAATGATTGCCTGACATTTTTCATCTTTGCGCACAAAAATCTTACCACTACGGACCCATACGAATTTATAATTTGTTTCCTTAGCTTTTTTCCGAGCCAAGGCGTGTAAGTGCTTGTTACTAGGCGTTAAGTGTTCCGAGACGAAAACCGGTGTAGGACTGCCCCCATACCGAGGTGACGCGTAGACAGTTTCTCGCTGGCATTTTTCTTATTGTAGTTAGTAACAGCGGCAATAATGTTGTCACGATGACGAGGACTGCGCAGCTTGGCAATAATAGCACATGGTCTTTTGTCATCTTTGTTAAGTTTAGCGACACGAACCACACTTAATAAGTCATCATCGTTAAGCGGATATCCCAAGACCCTGCCCAAATTGGCGACAGTATTAGGCAGATTTTCCGCTCTGTTCTCTGGGACACCACTTATTTCGATGTTGCTCTCGCGTAAATATTGTTCACACAGATTCATCCTGTTTGTGAGGTCCTTGACAGTGCTGTGGAGAGCTTTATTTTCCTTCTCCAAAGTCTCAATAATAGATTTTTTTTCATCCATACTTGTTTTGAGATCTTCATATTGCTTATTAAAGAAAGACATAGATTCTTGTAAGCCATCTATTTGGTATTTAAAATTATTGAGATGCTCAGCCATTATATCCCTGATAGTTCTATTCAAAATTGCGGACATCTCCTGCTGCAAGATGTTTCTGAGCGAATCTTCCGTCACATAATTCTTCACACTATTGTTCTCATTATCGGAGAAAGAGCGCGGCTGCTTCTTGGCTCTTAACATGACGTAGGAGACACTGGGACCACTTTCAGGAGACGTGAGTTCGGGTTTATGAGCACTGCGTATCGGGGTATCATCAGTTTTCGGCTTATTATCTCGACATTTAATACATAACCAGCTTTTCTTTTGATCTGGATCCCACAATAAAAAACGCTTTGTGGTTATGTTTACACACACAAGGTCATAATTCAGTTTTCATTTGGAACAGGTAAGGAAATCTCTATTAGATATGATATTATTGCAGCCGGCACAAGAACCATTAGCCGTAGACATTTTTTACTGTTATTATATATATGTATACTATAAAATAATATTTTTATATATATTATTTATATTTCCTTAAAATACGAGTGTGTGTAAGCCCCTTTAGCGATAAAAAACCGGATGTGACACTTGACAGCCTCAGTTCGGCACGACACCTGACAGATACCAAGTCACGATGACAGACGTCACTTCACTCAAACTATATACTTTGCCTCGGTCAAGTATTAATTTGGTAGTGAGGGTAATTTAACAATTTGAGTAATTGTGAACGTAAATTTCGAGTTTAATTGCACTGATATTTGTTTAATTACACTATTTCACGTGCGGAAAACAACGTCACTGAATCCACAGGCATGTATGTTTGATATGGTACAAACTTTAGAACTCAATACCAATGTTTAAAGATAAAACTAAATAAACAAACGACAGCACTTTCAACTGGGTCGACTATTTACTATACTTCATATCATTTTTAATTCAATTTTTCATTCAAATGAAGTAGTTATAATGCCAAACTTATATATGGTAGCCTATACATATATGCCAACTGAAACATTTCTCGTTGCAAAAACTTAACTTAAATTTCGTGTCACGTGTTTGTGCGCGATGAACTCCTAAACTACTGAATCGATTTTGATAAAATTTCGTAACTATCTGTGATTTGGTCCAACTTAAAAGATAGTATAGTTTTTATTATGCACCCGTGCGAAGCCGGGATTGTGTAGCTAGTACAATATTAGTATAGATTAGTGATACTATTTCTATAGATATTCATCACTATTTATATATTGTTGCATATTTATTAGTGACATGTCAACAATACACTAAAAACATTTTTAGTACGATTCAGAATGGCATCGTATTACTATCCTAAAAATTACTCATACTTATGGTTAATTTGATAGAACTAGCTAGTATCGACTCAAGAGCT
Organism: Synanthedon andrenaeformis; assembly: GCA_936446665.2. NCBI lineage: Eukaryota > Metazoa > Arthropoda > Insecta > Lepidoptera > Sesiidae > Synanthedon > Synanthedon andrenaeformis. Next base: position 10,517,817 of record OW387787.2, on the reverse strand, counting down.
ACAAAGTGGGCCTGTCGTAACCTTTCTCACTTGTTCCCTATTGACGAATGCAGGTGGCATCAATAGAGCCTCAGTGCGAGGGGGAAGGAGGATGGTGTGGCGAGCTGCCTCCTCCGCCACAGCTCATCGTTAACTATCCAGGAGCATTGAGTCCTATAGTCGAGGAGACCGGACACCAACTTTCAGCATATGAAAACGACACACACTGTAAGACAATTTTGGTTCCTAATTACACAGAGATAGTTAGAACTTTTATTAACGTAAGAAAAACATTAAGTATTGTATAATTTACATTTTTACATTAATTGCATGGTTAGTTTGACTCGGCTCAATACACCAGCTTAGGAATTATGTGTTTGTTGCAAACTGAATGTCTAAAATACAGGATAAATTTTATATTTTTAATGCATTTCTTTACAAAAAATAGTTTTTTTTTTAAATTTTTTATTAGAGATGGGTTTAATGAATAAAAAAAAAAAAAAATTAAAAAAAAAAATTAATATGGAACCGTTAAACTGTTCCTTCTCTTCTTAATTTTTTTTTTTTTGTTTTTGCGGCCCAGAAATATTCATTTAAATATATTATATATAATAAATCATGTTCAAACTCGCTACCCGAATCAGTAAACATATTAAAGAAATAATAAACGATTATTGTTTGTAAAATTTAGAAATTATTATACAGGGTGTGGCCTTTAATAAGAGCAATAAATTAAAATATAGACACTTTAACGAATCAGTAATTAATTCCAAATGGTTTCAATTAATTAAAATAAAAACAAATTTACTGTTGTATTTTCTAACAAAATTAATCGAGCCAGCAATGTACTACTACTACAGACATAATGTGTCCAGTCGGAGTACTTGACATTGACATTTACGATAGTTCTCGCTCCAGTACCCTGTACCAAGACATCTAACGACTTATAACCGACTATTTAGCGATCATGAAATTCATTTATTATGTATTGTAACTTTGGATTGCTATAATCTCTGAGTATAAGCACTTTGGAGCATTATGATTAGGTTAAGGTAACATGCGTATACACTATAGAATCATCGTTTAAAATTTATTGCTCTTATTACAGGCCACATCCTGTATAGTTGAATTATTTTGTTTATAGGGAGTGCTTCCGCACGCACAGACTCGTCGGAGAGTTATCCCGAGCCGTACTCAGCGGAGGAGGCGACGGAACTGGCCACCGCCACAGCGCTGCCCGACCTCAACCTCACCTACACGTATCAAACGCCCTCCTTTGTCGGACCAACTTACACTCTGCCACCTGATTACACTACTAGCAAGGAGTAAGTAATCTGCTTAACAGGGTAATACAAACAAAACAAAAATATAACGGGACAGCACAATTCTATTTCTATTTTTTGTTGCAATTAAAAATTATTGTTTATATGTATGTATGTAAAATTCTGTTTCTAGGTGTTTTCCTAAATTTTACTATCAACTCACTTTTGGTCATCTATTTATATTACCTTAGTAAAATTGTTAGGAATGTATTTTAAAAATATATCCGAATTACAAAAATATTCTTCACTTTTATTTGTTGACAAACGATTGTAAAAAATTAAGTTAAAAAAATAATAATGAAATGTTGCATTTTGTACTGTTTCTTGAAAATTCAGACTATTCGTTGAAAAAACAATACATGTTCATTAAATTTCAATACTTAATATTTAAGAAAATAAATAAATATTGTTATAAAATACTAAGGTCTATTTTATAATATGTTTTACAATTTAACGCTCGTGACAAATACTGATATCCTCAGTACTCCTTAACAAAATTTTAAAATTACCGTAAATTATCCTGGACTCTGGCAATATTAAGTCTCAAATATGCGCATTGACGGAATGAATTTCGCATTCAGTTTCGCACACGTGAACGTACGCTACTGTATATCTTACAATTTTATAGATACATAGTCCCTAGGATAACCACACACCACTAAAAGACCAGACACTATGTTATTATTAAATATTCTCTTCTGTTTGCCTACAGAATCACAATGAGCGCCGACAGTTTGAACGCAAGCTCGAACGAGAAATCAAATGAAACATCGCCAATCAACGACCGAACCTACACCATAGAAGACAAATGCGAAAGAATATCACAGGTGTCACCGTTCATACTGAGCCCGACGACGGACACCTCCTTGCCGAATAATTCTGACGTCACCGGGGTATCCACGCTGTCTAAAACAACCCTTCCCACGGACGCAAAACATTCAAAACCCTCGGAGACTCAGTGTCTGTCCAAGGCAACTAGCATTGATTCGTGGTGTTCAAACGACACGCTGTACAATGTCGAAGAGAACTTCGACGATCTAGCGTTGGACCCTGATCTACCGCAATTCGAAATGGCAGACATTGAAAAAGAAGAAAATAGTGAAAGTAGCCAAACACTCACACACAATGATGATGTCAAGGAGGCGAGTCGTTGCTCGACATACTTCATCCATGACACACCGTCGGAGCATTGCGAAAGTTTCTCTCCAGATTCAATCACGGCGCACGATAACGAAAACACATATACGAAACTCAAAACTAATGTAGAAAACACGCCGTCTATAAACAAAACTGAAGGGAACGACACAAAGAATACTCAAACGAAAGATTTGGCCTACGAAACTTTGTTGTCCGGTCTCCCGTCCTATTCGAATTGCACAACGGAAGCGTTGACTGGCGCCGACGAAGCGTGGAATTTGCGCCAGCCAGAAATGGTGCGAAAATCTTTGGTCGAAGAAGTCAATATTAGCCCGCCGAAACTTCCAGAATTGCAAGACAGCATAGTTGATAGTCCTGAAAATAAATTGGAACCTCAAATTGATGAAAAATATGATTTGGATATAATTGGTCTCAAGGATAACGTACACGAATGCATAAAATTTGAAAACATCGAAACTATAATCCCACCGGTAGAAACAAATAGTACTCAATTTAATTTCGTGGAAACACTTCCCACGTGTCCAAGTACTAGTACGCCACTAACGGACAAAATAATTGAAAGCGAGGAGAATGTGGATGCCAGTGTATATAGGACAAATCTTCCAGTAGAGCCCCATTACGATTGTGAAAAAAATTTAAGCTGTTCACTAAATTTACAACACATAGATTTGAAACAACTTGGCGCAACAAATGCAAACAACGGAGTTACCGATAAGATACTGCATCAAGAAAATAATAAGAAGATATCATCTAGCAACCAAAAAGATGTTTCGGCTATCAATGCTTCCACTCTGTCCTGTGGGATGTCAATCTCCAACAAAGATGAATTACAACACGCAGAAGAACAAAATCAAATTTATGAGCAGAGCCTGGAGAATCATGAGGTAATAGTGCAAGAGGAGGGCAAAGAATCCAGCGATTTAAATTCAAAAGAACAATCTAGTCAAAATTTGGGAAACAATGAAATGTATAGTGAAGTGATTTTAGATGAACACAGCAAAGGTTCTAGTAGCCAAAAAGGCGCTTTCATAGTCGAAATGTTGACTTCGAACAAACCCCAAAAAATACATACAATCGAACAGTCTTTTAGTAATGAATTTGGAAATGAATCATTAAATAACGCAAAGAGTGAAGGGCAGGTTAGTAGTCAAAAAGGAACTTCAGCGGTTGACGAGCGTACGCTAACCTACACAAAGTTAAATAAACCTCAAGATGAGAGTGAAAAGTTCATTCAAAGTTCGGAGAGCAAAGAGGTTAAAAACGAATTTTTACAAGACGACAATACACTTTCTTTTACAAACTTTGAAAATTCATTAGTAAAAAAGCCGCAAGTTTCAATACAATCCACCGAAACTTCAGAGTGCAAAAAAGTTGAAAATGAAAGTTTACTACAAGATTTTGGCCCTTCTAGAAACATCTCAAAAGTGGACAACAGCACACTTTCTTATGCGAACTTTCAAATGTCGATAGTAAACAAACCGCAAGATATACTTTTAAGAGAACAATCGAGCCAAAGTTCAGAGTGCAAAGAAATTAAAAATGAGAGTGCACTGCAAAGAGAAGGCCTAGATTTTGACTCTCCTGAAGATAATGTTAAAGTCGAAGACAATACACTTTCATATACGAACTTTCAACGGTCCATAGCGAAGAAACCGCAGGATTTTAGAGAACAGTCCTGTGAAAGTTTTGAGAATGTCGAGAAAAACAATTCGACGCTGGAAGATCACAAGCCTTCTTATAAAAACTGTGAAGAATCACTAGCTAATAAGCCTCAAGATGAGAGAGAAAAGTCCATTCAAAGTTCAGAGAGCAAAAATGTTAAGAGCGATTTTTTACAAAACGACAACACACTTTCTTTTACAAACTTTGAAAAGTCGTTAGTGAACAAACCACAAGATATACTGTCAATACAATCCATCCAAAATTCACAATGTAAAAAAGTTGAAAATGAAAGTTCACTACAAGAAGAAACCAAGGATTTAGGCCCTTCGAGAAACATTTCAAAACTCGACGACAGCACACTTTCTTATGCGAACTTTCAAATGTCTATAGTAAACAAACCGCAAGATATACATTTAAGAGAACAGTCCTGTGAAGAGAATATTGAGAAAAACAAATCGATGCCTGAAGACCACACATCTTCCTACACAAACTGTGAAGCATCACTAGTAAACAAGCCTCAAGAAATAGATTCGAAATATGGACCCAATATTTCTGAAAGCGAAGAAGTTAAAAATACACTAGAAGGAGAGATAAAAGACTCTTTCAATCAGCAACGTACTTCGACGGCCGACAATCACAAGCATTCATATGCAACCTTAGAATCGTCAGTAACAAGCAAGCCTGGAGAAATACTTTCGAAAGAAAGCTTTACTCAAAATGTGGACAAAAATGAAATAAAAAATGATATTTCACTAATGGGAAAAAGCGAAGTATCCATTGTCCAGAAAGACTCTTCAGAGATCGACGATAACATCAGAAACGAAGTATTGTTTCAAGGAAAAGAGATCGAAAATTGTTTGGATCGGAAAGAGACTTCAATGGTAGACGACCATACGCCTTCTCAGATGAATGCAGAAGAATCGATAACGAACAAGGTACAAAGTTCTGAGGTAACTCTCGAATTTGGATATTCTTTAAAAAGTTCCATAGACAATCAGTTGTCAGTTGTGGACGCTAGTGCGAATTTATTGAACAGCGAAAGGAAAGCGAGCGAATTCGATATGTATGAAACTGCGAATGATCTGACAATAACTAGTCAGTTAAATAAACAAACAGAACCGATTCAAATTTTAGATATAAGTCCGCCTAATGCTACGAATTTAAACGAATCTCAAAAGCCCGACGTTGATGAAACAAATGTTTACTTAAACGATTTTTACGAAAAAGAGATAGATCAACCTCTATCTTTAATTATAACTGAAAATCAAATAAATAGAGCTGAAGGGAGTCCTATTAAAGCAGACGATCATGAAACGAATGACATAGATCTGAATAAAACATATATTTGCCAAGAAACGAATGAACCGCTAAACGAAGTTTCATCTGATATCGACACAAACGCCATGAACGGTGTATGTGTGGATGTTGATAAAGTTATAGAAAATATACCTTCTAAAGAAATTTCAGACGAAAGAGAAACTGAAGGTGAACCAATGAGTATTGTAAATTTAAATTCTGAAGCAAATCAAACACAAAATTCTCCGAACAAAAATCAGAATCCAAATGACAATGAAATAAAATGCAATGGAGATTTAGAAAACTATGCTACAGTAAACTTTTTGAATGAAACCTTTGAGGAACTAATAGAAAGCAATGTTGATGAGAGCGATGTTAAAGATCCAACTGCTTCAGACAATTTGGAAGCAAATTGTTCACATATAGAAAATGTAGAAAAAGTAACAAATACCGCTAATCATTTGCCACAGCACACTAAATCTTCAGTAGATGGAAAGATTACATTGCTAATGGAGAATTTTTTGGAGAATGAGAAGAAATTCTGTGAACTAGATTCCTATTTACCCCTTTTGAGCGATATTCGATTTACTGGTGAGTCGTTTTATTTCATTTATTGTGTTATTTTATTATTTTTTATTTAAGGTTGGCAGACAGGCTTACGGTCCACTTGGTGGCTACCGTCGTCTATAACACAAGCAAAGCCGTAGGTGCTGCAACATAGAAGGATTAAGGATAAGGAAGGGATGGAGTAATGGGTTATTAAATTAATTTTATCATTGAATCTGATTGTATACAGTATAAACACGCAAAAAATTCATAATATTTACATATTATAATTATTATAAAACAAAGTCCTCCGCCGCGTTTGTCTGGATGTATGTCATCATATCTAATCTGATCTAATTATTATAATTATATGTTATAAAAACCCCGTCTTTTGAGTTGATATTCGAGCATTACTTATAGTCGCTCAATGTTTTCTATATTAATATTATAATATAAAGAGAGAATATTTGTATTTTTGTATGTTTGTAATGAATAAACTCAAAAACTACTAGACCGATTTTAAAAATGCAACGGCTAGTGTTAAATAATTTATATAATGTAGGTCCAGCAACAGAAATAATGAGCACATCATTCTCACTCGAATCTCCGGCCGAAGAGTCCGCCGATCGGCCTCTCCATCCGGACGCTGCTCATATCCTCAAGGAGTGGGACAGCGACACCGATTCCCACACGAGCAACTCCAGCGGAGAGTTCATATGGAAGGTGAGTCACCGTCATGATTGACTGTATCCTAATGGAAGGTGACACAAGGGATATCCTCCAGGTTATCCTGGTGAGTCTGTGACCCTTGGAGAGTCCAATTTAAGCCGGCCCATAGTTGTTAGCTGAGGGCATCAATGTACTACAACTGTGGATTTCGCACGCCACTAGGAACTTTATGGAACATTTAAAAGTGACATATTATATGCGTAGATCATGAACTCTGTCATTTAAAGAAAATGCGAGTTTACGTCAACACATTGGAGTTTAGAATGAATAGTAGAAGTCGGTCGTTAACACTTTTCACCATTGACTCCGCCATGATTCCGTTTTAGGCGTACTTTTTATGTGCCGCTTTGGCATTTGTCACACAAAATCCATAGTTGTAGTACTTCAATGGCTGAGGGGTAAAGAATCGTATTTTTTTTTTAATAAAATAAAAAATATATAATAAATATAGTATTTAATAACAAAGGAATAAAATTTAAATTTTTATATTATTATACCTCTACTGTAACCTTTGGGGATTGGTCATTAAGGGCCGGTTTCGGAGACATGCCGCGCGAAGTTTAGGTTTTTAGCGTTACTCTCACAACGATCGAGGCTCGCGCATCGCACGCACACACGTACGTACGTATGCATAGAGCAAGAGCCCACGACGGCCAGATCTTCGTTACTTTATAAAAGCTAAAAGTTTCTAGGTGCATGTCCCCAACACAGGTATTAACGACCGGCGAGGACCAGCAGACTCAGCCGGGTAGTGCTTGGGCTCATCGGGGACGTCTCCCCGAGATAAAAAATTTGACGCCCCCCTCGGACCACCCCGGCCGGAAACTCGGAAACGACGCGACGCAGTGGGGTCGTGTTTGTGCTCATTGGAGACGTCTCTCCGAGATAAAAAATTTGACGCCCCCCCTCGGACCCCCCCGGCCGTAACTCGGAAATGACGCGGCGCAGTGGGGTCGTGTTTGTGCTCATCGGAGACGTCTCTCCGACATAAAAAATTTGACCCCCCCTCGGACCCCCCCGGCCGTAACTCGGAAACGACGCGACGCAGTGGGGTCGTGTTTGGGCTCATCGGAGACGTCTCGACGAGATAAAAAATTTGACGCCCCCCTCGGACCACCCGACCGTAACTCGGAAACGACGCGACGCAGTGGGGTCGTGCTTGTGCTCATTGGAGACGTCTCTCCGAGATAAAAAATTTGACGCCCCCCTCGGACCCCCCCGGCCGGAAACTCGGAAACGACACGACGCAATGGGGTCGTGCTTGTGCTCATTGGAGACGTCTCTCCGAGATAAAAAATTTGACACCCCCCTCGGACCCCCCCGGCCGTAACTCGGAAACGACGCGACGCAGTGGGGTCGTATTTGTGCTCATTGGAGACGTCTCTCCGAGATAAAAAATTTGACACCCCCCTCGGACCCCCCCGGCCGTAACTCAGAAACGACGCGACGCAGTGGGGTCGTGTTTGTGCTAATCGGAGACGTCTCTCCGAGATAAAAAATTTGACACCCCCCTCGGACCCCCCCGGCCGTAATTCGGAAACGGCGCAACGCAGCCAAGTCGTGTTTGTGCTCATCGGAGACGTCTCTCCGAGATAAAAAATTTGACGCCCCCCTCGGACCCCCCCGGCCGTAACTCGGAAACGACGCGGCGCAGTGGGGTCGTGTTTGTGCTCATCGGAGACGTCTCTCCGAGATAAAAAATTTGACGCCCCCCTCGGACCCCCCCCGGCCGTAATTCGGAAACGGCGCAACGCAGCCAAGTCGTGTTTGGGCTCATCGGGGACATCTCGGAGACGAATTTTTTAGAGTAGACCAAATTTCAAATTTTGACAGTTGCGGTCTACTCAGTAGACCATGGTCAACGGTTTTAGATAAACGGTTGCGTGTTGGGTATCATTTGAAAGGTCTCAACGAGGGTGACCAATTTTACTCCCCCTTTTTACTTACCTCTAATTCTTCACGAATTACAAAAAAAGACCCAAAACCAAACCAAAACAATTAACTATGGCAAATGACAACACCTAACTCACAACCGCGCCCTCGCGGGCTGCTTGCAGACCGCGGTAGCAGGCACGATCTAGTTAGTGCATAATTATTATTTTAGTTGCACAATACAAAATGAAATTGTTATTCCCAATTACAAAAATAATATATTGTACTGAAAACGTTTGTAAGCATTTTTAATTTTCAAACTGGAGTCAATTATATGATCCTGAGCATGAGCTTGTATAAATCAAAATAGATATGGTTATGCACAGGGTAAGTTAAAATGTCGTTTAGGGGTATAAGAACACGATTTACTTTCCAATAAAACCGTAAAAGTTGCCAAAAGTCGTCACTAATTGGACGCTTGTATAATTTGCCGTAAAATCATTATACGCTTTGCGTCTTCAAAGTGCGGACGTGTGTGGAACTTTCTTTGCGCCCAGAGCTACGCTCGGGCATTCGAGAACGTTCCATATGTAGTAAATTTACCATGATGATTATGTAAAAAAATCTGACTCCTAGAAAACTTAGGATCTCCTTAGATTAGAACTTATGGCATACTGTTCCTTACAAACCTTCTATTCATCAGTTGCATTCGGTTCCAAATCTTTCGACGCGCTTTGCACCCTTGCTTTCCTCTCTTCCATTGATTTAATAATATAAGGCGGATCTCGTATTTGCATGCACCGAGAATGCCGTGGGTTTCTGGCCTGATAGAAATCTTTCTGTAAAGTTTCTAGCTGCGGAGATAAATAGTTCCGAGGAGTAATTTTTTAGTTGCGCAGTTTACATCATAATTTCAAGATCAAAGACGACATAGGTATTTGAAATTTGGCGTGATCTTTTGACACTAATGATATTAGGTTTGACAGATGCGCCATCATGCGTTTCGTTATACGCAAATGGGATTTGGTCATTTTTATTATTTAGTGTTCAAAATACTATTTAGTGCTTTGTCTCCTCATAATTTATAATAAATCCCTACGGTCACCACGGCCTGTCATGCATAAGGAGCGCTGGCCGTCGCTCACGACACAGCTCTATAAACAACATAATAAAGCGTGCTCTCGGTACAGTCAATATTCCTAGCTTACTGGAGCCGCCGGGTTTGTGTCGCGACGATGGCAAGAGGCCTGATGGCATGACCCTGGTTCCGTGGTGCCGTGGGAGAGCTTTGGTATGGGATGCTACTTGTGTGGACACCCTGGCTCCGACACACCTTTCCGGCTCCTCCCACTTATCTGGCTCCGCCGCCCTCAGTGCTGAGAAACTTAAAAAAGGCAAATACTCAGGCCTCGCGAACCACTTTGAATTTCTAGCGTTCGCGGTGGAAACACTCGGAGTGTGGTCACCCGATGCTAAATCCTTCGGGAAAGAGATAGGAAAACTTCTAATCGAGAAATCAGGCGATCGACGCGCAAGCTCTTCACGCAACGTATAGCGTTAGAAATTCAAAGAGGTAACACTGCAAGCGTCCTGGGTACTACGCAAGATTCGGCGGAGCTAGACGAGTTATTCTTTTTGGCCAATTAGTTTCCTCCACGCCCCTGCATTCCCAGCATGCACATGGTTTAATTATTATTATTTTTTTCTATTTTGTGTTGTTATTATTTTTTATTTTTGTTTGTTTAATTGTTAGTTAGTAAATTAGTAGATTTAAATAGTTAGGATAATTAAGTTATAATTACAAATATTTGTTGCCTATGTATATTATAAATAAATTGTATTCTAATATAATATATTTAAATAAGAGCATATTGTTTAGTTCTACGCTATTTAAATACTAGATCGTGCGTGCTGCTGCGGTCTGCAAGTAGTCCGTGGGGGCGCGGTTGTGAGTTGGGTGTTGTCATTTGCTATAGTTAATTGTTTTGGTTTGGTTTAGGGTCTTTGTTTTGTAATTCGTAAAGAATTGGGGGTAGGAGACTTTTACTTAAAAGGGGGAGGGAGAGGGGATTAGTTTCAATTGATCACCCTCGTTGAGACCTTTCAAATGATACCCAACACGGGGGTCTACCTGTAACCGTTGACCATGGTCCTACGAGTAGACCGCAACTGCCAAAATTTGAAATTTGGTCTACTCTAAAAAATTCGCCTTCCCGAGAGCCGTCTTAGATGATTTCAAACACGACCCGGGTGCGTCGCGCTATTTCCAAGTTACGGTCGGAGAGGTTGGAGGGGGTGTCAAATTTTTTATCTCGCAGAGACGTCCCCGATGAGCACAAACACGACCCCACTGCGTCGCGTCGTTTCCGAGTTACGGCCGGGGTGGTCCGAGGGGGGCGTCAAATTTTTTATCTCGGAGAGACGCCTCCGATGAGCACAAACACGACCCCACTGCGTCGCGTCGTTTCCGAGTTACGGCCGGGGGGTCCGAGGGGGGTGTCAAATTTTTTATCTCGGAGAGACGTCTCCAATGAGCACAAACACGACCCCACTGCGTCGCGTCGTTGCCGAGTTTCGGCCGGGGGGGTCCGAGGGGGGTGTCAAATTTTTTATCTCGGAGAGACGTCTCCAATGAGCACAAACACGACCCCACTGCGTCGCGTCGTTTCCGAGTTAAGGCCGGGGGGGTCCGAGGGGGGTGTCAAATTTTTTATCTCGGAGAGACGTCTCCAATGAGCACAAACACGACCCCACTGCGTCGCGTCGTTTCCGAGTTACGGCCGGGGGGGTCCGAGGGGGGTGTCAAATTTTTTATCTCGGAGAGACGTCTCCAATGAGCACAAACACGACCCCACTGCGTCGCGTCGTTTCCGAGTTACGGCCGGGGGGGTCCGAGGGGGGTGTCAAATTTTTTATCTCGGAGAGACGTCTCCAATGAGCACAAACACGACCCCACTGCGTGGCGTCGTTTCCGAGTTACGGCCGGGGGGATCCGAGGGGGGTGTCAAATTTTTTATCTCGGAGAGACGTCTCCGATGAGCACAAACACGACCCCACTGCGTCGCGTCGTTTCCGAGTTACGGCCGGGGGGGTCCGAGGGGGGCGTCAAATTTTTTATCTCGTGGAGACGTCCCCGATGAGCACAAACACGACCCCACTGCGTCGCGTCGTTTCCGAGTTACGGCCGGGGGGATCCGAGGGGGGTGTCAAATTTTTTATCTCGGAGAGACGTCTCCGATGAGCACAAACACGACCCCACTGCGTCGCGTCGTTTCCGAGTTACGGCCGGGGGGGTCCGAGGGGGGCGTCAAATTTTTTATCTCGTCGAGACGTCTCCGATGAGCCCAAACACGACCCCACTGCGTCGCGTCGTTTCCGAGTTACGGCCGAGGGGGTCCGAGGGGGGCGTCAAATTTTTTATCTCGTGGAGACGTCCCCGATGAGCCCAAACACGACCCGGCTGAGTCGCGCCGTTTCTGAGTTACGGCTGAGGGGGTCCGAGGGGGGCGTCAAATTTTTTATCTCGTCGAGACGTCTCCGATGAGCCCAAACACGACCCCACTGCGTCGCGTCGTTTCCGAGTTACGGCTGAGGGGGTCTGAGGGGGGCGTCAATTTTTTTATCTCGTCGAGACGTCTCCGATGAACCCAAACACGACCCGGCTGAGTCGCGCCGTTTACTAGTTACGGCTGAGGGGATTACAGGGGGGGGGTTCAAATTTTTTATCTCGTCGAGACGTCTCCGATGAGCCCAAACACGACTCGGCTGAGTCGCGCCGGACAGACAGGGCGGTTTAAGGGAGGGGGGAAGGGTTTTTCCAAAATTTTTGTTTTTTCGTTGCCCCGGTAGACCTTTACCGTCGTCTCTTATGTGGGTGGAAATCCTGCCATATATGGTCACACTGAACGAAGGTCTGGCCTTGGGCTCTTGGGCTATAATTTATACATCAAAGACGACATATTTGACATTTTTTGTGTAAGTACACGGTTTTATCACGAACTGTCAGTGCGGCGCAAAGCGACGTGCTCTCACTTCGGAGGCGCATGGCCGACTGAACCAGACTGAACCGTGGCCCGAGCGTGATTTCATAATAATAGCCTTCATAGTAATTTGTATGAAGATTTTGAGCGAAAAAATTGGGCAAGTTTGTGATTTTTTTACACAAAATAGGAATATGTTTATTAAGAAATGAAGATTGCATCTATTTTTTTATAGTTTTAACTTTATTATTTGATAAAATTCATTTAATAATTCTTGATACTTACCGACACAATTGTAACAAAACGGGAGTGCGATTTACACGTTTTTAGTGATTTTCTGGATTTTTTTTACATTTATCCATAAGCATTATCTTAAATTCGAATGTTTCAGCAAAAAGTAACATTCATTGGCTAGCTGTGTTATTTTTTTCAAGGTTGTGGAGCATCGTTTACTATATAATTCTTTTACAATCCCGACCCTCGATTGCCGTAAGGGACCCTTAAGGTCCTTTACCTCTCACCTACAGATTTAATATCGTTATATTGCTACAAAATATTAATTAAAAATTCTATCAAATTCCTGATCGGGTACATTGTGATATCAAATCAATGATTTATTTATATATTTTGTATACCTGTAAGTTGTAGTTATTTAGTTATTCAATGTGTTATTTAATTTTTTAACTTGGTTGTTGGTTTGTCTTTAATGGTGTGGTTTTTTTTTATGATTTCTCCTGCATTTATGTACAGTCAGCATCAGATATATCGGATCTGTCTAGGTACTCAAATAACACTACACACTTTGAAGACCGATTATATCTACACTCCAAAGTACTCTAATTAATGTGAACATTCAACGCGTCAAAAATATCTAAACAGTCGAATGTCATTATTTTCTATACGATCATATTTTCATAATTACCTAAGTTGTCAGATGCATCTAAATGTAATTGAGAAGTTATGAGCGAAAGATTTTTCAAATTTCGAATGGCCCTCGTGCTTTGTTTTAGGACGTGTGTTGGTGATCAATAGTATCTAAATATATTTATACTAAAAATTTTAAAAATAAGTTTAATAGTTTATTAATTCTTAATTACTGAACTAAAATTGACAAAATTTTACTGTTTTTGGAATGGTAGACATGCTAACGGTCCACTTTATGGTAGGCTACTGTCGCCTATAACACAAGCAACGTCACAGGTGCCGCAAGTGCGCTGCCAACTACACTAGCATTAAGGATAGAGATTTTTTGAATGGCCCTCATGCCATTCGAAAGTCGAAAAATCTCTATCCCTTTTGCAGCTAATTTCCAATTATATTTAAATACTTAGATACGGGTAATTTGACAAGTGACAATCGATCTGGCAACTTAGTTGTATACCTAATTATGAAAATAAGGTTGTACAGAAAATAATGACATTCGACTGATAGTATCATGTTGGCTCCTTACAAATATGTACATACAAATATCCTTTGTTTTTGGCTAATGTTTCTGTGATGACTATCGGTAATGACAGTTAAAATATAGATTGAAGGTAGAATAATATTAAAGTCGTATTTGTTTTGATTGTTTTTTTTTCAAAAAGCGCTAAATCTGTTTCGAGAAAATTTATATGGGACCACCTCTGAAGTACGACTTAAGTAAAAAGAATCATCAAAATCAATTCATAATTATAGTCAAATTGAGAACCTCTTCCTTTTTTGAATTCGGTTGAAAATAATTCCTCACTGATGTGTGCTGATGTCATTCAAGCGTATTATGAAAAGACAATGTAAGTAGGCGATTATTAACTAAATATGAACCTTAATACAAAGAGTTGAAAGGTTATTCCAAAAAGTGTTGAGATATAATTGAACATTTTAGTGCTTAGATACTTTTGGCAATCGGATTGTATAAATAAGACTTTCCCTTTGTAATGAAATATATGACATATGGATGTTTAGATATATTTGAATTCATAGAAGCTCACATAAATTTGAATTCTGTTGTTGCGTAGATATTAATGAAAAATTAAATGCCAACAATTATTTGCCTCCTTCAGATGCTCATCTACTTCTGACGCTGACTGTACCCCATTGACCCCAAATGTGTAGTTTTTTGTAAATTATTGCAACTCGAATAATATTACATAAATTGAATATACTAAACTTATTTTAAAGTTACTTTCAAAGTTAAATATGTTTAGAATATTCTAATGAAAGAAAGCTTCAGACAATGTAATTCGAGTTGGAATGATTTTAATTGATTAATTAAAAGCCTTGCTTTATATTCCTATTCCATAATATGTAAACAATATTTACAAAAAATATTTATCGATGTATTGCAAACATTTCCGTCTCTCAAAGCACTCAAAAAAAAAAAAATGCTGAATAACCTACAATCTACAATAATATTAATAACATGTAAATCTTGTAACAAATTATTTTCGGCAATTCATAAATTTCTATTAATTAAATTATTTGTATGAAAATGTCAATATACAACTCATTTCATATCCGACCATTCAATTAATGAATCTTGGAGCAAGTGCATTCGTTGGGTGGTTTAAAAGTATTATTCAGCGGAGAAACAGACAGACGCGTACAACTTCGGTGACTTGGTTTTATTAAAAGTTAATTAGGTTTTTATTATACATTATAATATAAATCTTCCGTGAACTAACTGATGGTGAAAACCATATCTAAACCCGTTGCGTATGTTTAGGGGGAGTTCGCGGATATATAGACAGACAGACAGACGCGATTTCAAATTATACTGTGTACGGATTTAAAAGCGCTTTTTTCTCAGACTTAAAAATAAATATAAAAAAAAACAACCACACAGAGCAAATTAATTGATAACAAGCTTCTTCCTTTGATAAACCTGATATTGTTAATTGTATTATTCCATTTCAATCAGTCGGTCATCATAGACTGAATTGTCTATGTCAAGTGTCATGTCGTGTGTGTATGCTATGCTCTCAATGTAAAATGTAAAAAGTAGTAAAATGTTACAAGTTATTTATTAATAATTAATGCTGTATCAAAGTAATCAAAAAGGATTTCACAAGATAGATGTTTTCCATATCACTATATAATACAATATTACAACATATATCAATTATTAAGCGGAGCCCATGCGCAATGAATTGTCGACCCCCAAACCCCCAACAGAGTATTACCCCCTGTGTGGCATGGTGTGTGTGTGTAAATAACTGTCATGTTGTTGTTGTGTGTGTGTGACGCGTAGGACGGCGACGGACACGAGACCGCCCTCGTGCCCTCCACACACTTCGACCACGTAAGTTTTGTACCTATCTATGTACATCAAAACTATGTATTCTATGTATTGTGCCATTACAAAGTGATGTCCAGTCGTGTTTACCCAATTCTAGATAGAGCTACGACAACTCATAGTCTATCTGAGACCAATTCATTTTAAATTAACAACATATTCGGTAACTATGAAATCTCTATCCTGAGTCCATTTGAAATATTGATAGAAAAATTTGCAAAAGACGGTCAGTAGTTTTACAGTCGATTTCGGTTATAACGAAGATGAAGGAACCACTAAAATTTCCCTCGCTATATCCGGAAGTCGCTATATACATAGCTAAACTTAATTTATGATTTTACGAATGAACCTTCGCGTGTTTGTTTATTGCCTCGATCTTTGTGTGTAGACTCGGTTGAAATATTTTCTGCATGGGATTTCTTGGCACTTGTTACAAATGGTTCATCAACTATACCCGAAGTTGAACATCCGAAGTTCCGAGGTCTCTAGCCAAATTATTTTTCACTAAAGTATAGGAACTTTAAATTCAAGGCACTTATGTGTTACGTCGCTATAACCAAAAAGTCGTTACAACCGAGGTCGTTATGAAAGAAATCCACTGCTTTGTTCTTCTTGAATGTATTTTAGTAGTGTCAATTAGTGATGTGCCGGATCGTTAAATATGTAGATCCGCGGATACGGATACGGATATTTGGTGTCATCGGTGTCGGTGCGCGTGACCTTGAAACGATAGTTGACGCCCGTCACTTGACGCTTGCATTATAAAGGTGCCAAATGTTTGATTTTAAGAAATAAAAAATACTCTGAATGGAATTTAATAGTTTTTCATTGTCACCTAATCAATCACCTATATAGAGTTTCATCTATGAATTAAAAATTAATAAGGTAAAAGATCCGCCAAAAAGTAACGGATACGGATCTTTCTTCTCCCTCGGATATCCACGGATGCGGATACGGATATCCGGCACATCACTAGTATCAATGGTCACAAGTTCATTCATGAATTTATACAACTGGACATCATTTGCCTTATAATATTATCTTGTATGCTCTATGTAAAAGTTGTTAACGCAATTTTCGCTTAATTTGTACTTGTGTCTTGCGTCTTGCTTACACGCATGCTTGCATATGAATTTTAATCCGAAAATTTACTAAAGGTGCTTATTTTTAAAACAGCACGGCAACGGGTCGCAAGGCGGAGACACCCGGGGTCCCACAGAAGGCGACGGACAGGGGTCAGACGGCTCACAAGGGTCAGGGGGTTCGGGAGACTCGGGATCGGAAGGTTCCGAAGGAGACGACACAGAATTCGTTCCGTCCTCTTGGGATTGCCTCGCTGAACCTGCCAAGTCATCGCTCAGGAGTCTTGAACAAGCAACGCCTGTAAGTGTTTGTAAAGCACTTAAATTACAATACATCATAATATTCTTAGGGTTATGGATAATTACAAAATTCGCGTGGTTTTTTACATTCACGATGTGATAATGCATGAATTTGGAGTGATGGAGTGGAGCACTGCCAAATGGAGTGCCCGTGAATGGTGGACTTAATACAAATGAGTCTATAAGTATTCTTTTAGCAAATTTTCGGCTGACAACGTCGTCGATATGTTGATAATGTTAGTTTTAATATTGAAATCTGGTTTTTAATGTAACTGTGCAATTAATGAATCTGATGCAGGACAACAAGAAGCGGGTGGTATTCAAAAGGCAGAAGTACCACTGCGTGTACGAATACCCTCGCGAGGTAGTCGACGCGGAATCGGAAGCGCACTCGCCGCCCGCCTACGCGCCGGACCTCTCCACTTACGCAGGTAGGTACTCTCCAAATACACCGCTTTACATCAATTTCTCTTCTCGTGTTATAAACAGGTAAGGTTTGTGTGTTTCTTTGTGGGAGGTAACCTTCGAAACTAATCATCCGATATAAAAAAATCAATAGAATAGAAATTCAGGATGTATATATTTGTATATAGGCTAAATATTCCAGTGGGGCACCAGCTAAGTAAAAAGTGATCTATCGCTTGACAAATGTATAATGTAATGTAAGGCGTTAATATCTTTTAACTTTTTAACACAGATTCCGATACACTCACTACTTGGGTATAGCCAAAACATGGCATCTATTAGTGACTTTACCACGTGTGGTTTCATTTATAATGTTATTTGTTTCAGATTGGGATCCTACGAGTGCTGAAGAAGCGGAACTGGGTTACGGGCAAATATTCTGCTCTCCAAACCCACTGGACTTGTATCACTTACGAGCCGGCATAGCATTTGGTGCAGGTATTTAAAGTGCATTCATTATTCCGATGTAGTTAATTTTCTTTAGTTACACCATTTTCGTAATAGTAATAAACTTATTATCGTTACCTTTGGGACTAATTTTTAAATACTTGGTTTCAATTTTAGTTGTCCGTACATGGTACAGATGATGAGTGTTACAATTTAGATTAGCACCAATCATTAAATATTCCTAAAAAAATTAAACAATTTGTTTCCTCCATTATTTTATTGTCATGCATTATGTTAAGGTCGCACTGAGTTCTGTATAAGCGATACTGCATAGACATTTTTTATTTACTTATATTAAGCATTAGTCTATTACTATACATCCAGTCTGTTACGTCTTTAAATACTCTAGTTTATTGAGTCCTCTCATTTAGGTTTGCAAAAAAAAAAACTATTTGAATACATAACCATAATAAACTCGTAAATAAATAAACATTGACAGATTACGACGAGGACTTCTTCATATCGTCGTCGGCGAGACCGTTCGAGAGTCTCGGCATCATGTCCACCACCAGCCAATTCTTCCCGGGGATGCACGTGAAGCCATCCCTCCTCGACCAGGACATGGGCGATCACCTCTCGGACTTCCCACAGACACCGTCGCCCCTCCACACCACACTGGTGCAGCACAACAGAACACCGTCCCTGGACTTCACCACCCCGGACTCTGGTGTCGAAGACATGACGCCCGGCTCTACTACGTCGGCCGATGAAAAGCTCGTCGCAGACACAGAACTATCTCACTGCTGGAAAACGATGGACAGCGCCAGTTCCAGCGAATCCGTCAGCCCGAGCTCCCCCGGGGGCGAAGCCCTGGGAGGACTCAGACACACGAGGGATAAACTGAAACTGGACTTGCCACCGAGTCCGCACGTCGCCTCGCCGAGACACAATAGAGTTTTCAACTTTGTACTGGAAAAGCCTAAAAGGCAAAGACAGGCTGAGGACAAAAGTGAATCGGGAAGCACTCCGTTGGTGATGACAGACGAAACTCCGATAATAACGACGTCCCTCTTGCTCGACAAAGATACGGAGGACGTGACCGTGCCGGAGCCCACTTTCTCGACGTTCGGCAAGTGTACGCAGAAAATGGAGCCAGAACAGAAGATAATACTCACGGACGAAACGCAACACGAACAGAACGATCTCAAGGAGGATTCGAGTCACGTGAAAGAGGCTGTAAAGGGTGAGGGGACAGTGTTGGACAGTGGCGATGAGGATTCGGGCATTGAGAGCAGCGCGAAAGCGACTCTAGAAAGGAAAAAACCGAACGTTTCGTAATTAGAGAACAAATAAACTATCTTTCGTTTGTATCTACCGAAATAGTTGTTAAGTAGGACACAGAAGGAAGAAGTTCTCTCGCGTGTTTTTCTACTGTGTCCTCATTATAAATGCCATTACTGTAGCTAAGTGCGTAGTGTATTATCGGTTAAGGTTCTTAATAAATGACATCCGAACTCTCCCGTCACGCTGTTTGTATAAAACAGTTTAATCAAGGCCTTAATCTGTTTTATGCAAACAACACGAGATACATATCTCAATTTTACTATTGAAAATTTTAATAATTTAAATCGCTAGACTCTGTGAATAAAATACACGCCCTCATAATAATCGGTGATTTTACAAAATAAAAACATTAAAAATATTATTGGAATGTTACTCTATGATTAATTATTTTTTTATATTAATTACATATTACAAAACAATCAATGTAAAATTTCGGTTACTTTGTTATCGTAGTTAATGTAAAAGTGTTTAGTAATATTTCAATAATGTTATTACAGATATTATACGCACCGAATAACCATTCTCATTTAATTTATACAGAACTAAGGTACAAACAACCGCGAGGTATATGAATAAATAAATAAATATAAAATATAGTCGATAACGCTTTGATTGCAAATATATTTAAGCTTTTTACAGTCCAACGTAGACGCCTAACTGAATGGCCTATCCACTTTTATACCACTTCGACACATACATGTACAGTCTGCATCAAAATAATTACAAAAAATAAAATATCAATTCGGTATCTCTTCATTGGAAACAATATGAGTGCTTATATTTTGTTTCTTCAAATTATTTGTACCTATCTCTTATCCGCCATTTTGTGTGTTACAGAATGTTATTTTGTGATTTCATAACTGAACAACATTATTTTTTTAAGATTTTTTTTTAATCATTAGTTGTCTATGTTTTCAAAATATATTTTGTGCCTAGTTATCTGATGGAGGCTGCACTTGCTAGATTTTTCATGAAATTTTTACTCGTTTATTTACGATGTAGTGTCTTGAGTATACTCTATGAATAAGATGTTTGGATATTGTAGAGGGTTCTAGAATGTATACCGTTTAATGTTAAACCGTTATTACACTATTTAATTTGTAAGAAACCAATTTAGGAACAGAGTTAGGAACCTAAGTAGTGAGTGGTAGTTCTAACTGCGATTACACCTTTCGATTTCCTAGTTAGATTTTCTACAAATTGAATAGTGTAATAATCGCATTAATGTTGAGGCTTATTAAGTCATTGAAAAAAAATCAAAGAATAGATTAAGAGTAGATGGTCTGTCTGTTATAGCCAAAGTCTAAAGAGGCGGAACAAGATAGAGATTTTGTTAATTAAAGCTAGAGCCTTTTTAGTATAACATTTATTTTTAAAAAACACATCAGTTACACTATCGCCTTTCAATGTTTTATAGAAATTGAGACAGTATTAATGAAATTTGCCCAATAACAATGTACAGACCGCATTTCGGACTTTGACTGCAGCACGCTCGAAACATAATGTGTAAATTAATTCTATGTATATTTGTAGACATTTACATCTACGCACAAGTGAATTTGCATCTTCCATCTAAAAAAAAAGCCTCATGAAATTGTCTAAATTTTAAAAGATTCGGCTGTAAAAATGTTTGAGGTCAAAAAAGCCAATTTTTATTAAGTATAAAGTTATTGATTAAGTATAGGTTTAGATGTAAAGAGTTTTGGTGTCCGGTCGACAGTGCGAATATTTACAGGGTACGGTCAACAAAAACAATGTGAAATTGTATGTGCTTAGAAATTATTTCGTTTTACAGTCTGCATCGTGCATAAATTAGCAATCAGTGTACAAAAATATTCCAAGTAAGTCCAGGTTGTCTTGAAGACTTACTTCACCATTTCCTAGCTAATGAAATGTCTGCTTCTATCTGTATTGTATCCCTATAACTAATTGGTATTGTTTGTTATTATTATTTTATTTTATTTTATTGAAAGGAATTTGCAATATTTTTATGCAAATTGTACACAAACCTTCCTAGTTATTAAGGCCAGGCCCTATGAAACTAAGGGAACTTTAAATAAATGTGCTGAGTCAACCACATATCTGATCAATGTGGAATTTACATATATATATTTTGAGACCTTTATCTGTAGATTATCAAGTCAGAAACATAATTAGTTGATTTTCATTCGATACATTTTTTGATCGAAATCGGCGCCTTTTCCGGAGAATATTACATTTTTCTACTAAACGGGTTGAGTTATATCGCCAAAAAACTGCTCGTAGCAAGGAAACATTGTTTACCAGTGATTGTCAAAATAAAATAAACTTAGGTTTATTTTTACTCCTATAATTAACGAAAACAATTTTGAGACTTACGTTGTTTAGTTCCGAGCTAGTGCATACCAAATCATGCTTCAAATAATGTACGCAATATTCAACCTTACGTAAGCTGTATCTTGCGATATATTAAAAAAAATCCTAGAGAGCCGCCGAGCAACTTGTAACTCTCGGGTGGCGGGACGTGGGCGGAGCGAGCGTAGGAATTTTTTTCGTGGGGCCTGCTCTTAATCGATGTACTAATTAGTGAAAACCATATCAAACATCAAATCTGTTGGGTGGTTTAGAAGAAGTCAGCGAAGAATCAGACAGGCGCGGACAGCTTCTTCAATTTATAATAATTTTATTTGTATTTGTACATCAATATTTGCTGTACAAAATGCTGGTCCATTTTTAATAAAAAAAAATGAACTTTGATATTTTGAAAAGTATAGTACAGAAGTGTTTTGTTACCGCCGCCATCTTCTGTTAGGTTTTACATTAAGATTGATTTCGATAATGTTTTTGCTGACCGTCCCTGGTGTGAGTGCGTCAAGAAACGTCAAGAAACATCCGTAAAATTAATATGTAATACGTCCAAATGTTAGACCCGATGTGCAATTTGTTCTCATTTCTATATAATAAAATAAAATAATCATCGCGTTTCAGTTGTTTAGTTAAAGCTGTAAATATTTAGTTTTTAATGTTATCACACAATTGAAGCGTGGATCTATTTTTTTTAATTATTTTAACATTATTAAATTGTATGATTGAAACATGTACGTCGTATACGTTAACTGTTCTGAATAGTTTTCTTTTTTAAATGAATTTTCGTTAATGTACAGGTGTAAATACACTTTAGGTGTCCATTTTGTTGTTAAGGATTTATTGTATTTTTCGGTTATCGGTGAAGAATGTTTTTGGGCTCGATATATAGTGTCTGAAATCAGCGAAGGGTTGATATTCTATATATTGAGTTAGCCGTAGTGAGAACTAGCTCAATAAAATGATGCAGGAGGTTTACGTTTTTTCTAAAATTAGATACAAATGATTATTTTAAATGTATGTATTAATAATAAAATATAAGTAGATCTATCCGTCTCCTGCATTGCCATTGTGAGCGTAGCAAAAGCGCATTATTCAAAATTTATTTAAATGACATTAAAATTTATTTACAATATATATTTTTTCATATTTTATAAAGTGATGGTATAATTTGAATGATGGTCAATATTAACGATATTTATTGTTTGTAAGTTGTTAATAATTTTGTATGGAGCGCAGTATTTAGTGAATGTAATGTTTTTTTTTTTTCATATTGTGACTTTGTCTCGTCTTTTAAAAAGTATTTCTATGAAAAAAATAATAATAATAATGAATAAAAATTGTGACTAAATGCAGACGTTTCATTCGAATTTTAGATTTTACCTGGCTCTCAATTTTACACCACTACACGGTCTCTATTCAAAGAGCGACAGCACACAATGCTCTGCTCCAGTATAATAATGCCTTCAAGGCTGCCACGCTATTGTAGTGCATCAGAAATGTTTGCCCAAAACCATACTGATGATTTTTATGAAGGATGGCACAAGATACGTGGCAGTACCAACTGGGACCAAACCCCAAATAGCATTCTGAAAACAATAATGGATAAGGTCGATCAGGGGCCCTAGTCAAAGTAACAATTTAAAACAATAACTAGTTCGAAAACAAAATGTATGCGATTGACATATGCCGTCGCTAAATCACGTGATACATCCCATACATTTTATTTTTTCAAACTTTGTTATCGTTTTTAAAATGTTACTTTTACTAAGGCCCTGGTCCACTTCGGACTTGAAGAAATAAATTAGATAGAATTTTAAGAATACATTTTATTTAGTACGAAAAAAAACTTGAAAAAAAAAAAACATTATTGCTATCGGTTGTTGATTGTTCAACCGCGGCGCCATATAATCACTAGCCCTGAGACGTCGCTGGTTGCGAGCAAGCTCTCGTCGTAGCTGAAGCTCACTCCTAACACTGCGTGGGCGTGGCCTTGCAACTTATTGAGCACTGGTCGCTGCGCTTCAATGTCTAGGAAGTATACGCAGGCGTCTTCCGCGCCGCTTACGACGCAAACGCCTCTTCGAAACGACATTATTGGGCAGAAAGCCGAGCGCACGCTGAGACGCGCGTCCCTATGGGGGACCGCAAAACGACGTTGGCTCACCAACGCCCCCTCGCGGTCTCCCACCCGAAACAATTGCAGCGAGTCGTCCGCCAAGCTGACGAGAAGCGCCGGATGTCGCGCAAGCCACGGGCTCCAGCTCACGCAGGTCACGGCCCCGCCCACGCAGCAACGACGCAGCTTGCTAAGCGCGCCAGCACCCTCCAAGCGGTAGCTCACGATCGCGCCTTTATCGTTCGCCGCCCAGAACATCCGTCCGCTCGACTCGCAAGCGATTGCCGTCACTCGCCCACCGAGAATGCTGCTGCCACCTGCAACCAAACATAATTGACACGTTTGGTCTAGTGGCTAGTCGGTCCTTTCATTGCGCAATGCCCGCTTACAACAATACGTGTAATGAGATTATATTATACGTATAACAATAAATCCCTTTCTTTAATTTATTATTTGTATACTGTCTTCATTAAAGAAATCTTACCTCTTGGATAAATTCCAGTAGAAACATTGAGTACGGCCACCATTCCCCTGGCATTGCCGGCCTTCGAGTAATTATTATGTCAGGAAAGTTTGTATTTGTGCTTTTTAATGTTATATTTTAACTGAACACTAGCTTTTACCCGTGACTTCAATGGCGCTCCTTCTTCTTAGAAAACAAGACCCCTTCTTAGGTGTAAGACAAAATTTTAAATTGAATGTGAATTTCTACAACTGAGGTCGGCACTAAAAGTGGCCTGTGTAGTGTACAAGAAATTACTATAATTTATTTACACTTATTCACAACTATTTGTGCGGCTGTCTTGCACAAAATTATTAGAAAAATTCAAAACATGTCTAACTAAAAAGGTTCGAGGCCCCACTGAACTTGTCAAGCTGTAATTAAGTAATCAAATATTAGAGAATCACCTCTCCCTTTGACTTTAGTTAGGTGTGAATTGGAGTTTTTTAACAGTTAAAGTTGACAGACAGGCTGACAGCCCACTGTAACATAAGCAACACATGTGCTGCAAGTGCTCTCAAAAAGGATACAATGACCATATTATTGTTGGCCGGCTGGAAAACGCAACAGAGCAACGGCGAAGCGAGCTGGTCGCGCGCCACCCGCAGTAGGTTACCACTTGCCGTCTCCCACAGGCACAAGGCACCGTCCAGGCCACAAGTGACCACCAGCTCATTGGAGGCGGACCAATCGCAGCCCGTGACCGCCTCCGAGTGTCCCCTCAACACGAGGCTCACCTTGGGAGGGGTCGCGGTCACGTCGCAGATGGAAACTGTGCCGTCGTGTGACGCGCAACACAATTTGCTGCGATCGTTGTTCGCGAACTTCACCATGCATACTTGATCCGTGTGCTGAACAGACAGACATGTCAATTTAAGCACTTATGGCCAAACAGGGTTGGCATGATTAAATTGAATTATTTTAACAATAAAATTAAATCAAATTGTTTTACTCCTTTGCTATTTGTAACACAAATTAAAATTCTTACAAATTACATTCTAAAAAATGTAACACCTAACATTATAATTTTGCCAAGCATTGGATCTTTATTTTTGCATAACTGCCTGGTGGAATATTTATTCTATGCCCATCCTGAAATTCTATTTTATTGGTGAGTTGTCTTTTTTTAAATTGGATGAGTAGTTTCGAAGATTACCTGTTACATAAAAAACAGACAAACATACAAATTACCTCTTTATAATATTAGCATAGATTCCTGTATGGTACCTACTGTGTTTTTAATTTATTTTCATCATAATTTCACGTAAGTTAGCGATGAATTCATAAACATTAGCTAAAATGAGATGGTACAACATACTTGATCAAATATATGATGAACTCCAGAGAAAGCATAATTTTCTGATATTGTCATGTCATTCTTTTTCTTCGATGCAGTGTTCAATGGTAGATCATCAAGTGCAAGACTCGCCTGAAAACATAAATTGTATAGATTTTATTAAATCAAATAAGAAAAACTTTCTTACTAACACCATTTTTTTAAATAGTTTTTGACGATCTCTCGGGAACCTAACACTTTTCCAGGATAAAAAGTATCCTATATGTTAATCCAGGTAATAAACTTGTGTGACAAATTTCATCCAAATCCATTAAACCATTTTTGCGTTAAAGAGTAAGAAATATCCATCCATCCTCACAAACTACAAGGTGGAATTTTTTAACCGCACCTGGGGAAAGTACTCTAAACTAAATAATGGAGATATTTTTTTTGACTCTCACAATGTGTCACAATTATGGAATATCAGTGATGTATGTGGATAATTCAGTATGATGGATGAACTCCATCATACTACCCTCTAAGTAGATTAGTTGCTAGTTATAACAAGTCTGTTTCTTCAGACATCTTTTTGCTTTGACATATCTACCTTGTGCCTAAATACAAAGAAAGAATAGACTCAAATCCAAACATTTTAGCTCAGGAATTATTAAAATACTTTCATTGTTTTAATATCAAAATTTAAATCTTTCTATTACAAATAAAATGACCAAGTAAAATCTCTTGTAGGAATCACAATAGTTAATAACAATGTTGATCCATTCTTAATCGAACTTACTTTGCTACTGGATCTTTGTCGAGATGACGCTGAGCTGATTGATATATTGTCCTGAACTCCATATCGTCTCTGGAGCAACTGGCTTCGAACGTTCAAATATTTCTTTATCGTCTCTATATCCTTAAAAACATACGAATTTTCTATAAATATTTGTATCAATAGTTATAATTTCTTAAATTACATGTAAGTTAAACACTACCTTGAATTTTGAATTCTCTCTAAGAAGCTGACTGCGTCGACGAATATACAGTGTTTCTGCCAAAATAAAAGTGATCTAAATAAGAAGGTAGAGTAGTTAGCAACACAAGTAGGTATAGTATAGTTTGTAACATTTTAAATGTAAAAAAAAAAACTACTTGGTGCTATAAACAAACAATAGGTTCTATGATTTCCTCCATTAAAGTGAAAATCAGTTATAACAACCTTTCAAGGGACCAAAAATTGGTTATAATAAATGGATGGTCCTTATAAACAATATTTAATTTGTTATAACGATTCGGCAAGGACCTTACCATTTAGTCTTTGTAATTTGTTGCTATGTTTCTACTGTATATTGTTGAATACCATAGTTATCATAAAGTTTGTGGAGATTGTAGAAATAGTTTTGTGACTTCTCACCATTAATAATACAAAAGAATATTTTGTTTAGTCTGAAGAAAATAGGTTTAAGTCAAATGAACCTCGAAATCACATCGTAATTAAGTAATCTCATTTAATACTGATTCCAATGATGACAGTTATAGGTTTTTTTAAAATTAAGAAGCGTGAAATCTAGGAAAATATTCAAAGGTATCGAGATCACCTGCAGATTATTGTTGTTTAAAATCTTCATAGACTTGCATTGTTATATTTGAAGTAGAATCAAGTGTTTTTGTTTGTATAACTTGGAACATTTAAATATAAAATCTAAATTCTTAGCACTTACTAAAATTGGGATTGTTTGGGGCCCTGTAAGCATTGAATCTAGCATCAAGCGCGAATATCTGCTGTTGAAATGCTGCAGCCATACTGTTAGAACAAATGAGCACCTACAGCTACACCATTTTGAGATCTAATTATTTTGTCTTAGTTTGTCGCTAAACAAACTTTCTTTCATACTTATCACAAACTAAGTTCTAAAAACATTTATCTTCCGTTTAACATACAATTCACTATTTATTATAAGAATTTTAAACTAAAATAATTTTAAAAAAAACTACGAAGCAGACAAGTTGTTTACATGTCCCATGATTATAAAGGAAAAATGTCATTTATTTGTTTGTATTCAGTATTGTATTGCTATGCTAATTTTATAGAATTGTCAAAAATAGACAGACTATAACTACGAACAGTGTTGCCAAAAATAATTTTAAAATTCCGTCATCTGTATTGTAAAATTCTACTATAAAACCGTCATACACTACCTATCCGTCAAAATACTATGGAAAAATAAGGTGCATAGGACTTTATTGTGCTGAACATACTAAAAAACAATTCTCAATGAAAATTGTTGTTGTAGTAACATTAAAAACAAAGTAATATTAACCTAATCTTAGATTGAACTTAAATCCACAAACTAAATAGTATATACTGCTTAAGTCTATACAAATGTCTCAGTCTGTGGTCTCAGTTATTGAAGACAGTGGAGGTACAGTAGTACACACTTAATAAGGCGCGTCGCGAATCTTCGTTCACGCAGAAAAGAAAGTACGGCTCCGATGATTAACGAAGAAAGCTTAAAACTTAAAATCAACCTTAGATGCAAAATCTATAAGGTTCATAATAAAATGCAGCTGTTAGTTTTGTCTCACTCGCACGAGCGTAACATGGCGGCAGCTGGCGACCAATAGCGGTTCTAGAAAAAGCCGCGAAGTGTGTCTATTGGTTGATAGCATTTCCCATGCCTTAAAAATTCTTCTTCTGCGCAGGTACATCGATGAGCCATATCAGTTGGGTACTACTGTAAGTAGATGTTTGGCATTGTAAACTCTTTCGATATCCGTCCTTCGAATGGATCAGTGTCAGAGGCATCTTAGTACAACTTTACCTACTTCTGAATAAAATATTATCGTATTATTCTGTTCACAAATTCTATATATTTTTTTGTTTTTTTCTAATTCCTTCTAATTTTTTCCGTTCCTTTTACCCAAATCCTCTAAGTTGGCAACACTGACTACAAACGACCCACATAAATAAATAAATAAGTATAAGTGTCGCAGTGGTTTATGAGCGCTGACCTTGAATGCGCAGTATTCATTTTTTGGATCTGTTTGGCGGGAGTAGAGTGTACACCTGCGCAGACATCCCCGCCAGTTTTGCCGAGCGCTCATAAACCGTTGCGACACTTATAAAAATGAACGGAAAAACCAAAGAGGGAAAAACTACAGAAACAACCAAACCAAGGCACAACGGATTCATTTGTGGTTCGGCACCTCTTTCGGGTCTTGTTCTTCTGCTATTTATTATTCAAATCAAAGAAAGCAAACGTGAAATGAAACTCCATGTTATTTTTTATTTCAATTCAATTCAAGGCAAGTTATAGAACCTGTATCTACGTATTCCTTTTTACTTAACGATAATTTTATCACTTTATTGAATGATTAATAATTTAATTTTGTCTGTTATATAATAACACAACCCAAATATCATTTTGAAATAGCGTAAGAAATGAGAAGAGCCTATTATTATGTTATGAGATCGTTAGCGAGAATTCCCGGATTATGAAGTAGCACGCGGGTGCGTAAAATGAGGGCGTATTTTATTATCATTTGATAAGGGATTTCGTTTTTGTGTGTTCCGTTATCTTAAAAACTTGGAACCACTGGCCTAGCAAACCATCGTGCTATAAGATAGCACGATGGTTTGCTAGACTAGGCTATTAAATGTTTATTTTTATTATTTAAGAACATTCAAAAGCATAAATAATGTTTTAACTTCTGAATTAATAAGAATAATTAACAACTTAATGATCAACAATGATCATAAGAGCGCGCCCACTCCAAGCAAGTTGTGTGACGCGTCCTTCTACATCCACTACGAGCGGCTAAGGCCAGAGATTTCCCGGAATTCTTATTTCCGATTCCGAAATACCCGGGCGCTGTGATACCGAGAAACCCAACGGGCATTATTCCGGGGCAATGCCGTGTAAAACACGAAACACGTAGCTTTCTAGCGAGCCTCTGCCGTTATAAATAATCAGAATGCGTAAAGACGAGTCGGTGACCCTCGATTACGACTCAATTTCTTTTTACTCGGAACCCACTCGCTCTCTTACACAACACCTAACACACAAATAAAACACGCATTAATTCGTATTAAAAAAAAAAACATTTAATCAAATGGCATAAGTGTAGTAGTACAACCGAATGTACGCTCTATACAGACACAATATGGGCGAAAATACAGTAAAACAGATCGTATGAATTCATTTAGCTGCGTGTTTATTACAAAAGCGCTAATCCCTTGTAACACAATACATATACACACATGACTATTATTTTTTCAACTTATATAGACATAAAAATTGATAAAACATCGGATGACTGAAAAATCTATACACATATTAAAAATAAATCAGTCAAAAACTTAAGTATGAGAAAAACTACGGGCAAGGTGTTTTATTCCTACTTACAACAAACATCATAATAAACACGCAATACTTTTTACATTTATTTTTAAACTAATTCTATATACATTTCATTAAAAACTCATCCACTTAATATCATAAAAATATTTAATAAAGCCATATTATATTTTAAATCTCATAATAAAGACATTTAGTCGAAAAACTTACAAAATAATACTACATTATTTGTAAATATTAGTTTATAACAATGGCATTTTGCGCTTGTAATAATGATAAATAATTGCCAATATCTCGAACGTGATTTAAGCTAGCATAAATTGCTGATTTATTAAAAAAAAACAAATCCAAGGCAAGAGTGGGCTTGTAGACACAAATCTCTCAATAAAAAATATTTGCCTTTTTATATATATAAAAAAAAAACATGTAAACAAAACTGTTTATAAATAGTTCATTTAAAGTTCATAATATTATTTCATTTACTATACAGTATCAAATAACGTCAAACAAACATGTAATTATTTAAGTTTATTTTACATTAATTAGTCGTATTTACAGGTGTGGCCTACATTACAATTGATTTCCTCTACATTTTGTGCACACTTTTTCCTTGTGATATAAAATATCAGTTTATTGTTTATATCAATGAAAAATCGAGTGAGAATTGAGATAAAACATTTCTTATAGATTTTTTTTTCATGCGAAAGGCATTAGAGGTTATGTACATATCAAAATAAACCCCGAGTATAGTATAATTTGAAAAAACAAGTAGGCCCATGAGCCTAAATAAGTTATTTGGCCCTAATCCATGTCCGAACTGAATCCTGTACACGGCTAGTTACAAGAATTTAACTGTAGGCTGTTGGCTCTTGAATACAAATGACGCGAACCGAATTAAAGTTATCTGTGCCTGTGGTAGGGTTGTCGATATAAATATTGAGTGTAAGATCGCTTACTCAAAATTTATATCTTTATCTTTTTATTAAAAGTTAAAAATAGAAATCAGAAATATTACTAAAAGATTTTTTTTAAATATAAAACTCATCAGTTGTAATTATTTTTACTCATTCACCTTATTAATTTTCCTACAAAAATGCAAAGATTTAAATTGTAATGAGTACTTCAATTGCAACCCTAGCCCATATATAATAGTAATAGCCCATACGCACTGATTACTGTATAAATTAAGAATATTTAATGAATTAGGCCAAATTTATTCTTGGATCGATGGAATACTAAAAACCGGCCGACACAGTTATCACCAATATTATATGAACTGATTGGGATTTGATTTTATAAAGACAATTGCATCATTAATACACTTTAATCGCTCTGTTATTTCTTTTTTGCAAGAAATGCCAGGCGCAGCCATTGTCTTGGCGATGCGTCATTAAGGTGGACTTGTGTTTTGGTTCACTTAATTGTGGATTTTCTTGACACTTATGACTCGGTTTTTATATAATACAATATTTTCTAGTAACCTCAGTTAAGACGCCAACGTCCAAACTGTTAGGATTACATAAAAACTTCATAAACCACTTTTGACGTACCTATTAACATTTAAAATTCTTAGATATTATAAAACAAAGTCCTCCGCCGAGTCTGTCTGTCTGTTCGCGATAAATTCAAAAACTACTGCACCGATTTTCATGCTGTTTTCACCAATGGATACAGTGGTTCTCGAGGAAGGTTTTAGTATATAATTTACAAAGTTACGCGGGCGAAGTCGCGGGCACCAGCTAGTATACGATAATACATTGTTTTCCTTCATTTGATATAGCAAATAAAGTATTCTGCGAAAACAACGTATGTATAAAAAAATCATGCAATTATTATTATTATTATTTATATATATTTGTATGTATAATTATAGTAAAAATACGTTGAATAAACGAATTGATTTTATTACTATATTATGCGCCAAATAAATTTTCGTCGTTCATTCAATAAAATATAATTACATTATAGCCAAATTGATTTCTTTTTACAATATAAAACTTAACTGTATATATATATATAATTAGTTAATAATTAGAAAATTGACATAACAACTTCTCATAAAAGGGTAGCACCTCATAATTAGGCACATGCATACTTGAGTCATCACATTCTGTTTCAATCTAGTTAATTTTACCTTTCAATAACACTAACCAACATAAACACATTTTTTTATATATGATTTCATTACAAAATAAATATATAATATAACATTGACTATGTAATTATAATCTTACTAAATACATAACACCATATAGAGGGAAGTAATCAGATATGGAATAGTAAACAAACACTTCTAGACGCAATCAGTTTTTGATTTTTAATATGCGTCTTACTTATGCCTAAAAATCAAAACGATATTCCTTATTTGATTACTTTCCTCTAATACGCGTTGATCAGATCTTGTAAGAAGATTAAAACCTACTGCCGACTATTGAAAACATCTCAATGAAATGAACAATATATTATAAATGTCTCTTAAAGCACAAGCAATAAAGACTACGTTGTGAGTTACAATTATCCATAGACAAATGCATCGCAGTTTCGTTGTCTCTGGTAGGATAAATGTATATAATTATATCATTTAGAGTTCAAGACAATGATGATAATTTACACTTAGATTACACACACACACAATTTATGTATATACAGTTTTCTTACCATAGACACACACAAGTAATATATCCATAAAGTAATGATTCATCGTAATGGCTGTATCATACGGCCATTGCGTATGGTTTTTTGAAGTTTACTCTTTAAGAATCGATTTGTATATGTGTGTCTCCGTGGTATGAAAATTTATGAAATTAAAATCAAAATTGTTACACGGAATGCGAGTACGAATGCGTTATAGTTAGTTCTATTTTTTGAATATTTTAGAATATTTCTGAAGATTCAGAATATTGGGCCATCTCTGAAACTAGAATATGTTACGTAATAATACATAATTGGAAAACGTAATCATGTATTATAATTCGAACAGATGGCACTGATATAAATTTATTTATTAAATTTATTAATTATTTAAATTATATTTAATTATTTTTTTTATAATCGTTCATAAGGAGTAAACTCCAGTCGTGCGTCGAGCTGACACACACAGATTTTTTTTTTCAAGAGACAATTCTGGAAATGCTAATCGACCGAACCAGTTGATAGTTTGCGGGGAAGGCTGTAAATGTGGCCTCGCCGCACGCGCACCTTCCCAGAAACGAAAGCGAGACAGCGGCTAGTGAGAAATGTGATTATCGTAATAACTCCCGGAACGAAGGAACCGATCGGAAAGGGCTTTTTTCAGATTGCCATATCAAAAATAGAAAATTAAATATAGAATGTACGGTACAGTTCATCAATACATTATTAACGTACATAGTTAATTTCAATTTTAGATTTAATTGCTTTATATAATTTTTAATTGGTTAAATATATGTATTAATAATAATCAATTATAATTGTTATTATTAGCCATGTTTAACATAAGACTGTCAAATATGGGCAATAACAGAGAAACTAACGACAAAATAATCGTACGTCAAAATGGAATAAAGAGAAGTGTGATCGGAGTGAAGAGAAAG
Source organism: Synanthedon andrenaeformis (assembly GCA_936446665.2). Lineage (NCBI taxonomy): Eukaryota > Metazoa > Arthropoda > Insecta > Lepidoptera > Sesiidae > Synanthedon > Synanthedon andrenaeformis. The sequence goes on along the minus strand of OW387787.2, from coordinate 10,484,251 downwards.
GATAAAATAATTAAATATGCAAACCACTTAAATGGAAACGAGCAGGACATGTGCTGAGAGAGAACAGAGAGAAATGGTCTAGAATGATAACAAAGCGGTACCCCAGGGATGGCAAAAGATGTAGACAAATAAAACGTTGGGAAGATGATTTCATGGGTGGAAGTCTTTGGAGGAAGCCTTTGTCGAAAGACAATCTGTTTGAAAAAACCATGATCGTTGATAAATCTAATATCCACGCATTGTAAATTATACAGCAATAAAGGCTTACAATTTTTTTAAATGTAATTTAACTTCGATAAATAGAAAATAGACTTTCCCTTCAAATTTTTTTTACTTATTGACATTGGAAAAAGTCATAGTTAATTTCACGGGACAATTACCTACTTTTTCGGGGCTAGAGCAAGCCAAGATGGCAGTTTTAGGCCGAATGAAAGTTATATAACAAAACGAATCGACTGTCTTATGTAAGTGTACATGAGTGTGATGTCATTTGCCACTTACGTCCTAATGAGATGAATTCTGAGCTAGGATTGAAAATATAAGAAAACTAGCTGTTGCCCGCGACTTCGTCCGCGTTCGAAATGTTATATAAACTAAAGCCTTTCTCTATAAATAGACTATCCAACACAAAAATAATTTTTCAATTCGAACCAGTAGTTCCTGAGATTAACGTGTTCAACCAAACAAACAAACTCTTCAGCTTTATCATATTAGTATAGATAACTAACATAATACAATTTTTAAAATGTCAAATTAATAAGCTAGACTGCTAGACTGTACCGTACAAAATAAAAATGAATCCCTAAATGTGTTGCTAAGCGCAAAACTCGAGAAAGGGTGGACCGATTTTAATTCTGTCTTCGCTCATGGATAGAGGGATAATCAGGGAAGGTTTTTACGTAAAAAAATAATGCACCCCGGGCGAAGCCGGGAGCGGACCGCTAGTACTTACATTATAATGTAGAGCCTCTAATCGTTATCTATTAAAAATTTTGAACTGCGGTCACTGATGAGGTTATTATTTTAACATTACGTCAGAAATCGAGTGGTAATCGCATTTTGGCTCAATAGACAACCACATTAATTTAAAATTCCGAGAACACACAAAGAATCATTAGAATAGGAGAAACGGATAATGAACAGCTATAACTTATAGAACAATTATCAGTGCGTGTTCTAGGAAAGCGTTGGAATGGTTAAGCAAGATAGAGTTAGCTGTAAATTCGATTATCTGATGAATCTTGGAAATTCAATTACCCGGTATTTGAAAATAATTACGACGTTTAACGAGGGTCGCTGGGGGTCACCTTACTCCCAGTCGTCATCGCTGGACGAGTGTTGGGGCGAAGATTGCTCCCCGGGCTCCGGAATAACACCAGCCAAAGTGTGCAGCACTGTGCCGCTCGCTCTCTCGGCACCCGATATGCCGCGGCGACGCATAGACAATTTCGCGTGCAGATCTGCCATTAGATCACCGCCGGCCGGCTTCGTCTCCTGTTGAAGAAAGCAAACAAAAAACTGTACAAAAACTATGCAGTTAAGACAAGGACTAAGCTCAGAACGAACACAATTTTTACGCACAAACTAACAAAATTGAGCAGAACCTAACGATCCATGTTTTTAGGTGTAATATTTATTGCACAGCCAATTATTACAGCTTCTCGAATATGACCGAACGAATTTAAAATTGGGAGGATCTCTTAAATATGTTTAAAAACTGTCAGCGATCTTTCAAACTTGCTGTAGTTTCGTAGAGATTAAGCATACACATAATGCATAGCAGTGCCGAGAAAGGCCTTTGTTATTGTTAGTTTGTTTTGTGTTGCATTCGCATACCAACATTCCTTACAAGTTGATTCGGTTATTTCCTTAAAATACTACACAATACACGTATTGACGTGAAAGTCATTGACACGTACGTAGAACATGTTTAGGACTGTTATTAGATAAATTGGTTTCCATTGAATAATCAAATGTGACCCTTGGAAGAGGTCAAGATTAACGAAAGAACGAGACAAAGCGATCCGCGATCGTATAGTTTCGTCTCTGTCCGAGTGGGCCAGCGTTACAACGAATTGGATAATAAAACATTTGGGTGGCTGGAAGTGCTCATCCTCCTTTTACGCAACCGTTTACCAAGAAGCAAGCGTTGGGGAAAAAATACGAGTCGGGAGGCATTCGACGTAATGCAAAAAAGTAATACTTCCATCTATCAGCTCGATCCGGAGTTGCGTGCGTACAAACAAATAAAAACAAAAACAACCGGGGCGAGTCTGACAATTTCAAATTCAATCTGTTTGCCTAACTTCAAGCGTTTGTTCCTTCATACTCTTGGGAGGGTTTTGGAAGTAGGTATACCGTAACCGAAATTGAAACGTACACATTAATACTTGCCGATTGACAGGACTTTCTATTTGAGCCCAAGCACTCTATATATCTGCTGTAAGTTAAAGAGGAGTTTGGTATCCCGCAGACTACTTGATGGTACCGCATCAGGTCCAGGTTACCACGTCATAGAAATACCACCAATTTCAAATCAATCGAACTCCTCCGTTAACTAGGAAATGAGCTGATGATTTTCAAACGCCTGAACAGATCTTCATAAATATAGTTAGGAACAATCTCGATTACGTCGCCTTTCAAACAAAAAAAAAAAACGATCAAAATCCGTCCATCCGCTTGGGAGCTATGATGCCACAAACAGACAAACATATACGCAACACAGTTCAAACACAACACCTCTCTTTTGTTTCAAGCGTTAATGAAATAAGTTTCAAGCGTTCACATAATTTGTAATATGATGTTTCGTTATATGATATGTGTGTGAAAGTATTTTTGCATATGTGTGTATATAGTATTATACACTCATTTGCAGAAAATTTATTTTAATCGGAACAGAATTTTAATTCCAGCTATTCCGGTATTACTCATAAAGATAGAAAGACAGATTTAGACTAAAAAAAATATATACAGTAGGAACAGTGACCTATGGTTCTGGAATATTTTTTTAAAAATTCTGAATAATCTTCATAAAATTATAGTATGTTTAATAGCTAAACAAAATTCAAGGCAATCAGACCATCGTTAATGTACACAACATTTGACATATCACACCGGAAACTAAGTCTGTATCTGCCATAGATTTACTTCCGCCAGCGTTTGCTATTAATTTTATTATTTAAACATCATTTTAAACAAAACCTATGACCAATTGCTTTCGACTGTAGACTGTGGTATGCTTTCAATATAATGAATGGGGTACAATGAAATTTATATAAAAACAACATGGAATTTATTTATATAATAATTATTTTTATATACAATTAATGTATACAAATTCGTCTTAGTAGGATTCTCTGAAATATATTTAACTAGCAACCCGCTTCTCGGTTTCGTTAGGTTTTATTATATAAAAAAATCATGAAAAATTATCTAAATGTTGGTGAAAACCGCATCAAAATGCTGCTCTATCAATAGAGCGAATTATCAACTAACTTCAAGCAGGAACCGAATAGGAAATACATAATATAATATATATTTGGATCACTCATAAAATATCCATACTGTTTACAATATAACTATCTAAAGAAAGAATGTTTCGGTCTAATCGATTGTGCGTTCGATCTCAATTCATTTTTATTCCAACGTAGCGCGCTAGGACTGCGTGCAAGCAAGGACTTCGAGGAAAGGATTATTTTATTTCATCGGACAATGCGCAGATTCGACACGGCTCGGCATCGCCTCTAGTTGTGGCGACCCAATACAAACGAGCACGTAGCAGCCCAGCTATTCTAAAGAATTCAAACTCTTTCAACGATTTCATTCTAGAGACATCACTACACTACGATATATACAAATTGTAGCGTTCGCTTTGTGTTATTGTACGGTCTTTGTAACTTTGAAACTGGGGAGGAAACATACATATTATCTCAATGGGAGGAAACTTATTCTATTTTATGTCATCTCACGCATCGCATAACTAAACGAACATATGGACTACACTACACTATTGTATTCTGCATATTAATTCGTGGATACATTTCAGTTTCCCAATGCACGTGTTCTCGTTAAAATGATCAAGTGTATAATTTTCCCGGTGCATATATTTCGTAATTAGCCAAGTCCTTTTGAAATTAACTTCGCTTCTGAGAATATGTCGGTATATGTCAGTAGCGGAATAAAAACTTATAATAATAGAAATTGATTAAAGACCTTACGTTTGAAAGATAAAATTTAGTACATTTTTGTTATAAACCAAAATAATATATTATAAATGTTTTAAATAATAATAAGCATACCTCAGACATAGCGCTAGTCATTCGACCAACGGGTCTCGTCTTAATTAATTAGAAAATAGTATGATTTGAATAATAAAAAAAATCAGATTCCTAATAATTATGTAAAATAATAGGTAATGGAACACAAGCAAAAGGCAGCAATAAAAATGTGAACATACGAGTAATGTTACGCAGATTATGCATTTGTGCGTTACTCAAAACCGGCCGGTCACGTCCTGGGAAACGTCCAACAAAGGCAATATTGTTAGAAATGTGTTCAACTAAAACAATAAAATTAACCTTATTTTTTTGAAAACGATACGCTAAAAGGTCCATTGTGCTGTTTTGTTTCTGTGAGTATGATGCCAGAGCCCATTTCTTATCCATAATCCTGCTATGGTGGACAGCACACTTGCAGCATATGTGGCGTTGCTTGTTATTATAGGCAACGGTAGCCTCCTACCATCAAGTGGACCAGTCATAAACCATCAAATAAGCAGACATAAGAATAGCGAGTATCCCCGCAGGCCACACTTCTTCACCAATCGACTCGTACGCAGTAAACATGTTTATAATTACTAGAGTCCAACACAATAAAACTCTGATAGCATTTATCTGTTACGTTATCACGAACTATTATTTGCTTTTCTCGGAAACCGTGTTAAGCCACTACAATTATCCTTGCTTCCTTGAATCCTCCGAAGGCAATTATACACGTCGATACTTATTGAATATTATTATTTCGTTGGGTGTTGGATGTAAGCCAAAAGCGTATACGAAGAGGGTTAAAACTTTTTTATATAATGAACATAACCTATTTAGAGGGTACAGTCGAAGTCAATTAATTGTCTTATCAATAAAACATTATCAAGTCAAATCAATAACAAACGTTTCATTATCTAGCCAGTATCTACCTGTGTTTGTGTACCTGTAACATAACATATCGACTTTTGGGGCGTCTTTCATTAGGTAATAACGGAGGCGTTCAGGGGAGAGAAGCGTTCGAATCGCGAATATCACCCAATATTACGTGGGAGACATAGGTAGGTCTCAACAAACTTTATTTTCCACACCGAAATTACAAGAATTCTCGGTCTATGTGAAAAGACTTGCGTTCTTAGTATGTAGTCTTAAAATAAAAATAATTAATGAAATGGTTTTTATTTTTCTTAATAAATCCAACGCGCACAAGCTCCGTTGAACTTGGGCTAGGCTTAGGGGAGACTAATATCATTCTCCAGAATTTTAACCATACTTAGACCATATTTCATTAAATAGGTGCAACGGTTTCCTCGTTGAATTCCTAATAATTATATTAAACCCTAAAATAGCTTTTGGGCTAATGATTTCCATAGTGTGGCGTTGTGATGATGACGAGCCAATGAAGAGATCAACAAACAGTGTGTTCGTAATAAAAATAGATATTGTAAGCGGTCGTTCTATTTCCGCTTCGGTTAGCTTTCCAACCAGTTTCTTTATGGCTGCATGAAACTCGACCGAACCGAAACCCGCTTATCGCTAGTGATACGACCACTGAGTACATCCCACCTAAGCGTTTGGGGCTCTACAGTTATTTTGTTATAGGAAAAATGTTATCGGACCAAGTACAAGTATTTAAGCGCAGAACGACGTGGTTAAGGTTATTGCCTTAGCGCTCTGACTGGGATCACGGGTTAGATTCCGAAAATAAACTCTGGTCTTGGTTTGCAATGTATCGCCCCTAGTCCGTGGTATGGTTATCCCACAACACAAGCCTATAAGTGCTTCCTTTGTCTTTGCGATTTATTTATTTTATATTCATACAGTTTACTTAGACATCGATTTGGGTACTTCGTAAAAAGAAAATCCATATACAAATAAGTAAAGACAAAACAGCTAACAACTTTTTTCTTCGTTTATAAACTCATTTTTTTAGTAGCTATTCAGTAGCTTAGGTGTTATCAATAAAAAAATCCCCAATTTTATAACTGTTCCAAACTTTATCAAAACTGGTAACAGTTCTTTTTTTTTTTCAATTTCGAAATCATTCTGTCATCATTCATGACATAAATCATTCTGACAATAATTAGATAGAAAATATTGCAATACCTGTCTTCATTTTCAATTCACCATTAGGAAACCATTCTTTCTTTGTTCAAAATCTTTGTTTAAATCCTTCCTAATGTTTCCCAACAGCATTAAGCCTTAATTTTACAAATTATTATAAATTTATAATAACTCTCTCGGCTGCACTATCATTTTTTCCATGAACGCTATAAATGAGAATCATTAATCTCCGGCAACAGCGCTGAACAGTTAGCTGTTAATTTGCGAGCTCATTTAGCAAGGCAATAAAACTTTAATTAGCAATCTATACGGCTGCTATTCATCCGTTCTGTGAATCGTTCAAGTTCACAAGTCTACCTTCGGTTTACAATTTCAATGTCTCCACTTGTTACATTTATGGCCACAATTCTTTTTTCATAAAAAAAAATATCCATGGCTAATTGTGGCGAATTTTTTCCACTTTTTTCTTTACATTTCTTTTAACATTACTTACTGACTTAATAAAGAAGATAAAACAATAATGGGTATCAATAACAATATAATATCTACATACCGATATAATTGGTGCTTGCCTCAGCGCACTCCAATTCGGAAATGAACTTTTCAAAGTTAACCCTTGTCCGTAGTAGTGTTTAAATAGTAGCAAGACACACTAAGTTTTGCAGTCTTAAATTGGGCAGCCCTTCTGTCGGCAGTAAACACCCCCTTACAGAAGACCACCGTGATAAGTCAGCATGTGTGCAGTTGTGATTTGGTGAGGGAGTAAGGAATGCCAGAGCAAAATATAAAGAACAAGTTTTTGTTGAATTGTTACTTTGGAATTAGAAATCATTTCAAAAATCCATTTTTTTCCTTATTCTTTAGATGTTATAGGAGGCTCAGGAGCCGGGCAAAAGGAGCAAAATCAGAAGAAGAGCCAATCGAACACGCCCGACGAAAATTGAGTATTACTAAAGAGAGAAGAGTGAAAGAATCTAATTCTTTTTAAAATAAACTGCAAGTGAAACCGCGGATTACAGCTAGTGTAAAGATAAACAAAAGTGGCGGACTGTGTAGCTAGAAACACGAAAACTATTTACGCCGCATTCTCTTGTCATTTACACTTGACTTAATCGTTTATTTGATATTACATACATGTCATAGAGTTTAATTATTGCTCTCCCCTGATAATCACTTTGAACTGTGACGTCGTAACGAATAAGGTTCATTTTTGCGAAGCACACCCGTAACGTTCAATGTTCACTTGTCTTGTATATTGAGATAATTGCTATGACGGATGTATGACGGCCTTTGACGAAAAGTAATGTAGGTATAAGTGTCGCAGTGGTTTATGAGCGCTGACCTTGAATGCGCAGTATTCATTTTTTGGATCTGTTATGGCGGGAGTAGTGTGTACACCTGCGCAGACATCCCCGCCAGTTTTGCCGAGCGCTCATAAACCATTGCGACACTTATAGCGTGGTTAAATTTATGTTATGTTATACCTACGGTGATTACTTTAACCTTGTTTGTTTAATACAAATAACAATTCAAATTTACTATGGATTTTTCATATGAAAAAAAAAGCGATAAAATTTAAAAAAAAATTTTCACAGCAATGACACAATTTGCGCATCTTTTGGCATCCACAAAGCGAGCCGTGCATATTGGTTACAATTTTTTGATACAATTGATTTTTTGCATACTCTTTCGCCCAAATCAAAATACAAAATACCTTTTACTTACATTTTACCTACTCGAGCCGTTCTTAGAAATTGTTAAGCAAAAATTTGATGCGGACGTTCGTTTTCATAATTCCGTACACAAAGAAATGACCGTTTGCTGTTAATAATATGTATTGCAGGCGATTACAGGTAATAATCTTAGATAGTATCATCATATCAATGATACATTAGTAATATTAATAAGATCCATGATAGTGTCTATCTATACATTACTATAAAATAAAGTCGATGTTAGCCTCTGTCCGTTTCTTATTTATTATTATCTAATATTATTTAATTATTACGTAATAAATAACAAAGAAGTCATATTTAAACCATCAAAATCGAATTAAAAATCATTTAGGCATTAAAAATTAAATACTATCAATATCAATATATCGATATAAAAGACCTCGTTAGTGCGAAACTAATATCATTGGAACTAAAAACTAAAATAAAATGTTTTTTTATTTTAATAATTGTGTGAAAAGTAAATCTAGGTACTCCAAAAATGTTATTAATTTTAGATATACAGCGGTTAGCTGATTATCCAACAGCCAAAAAAACTATAATTATTATAATTCACTAGTTATAAAATAAAATAGGTTTCTATCTCTGTCTGCGTTTCCGCTAAACCACTTAACAGATTTTGATAAGGTTTTCATTAATAAAAAGAGTGATAAACGAGGGTGGTTTGTATATCTTATATATGAAAGGGATGTGTGTGTGTATGTATGTCCCCGTATGTCTCCTATAGACTCCAAAACCGCTGAACCAATTTTGATGAAACTTTTAGACAATCTTCAGATTAGTGCAGCGGGCGTTCCTGTAAAGTTTGGTAGCGATCGCACGCGGACGAAGTCGCGGGCAAATACTAGTATATTATAATTTACAGATGTAAATGATTTTGCCTCCTCGGTGGAGACTGAATCAAAATAATACGGAGTTAGAACGAGCTATGACGATTGCATCGTTTGTTTAACTTAAACTTTAACTTTTGGCCTCACTTAAATTTAAAAAAAATCGTAAAGGTTATCGTTAGCTTATGTTTTGAATATGATTTGTTGCGATCTAGCGCCGCCTTGACTTTTTTTTGTTGGTGTTGTGTGTTCCATAGTTTGTGCTTTTGATCATCACTCAATTAATTCAGTAATCCTACCTTAGTTGATGGTGTCGTAGTCGCCGATTTAAGCTTAGCCCTTCCAGCCCCGCCCGCTTTACGAATCGCCGCCATCAGATCAGAATGAGCATCGCCAGTGGAAGCAGGCATCGGAGCTTTCGGCTTCTCCTCACTGCACAATAAAAAAAAACATTCTTGACATAGATAGATAACAATATATATACTTATATGTAAATATATCTAATCTATACTAATATTACAAAGAGAAAAGGTTTGTATTTTTGGAGTTTACTCCTTAAGAATCGATTTTATATATAATTATACTGTGCCCAGGGTATGAAAATTTATGCGAGTAAAATCCAATGTTACATGTTAATATAATATATAATATTAATATGTTTTAATTATATTTATTAAATTATTTATTTATCGTCCGTAAGGAGTAATCTCCAGTCGTACGTAGGAGCTGACAAACACACTTTTTTGTTTGTATTGAAGAATTATAGGCCATAGCGACAAATCAATCTAATTTTGTTCTTATACATTTTAGATATTTCACGTAAAAATACTATTATTTAACAAGGCAATACTATTGCCTTGCTAAATAATAGTATTTCGTTGCTTGTGTTAATAGGCGATGGTGGATATCCACCATCGAGTAGACAGTCTGTCTTTCTGATGACCTTTACATTTAAAATGTTATCTACATCCACATTTTTTTTTTGTTAGAATTAACTTATTGAGTAGAGAAAATGAAGATTCAAACTTTTTGTCGGAAAAAAAAAATTAAACGGAAAATGCACAATGAATAATTATAATACATAATAATATACGAAGTACTAGTGTAAACAAAACCTCATTAAATAACCCTGAAAGATATAGGTATTAATTATCTTTTATGTTTATACTCGCATATACATACTTCTTCCCAGGAAGAATTGATATAAAGATTACTTATATTTGTTTTAAAATTGGGTTATACCAACTATTTACACACTGTGTAAAGGTCTCGTACATCTTTACATAGTGTGTAATTAGGAGTCGCTTTCTGCGACAGTTTTTATGGCCGCAACTCCTAAAAACGCAACGGATTTTGATGCGGATCTAAATTTTACATGTTTAAAATAGTAATTTATTTATATTTCGATTTACCTACTTTACCTATTTCATTGTCGTACACGACAGTACTTACATTTATAAAAACCAAAGTGTGCGAGACAACGACTAAAAATATATTTAATTTTAAAGTCAGTTCTTCGCACAATTCGCACGAAACAAAATTGTGCGAAACCACTACTAAACCATACTAAAATATAAGACCAAAAATACAAATTATAAATGCTTGCATATATTATTATGTTCATTCATTTCTAGCTATATCTTAATTAAATAAGAGTTCAAAATCTTCATTATTTAGCATCTTGTAAACGCTGTAGGGTGTTAATTAACATTAATAATGTTGCCCTTTTGCAAGCTTAATGTACATACCTAATATAGGTTTTCCCTGTCAGGCCTAACTCAAATATTTTTTTATTATTGTTATGTGTAACGTACAGGGCTACTACACCCATTAGATGGGATGTCGCCTGTGTACACACGTGCAACACAAGTGGCACATACGTTCGAAAAAAAATAATGGTGTATTGATGAATTGGGATAACGAATTATAATTATTTATTTTTCCTATGTTTTCTTTATGTAATGGTATAAATTGTGTACCTATATAATTTACAGGAAAAAAATTGCCTCCATACGAAGAAGGGGAGGGTCGTTCGTTACACTAGGACGTTTCTATAAAGGCTCAATAAAGGTAACAAACCTTCAAAGAACGCACTGTTTCTGAACGCAAACTTCGCCAAACAAGGCAAAAGGTCCCTTTGTTCCATTGAAAAAATAAACATTGTTTTATTATTATATTTCTAAGTTCTTTTGCTAAAGCGTATTATTTGAGAAACTACAGGCAAACTACAGGTACTTTAGACCACTGAGCGACTTTTAGCTTTTCTCGTTAATTATAATGTTTACATTTTTTCCTGCCTATTGTTATTTTATCAACCCGTTATTCAAATTTAACCTTTTGAATAAAAACGCCCACTTTATTCATTATTCACGCAAAAAGATATTACAATTCTATTTTAGCGGGGAGTAAGCTAATTTTGTAGGCGACCTTTGTGGGCAATCGATTTATCGATGCCGTCTGCCACACTGTGCGCCTTATAAACTCTGTATGTTAATTTAACAACTTATAGAATTCAACACTCAAATTACACGTTGTAGGGAAAAATGTACAGAAAAGGTACCTTTCATCATTTCATCCAGAAAAAAAAAACATTATTCCCGAGGGATAAGAAACAAAGTTGCGGGCAAAAGCTTATTTCTATAGTAAAATTATAAAGAGAGAAGATTTGTATTTTTGTATGTTTGTAATGATCTAATGAATAAACTCAAAAACTACTGAGCCGATTTTAAAAACTCTTTCACCTATAGAAAGCTACATTATCAGCGAGTAACAAAAGTCTATAAAGTTACGCGGACGACGTCGGGTGCAACAGCTAGTTAAGCAATTATTACATATTTAATACATTTTAATAAAACATATATAAAATACGTAAATCATAAGCAGTATATAGGTGAACTTGAAATTTGTTACTTTTTCTTAACAGCAATGACTGTAAGCTGAATGTACGAATGGAATCCACATTCAAAGCGGGCGAAGTCACGGGGCAACTGCTAGTGGTTTGAAGTCAAAAACCCCAATAAAAAAAAACATTAGTTGAGACGGTGCGAAGGCCAGTGTGACGCATCGAGCAAATAATTCGTATATAGTGGTATATAGGTGAACTAAGACCTACGCAACATTATTACACAACAGTAAGTATGTAGGTACTGTGGTGTGTGTCTTGATTTTTCACAGTTCAAAACATCTGGTACACAATATGACGACTACGTAGTTTTCCTAGAACATGTGCCGATTGTATGACGTCGCGTCCTAAGCAGAAATAGAGTTTTATAGCAGTGCAAACGAATGTCGAAGAGGTATCTACAACTCCTTTATATCTTCTTTATAAGCGCGTTTGGTTATTAAATTTTATTACAGAAGACGAACGTTGACCTTAAACGGTTTTAAAAAAATCAAGCCTTCGATTAAAATTAAAATTTATGTTTAACATATCCTTATTATAATCATTAGAAATAAACGCAGCATAAGCTACATATTATTTAAAACTAACGAAAAGGTATTGCCAAAGGTAAGTCTAAAAAATAGATAGAATTCTATAGGGAAAAAGGCTGAAAGAATGTAAAAAAATATCTTACTTATTTCTTATTATATGGAAATGTACCTAAACCATTAATGACCCTCTACCGGCTTTCACACGGATGCATTTTTATAATTACATTAAAGTTTCCTCATTTATCGCTCGTTTGATTAGGGAAAACCGTATAAAATTCCGTTGCTTGTTTAAGAGCAGGCCCCACGAAAACAATTCCTACGCTCGCTCCGCCCACGTCCCGCCACCCGAGAGTTACAAGTTGCTCGGCGGCTCTCTAGGATTTTTTTTAATATATCGCAAGATACAGTTACGTAAGGTTGAATATTGCGTACATTATTTGAAGCATGATTTGGTATGCACTAGCTCGGAACTAAACAACGTAAGTCTCAAAATTGTTTTCGTTAATTATAGGAGTAAAAATAAACCTAAGTTTATTTTATTTTGACAATCACTGGTAAACAATGTTTCCTTGCTACGAGCAGTTTTTTGGCGATATAACTCAAGCCGTTTAGTAGAAAAATGTAATATTCTCCGGAATAGGCGCCGATTTCGATCAAAAAATGTATCGAATGAAAATCACCTAATTATGTTTCTGACTTGATAATCTACAGATAAAGGTCTCAAAATATATATATGTAAATTCCACATTGATCAGATATGTGGTTGACTCAGCACATTTATTTAAAGTTCCCTTAGTTTCATAGGGCCTGGCCTTAAGAAACGGATAGAAGTGGAGAGTGACTTTATTGTATAATAAATAATGTATATCGTACATAGATTTTCAAGAAAATAATAAAATGTTGCCTTTCCCTAAGTTTAATAAACGGATTTTTGAGTTTTTAACCAAATCATATTATTCCAATGTAGATTTTTCAAGATTAAATTTAATAACATGTCAAAATTTGCACATCGAACATTTATCAGTTGGTCATTAAGGAAAAAAAAGTTAATTGATATCGGTGATAAATACTAGTTACCCATGGTCATAGCAAATAAAGATTATTTATTAATATTAAAATTCTTGGTTCGTATGAACATTTAACATCGTTTTCGTAGAACTACAAATATAAAACATTTTTTTATGATACCTACGTATTTAAAATTAATGTGTATAAGATAGGTTATTATAAATTATAATTTATGTAATCAATATTCTCGTGTAACACGATATATCGTGATGTTATTAAAGGGAACAACACTAAATAATAACACGCAAAACTTACGATAAATAGTTAAATTAAATTTATATAGCGATAACTGAGATTCATCATGACCAAATGCAATGTTCTAATTGATGGCCAATTTCTAGATCTGACAAGTTACACCCAGTCAGAATAAATGTTTTTTTTTTCTAACACCATATCGACATGTGTAAAAGACGCATTTTTTGTGAACAAATAGAAAAGCTGCCTGTAATTGACTGGGTTATACCGATGAAAAAATATCTGGACTCAAAAAGTGACCGATGGCAAAGCTCTGCAACTGTTGAACAAATCTGCTTCAGCCGGTGACGACGGGCAAAGTCGCTGGAAAAATAAAAGTTGGGCGAAGAAAGAAGTCGTGGCTAAATAACATCAGACAGTGGAAAGAGAGAGAACTGCTCCAGATTGAACGCTGGTGATTGAAAGTTGGTGAGGCACCACAAGAAGAAGATTCTCTAGTTACTGATTGGTCGAAGAACTCGTGAACCGGATCTTAATACCCTAGCCCCAAGGTAAGACAACCCTAGCGGCGTAACTAGCTCCTATAGTAGTTTAGTTATAATTTTAATTAATGCCGATACTAAGGTCCTTAAGGGCAGGGTCAATTTGCTCAACAGTTGATAAGTTTGAACAAACAGGCCCTACTTGTTTTTGTGGAATATACTTCGTAACGTTTTTGTAAACACTGTCTACATGTGTAAACAAGCCAATTAGGAACATTAATATAAAAATAACACAAATTGCCCATAGTAATAAAATTATAGGCATTTTATTACGTAAAAACAGAAAAAGAAGTCCCGGGCGCTAGCTAGTTTAATTACGAGTAATGTAACACAATTAAAATTATTTTGATATTTGTGAATTAAAAAATAATAATAACCACCGTGAAATCATCATTCTCAATTGACGATAACTAGTACTCGAGGATTCCCAGAACATTTAAACAACCTTCGTTCTTCTTATGAAGGATTCCGAAAACAAAAAAAAGATATTTTGTTCTGATAAAAAGTAATCGATACAAAGAGATAGATAATTGAGTATCGGAAATGCAATTATATTTCACTTTACTTATTATTTCATAGAAGTACAATAATAATCAAGGAATAACCCACAAGAGGACGAATAAGGAATAAATAATCCTATTTATTCCTATTAATTCGAAAGTTTGTATGTTTCTTCAATAATCCATAAACGGCTGAATGGATTTGGATGAAATAATGAATTTAAATAAAATTGCATTACCTAATTAATTTTATAATTACGACTCATTTTCCTCTTTTGCGATGTCTTCGGGCAAACTATTAAGAATATTTGGCAACCGCTTCTTTACAGTTCTGTCACCAAAATGATATGAACCATGGGAACTACTAATTAACCGAACACCATGCTTAGTACTCGGTGCTAGTAATAAATTTCCTTCACAAATATCGTAGTAACAAGGCAAAAATTCAAAGTCAGTTTAACAAAGACAATTGAAGCGAAATGATAAACGAAAGGAGAAAATGAAATAAGTCTTTCAACATGAAATGATTGAAACAGGAAACACTTGAAGGAACTACGCGAGCTCTAATACAAATTGTTTCTTGGTAGCGAAGTGGTGAGCGAGTTAATAAATCATTTTGCACTGAGACAATAACAACATTAGTTTACAGGAGGACGATAATTAAAATTCCGTCTTAACTCTCGTGTCTATTATAAAATCAATGTATTCATTGGACGGCGTATTCGTGTGCTCATCACAAATATTAGACAATGTTTAAATCTTACCTCTAAGGTATTTTTGAACTACACAATTGATTTTCACTATCAGTTAGAGTATTATCTTACATTCTCTTTACTAGTATGTAAGTCATCTGTAAGATGACTGCATTTGGTGGACTCGCTCAATACAATAAAGCTATCAATTCAAGTAATTCAAGCATTGCAGACATTCATGACATCACAGAATCAACGTTTTTATTTTTAATGATATTAATTAATAATTTAGTAGGTACCTTTTGGATGTAGATTATAAACAGATGTCCTGTCCTGGACATAAGAACAAATCTGTTTACAACACAGACTCAAAAACAAGTCCTCGATAATTGTTCCATTTGCATACGATTTCCTTACTGGGAAAGTACTTAGCATTGAAATGATAATATCTGTATGTGTTAACCAAACACATTTTGATGACTAAGACGCCATCAAAAAACTCGTTTTTATAATTAAAAAAAAGGTAATTTTAACATTTAAGTCGAATATAATATAATACACAAAAATAAGCTAATTGTTCAGAGTACATATACATATTTCGGAAATGTTTTATGAGACCGCACACATATGATGCAATTCCAACTTATCCTAATAGTACCTATCTAATATAAATTAATGTTACAATTTGTAAAGATGTTTAATGTTTCTTACTCTTTCACGCAAAAATTATTGAATGTACAATTGTACAATAGGCTGACAATAGGTAATGGTAACGATATTGCTTACAATAAACAAAAAAATAAATTTCAAGTTAATGTATTTTATGTAAGTTATTTTATGTATAGGCTGATAGGTCGTTTGATGGTAAGTCGTCTATATATCATAGAAGTTACAAACGCGCTGCCTACTTTTTAAGATTATGGATAAGAAGGCAACAAGGGAATGACATTATCGTGCTGTTACTTTTGGACGTAAGAAGAAATCTTGTTGTTTTGTTTTTTTTTTTTTTTTTTTTCATTTTTCTTTTTCAATATTATAGAACGTTCCATTTCATTAGTCTCAGCCGATTTCCATTAAGAGCGTTCATCAAGTAGAATCACGCTGGAGTCAAAATTTATGATTTCAGTAGTTTCAGATGTTTTAGTTTGCAGATAAGATGTTAACGTCATATTATTTGTAGTTGTATAATCTAGTAAATAGTTGAAAAAATATTTTAAAGTGAATTTTCATAAGAACATTTTTTAAACAGCCTTTTTTTAAAACTAGCGGTCGACGGCCTACGCAGATAAATATACAAGTTATTAAAAAAATTATAACACAATCTTTTAAAACATTAATGACTTCACATACTAGGTCCAAGAAAAAACAGAAATATCTCAAATTTGATCCTAAAATAACACGTTTAATATCACGAAAAACTATTAAAAGTGACACTTTTGATTATACTTTTCTTGAATGAAAATTTACAGAAATCGTATGTTTTTTTCGACTATTATCTAATAAATGATATGAATTTTTGGAAAATCAATATTTTTATAATTTGTCGCATATAATTTTACTAATATCTCGCTTCTGCGTCGACCGTCGACCGCTAATTTTAAAAAAGGGTTGCTTAAAATCAGTTCTAATGAGTAAAATATTCCAATATTTTAAAATATTTTTCGACTATTATCTAGATTATAAAACTACAAATAATATGATGTTAATATCTTATCTGCAAACTAAACACATCATGGCATTATGATCCGCCGGGAATCATAAATTTCTGATTCTAACTCTGTAACGCTCTTAAATGGAGTTACAATAATAGACCAAGAACTTATGTACGTACTGTGTGACTGTGTTTCAATAAAAATAAAATACAAGAAAATATGTAAATATCTACTTTTTTTCTGGTTAAAAGATACCCTATGTCCTTTTCTGTACACCTGACAGGTGTATGCATAATTTCATGATGAGCGTTTGAGAAAGGCATGAAGCACATCAAAAAACTCTCTTTTGCATTTATTGAAATGCGCATTTCGAATTTCGTCCAAGAGAAGTTTGTCAATAGAGTTTTGACTAGTTTTGGGCATAACACGAAATCGAACAATCAGATATAAATGCGGGCGCTAAATGCATCTATTTGTAACAAAACGCAGTTTTATCTTGGGTGCTGTTTGCGAACAGTGAAAACAAAATAGCTCGAGTGCACTTTATCTGTCAACAAACTAAACATAACTAAAACGTCATAGCGCTATCTGTCCGTGCACAGATAACGATATCGATACAAATTTCAATACTTAATCACTTTCCGGCTAAAAATAAAGAGCTACTTCCCTTGAAACGTCATACAAAATTCACATTAGTACATGGCAAAATACATGCTTTTCGCAGTTACAAATTCGACAGCCTGTCTGGCGACAGTAACCATAACATTAAAAGTCGTCAACAGCTGCTAAACAAAAAGAAACTATTCATAAACTAATTATATTAAGGTAGGTATTGAATGGTTTTGTCTTTACCTATTTATGTATAGAATAAACCTACTGTTTAAAAATTCAAATCTCAAAAACCTCTTAGTCTTAGGGCCTACGACGTCTTTTAATCAGCAAACGCAAGGCAGTCGCCAAGTTATAACTTTTGCGCGTTTGTAGCGATAGAAAAGCGCATCAATAAGCCACCATTTTTTTTTAAATTGAAACTAAAGTATTACATTGTTATCTCTCGAGATGCAGTCTCTGCTTACGCTAGCCTTGGTTCTGTTATTAAAACAAAATTTGGGTGGGTGAGGAAAATATTGGGTACACCCATTGTATCGATACAAATGCGCGTTTCATTTGCGATTGTAAAGATACAAACGCATGCAATTAAGGTAAAAAAAAGTTTTAAAAAGCTCGTTTAAAAAAAAGTCGTGTCGTCGTAAAAGGCCCTTAATAAACAAGATAAAAATGTAGGTACTCGATTATGCAATCGATTTCTGTTGCGCATCAATAAATCTCTTACGTAACTCGCAGTTTACGCATGCGATAACGTCACGTGTATGTGGTGATAGTATGTATTGAAATAACGCAACACTATTCGACTGGTTTCATTGATAAAAGATCTAACACTATCAGTATCTAATTACGACAGGTATTTACTAAACCAGTTCCACCTTGGAGTATACCGCCGATCCTTCCTCACATAATTACCCACTATACGTCTAGTCTAGAGTTTAGGTGGCAAAATAAAATCGTAAAATCACTTTTCACATTAGATATTTTTATAATATAGTATACCGATTTCACCCGGGTGCGATCGGAGAAGTTACTATCACTATGCATAATAATATTATGTAGCCCATGTCCATCTGGAATAATGTACCTTTCAAATGGTCTATGATAAGGTATAATATACCCGCATTATCTGTTATTTGACGATTACAAAGATTATAATGAAGTTAAATAATAAATATACATTGATAAATGGCAAATGAGTTGCCATTATAGCTAAATCGCGAGCAAATGCTATTACAATCTTGTATTTTTTTTTAAAACTTCCCCGATTATTTATTCATAAAAATTAACTGAGAGAATATGAGATAAGGAATTGGAAAAATATAGGTTGTCTACTTTCTCTTCAGTACAACTACGAATTTGCTAGGTACAAACAGGTGAGCAAGCATTAATAATGAAAACTTAACATCCAAAATGTGCCTACATTTAACTATTGCTTATCTTTATAAGATTAAGTATTATATGTTATTAATTTCAATAATAACAACACATTAAGGTATAATTTTTCCAAGAAATATAAATACCATGTAAATTCGCTATCAACATCTGAGTCAAACGTAACCTACATCAGATTAATTAAAAATAAATAATTTTGTAACAATATAAACGTAAAATTAACACTACGCTTGCTTATTTCGATAATTCTCGTAATTTTTATCACTGTAATGTGCGTAAAGTAAATTCTCGGTATGCTTAAATTAAAAATTTATATGGTTCTTAATATTGCATAAAATATATTAATAAAAAATATTTAGAAAAGCGATCGTATTATAAATGCCTTTCATTGAAATGATTAGAGCCCAGATAGATTTTCAAAGGCATAATTTTTAAAAGATGTAGCCTTCTTAGGTTTAATAAAACATAATTCTATATACACATAAAAAAGAGTATGGCATATTTTTTTTAAATTTACATCTCCCCTTTCTCTCTTCATATGAAACATTTTACTTAAGAAATTTAAAGCAGATGAAGCCATAAGGATCAGCTAGTAAATAAACATTTAGGTACAACATAAAGCATAAGAATAACAATATTATAATATTATAATTTTGTTACACATTGTCAGGAATACAGAAAAGGACATAGGGTATCTTTCATCCAAAAAAAGGTACTGTTCCCGTGGGATTCGGACGAAGTCGATGGCAGATGCTACAAAGTCATATAATAAGAGAAAATTCGTTTACATTTCCTCCATAGGCGATATTATTTCTGAATTCGGACTCGTGATGTAAAATCCTAAAATTAATTGTGTATTTTCTTCTCAATATTTTGAGAGAGTATCGACGGTATCCACGAACAAAGCTGTATGTGACAATACACCAAAATAGCTTTTTTAATCGCTTTTGGTTACAATTTGATCAAGCTACATGAGACAATTTTAATTTTTTTTGTAACTATCTTAGTTTTTGTGATAGAGAAATGAACAAAGACGTATATGATTTTTTCTCCCGCTAACAAAGGCGCAACGTCACACGCAACGTTTTATTCCCGTGCTCATACTCCTCTCACCTCGTCGCACCCGCAGTCGCACCAGTGTTCGCTGTAACTCGAGTGGAGGGAGGACGTTCAGCATTATTTGTTATATTTCAAATTTTACAAGATGGTGAACACAGGGCATATTAAATTTAACACTAAAACGACCCTATATAAGTAATTCTTCTGATAATTGCGATAGTAATGAAAAGAATATTAATAACTGTGATATAGGAAAATCAATTACTTGCCAAAATGTTGACGAAATTGGTAAGTTATACAACGAAATTAATTTATTAATATTGATTCTATAACTACATATATATTTATTGACATTTTTTCTATATTATTTTACTTTAATAAGCAAATGAACGATTATACCCAATGTGTGGTTGTATCCATACATACAACTGTGTTCTATGGAACAAGGATTAAAAATATTTTTTATGCTAATATCAATAAAATTACATAGACATGATTTTGATGATTAATTAAACATATTTTAACATAATAATTATTAAATTCATTTATTATGGTTGCTTATGAAAATACAACGTTGTGCTTTGTAATATTAAGGTAGTATGTATTATATCCGACTGTGTTTTGCGGAATCACCAAGATCGTATGTACTTAAGCTACTTTTTTCTTAGATGACCATTTTGACATCCGACGTTGTTTGATATTTATTTTGAAAATACTCTTTTTAATTTAAATTTAAAAATGAATATCTGGAAATAATTTGTTTTTCAATTATTTTCAGCCACTCAAACCATATCTTCTGTCACGTCATCTCCGGTTCCTGAAGAGGCCAAAAATATTTCCATGGATATGGCAGATGTATGGAACGATGTGTTGTCGGACGACACAAATGACGTTTTTTTATCCAAGTAATAATGTGGAATCAGTTCAAATTGAAAAATACGAGTCTATGAATATAGAAAGCCCTAAATCAACAAGAAATAAAACTGATGAACTTACACCTTTTATAATAGAAGCTAGCACCAGTTACGAAAATTCTCCTAATATAGATATTGAAGAATTCGAAAAGGAGAGAAGCTCTACCCCAGCTAATCTATTAAACATACCAACCCCCATGCCTTCTCCGCTTAACAAACATAAAGCATGTACCGATGTTTTTTGCTCCACACACGATCACTGGTCGGACTCAATCAGATCTCTTTCTACTAATTGTAATAGCCCTAGCAGTACTGTATATCCTAGCCAAGTGTATGCAATAAATAGTCCACAGACCCCCAAGAAAATAAGAAAACAAAATCGATCCGATTGATCTGATGTAGGTAAGAAACATGTTTCTAAAAGAGGTAAAGTTGTAGATGAGAAGGTAATGCATAAGCCCTGCAAATGTAGATTACAGTGTGCAAAAAATATATCTCAGGAACAAAGAATTCAGTGTTTTACTAAGTTTTACACGAAGGCGTTAAAGAATTTCGTTTGGTACAACAATTGTACCGGGCAAAACCGAAATAGAATAGTTTTTCGCTTTATGCAGCCAAAAAATGTAGTGTCAATAACTCACCGTTTCCTAGTAAAGGGTCATACGCAAAATGAAGGCGATAGCGATCATGCTCTGATAGAGCGCAGATCCCTTTCAAAAATAATATACACACCAGATAAGTGGCGTTTACTTGTACGCTGGGCAAAAACAGATGATAATCCTTACATTGTCAAAAACATGGGACAAGATGCGTTTCTTGACTTCAAGTCTTATGTTAAAAACAATGTTTGGACGAAGAACAGTATGGGAGCAAAGATAGAGTGGAATAAAGCAAAAGAAGTCTTTGTTGACAAAACAGATCCGAAAAAACTGTTTTATAAGTATGATTTAGGTCGAGAATCTCATGATGTTCTCATCATTCGTAGCGGAACCAGAAATGCTTCATGCATACCTCGCACCTTCGGTAAGACAAGGGCATGACTGCACTTTTTGTAATTTTACAAGGGAGCCATTTTTTTACATTCAGTATTGTATTTTTCTGCTTATATTGCTTTGAAACAATTCTTGTTTTTGCATCAAATACTCTTGTGAATATTTTTTAAAATTTAATAATGTTTTAAGACACTTCTGCATATTTAACTCATGTTAAATTTTTTTGTAAGTGCCCTTGTCTTACCGAAGGTGCGACCTGATGTAAAACCTCTTTATACATCCCCGCTCAAGATCTCCAAAGAAAAATATAATGACTTGGTCAGCATGTATGATTCGGGTGTGATAATCCAAGAACACGCTAATTATTTTAGATCATTAATATTTAGTGACTCTGTTAATGAAAGTAAGGAGGGGTAATGATTTATGAAACTTAAAATGGTCCATAAGAAATAAATAGTTAAAAAGTATAAAGGTTTAAGAAAGGTTTCAAATTGAAAACTACTGTTATTACAAGTGCCATTGGTAGCGTTAAAATATTATTATACATTAAAAAAAAATTTTTTTTAAGTAAGTCCGTTAGTAAAGAGTTTCAGTTAAAGACTGTTGGATTAAAGGTGCCATTATTTGCTATTCTTGTTCTTATAAGTAAGTTTTTTAGTTAATAGAAAAGAAGTTTTTTTTATTGCTTTTCATTTAGATATTAATTTCTTATTAATAAAGTTTCTTGAATTACTAAATTTTTTATTGGTTAATGTCATTTTCTAACTTACAACACACACCGCTTTGCATATTTCCCAAGAATAGCGATGCATTAGCACATACTACCAGTATAATTTTGATGAATAAAGACGCATAATTTCATACCACTTTTTATTTACAAAGAACAATGTTGCAAATGATCAAAGGACCTCATTTTTTGTCTAATTACTATTTTTTGAAAACAATAATTGAGGAAATAACATTATTAACTTATTCCTAATAGCATATTTAAATTTCGTGGAAATTGGTTGACTTTGTTTCGAAATATTTACTAAAAACTGTTTTACAATTTTTAAATCGCTCTCCTGGAAAGTTAAGATTTTGCAGATGCGACTTTGTTCGTGGATACCGTCGGTATGTAAGTACCTTTGAAATGTTTATACTAGGTATTGTTGCCCAGGCGAAATGTTTAGGGAATTTCCGCTTAGAGGTCATGTTTTGTTTGAAATCAATAATAGTTATTACAATGTTTAATCAAACAGTGTTATTTACACAAAACTGCGTTCCACCGAATATGTGCACGCGTTGTTTTCGAAGCGGCCGGTTTCTACTTAACACACGAGTACCGAGAATTCAGCGGTTTGTAAATAAAACCCCTATTCAGCGTGTCGGTAATCGACAACGATTGCGACGCCTAATGTTCTTATAATTGAACACTGAGGTTACTTATTTTTAATGGGGGAATTCTCATGTGAATTATGAATAATTGAATATTGATAAATAATAATAATAATAATCTTTTTTTGAAGTGAAAGCGTTGGGCATTTTTGAGATGGTAAAAAGCCATTGAACTCGCGACACTGTCATTTAATGTAACGTATTTTGTGAAGCTTAGTTTTCACTTCTGACGTGCAACCCAGCAGCAACTGACGAGTTTTTTTTTTACAAAGTACAGCAAGCAATCATCTATATTAACCATATATTAACATTGAACTATATTGAACTATATATACATAGAAATCATTGTATATTAACACAATCTACATCATAAGTGCTGCATGTGCTCTGAGGACCTTAGTAGGACAATGAATAAGGAATTAGGACATAGTTAAATGGGCTATGGTATGATATCCATTACTCACTCACCGAAACACAAAAGCACTCATGCTGTTATTTCTAGGTGCCCTTCTAATACTACAGACGGGCTGTTAAATTTTTGTGTGCCCGTCGTTACTAAATTATTGTGAAGGACCAAATTTCAGTCTATTAAATTTATCAAAAGAGTAGATAAATATGCAAAAAGAGAAAATTCCGCGTGTATATTATATGAGGAAGAATTGGCAAAAGATATTTAGTTAGTTTCTCTTTTCAACATTAATTTACTATAGATATAAAATAAACAAATAATTAGCCATCAGTGTCAAACAACTCATCAGTGAAATAATCATTATACGAGTAATAGCCCTTTGTAGAAAATTACAGTTTTACAACTCTTTCTTTCTATAATAATACGAGTAAGTAGATACTTGAGACCTTATTATAGAGAAATGACAATTACAAAAGGTTTTATTGATTTTATCTATATATCTATCAAGATATTCTATAATGTTCAGTATAGGCGTAATATTAGTGACATCTGCTATTTGATGAAAATTGCAAAGGGTTTAATTGATTCATCTGAACTATTGTCCAAATTATATTTAAATGTCCCTCATACTAATTTGAGAAATAGCTCTTTACTGCATGTAGCTCTTAGTAAGACAAATTATTCTCGTTCATGTAGACTTATTAATGAAATTTTATTAGAGGATACAGATGTCGACCTGTTCCACAGTTCTATAGTTAAAACTAAAAATATTATAGCCGATAAATTATTTAATGGCCTACTATAATACTCTTATTATCGTTATTATTAGACTAGTTTGCTATCTATAAGTGGAATTTTTTTATTAGGTTTAAGCTATTTACTCAAACTGTTATTATGTATTTATACCTGTAAATTTCCCTAAAATAAAATAAATAAATAAATCTAAAATTGCACTCTTGAGAAGCAGGAGGCAGGTTATGCTAGTTATGCACTAATAAAAAGTTTATTAACAGCCTAAGTAGTAAAATTTATAATTAAACATCCATGATATATGTTTTTTTTAAATTTTTGTACACAAAAAGGGTATATAGACGTTTGAATTTAAATTCTGACAAGGCAAAAGGTATTATTCACCTTGCACACGTAGGCGGGTAAAAATCGTGGTCTTTTTGTGACCCTCCATTTATGGGAGGGAGTCACATTTGTAACCTGTACATACATATTAAAGCTCTCTTAGCTCGTTTATTCGACGTTTAAAACCTATTTAATATTCCATTGGAAGAGTAAACAGGGGTCAAATGACCCATAACTAACATCCGAGTCGCTAAGCCGAGCTTGGATTATGCAGCAATTTACAATTTTCCACGAAACCGTTTCTATTACGAAACATTTCGTTTGTACCCGACTCCGCCGCCCGCCACTTACGATTCAGATGACGATTGATGAATACGAATGGAAAGCAGTGGAAATAAACAAACTACCAGATGGATTTCTGGATACCAATATGTTCCAAAAGAATAGTATCCTGAGTTTCTTTCGGGGTTTCTTTTCAGGATCGTCATCTTGGCTTTTTTTTTCGAACCCCTGGTAAATTTAAATTTATAATGACGATCATGAGAGTTTCTTGTAGAAACATAATTGATAAATAAATATTTTGATTTTTTGTTTTGAAGTAGGTACCGAATATTTCAAAGGATTTCAAAGGGCCCCTAAACCATCAATTGGCCCCTTTGCCACACTTGAAATGTAAATTTCCAATTACTCTTACTGAGCGAGATCATAATTATATACATATGACGTATTTATTATATATAATATGTGGCAGGATATTCGAAGAATACGGATTATTATTATATTTTCTATCTGTTTATCCACAAACTTCTGCTAAACCACCGAATGAATTTTGGCAGAAACCGCCCCCTTTTCTTCTGTAAGGTCTTCGCCATCGTGAAATAACATCATGTGTGCTGTTTTCAGTGAGTGAGTGAGTGATACCAGAGTCCATTTCCGTATACCTTCCTGATTAATCCATTAACCTTAATTCCACTAACTTCGACACCGCACTTGCAGCACCTATGGCGCAGGTTGTGTAATAGTGGCCACTTGATGGTCACCGACCATCAAATGGAGGAACGCAGTTCATTAGTAATGATGATTCCATTTGATGCATCGCAGTCCATATGATGATGGAACGCAGCTATATAAATACTTAGAACGCAGTTCCATTATTATAGCAAACCGAGCAAATATTTAGCGTGAATTAAGGAGTAAGGAGTAACATTAATAAAAAAAATCCATGCAATATATTTCGATTATGGAATACATCGAGCATTCACTGCGGTATAACACAAATAACCCTTAACGAAGACTGCATTACTGTGACACTTTGAATTGAGATATACGACATCCTAACAGGAATGGATGAGGGTCTCGCGAGTCGAAGAATCGCAAGCACGCCTCCGCGTAAAATCATTATTATCTGTACTTTAATTCTTCACTCATTGTATATAGATTTATTTAAATTAAGAAATATAATATCTATTTGCAGCATAAAAATTAAATGTGAAATTATCATAGTAACGAATTGTAGGCAATCAAAAATGTTGGCCTAACAAAGATGTCCTATGAAAACTCAACGAAGTATCGTCAACATTTACTCATCTATATAATAAAATTAATAATATATAAACTCCTATATCATTAAAATTTTACGCTACGACTGTCTTACTTACTGATCATTGGCAAAACTTAGACCTGACTTAGACAAACAAATTAATTTATTTATTTAGAGTTGTTTATTATTTTTCATTTCACATCGACGTCTCGGATGTGCTAAACCTTAAAACCCATAAAACTGGTAAGTAAATAAAACAGGTGTTGAGGTTATAACAGTTCTTATTTATTTATACTCGTCGATCGACATGTATATCTAATAATATTATAATGAAAAAAAGATTTGATAATTGTTTGTAATGAATAAACTCAAAAACTACTGGACCTATTTTAAAACTTCTTTTACCCAGGTATAGCTAGAACCTAGAAAGCTACATTATCAGGAGTAACATGGAATATATTTTATAAAGTTACGCGGACGAAAACGCATGCAACAGCTAGTAGTTCAATATTTACCACCACCATAGATTCTATGGCTG
Organism: Synanthedon andrenaeformis; assembly: GCA_936446665.2. Lineage (NCBI taxonomy): Eukaryota > Metazoa > Arthropoda > Insecta > Lepidoptera > Sesiidae > Synanthedon > Synanthedon andrenaeformis. The sequence goes on along the minus strand of OW387787.2, from coordinate 10,457,380 downwards.
CCAACAAAGATTTAAAGCTGCCAGCCATAGAGTTATTATGGATAAGGGATTGGGAGGGGAAATGGAAATGGGCTCTAGCATCTCTCACCCACTCACCAATCACAAAGCACAAATAATGCAGTCATTCTGTCTAAGCAATGTATGGAGGAAGCAAACAAATGAATAAAGTTTTGAAACTTATGTGGGTTATTGGGTCTGCTGAAAAAAAACCTGCAACTCCCCCCCCCCCCTACCTTTCCACTTGCCGCTTCACCCCGCCCCACATCGTGAAATTTGTCCCCATTAACGGTTTTTTAAGTATTTTGCGAAAACTTTAATAGATACATAAAAAGTGTCAAAGGCAAAAATTATCCTCATTAAATTCTAAACAAAATATGTTCTATGATGGTTGTATGCCAGTGATCTTGTTTAACATATCACTGTTGTATGCATTATTTTGATTAGCTTGAAGGCTTTCAAGTTATAGCTAGTTTAATAGAAAATTAACCAAATTAAAAATCACATTAGTGGCTATTTAAAAAGCATATTAAAAAAAGATTTATTCATTTAACAAATCTTTTAGAAAGTTTGTAGAAAGTAAAAGAGCTGTTTATATAGTTTTGACTTTAGCAATATACCTATTTTTTTATACTTCGGCCGCGAGGGTGGTTATTAACGGAGGGTTTTAAAAGCCACTCCACACATCTGTGCATACACGATATGAAGAAGGGATACACAAAAAATCAGGTAGAAAAATACGAGAGCTAATGTGAATACCTTAATTGTAAAAAAAATGTACACACATGGTGTTTAGTGACCCTAATGTTTCGACACACACCGGTCTGTTGTTATCGGTTTTATTTTTTTAGATATTCTTCGTGTGAGAGATAAACTTTACCCTAGTTAAATAGAGTAAATAAAAATGAAAAAGATCATTTTACACATCTATTACGAAATAGATGAAGATTGATTTTTTTTAACGTAATTCTATGTCTATATTGTAAAAAGAGAGGATTTGTATGTTTGTAATGAATAAACTAAAAAACTACTGCACCAATTTTAAAAATTCTTTCACCTATAGAAAGCTACGTTATCAGCGAGTAACATGGGCTATCTTTTATAAAGTTACGCGGGCGAAGTCGCGTGCAACAGCTAGTGTAAAATATAAACGAGAAATTACCTGCAGAAGCGATATAAAGCAAACGCTGCATATCCAAAACTGCAGTCTGCTTATAAAGTTAAGCAGACGAAGACGCGTGCAACAGCTATTCAATAAATGTTTTTATCATACTGCCATATGCTAAGTACGAGTATAATTCAATTACAATTAACACATTCAAGAGAAAGAGGAGCGGACGAAGACGGGGAGAAAAGTTAATATGTATTATAATAAATATATATAACTTAACTCTACTTATAAATTTAAATAGAGATAAGCATATTATACAATATTTAACTAGCTTTTTAATAATAGACCAAGTATAGAATTACATTGTCAATATGTCTTCAACTGACTCCGAGATTAAAATCCGCAATATTCTTTAGAAGGTTTCAAAGCGTTCTAAGCTAAGCTCTTTTCCCTACAATCAATACAAAGAATCGAAGGAAGTAAGCCAAAGAAGTTGCACTTAATTAAGCCGGTGAATGACATTTTAATCACAATGTTCGATCGTTGCTGTAGCCTTTCTAAGAAAATTATAAATTGTTCAAAGAATGTCGCTCTACTTTAAAGTTTAAAAACAATATTTTATCACTTCTCGCGTTAGGGGAATAGACTCAACTCGAGTATATGTATGTGTGTGTCAAATTTAGTATTTCTGCGAAATGCTTAGTTGGGTCGTTTTGTAATGGTATTTATTGTCTTAACTTTGAAATGATGAACTTTTTATTTGTATAGATGAGATACGAAAGGTCAAAGTTTATATAAGTTATCTATACAAATAAACGACGTAAGTTGTCATAGACGCGATAATGTAACATAAAATAATATACAATAAGTATCAATAAGTACGTTATTTGCTACGTAAAGTAAAATATATTTTAAAACTGTTTCAAAATAATCTAATCACATACATACATACACCATTAATAACAATTTTATCGTTACAATCTGCCGCCAATAGAAACATATAGCAACCATATAGCAACTAGGGTTGCCACTCACGTTAATTTCATGATAAAATATTGCAATATTATTTTTCAAAAAATTGTATTTACAATAAAAAACTGAAAAATAATATTTTAAGCACAAAAAAAAATCGCACGGTGAATTAATGCGAATATTGCCCAACAATGTCATTCGAAATAGGTTAAGGGGTTTTTGTAGTCCACAGGTGACTTTACACATCGAATTTCATACTTTACCTACTAGCTGGTCCGTAATTTTCATAAAAAAAACAACATCCAAATATGCAATATAGCTTAATTAACCTTAATTAACCTATGTTGCAAATTTCAGCTTTCCAAACTTAATTGTTTTGGCTATGCGTTGAGCTATTGATAGTCCGTCAGGACAAACGATTTTATACAAAAGATTTGCACGAATAAGAGTGGCAAGTGGCAACCCTAAAATAGCAACAAAGCTCACTGACCTGTTACTTATAGAAGGCGACGGCTCCTCCATTGGCGGTGGTGGCGGTGGTGGCGGGGGCGGGGGCGGTGGAGGGGGTGGTGGAGGCGGGGCGGCCGCCTCCGACGGTGGTCCTGATGGTGGAGCGTCTGGCACATCTGGCAGAGACTTGGCCACTTCTGGCAATTCCTTCAGATCTGGCAACTCCGCTTCCAGTTCAGCTTCGAGCACGGGCGGAGCGACCGGCGTGGTGACCACTGAGGGTGCTATGGACCCATCGGTCGTCACAGAGAACTGTACATCGCCCGCGATGCCCGGCAAGTGGGGCAAGTCCAGGGGCATTTCCAGTTCGGGAACCTATAAAATTGGTTTGTTTCAAAATTTTGTTCAAGCTGACCAAACACCTCACTCGTGGATAATAAAATATATTTCGTTATAATAAAAAAAAAATTTGGAATAGGTTTATTACTTTCAGAGATCAGCCTTAGTACACAACAATATAATAATGCAAGGATCTCCCATAGATCGCCGTTGATTAAAAGTCTCATTTCGGAGAAAGGTAAAAAATACGAAGCATTTTTACTTAAGTCAATACCTATAAATAAAAAAAAGAATCGCTAAATGAGTTAAAACAGTAATTTTTTTTTTTCAAATGTTGGAATATTGATTCATAAGAACTTTCTTTGTGAGTCGCTAGTACAATATTATGATAAATAACTTACCATTCCCATACCAGGAGCGTACAAATATTCATCCATCTCTCGTTTCATAATATCTCTATTAGTGATTGAAGACGGCGCTGCTTCCAGCAAGCTTTTATTTTCCACAAGAGTTTCCATCTTTGGAACATATGTTGACGCTTTACTCTCCGCTCCAAAGTACGGGCTTTCATCAGTGTTATAGACCAGGAGTTCACCGATCGTTGTTATGCTATCTTTGACGGCGTCAAACTCAAAGGCTTGTTTAGATTTGGAACTTTTAGGACGTCCCAGTCTCACGTGAAAGAAATGGAGTTTCTCCTAAAAAAAAGACGCCACCAATTGTTATTTTGACTGAGGCTTTTCTAGTACTTTTTTTACACTTGCGAAGAATGAACTTTCTTTATGTATGTATTCTAAATAATGTCGAAAATATTCCTTAAATTAGAATAATACATTATGTATAGAAAAAATATTTTGTTAGTGACATTGCCGGCATGCAGACAGATGAGTCTATTGACATATTCCTTTTTTTTCAATAATGAAGCCCTAGCAAGTGGAAGGAAAAAAAAACATAATTTAACTTATATTCAAGAATTCAACCATTAAATTGTACCTTTATTTCCTTATCTGGAGCTATCCCCTGCTGTTTTCCACTCAGGATAGTTATTTGGGGCTCATGTTTGTAACAATCGAGGCCAAACACAGACTCATAATGTTTATGCCTTATGGAGGATGGATATTTAGCACTGGAAAACACCCTTATAGCTTTCTGTAAACCTGTCAATTTCTCAACCTTGCTTCTAGAAATTTCAATCCTCTTGTTCAACTTTTCGGTTCTATCGAAATTATGTTTTATCCGGTTTGTGATGCGTATGAATACATCATTTATTATTCCATTGAGATTATCAAGAGTATCAGCTATCTGGAGAATAGTTTCTTCGGTGCTCAGATCGCTGGGTATCAAACTGATTTTATAAATACCCTCCATTGCGTTCCAATTACACTTTTGCAAGTAATTAACTAGAACAAAATGAATTATTTAAAATATCTTGTTACTTCTCAAATTGGTTTAAACTGTTTTACAGTAATAGTAAATGGTAAGATACTACTTTGCTTAATTTCTTCAACAACTGTAATTATTGTATTTAGTTATTTAGTGTAACTATTTACTTGGGGATTTTATAAATATTAGTAAAATAAATTATGTATATTTATATACTTTACCTAATAAACTTCTTTGTATCACCTAAAATAAATTAATAAGGCACAATATTTATCACCAGACAGCACTTCACCAGACACACCAGACACATTCTTCCAATTAAAAAATGTAACTTTTATGATTAAAAACTATATAGCACATTGTAACAACACTGCATAATATTTACATATATCAGTCACTATTAAGTCTATTTTTACATCAGTACTGTGTCACTAAACTATTCTATAGGATTGACTCAATCTGTAGGCGTTGTTAACGAAGTGGGATCTGCTAATAATGAGTGTAGATTGTCATTCATTGGGTCAACGCTCCACGAGAAACGGCAATAGGCATCTGGGGACATCTTGGGATCCAGAATAGCCGATTCTTCCACAAGTTGTCCTGCAGTCATTATATTTTTTAAATGCTTATTTATAACTGCATCCCCAGGATTAATGTAACCGCTTGATGGCGGTTGATCCAAAGGTGCACGGTTAATTTGTTTGAGACTAGGTGCGTTGAGGGTTTGCAGTTGAATATAGCTGTTGTCACGTTCAAGTTTAGCTGACGTGGGCAAGGAGGGCATAGTGGGCAAGCTTTCCGGACCAGAAACTTTAGAAGGAGATGGACCCAATTTGGGGAAGTTCAACATAGACTTGGCTTCAATATCTTGCGGTTGTACATAACCAAGTGAGTAATTTGGGATTTCAGGTTCATTTACACCTGTTGTAAATACAGAAGGTGGCACGCCGGCCACAACATAACTAGAAGTTTGCGGTCCTAATTGTGTTAGTGTGTGCTCTTGAACTGCTTGTGAAAATGGTGCTGTCATATATCCTGAAGATGGAATCCCAATTTGCTCTGCTTGTGCAAAATTATTTGTTGGACTTCTTCTGTTAGAAATATCACCTAAATATGGCGATGATTCTATAGAACTTCCTGGCTCCGAACATGATGCACCACATTCATCACTCTCTTCTTCGTTTATAATAGAACCTTTAGTGGGTTCCATTTCTAAATGTAAAGAAGAACTAGACCCATCATCAGATGTAGAAGTCTGCCTGTCAAGAGGTCCTTGTGATGTTACAGACAGTTCAGTGCTGTTTGTGTGTTCACTGCTCACACGGTTGTCTTCTTTTGTCTTAATTCCTGTTGTTGACACAGTCTTACTGCTTGGCAATAATAAAAGTTCATCCTGTGATGACTTATCATCTTTGGTTGTAGTGTTCCATGGACCAAAAGCGTACTTGGTAATATCTTTTTCCGGTAGATGCAAGCCAGTGGGTAAATCGGGCTTTATGTCCTTTAACTTCCTGAATTTTCTATACATTTTAACCGATAAGCATATCGACACTAACAATACACATGGTATGATGAGCCATGTAAAAATAACCATAAAACCACCATTACCTCTACAGGCCACATTGCTTGGTTCACTCCATTCACCTTCATATACTTCATCTATTTGAGATTCTGTGCTTTCTGGGATGATTACATTGGGTTTAAAAGCTAATATCCCATGGTTTGGATCCCTATCAAAATTGAGTGCTCTGACTTGATATGTTTCACTCTCTACTGCATCTTCACATTGTGTTAGAACGAGTCTTAATTCTCGAGTTTCATATATTTCAGGTTCTCTATCATCTCTCACTCTCTTTATTTGAAATTTGATTTGATCAGGGGTACCTGCAGAAAATTCTGGATATTCCCATGTGAGGAGATCTACACTACTGTTGACTACGGGAGGTTTGAGCTTACTCGGTGGCCCGACTCTTGTCCTCACAAAAATAGCATCATTAGGCCAACGCTTTGAACATAACCCCACGCCACTATTGCAAGCTTGTACACTAAATGAATAGTTGGTATATCCTTGCAAACCAGTCAGTGTTATTTGTCTACTAGATGAATTGTACTCAACTTTATCAACATATATTTCACTGTCATAATTGTAAATAACATATTTGCCTATATTACCATTTCTATGTAGGGGAGGGTCCCATGATATAACTAACGAGTCATTTTTAATATTAGATATAGTCACATTCCTAGGGCTTGTTGGTGTATCTTCTGCAGTCAGCACTTCTGTAGATGCATTTTCTATAGTCTTCAAACCATAAGTTGTGTTCAAGGCAATTTTAAATTGATAAATTCTAAATGGTAACAAGCCAGTAATATTTATTTCTGTCTTTGTGGGGTCATTAATGTAATAAGATTTATTACCTACTGTGCTATCACAGGGACTGTTAATACCATTTATAGGACAATATGCAACATTGTAACCGGTTATGATACCATCCTGAAGATTGCATTCCATTGACCATTTAATTTTAACAAATGACTTTCCTGGTGCATCATGCTCTAAATGTACAGGGAAACCATACATGGCTATGCCATCTTTAGATATATCGCAGTTGGCCCAAACCATTCCACTAGTAGTATCACCCTTGTTGACTGATATAGCGAACTGATATCTATAGTCTCTTGGCAAATCAATAACATGGTTATTTTTCTTAGAATCTAATACTGTGAAATTAAGCCGTCCGGTACAAATTTTTGTAGTGTTATGCTGGCACCAAAAGAGAGTATAGTTATCTATGTTATCGATTCCATCCCATGACAATTTGTATGTTCCATTCTCATATGCGAGCTTTGTAAATGAATTTAGACTCAAGGAAAGGGTTTCACTATCAGGTGGTATATAAAGGTGACTACTGTTTACTGATGAGCCCATGACATTAGAGGACCAAATTGACACCTCCATCGCATCTAGAGAAGGATCTTCCAGTACCACATAACTTAAACTTTTATTTTTGTTCGGAAATAAAGTTGTAGTGCCATGATTAGAAGACACAACCACTTTGTATGTGAAGTTTTGACCGGCCTCCTCATACTCTTCCAATTGCTGCCAATACAGATAAATCAATCTTTTATTCTTATATTTTGACTGATGAAATGCACCTGCAATTGTATTTGGTGGTCTCTTAGGCCTCTCACTGGCAGTGTAGAAAAACATGTAACTGAACTCCGACCACAACTCATCTTTTTTAGCTTTAACCGATTTAATGTATATCCGTACCTCATATTGCATGTGTGCATATGGTAAATTGCTTAACTGGAATCTATAAGTTTTGTTTTGGGATGGCAACATTGACGTATTGACTCTTCTAAACTGTGTGGTGTTATCTATTTTAGCGATTTGATACTCTAATTTATGCTCTACACCGCATTGTAAGAGATCCGCCATATTGTTCGGGATGCTCCATTGCAGTGTTACACTGTGCGTACCATTGCTGAGCACTCTCAGATCTGATGGTGGGTCAGGCCTAACTATGGAATAATGGTCTATAGTAAAATTTTGTTCATTGCAACCAAACACATTGCATGAAACCAGATTGAAGTAGTAGGTCTCCTCCAACTGCCTGTACCTGGGCTGCGAACTGGCGTTCCATGTGCAGTATCTAGTGCTATCTATTCTCTTTACGTGACATGGTTTCACTGAATTCCCATTGACTAAAAATGTGAGTGTATAATTAATGTTGCTTCTCGTTTCAGATGAAGTCCATGAACAATTCAATATGTCAAGATTCTTTGAAATACAACTGAAGTCACTTACGTTGGTCGGTGGGGAATCAACAAGAACTCTAGACGAGCACGTTTTTTTCGTTTTATTATTTTTACAATAGTAGGTATTCACTTGTTTCTCTGGTTTGTCAATATACAGCCTCCTTGTTGTGCTGTTGATAATTTCCGACGGTATAATAATGCCGCCGGAAGAGAATTCTATGTCCGCTGATGTATAATTTTCCGCTATGCAATATATCTCCAAAGGCTTGCCGTACGGTATACTAATGTCACCTTGTGGGTACGCAGCGACTGTGATGTTGAATTTAAGACAACTTCCATGCGCACAAGGTAAACAAAACAAATAAAACGCACACCAAATCCATAACACCAAGCGAGAGCTTATCCTCGACCGTCTGCAGCCTGTTTTTTTACTACCCGTATCTAAATATTTATTAGCCATCACTACTAAAAATGTCTTATTTTTGTCACACCATTGCGTTAAGCGCCACGAAAGTCCTCAAGTCAAGGGAACAATACGATTAGAATACATATCCAGTTTTTTTTATCACATTGAATGGCGCACTGTACTCAACGACACGATGACACAGACTGACTGAACTACAGGCAAGGCGAACCCTTTTAAAACACTATTTCAACTATGGCACTTTATACTATTAACTAAAGCACATTAGTTCCAAGAGACTTGAACTTTGTAAAATAATAATATATGATTACAACCATTGAAAAATATACGCCAATAGCGTAAGTACTTACAATAAATTAGAAAGAAACAAGCAAGAAACACTTGCTCGATTCCCAGTAGCGGAGAACTTCACTTCAGTCAATATGCAAACAATACAGTTGCAATCAGTTTCACGCTACGAAACATTAGAGTACGGTTGTATTTTTTTTTTAATTTATTTAAATATCGTAACGTATTATGTCATTATATAAATAAAATATTATTTTCAAAACAACATGAAGCTTGTAACTCGAACTTAAAATAATTTCATGATAAATTTATTTTCATTTATTATTATGAATGATATTGACATATTTTCAAATAATTTAAATTCTTACAAAAAGAAAATTGGCAAATTACTTTAAAAAAATTAAATAATTAAAAAATGTTCTCTTCTTTTTCGATTTTCTACTTTTTTTTTAATTAATAGATAAATGTAAATATTGTTTTTATGATTCTTTAGGCCTGTTTGTAAATAATTTATTATATATTTTTTAAAATTAATGGCTGTATGTAATCTAAATAAATAAATAAATAAAAAATAAATAAAAATTTTAGAGAGTCAATATGTTTCCAGGTTAGCTTACTATGAACACAAAATTAAAGCTTCTGTAATTGTAATAGTTAAAAACAGGTTAAAAGTGCCGTCTTGTCAAGAATCTTGAATTAACACATAAATCTTTATTTATTTATATTATATTACATAATATTATTATATACTAGCTGACCCGGCAAACGTTGTTTTGCCAAAAAAAAAAAATTTTGGGTGGACCACCCTTAACATTTAGGGGTATGGAAAATAGATGTTGGCCGATTCTCAGACCTACCCGATAAGCACACAAAATTTCATCAAAATCGGTCCAGCCGTTTCGGAGGAGTTTGGCAACAAACACCGCGACACGAGAATTTTATATATTATATTATATTATATTATATTATATTATATTATATTATATTATATTATATTATATTATATTATATTATATTATATTATATTATATTATATTATATTATATTATATTATATTATATTATATTATATTATATTATATTATATTATATTATATTATATTATATTATATTATATTATATTATAATATAATTAAAAATCTCATGTCACAGTGTTTGTAACCAAACTCCTCCAAAACGGCTTGACCGATTTTTATGAAACTTTTTGTGTATATTCGGTAGGTCTAAGAATAGGTAAAAATATATACATATATAAAGAGAAGATATATATAAATTACGTGTCACATGTTTGAGGCCAATGAACTCCTAAACTATCTACTGAACCGATTTTGATAAAACTGTGTGTAATTTGGCCCAACTTAAAAGGTAGTATATTTTTTATTTTGAACCCGGGTGAAGCCGGGAGCGTGTAGCTAGTAACCTATAAAAAATAATAATGCACTTACATAAAAACAGATATGTATAAAATAAGTATTGTGATTAGATTTAGGCATTCTCTTTGACGAAAAACTTACATTTAGAGATCATTATGATTACATTGTCAGTAGATGCAACAAATTATTAGGCTTTGTCATAAGGTCCACTAAGCAATTCAAAAAGCCAGCTTCCACTCTTTCCTTGTTTTGTGCTTTGGTGAGAAGTGTTCTCGAGTACTGCTGCCCAGTTTGGTCTCCCTTCTATGCTATTCACATTAATAGGATTGAGTCCCTGCAGAAAAAACTTCTAAAAATAATTTCATATAGAAATGGACTGGGTCGTACACTCAACAAATATACTGATCGCCTTCGGAGTTTTGGTTTGTTATCTCTGGAAGATCGGCGAAGGAGGTATGATATCATTTGTCTTCATAAAATATTACACTCATCCTGGGATTGTCCGAGTCTTCTCTCCGCGATTAAGATCAAAATTAAATATAGATCACGTTCTCCCCATGCTGGTCCCTTTTCCATTGAAGCATATAAAAACAACACATCCTATTATAATCCCTTGGTCAGGATGTGTCGAAGTTATAATGATATGGTAATCGGGTGTGAGGACGTTATTGATATATTTGACAGTAGGTTTTCTCGTGTCAAAAATAGATTAAGACTTATATTTAAATAGAAAATAAGAAAATGTTATTAATTAAGAACTAATTAAGTAGTTAAGACATGTATTAATAACCATTAGTAGTTAAGTTAATTTAAACATGTTAAGTACACTGTTTAGGAGTGCAATTTAGTTTAGTCAATACACTTGTTATTTATAATTATCATGTATATAATTGTATTCTGTTTGTGTACTTCATCAAATAAATAAATAAAATAAATAAATAAGACAATTATGAGTTTACCACCTACCGTAACGTGGAATATATTATATTGTAATACTGTGGTAACGTGCATCACAGCCTTACTGCAAGTATTGAAAGCTCTATTAATTTACGACAGCTCAAGTAGGGTTGTTTTAGCTAAATATAGCGTTTGTAAGAATAAAAGCCATTGGCGTGTATCGGAACGCGCAGGCATATGAAGGAGGCTGTATTGTATTTTGACTGACATTTGGGTATTATTGATAGTGACAGTGACATACTATGACAGTAGCTCTAGCTGTTGTGTTGACAAGCTGCTGATTAGTCGGAAGTCGGGCACGAAGGGACTTATTTATATTATATTGTCTGTTTCTGTTTTTATTTAATTTATTTTTAGCACATTTTATAGATTCATATATTATATCTAAATAAAACATGAATTATATTTTGCTTATGTGAAGATGGATGGACAATATCAACAAACACAAGGCTTTACGACTAAAGAAGCTCTGATAAAACTGCGTGATGATATACGTACCGTATTAGAAGAACATAAACAGAACAATATAGCTCGGTATTTTTTAAATTAAAATTATTTTTGCACTACTAATCAAGTTTCTTAATTTTTAAATTTAAAATATACTTGTATTTAATCTTAAATAATACGATGTCTTTTATATTGAATTTAAAACACTTTTTACATACCTATGTAATTTTTCAAATATTGCAACTGCAACTTTAATTCAAATGGCTTTTAGTTTAAGTGAAATCTACAGCAATAAGTATTTAGTTTTTTTTTCTTTATGATAAGGTCGTCAGACAGGCTTCTTTTTTAATGTGTAGGTCAGCAGACAGGCTCACGGGCAATTTGATGCTAGTTGGTTACCATCGACTATAACTAAGCACAAGCACAGGTGCTGCAAGTTACCAATCATAGTAGGATTAAGGATAAGAGATACTCACTGAAACACAACAGCACACATGCTGTTATTTCACGGTGGTCTGTGAGGGGATGTTTACTGCTGCCAGGTGGGCTGCCCAATTGACTGCAATTTACTTTGCAAGCGCAATTGACAAGCATCAATTGCAAAGCGCAATTGACTGCCTTGCCACTACTTAAATATATTTTATGTACATTTTCTATATTAAAGTAAATGTTCTTTACTTTCAGGTACAGTTATTTTCGGAATATTATATCATTTTCATCAGAGAAAGTCCTCCTTTCTGGTGTAGCTTATACTGTGACACTAATATATATAATATGTTTGATATTGACATATTTATTGGGTGAATCTGCCCAAGTGGATGGATACTTACTATTAGAAGCTCTCTTCCTATTCATTATATTAGTTATAAACTTCTTGGTGGCTTTAAATGAAGAGTACTTACATAAAAACGAGATACCTCATAGAGTAGAAAAAGTTTTGGGTGAGTAAATTTTTAGCATTAATTAAACTTGCAAGTGCAAAGTCATAGAAAACATATAAGAAGAATATCTATCATCTTCTTATAAGAAATAAAGACAAAGAAATATAACAGTGTAAAAGACAGTTCCTATGAAATATTTTTTGCAATATTTATTTATTTTAGAAGAAACAATAATATACCTTCTATGTAATAGAATAGATGATTAGATGAACTTAAAAATATTCAATTAATTTAAATCTGTTCTTAACTAAACTGAAGCACCCCAAGGTTAAGGGAATAAGTAAGCATGATAAAGCATAATATACAAAAACAAATTGTAATACTAATACATGCTTTTATTGTAGAAAGCCTGGAAGAATCCATAAGAAAAGCAGTATGGAAAGAAAACCACTACCCACATTTATGTGCCCCATTCTCACCTTGTGTGATATTGCAATGGACATACAGAGATTGTAAGTAAATTTATTAATATATAAGTAAGTTGAAGAGTTTGTATGGTTGCACTCATCTCTGGAAATACTTGCACTTCGGTCGGATCTTAACAACCACGACGCGTGACTAGGCTACCAAAGTAGTCTGTCGCGTGGCGATAACTAGTTATGAATTTATTACTAGTGGCCCGCTCTCGACTTCGCCCGGATTCAAAATAAAAACTATCCTATATTTTTAGTTGGACCAAATTACACATAGTTACGAAGTTTTATCAAAATCGGTTCAGTAGTCTAGGAGTTCACCGTGGACTCACAACATGACACATAATCTTTATATAATATACATATTATATAATAGTAAAGATTATTTATAAAAATATTTTTATTTTATATATTTACAGCAACCATAGTAAATCTACCGTGGGCTCTGCTTGTGGAAGGTGATATTATTGTATTAAGACCAGGGCAAGAAGTGCCTGGACATTGCCAAGGAGTTCAAAAAGATGATCCAGAACTCTTCTTCGGACAAACCTTCCAACCAAGTTCACAGGTATAAATAATTATTTTTACTGTGTTATTGCAATGTTAACTACCTGTCTGTTTGTTCGCTAAAATCTAAACTGTTGTATAGATTTTGATGAAATGAAAATTTGAGGTGATATAAGTAATAAGCAGTCTAAGCCACATGAAGTGTTATATTACTTATACAACTTATATACTCCTCCTATGTTGCCTAAATAGTTTCTAGGACAAGATATTTTATGTTTTAGCAAAAAGAAACAGAGGCATTTAGTGTTCCACGTGTACGTACACCACATCAAAACAAAGTCTACAAAATGTGTGAAACACCATATTTGAAGAATTTGAAGTTAGCTCTAGAACAAGCTACCACAAGACCCGTAACTGTATTTGAAAAACAAAGATATGTGGTAAGTAAATGTGTTAATGAAAAAGTTCGATATTTGAATAACTACAATATTTATAAGTTTTGTTATAATCCCAGCAAATTACTAATGAGCAGGTTATTTTTGAAGAATTAAAGTGACATATTATATACGATAATATTATGTCATCCATTATGGACATGGTGAATGAATGAAATGGATCTAGTGAGAGTGATCTATAATTTTCCAATAAGACTGGTCAGAATCAGCCTGGATTCACCATCGACCTGATAACGCCTTATCAGGCAAAGTAGAGAGTAATCACCCCTTACTGAAGACCACCATGAAATAACAGCACGTGTGTTGTTGTATTTCGGTGAGTGAGTAAGGGATGCCAGAGCCTATATCCATATTCCTTCCCATGCGTTTATCTTAAATCTTACTATAGTTAACAGTCCACTTGCAGCACCTGTTGCTTCGCTTGTGTATTGTGTTGCTACTATAGCTCTACTATAGGCAATAATAGTAGCCACCTACCATCAAGTAGACTCTCAGCCTGTCTGCCGACCTTAAAATAAAAATAACAGATTAATTACACTTTACCTACTCTACAGTAACTCTTTTTAGGTAAATGACATAATATGTGTACCCGAATCGCTTATGTGGTATAAGCGATAAGTGTTTTTATTATATTGTGTATTTAGACTCTATGGAACCTCTATGGAATTCAATGTGTTTTCAATATTTTTAAACATTCTTCCACAACTTATTTTCAGTGTACAGTGAAGATAATGGAAGGTATAGCTCTGCCTCTAGTGATTGCTATAGTGGTAGTAGCCAGTTTTACCGGCCACATGTACGACCTACCCGGTAGCACCCATTGGACAGAGATATATATCCTGCAAACGATCGCTGCCACTCTACCACTCTTGCAGATCATTTTTCCCATAGCCTGGGTAACGCTCAACTGTTACGGACTTGCTAGGTAAGGAATTCCCAAATAAATTTACGACCCAAAAACGGGGTGTTATAAGTTTGACGTGTGTTTCTGTGTAACTGTGTGTCTATGGTTTTTTTTTTTTCGTTTGAAAGTTGTGATCGAGATAGTTCTTAACTATAGTTTACGAAGATTTTTCAGGCGTTTGAAGATCATCAGCACATTTCCCAGTTGACAAATGGATTTCACTAACTTCCACAGTTTCGATTGCTATATGTATTCAGTTTACTATAATTATGTACACTTGAGTGTTTATTTAAGTGATGAATGTTGGAGCAAATAAATAAATAATGGAAATAGTATTGGTATCTACAGTAAATAAATAAATAAATAGTTACTTTATTATGAATAAATATTGACTTGATAAATAAATAATAGCGCCCTCATGAGTGTTGTCAATTATAGACTTTGATATGAAATATAAAAACACATTAATTGTATGAAAATATAAAATTTTAATAACGCGTTTTTTCAGAAGCCTGCTCCCGTATTAATTTTTTTATTTTATCTGGCATCTCTTGCTCAATGTCTTCTGTAATTGGATGGTTACTGCCGCCAGGCAGAGGCTTTCCAAATGCATATAAATGCTGAAATGCAGTACACCCTGCCACTACTTTACAAATCCAGACCAGAACCAACATTGAAAAGTTCATTTCCACCGTTGACCCTCCCGCCGGGTAACGAACCCGGGACCTCTGAGACAGAGCGTTAGGGCAAGCATCCTAACCACTCATCAATGGGTTTATAGTTTAGGCGACGATAACCACCTCCTACAAACAAGTCGCCAGATAGCTTGTCTCATAAATTGAAAATGAAATGATTTTCCCTTTTCTTCAGACAAAGTGTCAAGTTTAAGTGTAAAAAATATCAACTTTTTTTTAAATTAAAAAAAATGTACTATTTAAGGTTTAAGCTACTATCAGAAGTGCGTCAGAAGTATGTACGCTCAAAGTCGTGTTCTATATCAGAGGATGCAAGCGATCCCCTCATACAGGCGTTGAGTGAGTCCAACCTTAAACCGGAGAGCCTCAGGTCCTTGGGGAGAACCTTCTTCAATATAATGCTCGGAAAAGAGGACATGGTCACCAGGACCGCCAACATTGTGCATGTGCTTGGATCTTTGTCGGTGAGTGATCTATCTATCTGCACATTATCGTGAGTTTTTTTTTGTTGTGATGTACGACAGACAGGCAGACAGTCCATTAGATGGGATGACGCTTATAGACTTGGGCAACATTGTGAGCTAGTGGTTATTACTACTAGATAGGTATATAAAAAATTTCATATCTTAGCAAGTTACTCATAGATCTATTCATTTTATCAAAGAGTTTCATATGAAAAATTAATTATAAATTCATAATTCAAAATGTAGATTAGAAGAAAATGATTTTTTTTTAAAACAGATACAGGGTTATTCAGCACTGAGACGTTTTATAAATAACATGGTTTATAAGTAGTATATCATACAAACGTTGAGTATGATCATTATTAAATTAAATTAATATATTAATAATGGTATTAATATAGTATTAATATGGGTAAGAAGGGTAATTACCCTTCTTACGCATTATCTTACTTCACACTTACATCTCCTTAATAGCGCTTCTCTATTTCCAAGTGACCTACGATCAAGTGAAAAATTTGCCTCTCTTCATCATAAAAAGTGATATTTATTTTACATACAATATTTTATTTAAATTTTAAGCACTTATCCCATATCTAATTAAATCAATTTGAAATACTCACAAAGGCTTTTCTTATCAGTAATAAGAATGAGACTTATCTATCTAAGTAACAACAGCGAGCTCCATCACTAAAATATATTTATATTATTTATCTATAAGATAACAGATTTACATGGAAAACTTAATGGTTAGCCGTTATAACTGGAAGTTGATAACTATTTGTACGAGGAAATAGTATTAAGGAAATAAATATTTACTTGTTTGTATAGGTACATAATCTAGTGTTTGTCTAGACTGACTATCAACTCACAGCCAAAACAACTAAGTGTAGAAAGCTGAAGTTTAGAACATATAGGTTTATTTTATAACACAAGCATCCGCCAAGAAAGGATTTTTGAAAATTTCAACTCCGCGCTATGCTAAGGGCAATCGCTAGCATAAAATAATGTTGCTGTCCGAGGAGGACGTCGGACTTTTTCTAAACCACCCAATGCTATTTAATCACTAATAGAACAAGCTTCCTTAGGTCTTCCTACTTCCTTATTACTTCCATAGGTCGCTAGTAATCTAAATGTTTTCATAAATGGTTGTCATATTGTATTAGAGCCACTAAAACCTAAGGGATCTAAACCCAACCCCTCAGTATCAACTTACCATAAAGGTTTATATTGTCGATTTTTTTTTAATTCGAATTTTTTATACCAGATTTCACTGTTTTAAAAATTTAAAAAAATTAAATGAACTTTTTTAAAAAAAAAATAAACTGCTTGTTCCTTTGTGTTTAACATAAAACAATAAATATAATCTTACAGGCTCTATGTTGCGTCGACAAGAAAGGTATCTTGTCATGGCCAAACCCTACAGCAGAAAAGGTGTTTTTTCTTCGAAACTCGAGTCCAACATCCAACAGCTCTAGCAAGACAAGTCTCGTGGGCTCAATGGGACATCACAGTCAGACCAATTTGGAACACCCTGACGATAGCAAACAGAATGAACCTTCAACTATTGCAGAAGTGAGTTGTGTGTTTAGTAACTTCCGCTTAACCAGAATGTTCAGAACAGTAACAATAGTAATTAATTTATTTTATTTTATATTGCAATTATTACAAAATAATTATAATAGTAAATATCTTCCATTTTTAAAAAATTGGGAAGCCCGTCTGACGGCACTAATCACCCCCAATACAGAAGTGAGTAAGATATTCGAGAGCCCATTTCTCTGTCGCCTCCTTTTCGCACTTGCAGCACCTATGGCGACACTGGCCACTTAAAATCAAGTGAACTTTTACGTCAGCCTGCTGCCGACTATTACGTGGACACAAAAAAAAAAAAAACAATATAATTAAATATTCACTACTTATTTATTTTTTATAAAAAGTATTATTTTTAATTGTTATTTCGTTAGAAATTTATGGTAAAAGATTTTTTGTTATTTTTGACATAGCACTCTTAAGTCGAATACTACTCTTTAGTGTTTTGATCTACTGCATACTGGTGTCTTTACATGAGACACTTAAACGTGTGCTCTCTCGATGCAGGTACTTGACTTAACACACGACCAAAACGCGCCTTTTTGCGTGGAGTTCGACGACCAACGGTGGCGGCAACACTTGCCTCGGCTTAAGCCTCTGGGCTTGGCTGCCTTACTCAACACATGTGCGCCCGCGCCGCGTCATTCCTACGCGCACTTCTGCGCGCATCTCACCTGCGAAGCTTCACATAGGTGCTTCTTTTTCTTCTCTTATTACTGTTACTTTACCAGTATTACTGTAAGAAAGAAAAATATGTAAATACATTGTATTGGTATAAAAAAGTGTACCAAAATGGTCTCCGCTCATCATGACGCTGATCTTCCGCGGATGTCGTTTTATACTAATTTTTGTATTAATCTTCTTAATATATAAAAGGCGATGTGTGTTTGTGTGTTCCCTATAAACTCCAAAACCGCTGAACCGATTTAGATGAAACTTTCACACAATCTTCAGATTAGTCCAGCGGGTAATCCTGTGAAGTTTGGTAGCGATCGGACGCGGGCGAAGCCGGGAGCGGGTCGCTAGTAATACATATTAAGAAGTACTAATACATACTGTATCAGTACTACTACTGTTTTCTAGTTAGTTTTTACTCAATTTCCATTGTTTTTTAGTTTATGTAATGAAAAATTATTTAGCTGTAGTATTATTAGAGAATTTGCTTGGGGGTAAAACAGTAAATTCGGACCGCGAAACGTGACATTTTCGATCATACAGAAATCTTGTATGAAAAGTGTATGGGATTTTTAGGAACGAAACGATAGCGCGTTATAACTTGCCGGTGCCATCTGTCGTCGGAAATTGTGAAGCTCACTTCTGATGTGTAGTCCTGCAATTGACAAGTTTTTTTTTTTTACTTTCTCTTATAACTTGAGATACAATAATCTGATTTCAGCGAAGACTTGGTGCCGGTGACGAATCGGCGTTGTCTCTGTGAATTGGCAAAACAGATCGGTTTCACGGACTCCGTAACGGAAGCTTACACTGTACAAGATTGTTTATCCATATTTAGACATTTGGTAAGTAATCGGAACACAATATATTGAACTGATTTTAAACTACAAACATAGCCCACTTTATCTCTCTCTCTCTCTCTCTAATTATAATGATATGAAATAAAGGGTATGCGATTTAAATCTAAAATTGCACATACTATATTTTGTTTTTTATGTATTATTACTATTCGATTACCAATTTTTAGATATTTTCATCACACGTATTTTGTGGGTAACTTTTGTGTTATCTTCATTCTTTATGTATAAGAATCAATCGCCTTGCCTTAATCGCGCAAAAACTGAAGTCGGTTTTTCACTACTTTTATAACAATTTTCTATTATTTTACTAGCAAGCGGATACGATCCGTCGCGAGACTCGTTTCGTGCGATCGTTGCATCTGAGCACTCGAGTGAAGGTGCCATTGCCTCATATGTTGGCCGTGCTCGTGCGCGACCACGCCAATCAACTGCAGATGCTCACACAGGTACTCCTATCCGGCTCGAAGGACCAACACTGTGCTAAACCACAATGTCTTTTAGTTCTTTATTTAAAAAAAAAACAATAAAAGTTAAGCAATATTCATTTAGCTTTACCAAATTTAAATAAATGATACAAAAATTATGTGAAACAGTGTGATGATGATTTATATTATTTGCCAAATGACTAACGTTTTGTCATTGTATAGTAAAAACATTACAAATTAAATATGTATTGTGAAAGTCATAATTTCATCATAGTCAGAATAATTCTAAACCGATAGTTATTTTAATAGTATTAATTTAAAATAATAACTTTTGTAAGTGACTATATTTGGTATTTGATTCATGTAACATTTTGATCTAATTGTAAGATCCGAAGAGAGGTCGTTCTTAACTCATCTGTTTACTAGACGTAAAGTATGTTTCATCAATTGTTATCAATGAAAAAATAAATTGCGGTTGTGTTGTCTATTGAAATATGCTCATGAATTTAATTTAACTTTAATAAAAATAATTTAAAAAAACTAGCCGCTATGCTGCGTTCTTCTCCGTAGCACATCTATGCTTGTTCCGAGTTTCGAATTAAAATTCACAGCATGTTAGGAGACCGTCTATCGTTATATGAATTAGGCATTTTTATATATATATAACACACATTTTTGAGAATGGTAAACGAAATTCCAGGGAACAGCCGACATAATTCTGGACTCGTGCGTGGACTATTGGAACGGACGAGACCTTACAACCATCACGCCTTCCGATCGCAAGAAGATCATCGACTTCTATCAACGGAACTCTCTCACCGCTTACTGCACCGCCTTCGCTTACAAGTGATTCCTATTTTGAAATTATAATTTTGTAAATTTTTCAATTTTAGATGTACCTAATCTAAAATTAAAAATTTACAAAATTCTTATATCCTGAGCGTCACTTAACACCCAAACGCGACGCTAGACTCACGTTTTAAGGTAGCAATAATACGGAGGGGCACACTGAAATGATCGGGAATAGAATATTTCGGATTGAGTTACAATAAAACCTTTTTTAGAATTTGAATACTGTCTTCTTAGAATGTTAATGACATTCAAACAATTAAAAAAAAAAGATTAAAAACAAAAACTATGTTGGTTTAAAGTTGACATGTCGTTAACAGAAATGGAGCTCACGCGTGAACATTCCCGTGCCATAATTTATCACAATTTTCGTCGCGGCTTATCTCAAGATAAATGTCTCAGCGAACTTGTTTCGATTTATGATGTTGAAGCACCGAGTCAAACGACAATATACCGCTGGTATGCCGAGTTCCGACGCGGTCGTGTGTCGCTCAGCACTGTTTATTCTGCAGGTCGACCAAGAACAGCGGTCACGCCTGAAAACATCGCAGCTGTGCGAACTATTATATTAGATGACCGTCACGTGACATACGAGCAGATTCGGGCTGTTATCAGTATCGGAATGACTGCAATTCAGTCGATATTACATAATGAGCTGTGTGTAAGAAAGCTGGGTTCCCCACAATTTGTCCGAAGAGCAAAAGGCGGCTCGTGTAGATTGGTGCCGGAATACTCTGCAACGCTTCAACGGAGGGAAGTCAAATGCCGTTTATAATATCGTCTCAGGTGACGAATCATGGATTTATTCATACGAACCTGAAAGAAAACATCAGTCAGCAGTTTGGGTCTTCGAAGACGAGGTCAAACCAACGAAAGTGGTTCGCTCCCGCAGCGTGTCAAAGAAAATGGTCGCTACGTTTTGTCGTGAAGCGACAGTTAAAATAAAAAAATGAAAAGTATTTACAGATATATTTTTGAGAATATTTACAAATAATATATATAAAAAAATGGATGAATTGAAAGTTGTGTAGAGTGTTATGAATGAAGTACAGGTAATTAAATAAAGATTTAAAAAAAACAGCGTCTGGGGTGCAGTGGTGAAGTGCGTCCGGGGTCTCAGCACTGACTCCCGGAACGATATGATGCAGACGGGCAGCGGCGATGGGTGCGTCCGGAGTCTCTGCACAGACTCGCAGAATGACACGAAGTGAAGCGTGCAGTGGTGAAGTGCGTCCGGGGTCTCAGCACCGACTCCCGGAACGACACGATGCAGACGGGCAGCGGCGATGGGTGCGTCCGGAGTCTCTGCACAGACTCACGGAACGACACGAAGTGAAGCGTCGAAGGGGTGAAGTGCGTCCGGGGTCTCAGCACCGACTCCCGGAACGACACGATGCAGACGGAAAGCGGAGATGGGTGCGTCCGGAGTCTCTGCGCCGACTCACGGAACGACGCGAAGTGAAATTTGCTGTAGTGAAGTGCGTCCGGAGTCTCAGCACCGACTTCCGAAATGACACGAAGCAGATAGAGGCAAGACAGGCTAAATTTTAATGTTGTATCGCAGAGAGGAGCGACAACACACTCCTTGATTTTCCTCAGTCTAGCCGGCTGGAAAACCTTCGAAATAATATTTTGAAAATTAAATTTAGAAAATAATAAATATATATGGCCAGGACATTTCGAATTTAGATGTGAGGTTGTATATAAAAAGGAATAAAAAATGAGCGAGAAAGCAACAATGTAATGAGAAAGCATGATGTCAAAATACTATGGGAACTATGGCGACGAAATAAATAAACAAAGAAATTATGTCAAAAATATATAAATTTGCGTTTTTGAAATTGTATGATGACTAAATGCATGTAAAACGTATGAGAAAATGTAGGAAAAAGTATAGCAGACATTCGGAAAACAGGCTGTCGGTAATATAATAAGGAAACAAGGGAAAAATGTGATGTAAATGATACGTGAATGACATGTAGGCCGAAAAATATATAAAATACAGGATCTGAGGCGTTATCCAGGTTAGTAGCGCATCCAGCAGTGATGTATGAAGTGTATGAACACGCTACAGTTTGTCTCGAAAAAGGGGCATGTTGCTACAATTCCTTTACAGGAACGCAGAACGGTTACCGCCGAGTGGTATATCACGGTTTGTTGCCGGTTGATAGCCGAACTCCGAAAAAATAACCCGAAACGTCGCATCATCATACATCACGATAATGCGAGCTCCCATACGGCTCGGAAGACAAATGATTTTTTAAAGCAGGAAAACGTTGAGCTGATGAGCCATCCTCCGTACAGTCCTGACCTGAGCCCAAACGATTTCTTTACATTCCCTAGAATGAAAGATTTATTACGCGGTCAACGGTTTGAAGACCCCGAAGCAGCTGTGAAAGCGTACAAATCAGCCATTTTGTCAACATCAACTTCAGACTGGAATTACTGTTTTAATGATTGGTTTGCACGAATGGAAAAGTGCATTAAGTTGAACGGAGAATACTTCGAAAAACAATAAAATACAATTTAGCTATACCGTGCATGTGGTTTTTCTTATTCCCGATCATTTCAGTGTGCCCCTCGTACAATAGTTAACGTAAATATCGAAATTAGTAACGCATTAATATGAATATTTTAATCAGTAACGAGAACCTGCCAGTGTTTAATGTCTTCTTATTATCTAAAGGGATATTTGATAGGACTAGTTGAGGTGTTTTAAACCTCATAAGTTTTACTACTTGATAAGATACCTTTCGATATGCGTAGACCTTTGACGCGCGGTATATCGCCATCCTTGTCGCACGTGTACCTCGAACTGCCGGCCGACAGTGGGCGGCTGTACGCTCCGCTGTCCCAGCAGTGGGCCGATGCACCAGCGCTGCATTTCCACTCAACAGGTCTGTTCAATTTTTTTACATTGATCCATAATAATATTATAAATGCGAAAGTAACTCTCTCTTTTCATGCCTTAACTACTCAACCGATCATCACGAAATTTTGCATACACGTTGTCAGGGATACAAGAAAGGACAAAGGGTACCTTTCATCCTGAAAAAAAGTACTGTTCCTGAGTGATCGTTTAAAAATATAAAGAATTGGGCGCCACTGTCGTCGTCACAGCGATAACGAAGTCAGGCATTATTATTAACGTATTTTCCTTTTCAACGCGGACGAAGTCGCGGGCACCAGCTAGTATTGGCCTTAAATTTGTGCCAATATTTGTATTTGGTTTTATTTGCATTGCATTTTCAATATTTTCAGATTCTTTGTTATTTAACGAAGTCACAGACGACGATGTAAATGACGCCGAGGGATACTTTGACTTACAATGCAATCAGGTACTTATTATTTTATTTTAATTGTACTCATGAAAAAGTCAGATTTGTGAGAGTTTTATTGTTAAAATAAATAATTATAAAATTAAAATTGTACTATTACAATTTTAAATGTGCTTTTAACTCTCATCCAACTCTTACACTAATACGTACACCCTATTTGTATAAAAATTTTAGTTATAGTTCTAGTATATGCATATAAATAATCTAGTTAGACACATAATGTTAAGTTGATGATACGGGCACATTGGTCGAGTGGTTAAGGTGCTTGCCTTAGCGTTCTGATTCCAGGCATTTCTGATTCGGTCGCGGGTTCAATTCCAGGCAGGGGCAACTATGCAAATTAATTTTTCAAAGAATGCTCCGGTCTGCATGTTGGCTGCTGTCCGTTGTATGCAGTAACACAAGCCTTGTAGTGCTTACTACAATTGGTGTAATTTTTTAAGATAACATAAATAGTTCATTTGTACCGTATTATGTATAGAGATAGAGTTCATTTTTCATTGCACATGTTTGCAGGTGTTCGTCGGAATGGTGACGATGCAATATCAGGCTCAAAGCGATATGGTGGAGCTTATAGAGCGTCTGGAACGCGCTTGCATACGTTTTGTGCACTTCAGCAAGGAAAACGAACTGCGTTCGAGGGTGTTCAGCGAAAAAATGGGATTAGAGTCTGGCTGGAACTGTCATATATCACTGGCCAGTAAAGACGAAAACAGGTATTTCAAGATTAAATCGCTCGTAACCAGTTTGATTTTTATGAGAAAAAAATATTAGTTGTTTTCATGAAGTGTCTTGAAAGCCAGTTTAACATTTGAAACAAAAAACAATGATCGAATAATGGCGCAAACAAAAATAATGATTGAACACTTTAATTCCAAATGGCCGTTGTAAGTTAAATAAAATAAACAATTCTTTCACGCTAAATCTTGCTCGTGCGCAATGAAACAGATGATTTGATGAACTGGCTTTAAAGACGATTTAAAATTTTATCAAAGCAAAATGAAACTGCGGGTTTTTGTTGTTTAGACTTGTAAATCGGCATGGTGTTATAGCTGTTACAATTTTTTTTAATCTTAAAAGAATCTAAAACTGTTTGTCATTGTTTAAAAGATCATCTTCGATTTTGTTTTCATATTAAATCATTAATGTTTATTATGAGAAATCGGTTGGCTTATACTAACTCTATACTATTATATTATTATTATACCGCTCAAAACAATTAGGGGAACAAAACTTTAAAGTAGCACATTTTTTTTTAAATTAAGGTAATAATTAGAACTGACCACTAATAATTGTTAAAGAAATTTAAAAAAAAAATCGGCGTTTGTTTAGTAGTTCTCAATAAAGTGGCCAAGATTCTATAAACACCTAAAAACAAAGTGATGCTGTTGAATTTTCTTTACTTTCTAATCACAGAAAACACATTTTAAATGGGTTTTCAAGTCTATTGACTATTAATAGAGATTGAAGTGAGTTTTCTGAGTATTGTTTTTCGTCAACAATGTACATTAATTTTTTTTTAATTAAAAAAAAATTACAAAATGAGTATTTTTATTAATTGTATTAATTAATTAATTAACAAGGAAAAAAATTACATAAAATTTATTTTAAATCTAATTGTAGTTTAAACAATAGAAAGGACCAAAATCTTGTTCCTCTAATTGTTTTGAGCAGTATATGTATATTAACGTTGTATAGCTATGTCAATATTGCATTTAATACATATAATTTTAATTTCAACGTTCAATTACAATGTTACTTTCTATTTGATATGTAACTATTGGCTGTCAAAAGAGATCTTTTTATGCAGGTTGACAATTACACAAGACATTACATACAACACAACACAATTAGACATTTTGACTCCTATTTTTAATTTGAAAATTATAAAGTTTCAGTGTATTATATGTGTTCATTTAATTTGAAAAGTATTCTATGTGTAAATAGTTTCTCTGTGGTACAACACTTTAGCCTCTCTCTTGTCTGGATTATTTTTCTAATTACCTAAACTTTGTTTATTTTGTATATCGATGTGGCGACTCTCTGTAACTACTTGAATCTCTCAAATACATACTTCTAGCAAAGAAATTAAACTGGGTAAAAATGATTATACGATACTTATAATTATTTCAAAATACATTCTTTTTGAATCACAATAATTCAAAATTCGTTGGCAATAATTTTGTAATTTAAAAAAAAACATAATACATCATGGGTGTATTAATTTCATTGGCATTCTAATAAAATTCTAACTTAAAAGGCCCCCATCCACCTTAGTGTACTGAAATGAACACAGTTAGTGTTTCATGACTAGTTACGAAATAAGATTTTTATTTAATTCTTTGTGTCTAGTTATAAAAGAAGAATAATGTTTCGAAATAAAATTTTCTAATTAAAAAACTTAAGGGTTCTTAAACGCTTCTTTAATATTTATTTAAAGTTAAAAAATATATATATTTAGTCGTTTGTTACAATCTATGAACGTGCAGGAAATATTCTTCTTTTGTAACTAGTTACTAAGGAATGATAAAATCTTTTTTCGTAACTGGTTATAAAACACAGTTACCGAGGTGAATGGAACCTTAAAAAGAGGAACTCTCGGACGGCTGTCAAGGCAGCTTTATTTACAAACTAAGTTACGATTTAATTTAGAAACGACAGTTTAATTAAAAATAATAAACTTCATATCAATTCAGAATAAGATCTATAAATTAAAACGTAACTCTTGTATGGGCACAAGAAAGTTCGGGAGACCCTTAATTGGCGTTAATTTGTATACATATTATGTTGCTCCATTTTGTAAATTTAAAATGCATATAAATTAGGTCCATCGATGTTTATTGATTAAAATTGTTTTAGTTCGTAAGACATTCCAAGCCAATTTAGCACAAATTAGTCGTTTGTTTACTGTTTAAATAAAATGCTCGAAGAAAGTATTGAGGTGCAATCGTTCTAACTCCTAGACAATAATATACAATATCATATTTTGTTTAAGGCTTCATTATTGTTAACTTAAGTGAACATGTATTTAACTCATCAAATCATAAATATTCTACTATAAAATGTAACGGATACACTGTGTATTTTATTCTATGCCAATTTATTATAAATTTATTTATAAGGTCGCTAGGTGATGCAAGTTCTCTGCCGAGCCTAGTAGGATAAAGAATAAGAATTTAATAGGAAATAGGGAAATGGACTTTGGAATCCATAACGCATTTATTGAAACATAAAAGCACACATGCTGTTATTTCAGAGTGGTCTTCTGTAAGGGCTTCCCAAAATTATGACTGCAAGACGTAGCATGTCCTGCCATACTATTTTTCATGTACAATTTTTTTAGTAGCACACTATTTTTTATGCTTTAAGCGCTACTATTGATTTAGATAAATAATTGGCGTACCCGATAATAAATAAAAAATTGTTTAGGGAAAAATCTATTCTAATATTTCTTATGAACATTGACAAAATGTTTCATAATAGTGGCGAAAAGTTCGCGTGATCGCTATCAGTACACAGTACATATAACCGTTAGAAAAATTAATGTAACTATTTTAAATTTCACGTAACTAGTAATTTTAACTGATAGAAAAATAGCAACGAATGCACCTTAAGACTTAGTTGAAATCGGCTTGAGATGTGTTAGGGGACGTTCAAGTATTACGTAACGCAATTTGGGGGAGTCTTGTAAAGCGTTACGATGCGTAACAGGGGCGGGAGGGGGGTTCGAACAACGCGTTACGTAACATTGTTTTTTTTTCTAATTTAATTAAAAAACTAGGGAATTAAAATCTCCCAAATCAGCATCCTTTTTCACTTATGTTTTACAGGGAATCCCTCGAGTGTATTGTGCGTCATTTTTATTTGGTTCTCCCAAGTTGGTAACCCTTTTCTGTGGTAAAAATGGTCACTTGGTTGTTACGTAACGTTTAGGGAGGGGGAGGGAGGGTACAGAAAAACGTTACTGCGCGTTACATGGGGGAATGGGGGTTCAAAAATCTTCAAAAATTGCGTTACGTATTACTTGAACGCCCCCTTATCGGTCGGTACTTGCAGCAAGGGCGCGTCGCCGGTCTCTTCGCAGACCCTGCATCGGGCCGTCGATACGTATGCCGCGCTCGGCTTGCACTATAGGTTTGTCTCTCTGCTGATTACTCGCGCTCCGCGGCCACTGTAGCGTCTCACGATCCTAAAAAATATACTCTCTTGACTCGTAACTCGATTAGCGTGTATCTCAGTGACATAAAACGTTGTACCTTGACTTGTTACTGGCGTACTTACCTTCCTAAGCTACACTTAGCTACCATACATATTTGTCTGACATTTAGTATAGTGACGATGGTGAGATTTATATTGTTTCTCTTGATGTGTTGTGATGGCGTCTTTTGAGTTGGACTCCTCTAGTTCAACTCCCCTAAGTTGAATTTGAAATTGAGTCGAAGTGAATTATCGAAATGTGACATGTGACAAGACCCTCTATAGAGTGGTTAAGGTTGGAATGAGTTTTCAAAGTTCGTTTGGTCTTGTGCACGGTTTCACCTTCAATTCGTTAGTAGTCCAGTCAATAACAGTCAATGATTTTGTCAAACAGCGCCGTTTTGCACATAAATTTGGTTTTAGGTTCTACTTACCCACTACTTCAAAGTTAAAAGTGTTAACTTTTCTTGAAGTGCTTGAAAAAAATCCTTTATTATTGTTTTGTATTAAAGACAAAACTAAACTATTTATGAGGAAAATAAAGGTGGACCCTATTTTTTTGTCCCGGCAACAAAAAAAAATGTGAAAATCTCCCCAAATTTGAAAATAATCGTTACTATTCAGTTAATTTATGTACTTGTATATAATATGTAATATGCCACGACATGTCAGACAAATGTAAACCTGTCTGTCAACCTAAACATATTAACAATTGATTTAAACTGTCATTTAAATACTTTATGAAAATCGCTTTTGACCTCGGGTCACTTGTTCATTACTTAAAGATATGTATATCCGAAATATATTTGATAATTTAATATCGTGAGACGCAACAGGAGCATTTCTTATTAATTTTAATTTTTTTAACCTTAAAAATGTAATTTTGGTCACATAACTTTTTATTTAACTTGGTATGTTTTTACACTGTTCCTCTTTTACTCTATCTTTAAATATAAGTAATACTTATATGCTTGATAAATTTTCCGCATGCCAAATGTTCAGGTACAGTCAGGGGTGCTTAGACTTGAACTGCTGGCGATCTTTCTAAAATCTAACAATTACAAACGATCGACTTCATAGATGCCGCAAGTATGTGTTATGCATACGTAAATAGTATAAATTAAGTAGGTAGGGTGTATCATAGCGTAGGTAGGTCATAGATGTAGGTATAGCAGGAAGTTTCAAGAAGAATCGGCGGAAATCGAAATCTGTTATTCCGATTAAAAAAAAGGTTGATTCTGGCTTAATTGTGAATCAAATTACTTTGTAAATTATTTGCCATGAATTATTGTCGAGATCGACTCAAAAAGCTCTCGCGATCGATCTTCTAAG
The DNA here is from genome assembly GCA_936446665.2 of Synanthedon andrenaeformis. Lineage (NCBI taxonomy): Eukaryota > Metazoa > Arthropoda > Insecta > Lepidoptera > Sesiidae > Synanthedon > Synanthedon andrenaeformis. The sequence continues at coordinate 10,428,233 of OW387787.2, read as the reverse complement.
CACCCTGATGTGCAGCATATGGCAAAATAATAAAAAACAATGCATGGAAAATAGAAGTACTGTAAATAAATTGTATGTGACCAAAAAAAAAAACGTATCAGAAAAAGACGATTTGTTTAATTCTACTGTATCTATAATATATCCTAGTAACGTGTAGCAAAATTAAATTTCGGCCTTATCGAGAACAATATTGATTTTCTCTTAATAAAAAGTATTTGATACAATACAGCTCTTTATGCGACAAAAACCTTCTCACCTTATTAAATTTTTGGTTAAACACTGGTTAGTTCTTGGTTCTGTTTTCAGGTTTAGTGGTTTTAAAGGAAGTAAAGTTCTGGTTTTTATTAATCAAATGATACAAAAAAATAAATCGTCTTTCTCAAACGTTATTTTTCTGCTTATCGTCGCCTACTTAATTTTCTCTCATCTACTCATCCCCGATGCCCGCATGAGTTATTAGTGCCTTGGTTTAACACTATAACAATCACGAGCGACACTTGTACAAGCACAAAGTTGACAACTTTTTTTTGGATAAAATGGAGTACACATTCAGTTTTTATCAGCTACATTTAAATCGGACATGTATTATTATTATTTTTAATCGTATGTCCTTAATTTAAACGTAAGTTTTAACACTCCGGAAAGTCTAAATCTCTGCCTGATTCAGATGAGTTTCCAGTTAAAATTGAAACATCTGGCAAAAAATTAACATAATTAGTTTTGTAAATAAAATGTCGAGGCTTTAAATAAGTAAATAACGTATTAAAAAAGGAAATTTATTTTGTTATAATGTATTAAGTATAATATTTATATAAATAAATATATAAGCATATAGAAACAATTTTATTATTAAATTGAGGAACAAATTGTCTGTGTTTTTTGTGTGTTTTGAATTTTGACGAGGCTTTCGTATCTTTCGAATAAGAATATCAATTTTTTTATAATAACGTTTAATATGATGGCAATAAATTAGAAAAGTAATAATATACTAATTGATTTTTTACTGGAAACTGGCTGGTTGCAAATTAAAATCGTACAATAATCCTCATATCAAATAAAGAAAGTGTTCTTTCTTTAAATTATCATTTATCCAAATAGAGTTGCTGACTTTATGCACAACACTCATATTAAGAATATCATAATGAATGGCACAGTCACTAATAATAATAAAATAACGTACTAACCAGTTGCGTTTCAGAATATTCCAGTTCTTTCTTTAACTATAAAGAAAAATATTTTTTATTGTTATATTGTACACAAATACTTTGAATTCCTACAGATTTGGTCATGCATAGTTGAAAGTCTATTAGTGCCTAAAATTTGTACACACAACAAATGTTTCAGATTACAAATAAATATTTATATCAATAATAAAATTTACTTATGAACTGTGTATTTTTTTTACTGATACAGTACACAGTTTATATTTTAATGGGACTGAAATATGTGGGCATGTCATATTATCTTTACTAATCTTAGTGCACTATATAAATACTTCATTCGTTCACAAGGGTTTATGTAGAGACCAGTATGTGTTATATTGTATAGAATTGATTGCTAACGGACGTATACAATATGACGAGGTAGTTTCAATATGGATCTAAAAATGCAGCGCAAATATTGCGTCGTCGAGGGCGATCTCATCGTCGGCGCCTGGAGCTATCAACTTGGACCACACTACTGTCAAATTTGACAACGAAATCAAGAAGGCGAGGCATTCTATTACGACGCACAACGGCGCGTTTAAGGTAAGCTTTTTTTATTTAACGTCTCTGCCAAGTACTACCTTTTATCTACTTATATTGTTTAAAAGAGAGAGAAACTACTGGACCGATTTTAAAAATTATTTCAGCTAAATTATTACTTAGTAATATACACTGGCTATATTGTTAATCGAGTTAAATTAGGGATTCCTACAAAAACTCCAATAAAAAATGTCAACTTCAGTGTTTTGCATGAAATTTGAAAATAAATAAATTGACATTTGAGTTGAAAAAAATGAAACCTAAGTGGCAAACTATTTAACCTCAATTAATATCGTATAACGTATTGGTTTTTTTTTTCAGTTACAGCGTAGCAGTATAGCAACGACTCATCCGTCTGCGGACATTGACTCATTACTCGATGACACCGAGGGAATCGAGTCCCCGATTGACGCGTGCCGTTCTCTCTCCTGCCTCACTGACTCAACGGACCACTCTGCACCTGTCAACTTTGATATGAGCAACCGTGTAAGTATGCTTGTGACCTTTTTACTCTGAAACTGCAGCTGCAATAGAACCGAAAGCGGGGAGGGTGTCTCGGTAGATCAAAATAAGTCTAATACTATGATATTATGCTGTAATTTACGTAGCTATACGTAGCAAGGCATATTACGATATATTTTCTATACAAATATTGGAGTGACCGCAAATGCAGCAATAGGCTATTTGACTGATTTCGAAAAATATTGTGTTAAAATTTAAATTACAATATTCGCGCTAAAAACGCTGTTTCTGTAATGGCGGACGCCATGTGATCTGCGTGACGTCACAGCCAAGTCAACTAGTGTATAACAATAAACAATGTTGACTTGCGTGTGACGTCCCGCGAGGCATAGCCAATCACAGAGCGTTCTTGTGGCTGAAGAAATTTAAAAAATAATTTGAATTTATTTTGTTTATTTTGCAAAATCTATAAATATTTTCGGATAAAATAGAGATAAATATGTTTTTTTATGTTATTATCTAATAGGATGACCACATTTCGTAGCATATTTTTAATAGTATCAAATAGCCTATTATATATTATATTTCTATGACGGCACCAACGTATACCGTAATTTATATTATTGCATATTAAGGTATAGTAACACATATTACGACCATAATTGAAATGATGGCAAAATATATATATATATATATATATTGTGTGTGGTAGCTTGCTACATGTATATTATAGGTACGTGTATGGCGGGATTAACGAAAAAACTTCTTACCAGTTTTCTACCACTGAGTAATCGCACGCATATATTTATATTTTGTACAGGCGCGTGCGCATCTGTGTAATGTGTTACGTATACAATAAACACAACGTAAACTATCTGTTTGCAGGCAAAGTTGCCCCGGGGCATTGAAAATATCCGTCCGCATATCGAGCAAGTGGACAATGTGCCGCTCCTCGTGTCACTGTTCACTGACTGCAGTGCGAGATCAGTGCAAATCATGATGCAAATCATGCAGGTAATAGTTCAATTCGTGTTCATTCTTGATAAGTTTCCAAAAATATGTGCGCAAGCACATTGGTTTCGGAATGATACGCACATAAACAATTGCAAATGTATTTATCATCACGCCATGACCATTAGAAGTGGAGGCGGACGAAACAGCGGAACACAGCTAGTTAAATATGAATTTTGTTTTCGATTACAGGAATATGGTGAGGTAGTCTGCGTTATGGGATCCGCTGCAAACTGCCTCAACATGGAGATATTCATGCAAGCTGACGCAAGGTATGTTTAATGAATAAACATATATAACAATAAACTTACCCAGTGACAAAAGGTAGAGAATTTTCTCCAAAACGATCTTATCCAAACTTGTGATAAGGTCAAATATTGTTTTTCTTAAAGGTATAAATTATTTTAATTGTTTTAATTGTCTAGTGCAATAGTACTTAGACACAGTAGTTAGACAAAGAAGATTATTTTTCAATAGTACACTAAGCCTTCATCATTTTGATAATGTAACAATTAATAAAAACAAACATTTTGTATTCGGAAAGATTTCAGTAGTGTAAACATGAAAAACATATCTCTGACATTATTCCGTTAAGTTTCTGGCTCATTTGTCTCTATGACTGCTTATCGTGTGTCCTTTTTAACTCCATTTTTCTTTTTTTAATACAATACGTTACATCAACAGTTTTGGTTTCTTTTCGTAATGTTTTTAACGTTTTTTTTTAAATCATATTTCGAGCCTCAACTTGGTGTATGGACGACATAGTATAAGTCACGAAAACACAATGGACACGAGCGTTTTGGCTTTCTATAGGAGAGACCAATAATGCTCAGCAGCGTCTATCGACTGTTTATGTTTATTATATTTCTAAAAATGAATGAAATAAATTCCAGCATAGCTGTTGAGCCTTTATATCCAGTGCTGTGTCAGAAAATGCCTCCATACAAAGTGCCAGAGAAATGCATCGGACCCATAGATCTCGCTAGGTCTCTCAACTCAGTACCCTGCTCATTATCTGTAAGATATTTTCATTTAGATTAATCCTCAAGGCTTAACAATTAGCGTGTAGACCGTAGAGTCATCGAGAATAGAGGTAAGGGGGACCAAGTCTATACATGAGAAAGTGTCCGTCGGCCACTATTAAATAGGTGGCGCTGTAGTAGCATTGGGGCGGTTTCATGAACTACGAAACAACCAATTATTTCAATTCACCAATGCTACACAAGCGCCATTGTGGCCAATTTATGAACACTATTTAAAAGTTGTAGCTAGGCAGTTTATCAGTTAGTCCTCCTTATTACCTCTATTCTCCATGTGTAGTCTGAATTTAATGAAATAATTGACATTATTTCATTAAATTCAGTTCTCAAGCATGTCAATGAAAAGGAAAACATTGTTTAGTCTAGTGCAACCAGCAAGCTTGTAATTATGGTGATACAGTTTGCTGCAAGGTGCTGAAAGGTGCTTCGTGCGATGCACTAAACGGCAATGTTCCGCCGGATATTCGGCAGCCGAATATCCGGCTACAAGGTTGGCCGAATATCCGGTATCCGGCTAAACTGCTATCCGTTTCATCTCTGATATATACATAAAATTTGGTATCGAATATATCTTATTATTGCTTATTGCTTTATTATTGTTATTATTAATCATATTTATTTTTGGTGAGATGATGATGATATCTTTGAATGGTAGCAGAAAATTATATTAAGAATAATTGGTATGGCGCTATCTATATCCGATAATAAAATAATTAAAACGGTTATAGCGTTTAAATTAAATGATATATCTTTTTTATATTATATTATAGCGTTCTTAATTAATAATATGTGTAAATAATTGCATATTTATTGACAATAACTCATAATTTTTTATTAGAATAATTCTAGCTTATCCTCTTAATTGGTTAGAAATGATTTAAGTACTAAATGTCTAACATTTCGTGATGTTTTACATGCTGCTTGTGTCAAAGATTCAAAATAAATGGCAAAATCAACCGTTCACCAATTACTGCAATAAAAAGGTAAAATCACATATAGAACAATCGCTGCACATTCCTAAAATACACATACAAACGTTTTGTATCTGAAACACTAATGGGAACCAACTTTAAAAAAATAACTTAAGGCCCATTTAGACAATGCCCTTTACTTGCACATCTCAGAGAAATAATTGAATTCAATGATTGCCTTATTGGATCATTATCAGTATTAGTACAATTATTGCCTTTCAAAACTTGTGATCAAGTGTTTAGGCATGACTGAGTTATATCATAGATGAAATAGTACTTAACATAAAGTACTATTATATCTATGATTGTATGTATGCATTTATTGAATGCAAATGTGAATAACTGCAATCCTACACGAGGCAAACTAAGGCAATTGCTGAATATGCAAGAATTGCATACAAGTTTTGACTCGAACTTTTTGCTTCAAGAATTGTATTTGCGACAACAAATATTTCATTCAATTATTATTGAATATTGACTTGATAGAATTATTTTACTTTGTTGTTTGAACCAGTGCTAGTTTTTAATTTATTTTAACTTCACTGCGCAAGTATTATAATTATGTTACGTGTAGTTTAGACGTTACAAGTAGTTTATTGCTTTAATTTTATAAAATGCAACCGACAAGAAAATGGCATAGTCTAAAAGCGACTTCAGAGAATCTAAGGTCGCTTTTTTATAAAACTTTTTATTTTTATCTTTATAGATTAACTAAAAATAATATTATGCTTGTAGGCTGATTGTTGACGAAAAGAAAAAAGGAATATAAATATTTTTTTGTATACATATGTACTTCTTTTAAAATTGAGTTTTAATGTTGTTAACTTAAAATTTTATACGGGCCATTTTTATAATCACTTAATTCAATGCGTAAATTTTCTTCAAAATCTAAAGTAAGCTGCCCACTATAAAACAGTTTTTTTTTAAATATTCATGATTATCAACTGAATTTAATTTTATACATACTTGTTTTTTTTTTAATATTTTTATGTGCCTTTCTAAATTCGTGGTAGGGCGTCATTTTAAACCCATTTCTTTCTTATCTCAGCCACAGGACTTCCACTGCTGAACATAGGTCTCCGCCATAATTTTACCTTAATTTCTTGTTAAGGTTAAGGTTAAGGTTGTTAAGGTTGAACCTTAAATGTTCGATCTTCTGTTTGTGGTTTTTCTTGTGATAAATAAAATAAAAGCTAAAATGATTTTTTAGATGACTCGTGACGCTGACGTGTCGCTGTTCACTCTGATCACAATGTCTCGACACTACACAATGTGTTTGTGGAACTGCACCCAGTTTTGGATCTGCAGCGTTTGCTTTATATCGCTTCTACAGGTAATTTCTCATTTATATTTTACATTAGCTGTTTCACGCGGCTTCGCCCGCGTAACTTTATAAAATGTAGCCTTTGTTACCCGCCGATAATATAGCGTCCCAACAGTGAAAGAATTTTTCAAATTGGTCCAGTAGTTTCGGAGGCTATTCAATTCAAACAAACAAACAAATCGATCGATCAATCAATCAATCAAATCTTTCCTCGTTATAATATTAGTATATATCGTAGATAACGCTCAAAATTGTTAAGTTAATGTAATAAATGAATTATAGTGATTACTACAATAACTATTATGCTATCTTTATATATAAAAATGTTAAGTTGGTTTGTTTATGCTTCAAAATTTTGAGAATGGGTTGACCGATTTTAATTCAGTTTTCACATACGGAATTTTTGTCTGTGTAAAAAAAAATTGCATCCCGGGCGAAGCCAAGAGCGGGTCGCTAGTTTGCTATATTTAAAGGAAACGCGATTCGTTTCTGCGTTAACATGCGGTGGAATTGATGGTTTGATGCTTTAGGTGTGCTGCGTGTGCGCAGCCCTACCGCCGAGTGTGTCGGTTGGCGGGTGTGCATGGGAGTGCGCGTGCGCAGGCGCGTTGGCGGCCGCGCTTTGCTTCGCGCCGGTGCGCGCCGCCGTCATGCAACGCGCCGCCACGCGACCACACCTCAACCTGCACTCCACCAAGGTTACCACTTGCCATCACTATTCTTTCACTTTCTAGACAGATGTTCTAAATTTTTATGAAACATATGTTCTATTAGTCTTGTTAATTGTGGAATGTTTTGATTCGATTGTTGAATAGTATTAGCGACTTCTTTTTCTTTGTAATCAGCTACCACATACATAAAGTAATTCTCGAAATACAAAAATCTTCCGGCCTGACATAGTTATCTTACTAAGTCATTACGTGTTAACAGCGAGCACCTAACCTCTAATTACAATATATTTTATTCACTATAGGGGATAGTCAAAAGTTAGAAAATATGACTATTAAAATTTCCTCGCAATATTTTTTACCGTTAGAACAAGTAAGTTTCGAATATAAGTAAAGTCCACTCAATCCGTAGTCTAGCACGTTTAACTATAGTCCTTAAGAGCAGGCCCTACGAAAAAAATTCCTACGCTCGCTCCGCCCACGTCCCGCCACCCGAGAGTTACAAGTTGCTCGGCGGCTCTCTAGGATTTTTTTTAATATATCGCAAGATACAGCTTACGTAAGGTTGAATATTGCGTACATTATTTGAAGCATGATTTGGTATGCACTAGCTCGGAACTAAACAACGTAAGTCTCAAAATTGTTTTCGTTAATTATAGGAGTAAAAATAAACCTAAGTTTATTTTATTTTGACAATTACTGGTAAACGATGTTTCCTTGCTACGAGCAGTTTTTTGGCGATATAACTCAAGCCGTTTAGTAGAAAAATGTAATATTCTCCGGAAAAGGCGCCGATTTCGATCAAAAAATGTATCGAATGAAAATCACCTAATTATGTTTCTGACTTGATAATCTACAGATAAAGGTCTCAAAATATATATATGTAAATTCCACATTGATCAGATATGTGGTTGACTCAAGACATTTATTTAAAGTTCCCTTAGTTTCATAGGGCCTGGCCTTAATTCTAATTATCCAAATCTACAAAACTAATATCTACAGCCTACATATTGAATTTTAGATGGGCTTTATGGCCTCTAAACCTGTACAACACCAAAGTTTCTTGACAGTCCCATTGATCAGGAAAGAAATACGTATCTTTGTATTATTAAAAAAAAATATTATTATTGTGACCGAATTAACAAATAATCAACATCTAAAACTAATAAGCAGTATTGTGTTCAATAGATGGCGCTGTTTGTGTTTTGGTGTTACGCATGCAAGTTCCTGCCCTCGGTGGCGTCCATATTGACGCTATACGGTTTCACGCTGAGGAGCTTCTGTGAACAAATATCTGTCGCGACCGAGAACGCGACGGGCTGTTGGTTCGTTTACCCCGTAAATGTGGGGCCAAGTGGGGCAATGGGGACAACGGTCCAGCCCGGGGGCAACAGCTCGTGGAGCTACAACTTGGACCAGAAAAGCTGGCACGGCTGGGGCGATGACTTTTACGACGGATATTACTTGGCGCAGCATATAGCCCTCGCACTTATTACTTTGCATTTAAGTGAGTATTTAAGTTTTTTTATTAAGACGTCCACTCCCCCATAACTTGCAACTTTGTGAAAATAATACTTATTCTATGGCAGTCAAACTTTATGATAAATTACCTAAAGATGTTGAAACATTAACTTTACATAAATTTAGATTTTTGTTCCCTTTTTTTGCTTGATAAATGTTTTTATAGTGTGAATGCCTACCTTAATTTTACATAACTTTTATTTTCATTTTCAGTCACTTTTTTGTTTATAATAATTATTAATTGACTGTAAATTGGTTTATTTTTATGACTGACTTCTGATATATATTTTTTTGCACACCAAAATAAATGCGGTAGTACATGCTGGGCAGCTAATATGTTGTTTGTAAGGTCTGGTTTTTACACCCAAACGTTTGATTTGATTTAGGACCTGTCAGAACAGAAGCAGTCTAGATCCAGCGACGACCTGCGACCCTAATAAGGGCGTCTGTCCATTTTTCATGTTTTTCATTATCAAGGGGCTAATACAAATTCAGATAATACATAATGCAAAATATAAAACAATTGGCTCTTGCTCTGGTATATCTTATTGTAATAGTTTTAAATGCCTAATTACGAATTTGTGCTTATAACGATCTGAATTTTGTAAGATCTTAAGATAGAGTATCTTATCTTACAGTTTTATATTAATTTTTTACTCTTATAATATTATTGTTTTCAGTCGTCATTTCTCTTTCATTCGTTCACCGAGAATCTTCTATTTGGCAACGGAGCTTTTGGGCCAACAAAGTTTGGTCCATCGCCGTTATTGTCCTGTAAGTAATACGCATTTTTCACAGACAGGTTGACGATCCACTCGATGGTAGGAGGCTACTGTCGCCAATAAATCAAGCAACGCCACAGGTGCTGCATGTGCGCTGTCTGACCACACTCTGTCTGGCTTGGATCTAGAAATTAGTGGCAGGGCACACTGCGTTTTGGAATCATATTGGACAGCCCGTCTGGCGGCAGTAACCACCCCCTTACAGAAGACCACCGCATGTGTGCTGTTATGTTTCGTTAAGTAAGTAAAGGATGCCAGTGCCCATTCCGTATCTGTTCCTAAAACGCACCTGCAGCACCTGTGGCGTTGCTCGTGTTATAGGCGACGGTAGCCACCTACCATCAAGTGAACCATCAAACTGTCTGCCGACCTTAACATAACGACAAATGTGGGTGATCTTTCGACGGGCGGTAATCTCACACTTGGATACAGGATTTTGGTGCAGAGCGTATGGAGCGTGAGTATGGTGAGTTCGGCGCGCGGGCGGGTCGAGCGGGTCCAGTGGGACCAGTGGAGCAACAGGGACGAGATGCGACTGACGGTGGAGGGACGACTGGCAATCGGCTACGTGGCCTCGCCCGCGCTGGTCTTTCTCCTCAACGAGCTCATCAAGTGGCAGGAGATCAAGTAACCATTTGCACTCTATAATAATAATAATAATTGTCAGGAGGTTCCTCACTGCAGCTCTAACCACCGGTAGCTTGGACCTTGCCCCGCTACTTGTGGCATACTAATTTCAAATTTTTTATATTTATATTGTAAAAAATTTAATGTTAAGAAATAAAATAAATAAAGAGAATAATAATAATAATAAATATATTCATACATTCCACACAGCACCATGTAGTTCCACATTAAGCAACTATAGGCTTGTATTATGGATACCAGACAGTTGATATACTACATAGATTACTTTTTTCTGCAAATACATACATATTATAAATTTAAACATCCACGACTCAGGTACAAAGGTAAAATGTTAACACATAAACATTTGCTCCTAGCGGGATTTGAATCCGCGACAGCTAGGGTTACTAACCACTAGACCAGCGGCACTTGACGGTCACACAGAGCAACTAGTAGGTGGGTGAGGTATATAAGATTTACATTGTTTTTATTTATTTATGTAAATGGTGTTCCTTATTTTTTACTAAATAGTTTTTTTATATATTTTCAGAGCAGATAAACGAAATCAACGCAGAGCCCGCCTCGACTTCGGAACGAAACTAGGAATGAATTCGCCGTTTTGATTTTATATGAGAAAATCTAGTCAATTACCATTAAGTAAAGTCTTTAATTAAATGTTGATGTGCTCATTGATTTATTTATATTTAATTATAAGTGACAAGGTACTTAGACAAAGATTAAATTATTTTGTACTTATTGTATTTTGACCGTTTATTGATATTTTAAATAAATTATATTTGCCAACTCTGTTCTTTTATTTTAAATTAAAATGTAAAAAATCTAAATTCTTATCTACATAAATATTATAAATACGAAAGTTTCTGAGGATGTATGTTTGTGACTTAATCACGAAAAAACGCCTGAATGAATTTGCTTTTTATCTAGGAAAAATGTTAGGTTCCTGTGGGATTTTCAAAAGTGAACAACGCTTGCGAAGTCGAGGGCATAGCTATAATATAAAGCTACTATCTGTCTGTTCCCCCACTATTAATCACTATCTTATATAATATAAAAATGAATCCCTAAATGTGTTGCTAAGCGCAAAACTCGAGAACGGCTGGGGCGATTTTAATTCTGTCTTCACTCGTGGATAGAGGGATAATCAGGGAAGGTTTTTACGGGGAAAGTTTTTGCACCCGGGCGAAGCCGGGAACGAGTCGCTAGTTAAGGATAAAATAACAGACAACCTCTTTCTCATAACATTTATTAATCCTTAATTCATTGAAACTAAATTATGTAACTGGTATTATTTTAAAATAAACTTATTGACGTACAAATTGTGATGATTAACTTAAGAGCATTCATCCATTAGAATCACGCTGGAGTCAAAATTTATGATTTTTAGTACTTTCAGATGTTTAGTTTGCAGATAAGATGTTAACGTCATTATTATTTAATGTAGTACATGGCTGAAAAATATTTTAAAATGAATTCTTATTAGAACATATTTTAAACTAGCGGTCGACGGCCTACCCAGATAAATATACAAGTTATTAAAAAATATATTAAACAATTTTTCAAAACATAAATGAGGTCAACTAAAAAACAGAAATATCTCAAATTTGATCCTAAAATAAGACGTTTAATATCACGAAAATTTACTAAAAGTGACACTTCAGATTATACTTTACTTGAATGAAAATTTACAGAAATCGTATGTTTGTATCCACTAGGCACTAATAAATTTAATGATATGAATTTTTGAAAATTAATATTTTTATAAGTTTGTGGCATATAATTTTTCTAATATCTCGCTTCCGCGTAGACCGTCGACCGCTAGTTTAAAAAAAGGCCTTTTTAAAAACTGTTAGAAAATTTACCCCAATATTTAAAATATTTATCCACGGTGCACTAGATTATAAAAACTACAAATAATATGACGTTAATATCTTATCTGCAAACTAAACACATCATGGGTTTAAATTCCGTCGGAAATCATAAATTTTGACTCCAGCTTGATTCTGACGGATGTATTCTCTTAACCATGTTGATTCTTTGGTACAGAATCTCCATGGATACATTATTATTCAAATCGCCTCTACAAGATTTACTGTTTTAAGTATTGTAGCACAAAATAAAATGCATCTAATATGGCAACAAACAAGTTCTGTATTTTGTACAATTATTACCTGTCAAAATAACGAAATAAGCGTCATACCGAAACGCGAAGATGTTCAACTATGCGTATCGTGACTTCGCGCGGACGCAGCGTGAAGTTATATAAGTCTTGTTTCACAGGTGTCGGACCCTTTGGACCCACCCTACGAAAAAGTGTCCGTTTGACCCGCTAGTCTATTGTATGTCACGTTTGACCCGATTTTATAAAAGGTACAGTCTAACTAGCATTTAGTTGATATGAACAGTCGTTACATGTTCACACGTGGCACAACTACAACACGTGAGGGCATATTTTGTATTGAAAATCAATAATGGATTTTACACGGACAACATTTTGCCGTCATTATCGACCGCGTGGGTGATACCGAGCACATCGCAACCACCTGCGACCTTTAGATAAAAATCCACATTTTGTACCATTGCTCACTCACTTTTTGTCGATGTGGTGTGGTTGCGGTACTTTTGTCACAAGCCTAAAAGCGCATGCTAATACGCGCTGTCTGGATATATTTTCCACATTTGATTAGATAAAAATCGACATTTTGTACCACTGCTCGCCCACTTTTTGTCAATGTTGTGTGATTGCGGTACGTGTGAAACAAGCCTAAAAGTAGCATGCGTTGCGCGACGTATCGGTATGCTGCGATATGCATCGCGACGCAGTATGAAGCTCCCGACACCACTTTTGCCTACTCACTGAACTGCGTACCTTAAAACGTCGGTGTGAACTGACCCTTAAGCGCTTACCGTGTATCAATTTCTAAAAGTGAAACAAAATCATTGATCAATCTCATACAACTAACATGACAAAACATTAAGTTCAAATCAACAGTACTATAAATATAAATTGTTAACACCTTTTTTTTACAATGAGGATGAAAACAGTCTTATTTCATAATATTTCATAATTATTTGATATTTAATTCATTATTTTTTTACAATGGAACCTTTTTATTTCAACTTTGATATTTAAAAAATCACATATTTAAACAATATATATACATACAAATAAAAATTGACCCTAGCATATATGTTTAAAAAGATATAAATACAACAAATTCAACCGAATAATTAAGGTTAATTAATTTGTTTACACCCTCATTGGCTCGTTTACAATCTAAAATATTAGTTAATATGACATCTGTTAAAACCCAATCACTAGGAGTCCTCAGGGAGATCAATAATTTCCACTACAAAGGACGCTACGTCTGTCGCCTTCTGGCTATGCTCTTGACAAAACTGGTGAGATAATAGCGCGTCGTAATAGGGTCTCTTATGATAGTCTTTCTGCAAACATTGCGTTGTGAAATCTTCAAATTCCGCCGAGAACTGTCCTGTAGGAAGACGAGGCGGATCGTCTTTCACCACCTGCTTCAGTTGTTCGAACGGAGTTCCCCAGGTGTTGTATGGAAACTTACTGGTGGCGAGCTCTATCATGGAAATGCCCAGGGACCAGACGTCACTTCTGATGTCGTACTGTCCAGGATTACCGCTGGGATCTATCCTTTCGGGCGCCATATAAGGCTTGCAGCCGGCGTCTATGGTCTTCGCCACCGAGTCCACTAGATGCCCCGATATTCCAAAATCGCATATCTTTACCTCACCTTTCTTGTTAATTAGTATATTGGAAGGTTTCACATCCCTGTGTATAACTTTCAATTGTGAATGCAGATAATGTAACGCACTAACAACTGAGAATGCTATCTTGCCGAGAATATTTTCCGGTATGGTTCTGTTATTTTTGTATACTTTTGCGTAAAATTTGTCCAAGCTCATGTCCATGACCTCCATACAGATCCAGACGTCGCCCTCTCGGAACATGGCGCCGTAGAAGTGCACAGTGTACGGACAATCGCTCGTTCTCATTGAAACGTCGAGATCCATTAAGATACGTTTTAGCTCTTGGTTGTTGAAGGATGCTGGGATTCTCTGCAAGATTATTAGAAAGTTAATTAGCATTTCAAGTAGGTATTATTACTAGGACTTGCGTCAATATGCATACCCAGATGTCCATTTTACCATTAAAAAAGGATCATAAAAAGGTGATCAAATGTTGCTAAGATCGCTTTTCCAAACCATGAATCTGACATTTTTAAGTGTGAGGGACAATGTTGTTAAACTTAGTATAGGGTTCTTTACATTGTTTGTGTTGTCTTCATCTCCATGCCATGGCTTTAGTCCTACAAATATATAAATACGAAGTTTGTGGGATGGATGTGTGGATGTTTGTTATTCTTTCACACAAAAACGGCTCAACGGATTTGGATGAAATTTGGCACACAGATAGTTTATTACCTGGTTTATAATATAGCTACTCGAGGGGTTGTCTAAAAATATTTAAAAAATTAAGCGCCATCATCGTTATTGTGATAAAGATGCGAAATATTCCGATTTTGAATGTAGGTATTATATATTGCCTAAGCTTATCTCCGTTTATGCTGAGTACATAAGAGTCCCAGTTTAACTTCCTAAAAACATATTCTAGCACAGCTGAAAACAGTTTTGGAGATAAAGGGTCACCCTGTCTAACACCTTTTTTAATTTCAAATTCCTTTCCAATATTTTCAGTCTAAGATTCGCAGATGATATAATTCTCCTAAGTGAAACAGCAAAAGATCTCCAAGAAATGTTACAGCAACTAGTAAGGACAAGCGAAGTAGTGGGACTTACAAAGAATACTGAGAAAACAAAATTAATGACTAACCAACTGCAAGTACCGATACAAGTAAACAACAGTTTCATAGAATATGTTGACAGTTATAAATACCTAGGCTAAATAATTTCACCAGAAGATCAAACACAGAAAGAAATTGAAAGTCGAATATGCAACTCTTGAAAAAGGTACTGGTCACTCAAGGAGGTAATGAAAAATCCCCAATTTTCAATCCAAATTAAGAAAAAAATATTCAACATGTGTATACTGCCTTGCATGTCTTATGGTTGCCAAACATGGGCTTTAACTGAAAAGTATATGAAAGCTTTAAAAGTATGCCAAAACAGAATGGAGAGGAGTATGTTAAACATAAAATTAAAGGACAGAATTAGACTTTCAATTATAAGAGAAAAGACAAAAGTAACATATAACATATACAGTGAAGAGATTAAAATGGAAACGGATTGGGCATACACTGAGAAGTAAGAAAAACAAATGGTCGAAAGATGTGATTACACGGTACCCGCGTGATGGGAAGAGAAGAAAAGGAAGACAAAGAAAAAGATGGGAGGACGATATCAGGGAATCGGCAGGTTCACTATGGAGAAGGAAAGCTATGGACAAGGGATTGTGGCGAATTCTAGGGGAGGCCTTTGCCAAAGGGCAAGCTGACACGGAAAAGGAAAACCCAATAGATAGTTTCTAAGAAAAAATAAAATAAAATAAAAAAATAAAATGTAACTATCAAAAAAACTAGAAATATTGTAAAATGTCAGAAATAAAGGCTTTATTTATTTATTTATTATATATTGCCTACATATGATTTTTTTATTTATGAAATTGAATCTCCTATCTCACAAGTAATAATACACAAATACAAAATGTTAATAATACCTTTACTGCCATGATGGTGTCACTAGGTTTGTGGTGCATTTTCTCGACAATACCATAAGCTCCCCTGCCAAGGTCACATATCTTCACCAAGTCGTCTGCATGCACAGTAAATGTCTTGTCATCGACAGTAATTGTTGTGTGTTTATCCAAATTACGTGGTGCCACACTGAAAACAGAATAAAGAATTTATAACATACTAATCTACGCCCGTGACTTCATTCTCATAAATTTCATGTAAGATATGTATAAATATATGAAATAACACACGCGCGCGCGCGCACGTACGCACGCACGCACAAGGTAACAAAGCTTCAGATACTTAACACTGCAGCATTTTTAACTTTTAACATTTTTCTACCTATTGCAACCCCTTAACTAAGGGTACAATTTAAATAATTTAAAGAGAAATTTACATGTACACCATCTGCCTTGATTATAAAACTATTCAATTGGATAAGGATTTATCACATGATACAAAATGTCATCTTTCAATTCTACCCATGTTTTGATTGACTAATTTGAACAAAAATTGTGACAATTATTAATAGACTATAAATATGTAGGTACTTAATACTTTTTTCATGTACCTATTTTATTTATCAATAGTTTTCACAAAGTGCAGCAAATAACTAATTACTTTTATAAGCAAAATTTTCATACATTATTGTTTTAGAAAATAGAATACAACTCATGTTACTCACTCATAATGTAACTTTCTGAAGGTGATATTTTTTTTAAGTCAGTTTAGTTTTTTAGTTTCTTCGTTAAAAATAAAAATCAAATCTTTCCTCTTTATGATATCTTTATGTAGGTCAGCAAACTATTTTGTCAACATACAACAAGAGGATTAAGTTACCTATGTCATAAAAAGTTCTCAAACTGCACAAATGATCAAAATAAACAATATATATTTTTGAAACGAAGTAGTAAACTTATCAATATAATTGTTTGAATATTAAAATAATTATACCTACCATTTAAAAAATTGATGTAATAAATTTGGGAATAATGTAACATTTTTATTACATAACTCTTGGAATATATTTTTAATAACGTATTTTTACAATTCAACATGTCAGACATTGGCTTTCTTGGCGGAAGCTATATTATCGTCTCCATTTAAAATTGCTTCCCTCATATTAAACTCTAGCCATCTAAGAAGTACTAACTCAAGATTCGGTTTTAACTTATACATAAAGAAATAATGATATACGTACACCTGGACTGGTTCCGGCGCTGCTTGGAACTTGAAACCCGGTGGCTTCTTTTTACCAGACATTTTGACAAAATTTACTCAAGAAGAGAGTATGAAACAGAACAAATTCTGAACGTCTATAAGGAAGGACAAACAGTTTTTTTCATAACCAATTTAGATGTGTAAGTAAATAAGTCACGTATCACATAAAACAATCCAACTTTAATATTAATTCATAAAAAATATTAGGCAACTGAAAAATAAGTTTTAAATGCCTTTTACTAATAACATTAATATTCAATTCACTTTACTGTAGGTCGGAATTCGGATATTTTTGACATTTTGATTTCAATCAAGCAAGAAGAGTATTGTTGAATCAAGAGAAGACAGGTGACAGAAAAGAAACTTTTTTTTAAAGTTTTGGCATGATTACGCGGCCTTTCTAACCATGGAGAGGTAAGGAGGCCTCAACTCTATACATGAGAAAGTGTCCGTCGGCCAGCATGAAATAGACGCCGCTGTAGTAGCATTTTATCATGGATTTATTTATATTATCTAACGTCCTTGCATTTTTTTTACGGTTAATTCATGAACTCCGCAACCAACCAATCATATCAAACACCAATGCTATACTAGCGTCATTCTGGTCAATTTATGAACCATTATTTAATGCTTTTAGCTTGCCACTTTTAAGTTTAACACAATAACATCCAACTAAGTTGATCCTCATTTACCTCTACTCGCCATATTTCTAACGTTAACAAAATGTTTATATAGAAAACATACCCACATATAAAAACGTAGAAATTGTAGCTAAAAATGTTAATCTGTGGATTCTTCAAAATACGCGAAAGGCCGAAATTCATTTTTTTAATCAAAATTCTAGCAGCCACATCTTGATAGCCGCGGCCATTTGTGTTTTGGTGAGTACTGAGTGAGTAAGAAATGCCAGAGCCCATTTCCCTATTCCTTAACTCTACTGTAGTCGGCAGCGCACTTGCAGCACCTGTGGCGCTGCTTGTGTTATAGGCGACGCGACGGTAGCCACGTACCATCAAGTGGACCGTCCGCCTGTCTGCTAACCTTAATGCAAAAGAGGAGATCCTTAAAATCTTAAAACCGATAATCAATAAAGCTGAAAAAAAAAACACTTGATGTACCAATTATTATTTATTTTCTTATAAATTACAGTAATAGTTTCATTTTGCTGATAATTTTATAGCTTTGATTGCATCCTTAGCCTTTTTTGCTGCTTCTATTTTTATTTTATGTTTCTTTTCTTTTTCAGCAAGTCCAACAACAGCATCATGTTGCAGAACATTCTTCACACCAGCTTTTGCGAAAAGTTTATTTAATACGTAATCATCATCATTGCCTGATTTTTTGTCAAGTACACTGTCTTTAATTTTTACTTTTTTTATAGAAATTAGTTTATCTATTCTGAAATCTTTTTCAGAAGAATGTTTTCTCTTTTTAGAATGTTTTTTTAATTCAATCTTATTTTTAGAACTCGATTCACATGAATCTAATTCCTTAACAGTGTCTTCTAATCGTGATTTTTTTTCAACACTTTTCTGTTCTTCCTCATTTTTATCAGTTATGTTTTTATCTTCAATTTCTTTATTCTTATTTTTTATTGCTTCTTTAATGAATTTTTCCTCATAGTCTCTCTTTACATGCATATTTACAATATCAATTTCAGACAAAACATTTTCAAATGGAACATTTGTTTCTTTATCATCTACCAAATTAATTTCTGGTTCATCCATTTTAGGCGGATGAAGTAGCAGATTCCTTTTTCTTTTATATTTTTCTCGAGGATCCTCTTCAATTTTTTTCGTTTTAACATCAGCAGATATTTTTTTACTAATATCTTTTGCTAATTTTCGCATCGCTTCTAATTTCTTTCTGGAAAATGAAACACTTCCACTTAAATGAATTGAATAATTTTTCTTCGATTTGTTTAAATCTATTTTAGAATGTTTAAAAAGTGCTGCCGTTTCTGTATCACCATCACAATTTGGTTCTTCCAAAGTAAAAAGACTTTGTAATGTACTAGTTGAAAATACGTTTTTTTGATTTGGGTCTACTAAAATTTTGTTACTGATGAAATGTTTAAAAATTTGTCTCTGATATATTTTTTCTTCAATGGTTCCCACTGAAATTAATCTATAAACTGTTACATTTCTTTGCTGTCCTATTCTCCAAGCTCTTTCTTTTGCTTGGCTATCGGTAGCGGGATTCCAGTCTGGATCAAATATTATTACTCTGTCGGCACCAGTTAAGTTAACTCCTAGACCACCTACCCTAGTAGTAGCCAAAAAAACTAAATAATCACTATTCTCATTGAAAGTTTTAATTATATTTTGTCTTAGACTAACATTTATAGTGCCATCCATTTTTAAATACTTGTATTGTTCCTTTTGCAAATATTGCTCCAAAATACATAGCATTACTCTAGACTGAGAAAATATTAGTGCCCTATGACCTTGTTTTTGCCATATTTTAAGAAGAGAATGGACCACAGTTAGTTTTCCAGATCTTTTCCAATGACCAAATGTTTCTTCATCAACATCCTCCTGACCATCATGTGCTTCATACAGATATAAATCTGGATGGTTACATATCTTCCTCAAAGTGCTCAATGCCATAAATACCCTACAACGAAAAGGTCTCTCATATTTAACATCCTTATCTATTATACTTCTAACTGCTGTTGTCATTAAGTAACCCAAATATAAATCTCTTTGTTCTTGTGTTAAAGCACAAAATAATACTTGTTCATTTTTTTTTGGTAGTTTTATGTAGTCCTGTACTTCGGCTTTTGTCCGTCTCAACATGTAAGGAGTTATTATATTTTTTAAGGCTTTAGCGATTTCCAGTGCAGTCGCTTCTTGGAATTCAGTTGCATTTACATATCCTCCTTGAGTAATAGGTACAGCAAAATATTCCATAAAAGCATTGTATGTTCCAAGCAGTCCAGGACTCATAAAATCGAAAAGAGACCATAGTTCCTGAAGGCTATTTTGCAAAGGGGACCCTGTTATGAGTAGTCGGTGGGGAGTCTCAAATTTCTTAATAAATTTGCTAACTTGAGTCTCTGGATTTCTGATTTTATGACCTTCGTCCAGAATTACATAATGCCATTTCCGAGACAAAAGACTTTTACTATACTTTACAATGCCTGCATATGTAACAAGTAAAACCCCATGAGATGTATGTATATTACTTATAAGATTACTGTGTTTGCCACCGTGTGACCCCGAATGATGGAGAACAGCAACCCTCAAAGGAGGATACCAGTAGTGAAAGTGGGAAACCCATTGATAAATTACTGTTGCTGGTGCAACAATTATAGATGGGCCGAGACCACTCCAAGTTCCAATGTTAGTTTTGGACAAACTGGCTAGAAATGCAATTATTTGAACAGTTTTACCGAGGCCCATTTCATCACCTAGTAATCCTCCAGATTTTATCTGATGCAGTTCCCACAGCCACTTCACACCAGACCTCTGGTATTTGAACAATTGCTTCCATAGGAATAGTGGAACAAGTAAACCATTTTGTAATTCATGGTTCTCCTCTGGGCTTTTATTCTCATGTATAACATATTGTATGTCTGCAGAATAAGGCTCCCCTTTATAATTTCCCGATACAGCCTCTGCTAAGGAGTTTTTCCAGTCTGATATTCTTTCATTATAATATTTTGAATCACCATCGTCAATAATTTTTTTCATATTCTGTTTCGACCGTAAATTTGGAACTCTTAAGTGGCCAGTATTATCTTCTTCTTCGTAATCTGATGGCAAATAGTCGCTTTCATCACTACAAAGTTTATCTGCGGAAGTACTTTGTTTGTAGGATTTAAGTTGAATTTTTTCATCATCCGAACCATTTAATTGTTTTTTATTTACTTGATCTTGTTGTTTTTTAGCAATAAATTCACCTGCTATTTTACTTTTCAGTGAAACTGTAAGTATGTTACTTTTCAATTCACATCTCTGTTTAGCTAAGGCCAATTGACTTTCAAGATATTTATTTATGTCCACCATTTTACATTTTTATTTCAAAGAATATGTATCCATTAATAATTACAGCTTTCCTTATAGATACCTTAGTAACAGTAACTTTAGTTATTAAAGAGCTGAATATCACAAAACCAAACATAGGTACCAAATAGGTACGTTCTATGAAAAATTGACGAAATTGTAAACAATTATTAACCACAGAAGAACTCTAATCTAAGTACTCTAATCTAAGTGTAACATAGAGTAAATAGTACTAATTACTATTTTCTGTATGGTGTAAAGCTCCTAATGTTATAGTTTTCTGTGGTATTCTTAATGTAAATAAAGCGGTCTTTACATTTGGCTAAATTCAATTAACTAAATGAGTTACTCTGAATTTAGACAAGTGTAAAGGCATTCAGACTGTTAGACACACTAATTAGACAATCAGAGTCGTGACTGCCGATCTGAATCAGTTAGCATGCTGAATTTAGCCAAGTGTAAAGCGATTCAGGCGAGAAATGCGTTTAGTTGTCTGCCACTCGCAGCGTAGTGCGCACGTCCATCATTTGTCGCCGAACGCAGCGCAGTAGTTTCGAGCAGCGATGGCCACCAGAGAAAAAGAAGTAATTCTTCAATTACTTGAGATATATAAAGAAATGCCCTATTTATGGGACAATATATTTAATATACCTAAATTGTTATACTTTTTTTTTTAGAAGCAAATATTTTTTCATCCAACACTTCCTTCGTCTTTTTTTAGTCATTAAAATCGGACTCGACGCAACCATAGCCAAGGCGAGCCCTATCCTTTGATGTTTTGATGGTCTCATCATCTCATGAGAGTGCTATGTACGTACGACACGCTCGGAATTCCGCTGTTATTACTGAGTTAGCTAGCTAATAATTAGATCAAGTGTAAAGCTTTTTTCGCCCATTTAGTCTGAATTTAGTGAACTGAATTTAGCCCAATGTAAAGGCCGCTTAAATGACGGTGCCACAGAGCACTTTAATAAAATGAATGATGATTTTTCATGCATGCAAGAGAAGGCAGCGCATGACAAGAAACGAAGATAGAGAGCAAATAGAGAGCATCATCATCATAGTCGTAGCGTTAGTACATACAGAGAATACAAATCCTAGGATTAAAACTCAATGCAGACACAGAATATAAAGAGTACTTTTAGCTAATACCATCTAATACAAAAATATGTTGGTAAATATTGGTAAATATCTTCATCCCTATTTACGATTAGTGCATTTTATATGTTCCGCTTATTCATGTACCGTTTATGCCAATTGACAAGTATTTTTTTATAGAAACAACATTAAGTAAATCATTTTAAATTTGTTAGCAACTAGAGTATAGCATCTGAGGTATAGCATATACCAATCACAGAGTATAGAAAAGTGCCTTTATAGAAACAAAATTAACGTATTTTCTGCATTTTGCCATTGATAAATGAGGCTGTTTTAGTTGAGCTAATCTAGAAAAGGGGATATTTTTTGAGTATATTATATATTTGGCTTGTAGATCATATTTATATTTATAGCCCAAAATGGGGTATATTTAATTTGTGGTTACCTATCATATTTTAATGTCGCTGAATTGTCAGTGTCAACGCCACTTGCTCTCTTACTGTCACTCACTGTCCATCACTGATTACTGTCACTGCGTGCATTGTTGCACGTGCAAAGAGTATATAATCACTACGTTTTAAGAGACGGGACTCCCATACAATGAAAATGAAATCCACTGTTCTATGACAAAGATGGACTGCTCCAATACCAACCTAACCAAAATTAACAAGTACGATGCTGCCAACATAACGAACATAAAAATAAGGATGTGCTATTGTTACGATAAATAAGGTCGATAGTATAATTGACTCTATAGTCTATGGTTTTATGAAAATCCCAAAAAAAGGCCTTACATAATTTTAAATATTATTTATTGACAAATAAAAAAACAAATAATTACAATCATCGCTTTATTACTATCATACAGTTTACGGTTATCGCCGACTGACGGAGTAGCAAAGAAGCAGTGAACGAAAAAAACAATGGTTAGCTGGGTGCCATTTTGGTATATGATTTGTTCCGCCTGGTATCAGTAGTACGGTTGTACACCTCACCCGGACTGTTGAGCCCCCTTTTGTATCAGTAGTTCGGCGCTGGTGAAAAACTTTTGTTTTCTAAAGTACTGATGTATGTACACACATGACGATTGTTTTACATTTCGAAGTAAGATAAGAGGAATAAATATGTATATTAATAATAACTTTAAAAATATAAAAAAGATATATCAAATGCTAGGAAGAGTTACATTGTCAATCGATATGGCCATACTTAGAGCATTTGATGCACAAGGAATCTCTACAAAATACATTGATAACAAGTGGCTAATTAAATAAAGAGGTTGAATAATGGACACTTATTGAAGTTCCTTCATATTATTATAAGAGCCTTATGTGTACATACAGTACCTTAGAAAACAAAGCACCAGCGCCGAACTACTGATACAAGAGGAGGCTCAACAGTTCGAGTGACGTGAACAACCGGATTACTGATACCAGGAGATTAGTTCGTCGTTCAATTGACAACGCAGGGCTGTCATGGTGGCAGACGCGGTCCTTAATGTTTTTTTATGGTACATCATCCTAACACGAACAAATCATATAGAAATTTTGGCACCCAGCTCCCTAGCCACAAGAGTAACTTCACATAAAATCTTTGAGGACTGCAGGATCTATTTATTTTTTAAGTTAATTACGGCAGTATCCAAGGTCGACGTTGAAGGTTCTGTAACACACATAAAAATTGGATTATGTCATGTATAACGTAATAATAATTTCATAAAGTAATTCAATGGATTGGAACGATACATGGAACAGCATTTCATTTGTTGTTTGTACAGGATTTTTAGCAATATGGAGAGGGAGTTCACTGAAAACTTCATCGTTCAATGGATTGGCAGAGATTCCGATACATGGAACAGCATTTCATTTGTTGTATGTACAGCTGTTTTTTTTTCTTTTCAGTCTTGCCTGCACCTAGAAAGTAAATGAATATTGAATGTTATTTTTAGTTAAATATATAAATAAAAAAATAACGGCAAAATAAAACTAAAACAAACCAAATGGTACATTGGGGTGTATGCATGAGTTCATCTCTTACAGCATTTTTAGCAATATGGAGAGGGAGTTCACTGAAAACTTCATCGTTCAATGGATTGGCAGAGATTCCGATACATGGAACAGCATTTCATTTGTTGTTTTTTTCTTTTCAAAGTCTTGCCTGCACCTAGAAAGTAAATGAATAATAAATGTTATTTTTTAGTTAAATATACATATAAATAAAAAAGAAAGGCAAAATAAAACTAAAACAAACCAATTGGTACATTGGGGTGTATGCATGTGTTAATTTCTTATCATTCAGTGCAATAAAATCAAAAAGAAATTTTTGCCGATTGTCGATAAAAAATGGCACTGCACTATTGTTTACATTTTACATGCAACACAATTTTATTCGAAAATTTGAACTAAACTCCCAATAAACTATATTATACATGGTTTTAGAACAGCAGCAAGATATAATATGTACTAACCTATCTTCATCCAGCGGGAATTGGGCCAAAAATATTCGTTTTTTATTATCAATGCGACTCATTCTTAGGCCACATATTTCGCAGCTTACTTTCGGCATCTAGAACACTAAACACGATACACCAAATATAACACTACGAAGAAAGAGTATTTAAACACTAAAATTTTGGCAAGTTTTATAAAAATCAATACTCTGCTTGCCGAAAAATCCGAAAATAAACAACAAACAAACAAAGCAGTTGAAATGAAAGACGCCATATTGCAACACATCAATATGGCCGCCGATGGTTTATTGCATAGAGTAACTTATACATACAGGTTTATTGTGGTTTTGATGTATAATACGGCCAAATTAGAGAATCGGTGATGTCTAATAACTTAATGGGTTTCGCAATCGCCTTGACTTAGTCGGGTTATTCCGGCATTACCCAATCCACCTGTTTCATACATCATTTTCTTTCCTTTGAGTTGCGCCAGCCTGTGCACGTGCTTAGCTTATTGCTCAGCGAGGAAGGTGAAGACCAAGTGAAGACTAAACGCAGTGAATACTAGTTATTATTTTAAATTGTGTTTTAATTGGATTCTGGTTCTGGATTACTTTATAAAATATATAACAACTGGAGAATAATATTGATAAGTATTCACGGTAAGTTAAATTGAATTTTTTTAACAAGTATTCGTGAATAATCCGTTCAACATTTTACAGATATTTTTCACACGTTTTTTTTTTGCCTATTTATTACGGATCAGAAATTAGATAAACTAAAGATAATGTAGTGTAAGGAATATAGTATTGACTAAGTCGACTTGTAATACAAAGAAAACAGGTGATACATTAATTACATATATACAACAAAAACAGCAAGTTATAATCATTAAAAATAGTGCTTATTCCTTTTACTGAATATAACTTTTTTTGTAGAATAATCACAGTATGCAGAAAATGAAGAGAAAAGGCGATGACACGGAGATTACAACACCGAAGAAGAAGAAAGTGCAATTTTCAAACAATATTGAAAAAAATGATACTTCTACAATAAAAAAGAAAGGTGACAACAAAAAGGTACTTAGTAAACCTAAAGAAAATATTAAAAATAAAAAAGCCATCGGTAAACCTATGAAGAATGGATTTAATAACAATAAAAAGATAGGAAAACCTGGCACTAAGAAAACTTTTGATAAGGATAAGAAGTTTTCCAAAGATCAAACCAATGGGGAGAAACCCAAGTGGTCTGAAATGAAAAAGGAAAAAAAACAATTAAGGATTGTTAGACGAAAAGCCAAAACAAGTGCTGAAGTATTTGAAATTTCACACAAGGCTAAACTACTTGCTGCCCAAATACAACGGTATGTAAATAAAAAAAACATTATGCTTTTTATAAATTCAATTGTCTATGTCCTGCCAGATTGCCAGTGAACTTTAAATACTGTTGTTTTTTTTTATGTCAAAGACTACTGACAGTCTGATGGTCCACTTAACGGCAGGCTGTTATCATTGCCTATAATGCACGCAATGCTACAGTTAAGATTACGGAATTAAGAAGGGATAGGTAAAATGGGCTTTGGCAACCCTTCAGTGGTATTTCTGTGACATGGTAACATTTACCTGATGCTGCAGCATCAAGTAGTCTGCTCTACACCCGACTCCTTAGCAACTTACAGCAGATATAGGGTGTTTGGGCTTAAGGGCCGAATCTGTCGGTGCAAAACTCCGAAATAGAGGAGAAAAAACCGTGCGTGCGGGAAAGCGGCGAGTCCTAATAAAAAAGGGACTTTGTCTATGTCCCTTTTTTATTAGGTGTTTTTTTTTTTACAATCCCTTGGGAGCAGTGCTTTTTCTGCCATGACCTTTTTACACTTCTTATGATGTATGCAAAATTTCATGATGTTCGATTGAGTAGTTTTAAGCCATAAAAGTGTAACAAACAAACTCACTTTCACAATTTATAACATTAGTTAGGATTATCATTACAATAGTTTGTTTTATACTTGTAATTATCTCTTACAGAAAAGTGGTGAAAGAAGATTTCAAAATGAACTCTTGTAAGGAACTCCATGGTTTACTTAAAGGCCAATACAAGTCAATAGCCTTAACCCATGATTTCAGTAGAGTTATCCAAGTTCTACTAAAACATGGTCCCGAGGACATTAAAAATGATATTACCGAGGAGCTGTTGGACATAATGGTGCAGATGGTTCAGTCCAAATATGCCCAACATGCGGTGAAAAGAATAGTTAAATACGGAACAGACTTTGTTCGTACTGAAGTGCTAAAAAGATTTTATGGACACATTGTGACGCTAGCGGCCCACAGCATAAGCGCCCCTGTCTTGGATTATGCTTACGGGGAGTTTGCCACAAAACTACAAAAGATACACATGCAACAGGAGTTTTATGGGGATATCTATAAAAAAGTAAGATGGATTTTAAAACAGAGGTTCCAAATACACTGTGATGATTTTCATGGTTTATTATACATTAAGGGCTAATTTGTTTACAGACTAAAGACAATAAGTTGAAATCCCTGAGCGACGCCTACAAAGATAGCCCCGAAATGAAGGCCGCCATATTGCAATCTTGTAAAGCGAACATTCAACGCGTTTTAGACAAAAACCTTCATGATAGCGAGTAAGTATTATAAATTATTATAAATTGAAGTCACTATTCTTACTATTTTATTTTTCAATTTGTTTACATCTGACTTACGTATTACATAGTACTATACGTAGACTTACGAAAATACGTACAATGTACACATAACAATATAATAATACATAATACCCTGTCTGTATTATTATATTGTTGTGTACTAAGTGTTACTCTGAAGGTACTTAACCTTATCTAAATATTTTTTATGTGGTTAATTATTAAAAAAAAAACTCCCTTCAGCTAACTACTGTCTTCAAAAACTCCAAAAATACTCCATAAGTACAGCCTCGCCCTATTACAAATTAAGTTCACTGTTAAAAAAGCTCCATATTTCTTGCAGGTTGTTTCAAACCATTCTGTACTCCTACATACAGGAATGTTCTTCAGAGGACAGAGCAGAGTTGATTTCTACCCTCAGTCCGTTGATTGTGCCGCTCAGTAACTCGCTGCCAGGTGTCAATGCGGCCAGCATTTGTGTTTGGCAAGGAACTAATAAGGATAAAAAGGTGCATAGTGAAAAGTGCAGAATTGTTTTTTTGAATTAATACCTTTTGAGTTTGCTATATGTGAGTCTATATCAATATTTTCAGAATATTCTCAAAGTGGTGAAGGAGCATGCGGTATCCCTTAGTAAACATAAGACTGGGTACAGACTTTTGATTGCAATATTTGATTCAGTCGACGATACTGTGTTAGTGAAGAAAGCCATTGTCTCTACGCTGGCTAACAATTTGAAGGACATCACTAAAGACCACTGGGGTAGCATGGTAAGTATTGGTAGCTCTTTGGACGCCTTCGTTTGTTTAAATAGGTTAAATCTTTATTAATAGGTTTATATTTAAATAATCGTCACATATGATATTAATATGAATTACTTAATATACATGTTAATTTTTTAAAAAACACCACAAAAATATTTTGTAGCACAAGCCAATGATAGGGTTCTATTAGTAAGAGAGTGTAATTGATCAAAGGGTGAATAGGGTAATTGCCTATTTAAAAAAAGTGTTTTTATTTAATTATTGATCAATTTTAAGCTATAATTTTTTTTGTTTATCATCTATAATACTAATATTATAAAGAGGAAAGATTTGATTGTTTGTTTGTTTGTTTGAATTGAATAGGCTCCAAAACTACTGGACCGATTTGAAAAACCATGATAAAACACAAAATAGACGGCAAAATTTAAATAAACACCCATTATGACCACATGACGACTTTTTGGGTTCTTTTTTATTTATTTTTATTGAAAGCTTACTTTATCCAGGTGGTTCTCTACTAAAGTTTATGAAGTTCTGTTAAATTTGGTATATTATTACTTTCAGTGACATTTCCATGACATGGTGCATTGTCACTCAACTTCTTGGCAACTTATAACGTGTTTTAGTTGAGATTGAGAAAAGAGAAATTTGAGTTTTTGGTTTATTTTTTTTAGACATTACATTGGCTGGTAAAACCAAAAGATTCGGTAATCTTCCACCCAAAGCTTATCAAGTTTATAGAGGAAGGCGCAAAGAGTGGAACCTCTAAGAAAGATTCAGAGATCAGAGTGGCCGAGCTTCGAGAAGCAATACTGCCGGTGCTAAAGAAAGATATGGAGACCAGTCCAGAATTTTGGCTTAGTGATAAAATCACTATGCTATTGGCAGTTGCGGTACTGTCTATAGGTAACTTATTTTTTTAGATTTAAAGACACTCGAAGTTATAGCAATAATCTTATTTATTTTTCCATTTTAATATTAATAATAAAAAAAAAGGTGTACATACATTTTCTGATTTAAAAATATAGTTAGAAATTCAAAAATATTTATTTAAGTAAAATCTCTACTAAGTTCTCAATAAACAAATCTTTTGTTCTCTTTACGAGTAGTAATAGTTTTATATTTTCTACCAGTATCACTTCGTCCATTGCTGAAATATTGTGATCGCCGCTACTGGGCGGTATAAGCGCCACGTATTTGTCTAATAAATAAAAACCGCTCATCCGATTTTAATTTGGGTTTCCGCTTATGGAAAAAGGGATAAACGAGGAAGGTTTGTGTATATAAAAAATTGGAACCGGGTAAAGACCGAGATAAATCAAATTTAAAAGCGAAATAATTTTTATAGGCAACAAAGAAACCACTCTGAATATGTAAACGATTTCATTTACAGATTCGTCGAAAGAAGTGTTGAGCGCTTTGGCGAAAGAGATATGTCGTACCGATTGGCGAATCGCAAAGGATGAGAAGGAAACGCTGGCCATAGAGGATGCAGCCGTGCACATGTGTCTCAAGAAGATGGCGGCTCTCGACAAGGATAAAAATGAAAACACACTGGGCGGAGCCATTGAAGAACATTTGAGTGATGATACAGTAAGTCTTAATGATTTACTAGCATATGGTCCACTAGTCCACATCACAAAATACAAAGCATTTGGTCCACATCATAAAAAGTCCACTCTTGTAAGTGTAATGCAGACTAACTGTGAGTCTAGCATGAGTATTATAATGACCACACTCGCTAGCGAGAGCGTAAAAAAATTATATGAAAAATTGTCAGTTGTCAATGTCAAATTGACAGTTTTTCATACAAATGTTTTACGCCCTTGCTAGTGCGTTCATTACAATAAATAAATATTAACATTTTTATATGGAAAATTTGATATGGCGATACTGAGGGCCTAGTGCGTTTTACTCGAACAAATTGACGTTTACGCGTTTGATAGTCATGGAAAATAGAGGTAAGGAGTACCAACTTACATGGGTGTTAAACTGAAAAAGTGGCAAACTAAAAGTATTAAATATTGGTTCATAAATTGACCAGAATGGCGCTAGTGTAGCATTGGTTTGATTAGTTGGTTTCGTAGTTCATGAAACCACCGCAAATAAAATGCTACTAGCCACGCCCCAATTCGACTACAGCACCGCCTGATTGAACGTATTCGACGGACACTTTCTCATGTTTAGAGTTGGGCCTCCTACGCATGGAGAATCTCTATTCTCCATACGCTCTCGCTAGTGCG
This sequence comes from Synanthedon andrenaeformis, assembly GCA_936446665.2. Lineage (NCBI taxonomy): Eukaryota > Metazoa > Arthropoda > Insecta > Lepidoptera > Sesiidae > Synanthedon > Synanthedon andrenaeformis. The sequence goes on along the minus strand of OW387787.2, from coordinate 10,397,897 downwards.
GTTATTCTAAACTCATAATTTATGAATTTATAATGCTCGCACTCGCTGGAGAAACATCTTTATATGGAAAATTGACAATTTGACATGGTGGCACTGGACACTGATTGTATACAGTGTGTCCGGTAATGTGTTAATATTGTTTGACATTTAAAAATTATCTAAAAGCATTAAAAGTAATGGCGTTCTAGTGTAGATTTATTTATATTAATGCCTCGTGTTGGTCGACAGGTAAAAGCGTGGCTTTCAACAAACAGAGGTTGTTTCTTCCTTTTGAAACTGATTGAAAGCAACAGCGACGTCATCACCGCCAAATTGGTGAAGAAAATTAAACTCCACAAGAATATTCTGAAAGGGAAGCAAACTTCGGGAGCTAATATTTTGTTAAAACATATAGAATAATAATAAAAAAAAAAACTGGATTTCAATTTAAAATCTTTTATTTCAAGTGTGCTACTTTACAACCTTACCAACGTCTTATTACCTACAACTATTTAAGTTCGCTTTTTAAAGCTTAAAAAAAAGCCTTAAAATAAAGTAAGTTTAAAAAGGCCTCAAAATATAGTATCTTAAAATATCTTTAAATAAAATAAAGCTTTGAAATTCGAAAGAAATGATGTGCAATTCGAAATATAAATATACCTATAATTAGTATTCGAAAGATAAATATTGAAATAATACTCGCAGCACTTAAGAAAAAACAAAAATTATAAAATCATTGGAAACTGGATCTGGTGCTGAATATATTTTTGTTCCCTCTTTGATATGGTACGAAATTACAGACAGATTTCAAAATGTGGTAAGTCCATACTAATATTATAAATGTTAACTCATCTTATAAAGCTGATAACAGGCTTGTGTCTTTCATTGTGAACTTTAAACAATACAAATCTATTGATTTAAATTGATTAAACTTCACAAAAAATGTATTAGTTTAAGCCACATGCCTAATTGACCTAAATTAAAAAAAATGCTGTTACGGATCCTTTGCTTTATGTAAACAATCTAACCACAACTTCTCTATTGGCTTCGAACCGACACTGTCCACTACTTTTGATGATTTTTCTATTAATTCTTCTAGAATTGATTTGATCGGCCTGAAATAAAACAGAGTATTTTTAAACACCAAAATTTTAGTAGCCACACTACGTTGCGGAGTAATAAACTAGGCATCCCATCTAGTGACAGTAACCACCAAACGACCACTGTACACAGATTACCCCCTACAAGATACCGCATTCAAGACAACCAACGCGCGCCATGCATATATGATTTTGCACATATATCAAGTCGAAATTAGGTGCATCACTTCAGTACTGACCAAATATTAGATCCGCGTGCACGTCGTTCATTTGTGATACCGATCCTTTATTTTTGACGACTTATTCGCAACAAAAACTACTAAAATGACCACGTGTTCTATCAAATGGTGTGGGAAGAACTCCAGGACGTCTAGCTTTAAGAAAGACGGCATAACTTTTCATCGGTAAGTAAAATTTTTATCTCTCCCAGAGGCCAAGAAATACTGGTCAATTCCGCTGCCTTTGACGTTTTTTCGAGAAGTCACTTTCTCTCATTACGATAATTCGTATATTTGTCTCTTTCTGGTTCGTGGCATGTTCCTCGCTCATAGTCAAAATATTACTAGTCCAGGGAAAGAATATTTTTGGAATATATCGATAATATTGTTTTTAATATGATAAGTTTAGGTAGGTAATTGAATTAGCTAAGAGTGTGATGGAAAAATATATAGATATTAGGTTACTTTACTTAACTAGAAAAACTGATCCGAAAGCTTCTGTTAGAAGAGTTTATACCAAGCTTATCCATTTTAAAAATCAATAAATAATGAGAAGGAAGTAGAATAGTTTTATTACATGTATATATGAATTAGTGATGCAACGATTATCACTTAGCGATTACGATGGCGATTACGGTTATTGATCCTAATAATCGACGATTACGATTTCGATTATTTGGATTTATTAATAAAAAACGTACTTTCCATGAATCAACATAACATTTATTATCAGAAGAAAGAATCAAATTTTTAATGAGAAATCATCAATTAAAATTAAGGTATTTTAAATTTTTGTTCAAAAAACATAACATTTCTAGTTTCAGGCATTAATCTGTTCCGTTTTTCGGATTGGCTTAATCCGGCAGTAGAGAATAACCTCTCCGACGCCACAGACGATGGTTTGATGGAAAGAAATTTTTTTGCTAACTGTTTTAGAAGCCCATATTTCTTTCCAAAATTGAAAGCCCGCACGGCACGGGAAATCCCCGAAACGAAACGTCAGGCAGGCCTGCCAAATTAACGTTCGGATACACGCACGTATGAAGAAAAAATATCTTACGCATTCGCGTTATGCCGGTCACTCACATTCGCGCGAATACGCGAACCCACAAGTGTAGGACGACATTTGCAAATGACTATGCGAAGTTTTTGCTACATTCGCGCTTTTCCGTGCAGTGTCGGTTCCTTCACGTTCCTTCACATGCGTGCAAAGATTCGTACAATGTAAGAATGTTTGCACGCATGTCAGTGACCGGGGTTACACTAAATATTTTTTGATAAAAGTACTTAATTAAATTTCATAAATAATCGCTAAATAATCGATAGATTAGACGATTACGATTAATCGTGAAATAGCAATAATTGTCGATTACGATTAATCGTAATCGTTGCATCACTAATATGAATCACCCTCAAAACCGTGTTGATTGAGGTCGTAAAAAACTTCATCACAAATAAAAGTAACTTAATCCATCTCCCATTTTTTATAGTAACTTAATATATCGAAAACTATCCAGTTAGACATTATTTGATCGACATACTATCGACAATGCAACTATAGTATTGTCACATCCCTAGCAAGATAGTTGACCTTGACATAACCAATCACAGGCAGTCAGTACGTCCCCCGCAACCCGTTCCTACCGCTTAAAATGGTGACTTTTGGCTAATGCGAAATCGCAAACATGGGGCATCTTGTAGGGGGTAATCTGTGCCACTGTATAAATATTAACAGCATGTGCGCTGCTGTGTTTCTGTTAGTATGAGATGGCAGGACCCATTCTATCCCTCATCTCATATATTGGTTAGTGATGTGTTTTTATAGACGACGGTAACCATCACGTGAACCGTCACTGCTGATTTTTATATAAAGAAAACTCGCTAAAACACTGCTTACTCGTGTAGAATCTTGTTATATATAAAAGAACATTTTTATTTTTTTTTCAAAAATGTTATTTTCGAAACATTATTCGAATGAAATTAATGGTAGTAGTATTTCGCTTTGAGTAGGTAAAAAAGCCAAAGCACCTCTTCATAAGTGTTGCTTGTGTTTACAGACATCAGTCACCACTTACCATCAAATGAACCGACAGTCTGCCTAAAGAAATAACTTGTATAATTTAGTTCAGTCAAAACTAGAAATTATCTCTTCATTTGTATATAAATGCGAGCGCTGCCGACCATAGAAGGATAAGGAAGGGATGGTATCCCTTACTCACTAACCGAAACACAACAGCATATATGCTGTTAACATAAAAAGTAATACAAAACTGATGTTTTGCATGGACAAAAGCTTAATTGATAAATGTAGTTACCCTCATACTATGCTTAAACAAGTGGTAAGGACTTACCTTCTTGCGTCTAACTCTTCCCAGTCGTCATCGTACAATTGCTTATAAACTCCGACTACCTTTTTTTGAAAATCCATAACTTCATACCTAAATGAAAGACATGTGTCAATTACTTTATGTGAGTACACATCAGAAAAAGGATAACACTAATAAAATTTTAGTATTACATATATATTAGCTGACCCGCCCGCACCCGGCTTTGCACGGGTGCAATTTTTTATTGAATCCAACCGAAAAATTACCTTACACCGCCATCTGTTAGATTCTTATGGAACTCACAGTCCGTGAATTCCTGCCTCTTTGATCTTCTAAGTCACTACTTTCAAAGGAAATTCTATGGAAATAGTTGATGTAACTGACCTTTCATCACCGAAACCTTTTCTCTGTTCAACAACATCCAGAGGCAAATTTAGGAAAAACACTTTATCAGGCTTTGGCAATCCTACATCGGACAATTTGCACCAATTTATGTCTAAACCTGGAAAATAAATTTTATTTATTTATAGATTTTCAATAATGATGGTTGTCTAGTGGTTAATGCATTACATTCCTGGGGAAGTCTATGCGAGAGATCTTAATATTAACCCTTTAACCGCCAGTCGGATTTATCCGACAATTATTTTCGTGTCCATTTCGCCAGAGCCGTATATATATATATACGACAAATTCCTCTGCTATTATAATGTTTGATTTTAAATCATTGCATTGCTTTCTCTTTAAAAAAATCGAGTCAAGCACTAGGGACACGACAACTCCTACAAAACCAAGCGGTTAAAGGGCCTGGTTATATTAAGTTTTTTCTTATTTACATCTATTATATTTTATTCAAATTCAATTATTACAGTAGTACCCATGTGATATGGCTTACCAATGTAACTGTTAAAGCTATTTAAAGACGAAATGCTATAGCCCATTCCACCACATACTTGGCGGCTTTTTCCAGTACCGCTATTGGTCACCAGCTGGCGTCATGTTAGCGGTATGTTACGCTCGTGCGAGTGAGACAAAACTAACAGCTGCGTTGTATTATGAACCTAGTATTGTATATAAAGTATATATAGTTTGTATATATAGTTATTGTATATAAAGTTAATTGTAAGTTTTACACTTTCTTCGTTAATCGTCGGAGCCGTACTTACTTTTTTGTGTGAACGAAGATTCACGACGCGCCTTATCAAGTGTGTACTACTGTACATTATTATTTAAAAAAAAAATGGGAAACCTTTAGCTGCTGAAAAAGCAACTCCAGAATAACAATATCTGTCTACCACTAAGCTCGTGCCTTCTTGCAATGATTTTATCATTTGTTTTGATTTTTCCCAGCGGTTCGCTGAAAATAGCAGGTGGATCACTTCATCTGGAAACTCCGTCTGTAAATTAAAAACAATTTTAATGAAACCTTATTCGTATGGTAACCTTACAAATAAGGTATATTAAGTTATTATGTATAATAATTTTTATAGTGACCTAAGTTTACCATAAAAATTAGCCAAGTGGCAAGGCGCTTGGGGATGTGTATTTTAATACTTTTATCATACAAGCTATAATTAAAAATTACAACTAACTGTCCTTTGTTATCTCGTCGCAACCGTTCGCCTGGACACAGGCCGCTTATCCCTAAAAGCCATTATGCATCCCTTCATTTGATGCTAAGGAATGTACCATAATTATATGAATACACAGTACATACTTGTCTTTTTGCATTTTATGTTTTTGTCCTTGCTATGTGATGATTCTATGATTAGAAATATACTAGTTAACTATAATCTAGTTCATGTATAAAAATGCATAGTGTATAGTAAAAAATGATTACCTTTGACCTGAGATAAGTATTAATCATTTTCCCAACTTCTGTATTCCTGGCTGGAAAGTTGGCATACTCCACATTAATATATCGCGCTTTTAGAGCATCAACTGAAATAAAATAAAAATGTGAAAAGAGTATGAAAGCAAGTACTTTATTATATAAGATGCTATGGAGTTTTTTTTGTCTTATAATGCTTATATATATCAGTCAATTAACCATGAGCAGATATGTTTTGTGTATGCTTGTGGTGTTGTCAGTGCCCCTCCGGGTCCTGCTTCATTTTCTTATAGGTTCAACTTAAGGTCTTAAGATAAGTGAAATGGCTCAATTCTTGGATAGAAAATTTAGAAATTGCTAGTACAATCAAATGGTACTAGAGCAACTATGTCATACTTTTAATACCAAAATATCACTAGTACTATTAATGGTACTAGAGCAACTATATCATTAAAACCAAGATTAAACGCATTATATCTCTTTAGATGTTGTCCCATTCTAGGCACAGACAGTTCTACTGCCAGTTCGTTTGGATGGCTCAGTATAGCTGAGCTCAGTATAGGGATGGTATAGCTGTGGGTAGTTATTATGATAAAATTAAAATAAGTAACTAATTACACTCCTGGTGAAGGAAAGCCAAAACTAAGTGGAAGCAGCTGGAAGAGGCCTATGAGTCACAAGACACACTGATTAACTAAATCCGATCCGATGTGTGAACACATATAATGTAAAAAAAAATTATATACATATTAAATTGTTTGTTAAGTAAGATATTAGCAATAAAGGCTTAAATAAAAATTATACTCCCATAGATTATGTGATAGCTATTTTCGAAAATATTTACAACTGCATACATGGGTTTGTCCAGTTACTAAGTATAGCTATTTGAATCAACTTCCTCTTGTATTTACCTGCTCGCGTCAGCCCTCAATGTTTGATTATGTAAACTAACCATTGTGGCTCTACGCTAGTACCTACATTTGTTGCACAACTGTGTGGATTGTAAAGCTGTTGATTTTCAATTTAAGGGACTTAAGTTTTACGTTGCTATAACCAAAAAGTTGTTACAACTGAGCTCGTTATAAATTAAATCAATTGTATTATTATGGATAGCAGGCAGGCTGATCACCTACCACTTGATGGTAGGTGGCTAGCGTCGCCTAAGGACAAGCAACACCAGGGAGGCTCAAGTGCATTTCCGACTCTGCAGGAATTTGTTTATATTGTAGCTAGATGGAAACATCTTAGAAAGGGAGATTGTTCCAAAGTACGCGCATTTACGTTCTCCTTTAAATCGAATATTTAGTACATATAATAAGAAATTTAATAAACTCGATATTTTTGCTTATAGTAAATTCACATATAATACACAAGTTGTCAATTTATTAAATGAAAAGCTGTAAATTATTCACACCATAAAGACACACACATACATATACAAAGCCCCAAACATACCTACTGTCGCATGCACGTTCACACCCTTGCATACACAGAGGAGCTAAATATAATAAAAACTCATTTATTTTATGTACAATATAGGATTATATTATATTATTAACATACCTATTTAAGTATATTATAATAACATTTAAGGGGAAACTGTTTTCGGTAACACAGGTTCATCATTTGTAATTTTCCTAATGTATAAATAAAGTGACCATCAATGTTGGGTTTACAATAATTTAAAATTAATTATTATAATAGTATTATTATAGAAATGGTATTGTAAACTTGTTTGTGGTTCAATAAATAAATTAAAAAAAAAAAATTATAAGTATCTATAGTAACAGATGTATAGAATTCGTATAGCAAAATCATCAAAGGAAGTTTTATCAATGCTAACCTAAAGCCTTGCATTGTGTTGATTTTCCGGATCTATCCACGCCTTCAATAACGATAAGTGCACCACGTTGCCTCATTTCTTTAACCTCTGCTTTTCAATATTTTTACACGAACGAGGTAGAACAGTTTCTTTATCTTAAGTCTTTACTGAGCACGCAATTTTAATACATACATAAAAAGTTTTCCAAATATTGTTGTATGTACTCAAGTTGTACTGCATATATTTATATAATTTATATTGTATGATAATGGCAGTGTTGCCAGCCGGGTCTTGTCAGAAGTTACCTGAAATATTTACAAAAGTAACCTTTTTGAATCAAAAATAACCTCCCATATTTTTTCCAGTGAAAAGGTATTAAATTAAAAGTTGATGGAATAGATGTTAGTGTGATGCGTTAAATGAGCACTTACCCGCATTTCTCGACTTATTCTTATTGATACAGTACACGAGTTTAAATTTTTTCATCGGTTATTATGACTCAAAATTTATATTTTATATAATCAACTTGTGAACCTGAAAATTAAAATTAATAAATAACCAACCGGATCTTAAATAGTGTTACATAAAAACTTTTTCTTTTTTCATCTCTTCAATTATTTTAAAACTGGAAAGCGCTTATTATGTACTTTCTAGGATCAATGTTATTATGTCAAAACTTTCTTTGAACGCACAGAACACTAGTACAGAGAACGTGACGACAGTAACAAACGAACAAGACAATACAATTCGAGTGAGTAAACAATTGGTCATAGAGTAAAAGTAATATATAGTGTTTGTGTGAAGGAGAACGACGTGTTGTTCTACGAAACCTACTCGCGAATGACGCTTGCCAACATGAAAAATACTTAAATTAAAAGTTGAACCTACAAATTCCGAAAAATCACCTAAAAGTAACCTTTTCATTAGTGTAACCTAAAAGTAACCAAAGGAGTTAAAAAATCACCTAAAAGGTTACAAAAGTAACCTTCTGGCAAGACTGGATAATGGCTTGTTGCAAAGAGTACAACTGCGTTATACAAGGAACATATTATATACTCTACGAGAGCTGGACGATTCACGATTCACGCCATAGAGTAACTTATTATATACTGAGATTCAAACTACATAGAAGAATTCACGTTTACAAAGTGCGAAAGCCGTTAGCCCACGTTAGTGAGTTTATATAAGCTAGCAAGCTATAGAGTGCTAGTTAGCGAGTATGAACTGTAAGCACGGGTTTGAACTGTATCGACATTGCAATGGCGACGCTATTAGTCACAAATGTCACGCGCGCTGATTGTTTCTCCTACCGATATTTATTTAAATTTAATGTTATAATGGTGAATGTGCAGTAGCAAGCTGTAAGAACGATTCACGGAAGCAAAATAAAAAGAACAATGATATTTCTTTTCATCGGTAAGTAATATTTTGATTAGAAAACACGGATTTTAACAAAATTACTCATGGCGAGAAAGGAGGTTTCGAGAGGCGCGGGGGCGGGTCCACGCAGGACGCGTTTCCGCGCCTCCCGCTTCACACCTCCTCAACCTTGAAGATAGTGCTGTACCACGTTGTACTCGAATATTATGTAATAACATGATTTCTTCCGTTATAATAATATGTAAGTATTGTTTGTATTATCTACTAACCAATGATGGATCAATATTTAAAATAAAACTTTTGAATTGTATGTAATATACTCAGTGAATTTAAATACTTACGGTTAAGTAAATATCTATCTATGACCATATGAATAAATAATAACAGGGAATAAACAGTAGAACGGAATCTTCTTTGACTTTTTTTACGAGCGAAGAAAAGTACCTTATGACAAATGCTGCATGCAATGCAAATGGCATAAGGTTATGTGGGATTCTTAGCGCACTAAAACTCCATCTCGAGACGGATACGGTTCAGTCCTGAGGGGACTTTGGAACTGTCACCGGACGTAACCGTCACAGGACGTGACCGTCCCAAACGCCGCCATTTATATACCTACTTCCCCCTTCACGTCGTTACGCCCCGCTGTCGTCCAGGCGTGTTGCCAGGGTTGCTTACTGTTAAATATTGCTTACGTCTGAAGATAATATCGCTAACATATAAATTTTTCTTTACTTTGAAATCATTATTTTATTCTAGTTTTACAAAATATGAGATTTATAAATACTTACCTACATGATTATGTTACGTACCTACATAATAGATACTTATAAATAATATGTTATTATAAATACCATAACAAATGAAGCCATTTAAGTAAGTATTACTTACCTACAAATATATAATAAAATAATACATACAAGATCGTACGACAAAATAATACAAAAAAATACATACATACAAAATATGTATATACCTACCTAATACTTAAACTAATTAAGTACTGACATTTACGCTCAGATATCAATTGTGGCACATCACTATTCAACCGCTTCATCTATCTATCAGTATCTATAGAACATCTGCTTACACTTGGCATAATGGACAACAAGCGCCGCGCGCGCTCTTGTTATTAATTATACCTCTATGGTTGGACCATAGAATTTGGACTGTGGCACGCTGTAGTAAATATCTATTGATATCTATCAAATACAGCGTTGCCAGAATGTTACTTTTGTAACATTTTACGTTACTTTTGACCCTCTCATGTTACCTCTATGTTACACGACTTAAAATGTTACTTTTAGGACTTATAAATATTTTCCAGTAAACAAAAAAATATTGTGAAACGGAATGCATCCAAGAAAGTTTTCATTCGTTGTGTTGGCGCACTTGGTTCTGTGACGACCACTCGAAAATCTGTAACTTCATCATATCGTATCTCTCGCGTGTATTCCATCTTCCATCCCGCTTACTCAGGCAAGCGAGCGAGCGTCGTATCAGTCAGTTTGTCTTTGTTTTGTAATTTTTGTATTGTAGTTTGGTCAGTTTGGTGTCAAAGAGTATAATAATATATTGGGGAATTTGATGTGTTGTGCATGGAAGTTGTGTCTCTGTGTTTGTGTTAAATGCACAGAACCCTATCACTCCTAGGTTAAATGGATTTTTTTTACTTACTTACTTCGTAGATAGATGTTCGTTGTTTTTCGTTTCGTTATTATCGACTTTCGGCTAACATTACTTGGTAAGTAAATGTTGTAAGTACCTATTTATTGTAGTTTTAATTAACAAGGCAGTATTTGGAGAATCCGTAGGTAATTAAACGTTTCTGCGACTGAAATAAGTTTATTTATGTATTAATTGTCATCTAAGTATCAAATCAAATAGCACTGCACATTAGCTTCAAGAAATTAATGTAGCTATTTTTTACTTAATTAGTAATAATAACTTTGGTTTCGTTTGTTTACAGAAACGAGAGTAGGCTGATATCGGCCGGTGGCCTAGAATTTCATTTTGTTTTCTTCGATCTTTTTGCTAATCCGACCTATTAATTGCTAATATTATATTAGTGTCATTTTCTGTAAAAAATAAGGAAATGTTACTTTTCTCGGGAAAACGTTACTTTTTGAGCTGTGTCATGTTACATTTGACTATCTGCCACTGGCAACACTGATCAAATATCTATACACTCCGACAGGTCCGTAGTGCTAAGGTAGTGCTGTACTATAAAAAATAATATCCGTTTTATTTTTTATGGTAAAAGTATTTTTGATCTTGGTTTGTTTATTTGAACATTCGTATTATTGTTATTTTAAGGTTTGAATTTCGTTTAATGCAGGATTACTAATGACCAAGTCGATTTGAAATGAATAAAAAAACAATTCACAATTTATATGGGTCAAATAAATAAAAAATAGTATAATGCATTGCAAATATTTGGTGATAATTTTATGTCAGCTATAAAAATATTCTCATCATTAAAATTATAATAATCGAAAAGAATTGCCACATAGAACGGACTGCAAAAAATATAATTTGAATAATTAAATAATAATTAATATTAATTCTAAACTAATTAATATTCTATAAAGCATTGATTACGGTTTCATAAAACCGTAAGTTTTTTCATAAATTTGATTAGGTTATATCACTATTTTTGTATTGTTAAAAACCTGTAACATGCCTGTAACTCAGGAAATGACAAATTACTACATGGAATAATGGAACGGTTTGTAGTATACTGTGCGACATAAATTATAATTTCTTTAATTTACCTGTTGAGAAGTGATCTCCTTCGTGAAATTATCGCAAATATGGATTATTTGGCGATGAATGTGAACGCTTTGAAAGCGGAATTAAGAAAAAAAGGCGCAAAAATTGTTAATGTTATATTTGTATTTAATTCAACTCTTCCTACAAATTGTGGAATCCATATATTATTCAATAAAATATTTTGTTTAAATTTGCACATCATCTTCTTTATTTTTCACTCAATTTAATACATCATAATTTGAATAACAAAAGGTATACAAAATATAAAATAAACTCATAAAATTATTCTGACCGTTCTATCTCATTAAAAATCCAAACATAAACTGACTAAATTTTTCATGTCAATAAACAACCTTTTTCTTTTTCGATATTTGAAAATCAAACCTATTTAAATACAGCCAGTATTTAAGTTCAAAATTCATTAATAAAAATAAGCGGCCTCAAAGCATTAATAAATATTAATGCTTTAAGGAAATTTATTGTCACTATGGTGCAGTTTATGTTTTTTGAAGCTGTTGTGATAATATGAATAATTAAGAATATCTGGCATTTACTGACAAAATGTTCTTCATGTTGAGTTTCCTCTGTATCTAAAGAAAGTGTGGCAGTTTCCAGTTTCTTTTTTTGACGTTGATGAGCTCTTTCTGCACGTTTTCTTTTAATTTCCTTTCTCTCTTCACTGTCTTGGTTCCAAGAAAATAGACTAGGTACAACTTTTGGCTTTAATTTAAGAGTAGCTGAAAATTTGTGAACAGAAGATTATAACATACGAAGTAACGTAAACGTTACTCAAATAAGGATGAATAAAAAAGCTAGAATAACACGAGAATGTTTTGTCGGAGTATAGTTATTCCTACGAATCGCCACAAGCCACTGTTTTAGAACAGTTTTATCTTTTGGAAATATATGTCCTCCTTTTTTTCCGAACAAAACGGAACTGCACAGCATTGCGGCATAGCTACTCGATATGATAATAGTTATTTACAATTAATAAACCAGATATTATTTATAATTAATTAATGAGATTCAAGATTCAAAACTTTGTTTCGGCGCCGATCTTATAAAGTCGCCTTTGACAGCTATACCTCTGGACCTTAGTCATCAGTGGCGCCAACTGGTGAGCAAAAAAACGATAGTCCCCATTCGGTGGGTTGGTAAATTTTTTTAAATACTATTATACGTTAATATCTACTATAATCTCTGCTCCTTCTGTGTTGTACATCAGTCAGTCATCTTGTGACTTATGAGTATTGAGTGTTCTGTGTTCAGTGCTATCAAATATTAAAAATTAAAACGTAGTGATTATATACTCTGTCAAATATATCAGGGCTGTATCGTATCAAAGTTTTCGGTTTTTATATTGTTTATATTGTTTTGCTTGCATGCAGTGATCTCTATTATTAAATTTAATTTTCCGATTAAAAGTTTTGAAAATAGTTGTTAAAATGAAAAAAGGGTATAAAGTTTCAGATGTTCATAGACATAAAAAAATTGGCGTTGCTGCCGAGAATCTGGAAGAGTTAATAGTGAAATCGTGTAAAAAACTTGGAGTAAGTGTAATTTTCGAATTAAACTTTAGTATTTATAAGTAAATTGGTTTGTTAATTATTTGCAACGATTTTACTTGACTAATTTTGAATTGAATAAGACTTATTATTTCATTTACTTGTTTAACCTTGAATGGCTTTTTCCCTTGACCTATATTTGAGGGACCTTGGCCTATATTGATTAGCGGTTTTCAGTTCAATGTCAGTGGGGCAGACTGTCGCCTTTTCGTAGCTGAGGATGGCACGCAGGTAGATGAAGACGATTATTTGGGAACATTGCCACCGCAAACACTCTTTATATTGTTAAAGAAAAATGAAAAAATGGTTACTGGTAGGTTTTTTGCCTGTACTTCTTTTGTGTAGTCATATAGTTATTGATATTACACAAGCAGACTTAGAGAAGCAACTAGTTTCGGGTTAGCAGTGCCCTAGCATGGTGTTGCTTGTCTCCGTAGGCAATGGTAATCATCTACCATCAAGTGGACCGTTGCACTGTCTGCCACCCTTTACGATTTATAACATGTCTATAAAACTGTACTATATAACATATTGAGGTTTCTTCAGTGGTTGAAATGAAACTTAATTTTCTGTTAAAAACAGTAGTAAACTTAAATTAATAAATAACATAAGCTATTTTTAATTTTCATTGTTTAAATAGCAAAAGAACGTTATTACTTAATAATTAACGACTATTCTTAATTCAATTTTCTGCTTGCCACTAATTATACATACATTAGTGGTCTGCCCCCGCCTTCGCATAGATGCAAATTTTTCTGCAAATTATTTATACAAACCTTACTCATTCATCAATCAGTGGTTTTCTATCAGTCAAAACCATATCAAGATCTATTGGGTGATTTAGAAGAAAATAGATGAGAAACATACAGAAGAGGACAGCTACCTTATTATTACTTGCATTTCAGATACAAAATTAATAAAGAAAAAACTAAAGGAGTTTTTGGGAGGCAAAGCATATTATGCTCTGGATGAGTTCTTAAAGGACACGTTTTTAGAATAGTGTTCTGATGCTTTTTAAATTTGACTTTAATGTAATAAGATGTAATAATTTTACTTAGCTAACTGAATTGACATGTATTATTTTGCATACCAAATGTGGTAGTATATGGTGGGACATTGTTTTATCTATGGTATCTGGTTTTACACCCATGTACATGCAAATAAATGATTTGATTTTATAGATAGATAGATACATTACAGTTACACATGGACTGCCATACAACATAGCCTTAAGTCCAGTATGGACTATCATGTTTATATCAGAACTTGCTCTTATCAACAGGTAGACATTTAAACACATAGTATTGAGTTACAGGTTGCTATAATATGTGTAGTGTCGACTTCATGGTAGGTGGCTACCATTGCCTAAACACAGGGTTTATAATTATTTGATAAGGTTGTTTATAAATAGGATATTCTTTAGTTTAATCATCAAATATTTTTTCTTGGTCAATTGCAGACTTTGACCACTATTATGATTTGATTCGGTCACACAAGAAAGACTACATTGACACGGGAATAGCTGCTCAAGAGTTTCTTAACACGAACATGAAAGAAAAATTTGAGATTTTTCAGAAGTATATTGCAGCAGCTGACGATGCTCGGACAATGCTCAGTGAGAGAACCCAAGACCCCGATTGGTTTGTAGGTGGGCTCTATTCAAAGTTTTTATAAATAAAATTTCACCTTTAATTTATTGCAGTTTTAAAATATTATTAGTATATATATTAAAATTACAAGTCTAGAATTAAGTTGAAGTTAACTTTGGTACTGAGCATTTTTTTATCATATAACTATATACCATATATTATCAATGGAAATGCTGCTTCCTAGCAGGAATAGGCATAATATACAGGTTGATAAATTCAAATGAAATTTCAAACGAGAACCATTTATTCTTAGAACCTAATAATATTCTAAGTTCCTAAGAATAAATTATCTTATCTCTTATGGTTTTATATTCACCCTCATTGATCCGTTTGAATTTATCATAATGTATAATGCACTGCCTGAAAAATTTTTTTTTATAGGTTTGGACAAATCCGAGAAGACCAAGGAGCAGTCGATGTCCAAACGTGTCAAGGAGCGCATGAAGGGCTACTACTACAAGACAAAGACCGCACTGCTGACATCGGAGCTGTATGTTCTCTCGAAAAACGGACGCGGTAAGAAGCTGATTGATCAGTTCCTATTGGATCTTCGCGCTTTGCTCGAGGGCAACAGGTACAATGAGGGTTATTTCAATAGGAAATCTGAGATACGTATGTGCAAAGACAGCGGACTGTTCGAATGCAGGGGGCTCTGGGATAGCAATAAATGCACATACGACGGTCACATTATTAATCCTTACAGGAGTCGCGAGGAGCGCATACTCTTTCAGACCTGGAACCTAGACCATAGGATTGAGCTTTCCAGGTCAATTATACCGAAAATACTTGAAGCTGTACATGGGTTGTGTATAGGCGATGTAGCGTGCGTGACTTGTAAAAAGGGTGTAGCCAAGGGTACGATAGAAACGGACAGATACTATTTGCAAATATTCACACGAGATAATTTAAAATTGGTACATATTGTGTGCCACCATAAGGGGAAACACAGTGCCGTGTCCGAAATGTACACAATATGTCTAAAATGTTTAGTAAATAAAAAAGCAGATAAAGTACTTTAAAATTGACCCAGAAATCTCGATAAATATTGTAGCTTGATGTGCCAAATTTATATTATTTATATTGATGGCATAGAATCAGATGTAGTATGTTCATAAAAAAAAGAGTTATGAACTAGTTATTAGTTATGAACTAACTAATAACTAAATCAAGTCTAGATATGATAGATATTTATCATACGTAGGTATCTAGATTTTAAATTTTAAAGTTTCTACAATTTTAATGTTCGTACAAACATTAAAATCCTCTGTAATGTAAATTTTACTTTTTTGCACATACAACATCTGTGTTCTATGCCATTTGATATTTTAATAGTTATGTTTATTTATTTAGTATAAATATATTTTTTAAATTAAGTGACTCTGAGAGGTTACTCTTTTTAATGCCAAAAAAGTATATCTATATTTTTTTTGTTCGTAATTTACAAGGTTGTTTTTTTTTAATTTAGCCATAATTATAATGTAAAACATTTTATAAATATTTAACTATATATTTTTATTGAGACATAATTTTATGATATCTTAATTACCTAATATTTAAAAATTATCTTATTCAACTGCAAGATTATTTTCAAATAAGTCTATCGGACAAAATAAAGTAAACTTATTGACTTTGTAGCGAGGATGAGCGCGGTGTCAAGGCCGTTCCCTTGACCTAAATATCAGGTCTATCGGGAAAGCTCTATTAGAATATAAATTCGTTGGCCGACTTTTTTCCATTGCCTAAAACTGCTAAAATAAAAATATTTTATTTACTTTTCTATTCTTGAATTTGATATTAAACACCTTTTATTTCACTTTGACTCAATCTATCTATAAAACAACAATATAAAGAAAAGTGAACCCTATTGCTTCAATGGAGCGTAGGTAATTATATTATCAACTAGGCTTAGTTTCCATACTGTATACATATTTATACTGTGTCTATACTTAGGTATCGTTTGTCCATCAATAAATAGTCAAAACTACTAAGTTTAGAGAGATAAAATTTGGAACATAGCTTTATTTTATAATCCGCTAAGAAAACATTTTTGAAATCTCCAAGGTGTGCTCAAACACTAGTAGGTTTACGTACGTATAATATACTAGCTGTTGCACGCGACTTCGCCCGCGTAACTTTATAAAACATAGCCTATATTACTCGCTGATAATTTAGCTTTCTATATGTGTATTAATTTTCAAAATTGGTCCAGTAGTTTTTGTGTTTATTCATTACAAACATTCAACAACAAAATTACAAATCTTCTCTCGTTATAATATTACTAGTATAGATGAACTCAAATATACCTTATTTAGAAGTGTCGACATTCCCTATAATTATGATGTATGTTTACAACCTTGACGATAAAAGAGAAACGCAAACAAATACAACAAAATAAAGACATGAAGACACGATACAATAAAAGTTAAATAAAATTTGTGTTTAAGATCAAATTCAAAGTGAGAAAAGTAAATAGTAACATTCATTTTAGCAGTTTATGAAAAAAAAAAACAGTTGGCAAATATGTTGACCTAATTAACAAAATCAATGGTTATGAGATTGATATGAGATTTTTTATCTATTCATTTTGAATATTCGTTCAGGGCTTTTAATATTTGATTAGTGGATGAATAACTACTATGAGTTTAAACCTAAATAAAGAATGAAAATTAGTATAGGTAGTTAAAAATAGGCAATTTAGCTTTTAAATGTAGTTAATATTTACACATATTTTATTGTTGATGTTTTCAAATATAACGTTTCTATTCCATAATTGATCTCCTTCCCTTCTAGACATAAGATTTAGGCTAAATGTTGAATTCCTTGTTATTTTTGTATTTACGATATTAATGAAGAAACCACGTATATCTTTTTATACCATTATTTGTTTCAGCGAAGTTGTTAGAGAATATTTTAATTAAAGTAAATTTACACTTCGGCCTATCAAGAGCAATCAAATGTTAATTAAAAAATACTATGTTGTTGTAGTATTATCACACGCACAATATTTTTTACTTTACCATTGAAAATAGTCCAATATAAAATATTGGACGATAGACAATCTTTTTTCATGTCTATATCTGAACTTAACTTTTTTTATTATTAAATTACTTAGAGGATACATTTTTTAATGTGTAATATATATAAATTCATTGATAATTTTAAGTGATTTTTTTTATATTTTAAAAAATTGGTGATACTTAAGCTAGGTACACACGTCAGCTACTTTGTTCGATGGCCATTTAGGCTAACCATCCACGGTAACATTTCGGTATCATTCAATGAATTCCATCACAAATGAACTAAGTAAACAACGTAGGTTTGTAATTTTAAAAATCGCAGCGCACGTCACTCATGCTGCCACCTGGCCACTAATAACTTTGTATTGATAAGATCGCCGCATTGCCTGCGATCGATAAAATCGATGCTAATCGAACAAAGTAGCTGAAGTGTGTACCTTACTTTAGAAAAATGTGTATAGACTGTACTTCATCTCTTATCGATCGGTGTATAGATAAAACAAACGCATGAGTTTGTTTTGGGGCTACGAATGCTATGATCAAAGAAACTAGGCTAGGTATATCAAAGCTTGACGAGTCAGGTCAATTTTGTAGTTGATATTTCTTTAATTACACACACATATTATCAGAAGATCAGTCAATTTCCCCATTATATTTTCAAATGGTAACCCCATACTGTTAAATTTGATTGAAAATTTAAATCTTCAATCAAATTGCCCTGTGTGGGATACGCTTCAATTCGAATTTCAATCCTCATTATATGAACAGGGTTTTAGCTAGATGTAATCAAATATTTATTTTGTATTTTAATTATAAAACGCGTGGAAAGTATAGGTGGGAACTGAACGAATTTACGGAGTGTTGAAGTACTGATTAGTCTCCTAAACAAATGGAGATTTTTTACTCTGAATATTAATCCAGAGAATTAGATTCGGCGCATACTAGCGCAAGTTTGAACCGCATCGAAGCGTCAATCTAAAAATTTACATGGAATATGAACTTTTTTCTGTTTAAAACAATTTATGACAAATAATAAATTAAAGTTTCGATGCGCTAGTGTGCGCCGTCCCTTAGTTTCGTTGTCAGTAAAAACGCTTACCAGAAGGTAACGACTTGGACCATACTGTAGTTTATTTTCTAAGTATTTAATTTTATCGCCAATCAGCAAAATTTTATTACTTAACTTGCTTCAATAGTTGGCGTTCACAGTGAAGTATGTAACTTAATTCTTAACATATCTCGCTATATAAATACCTAAAGTTAACTAATACATAGAATAGAAAATTATACTTTTTTAATAATAGGAAATACATTAAAACTCAAATATTTATATTGAAAAATACATACATTGATTCTATTTACCTACACTGTGCTGGCTGCAATGTACACATTTGAAAAAAAAACTATTAATATACATATATTTCTATAATAGTTAATATATTTTGGCTATGGTTTTTACTGCAGTTTTTAGTATAATACTATTTGCGTGCTTATACAAAGTGTTAATTAAATTTATTATTAAAAACTTGTTAAAAAATTTAGTACCTATTTTTTTTTAATTAAAATATTAAAATACCACTTAATATTTTTTAAATTTTATTTTATTTCATATTAATTTAGGTACATTCTATTCCGATTTTTTGCATAAGTTCTTACTATAAGTAGGCATTAGGTATAAAATATTCTTGACAATTATGTTTAGACATTAAGAATAAATATATCGTTATATAGATATTATAAATGAGATGTCCTATTTTGTGACAATTTATATAAAGGTAGGTTGTTCGTTTGTAGTATTTAGATGCAATAGCAATATTATCGCGTAAGTATTTTAATTCGCATTATTCTGTCGTCAATTAGGGAAATTCTAATTTGTACGGTTCAAGACACATTTTCATAGGACACTTTTCAAATAATATTATTGCTACTTGATTTTATTCAAGTGGTCTATTTTTATTAGACAACGTGCCTTTTTATTTTAGTAACTTCAAAAAAATCGCATGATACCGGGATGTGGTTATCGCGATTTGACTATCGCACTTAAATTTAAAAGCGACTGGTCGGTCAGTTCACACAGAAACGCGATGCGGTTGACTATGCTGAGGTTAATAAGTTCTATATTGTATTGCTATCTTAAGACCCTTAAGACACAGTAAATTTATAGCTAAGATAATGTTTATGGTTGTATAAGGCATCGGCACTTAATCTGGCAGACTGATGGGATTTTAATGCTACGCGTACTGAACAACCTGCAAACAACGTTTTGCGTGCAGTAGTTTAGAAAATATATAGAAGCGTTTAAAATGTGTTTATTTTAAGCAAAAAGTTCATAAATTGGTATAAAATGTTATGTAACCTTCAGGATCCGGCCAATACATACAATACTTCAATGCCCATTTACTATATGGGCGTCTAGCTAGAATGTTATCCTCATGATAGTATTTCTCTAAAAGTTTAACGTCAGAATAATATGAAAAAGCAATAATTAATAAAATGTAGTTGCTTCCAAACAGCTTTATAGGTGTAGCGTGTGTTTAGTATTAGATGTTAATTGTTAGTCCTTCCATATAATATTTCACTATTGTATTAACTTACTATAAGAATGACCTCATACTCGTAAGAAAATTATCGTTCTGACTACATATATACAAACATGTTACTGTTTAGCAAAATCTTAATCATGTGTTATGTCTAGTCGTAATGTGCATAAATGTATTTGTTGAAATGCCTATATATTTACAATAAATACTTTGAATGGAAAAAGGTGTTTTCTTTGACAAAAAATTACAAGAATTCAAAAATAATACGATTACGAGACCACGTTTTAGCGCCACCTTTTTCCTCTGAAGAGGATCTACCAGAGGCAGTACTAGTGGGGGGTACACATGTTTTGATTTCTCTATTGACATTAACGTTAAACGTACGTGTTATTATTATTAAAATCAATAAATACTATGAACAAAATAAATTTATCATGCCCACTAAAAATCGCGCATTAGCGAATTCCATTTTAATACAAGTACGTTTTTTTTTTTACACATTCCACACAGTACCATCTAGTTCCACACTAAGCAACTTAATGCTTGTATTATGGATACCAGACAGTTGATATAATACATAGATTACTTTTTTTTTTGTAAATACATACATATCATAAATACAAACAGCCATGACTGAGGTACAAAGGTAAATGTTAACACATAAACACTTGCCCCTAGCGGGATTCGAACCCGCGACCGTTTGGTTAACAGCTAGGGTTACTAGCCACTAGACCAAACGTCAAAACGTGTACCCCTCACTAGTGCTACCCCTGGTGGATCATTTTTAAACCTTTCGAGGAAACAGGCTCGTAGGCGACAGTAGCCGCTTATTATCATCAAGTGGACCTTAAGTCTATCTGCCGAATTTTACATAAAATGTAATATTTTTGTCCTTTGCTTTTCAAATAATTATAAATTCCAAGTAACAAATAGATTTATAAAGAGGTTATAAGATTATAAGTTTCATAGTGTAAGTTTATAACTTTTATAAGATTTGTTTATATTCAAGAATAAAATTTCTAAAAATACGTAACCAATTGAAAAAAACTGCAATTGAATTAAAAAGAAACTAACGCCAGAATTAAGAATATAGCAAAATAATGCTCGGTAGCAACTATTGAAATTTCTCGTGTCTTTACCAACAGTGCTGGGACATCTTTATTATCAGAAACTCGAATGTAGTCTTCTTTATAGATATCAGAAATGTAGATAATTAAGAAGTAAAACGACATTTGAACGATACATTGATGGTTTATTTTATAAAATAACAGGTGTTTCATCTCCTCTTTCTGCCACCTCCCTTTTTACTGGGGTTCCGTTGGCCTTTGCCGGCTTTAGGCTTTTTGGCAGAAAAATTCGTTGCGTTTCCACCACTTCTACGTGGCCCTGAAGATTTTTTAGTTTGTTTCTTTTCTTCAGATCTCCTAGAAAGTAATAAATAAGATATTTTTAATTCCATTCATATTGTACAATTGTAGAGGCTCTGTAAAAAAGTATTTCTTGATACCCTTTATTTTTTATTTATATACCAACCCTTTTTTCTTCTCTAAGGATCCAATTTGGAAAAAAAATTGGCATTGATTTAAAGTAAATTAGTTGATCAGTCAACGCAAAAAAAACAGAACCTATGTAAGTTACAAATTGTCGACGAGGAGTTGAGAACGAAATTACAGCACGTGTGCTGCTGTGTTTTAGTTTTAGTGCGGTTGGCAGCGCACTTGCAGCACCTCATAGGCGACGGTAGCCACCTCCCTGTTAACCATACCATAAAAATACTTATTATTAATTTTTAAAAGTTGACTACTTACTGCACTTGTTCCTGGTTAATGTGTTTCGTGACGGCCTTCTCCAAATCGATTTTGGGTTTCTTATTGAGAATGTTGTTCAGCAGATTAAGGTTGCTCTCCTTCTCCGCCTGTGGCGTGGGAATAGGGGCTTTGCGTTTTCGCACTTTGCCCGGAATAAGCTCGTGAATCCCTTTTCCCCTCGCTTCCTTCTCTTTGGGCAACTTGCTTTGGAACTTTCCCAAGGAGGCTGTCGACCCTTTCGCTATCGATGCAGCTGTTCCAAGCTGTCAAATTTAAATCACACATTAGCGAGATAAAAACTTTTTTTAAGGGAAAGTATTAAAGCAAGGTATATCTTTTTTTGTATAAAAATGTTGTTGGTTTGTGTATGCTTCAAAAACTCGAGAATGGCTGGACCAATTTCAATTTGGTTTTCACATATGGAAAGAGGGATAAACGGGGAAGATTTTCATAATATAAAAATTGCACCCCGGACGAAGCTAGGGGGGCGGTACGCTAGTATATTAATAGATATAAAAAGTACTTTATGTGTATCGTGTATAAAATAATATAAAACTGGGAAAGATTACAATCTAATCAGCAATTTTCATTTAACCTACACAACTAAATTGATTTTTAAACCAAGAACAATGTCAATTAAGACAATTAATTGACCTTGTTAAAAAACAAATTTTATCCCTAGTCCTACTATAGTCAGCAATGCACTTGTCTACCATCACATGATTCACATTAATCTCTGCAGATCTTAACATATATATAAAAATAAAAAAAACTATAACTCGAGTGAAATAAAGCTTCTTTAATTAGGTATTAAGAAATCTGCATTTATGTTTATAAACATTTGAAAATTACCTGTGTAGCAGATGCTTTCTCCGATGTGACAGGCAAGCCAACCCGTGGGATTTTCACTTTCTTCGATCTGGCTATATTCTTGAGCCTTTGCAGTTCATTTTTTGCCACTTTCTCTGATTTTTCTCCGGACTTCTTTTCATACATATCAGTCATCGGATCCAAATTCTGTGGGACCTCTATCAGCCAGTTCTTTTCCTTCTCAGCTTCTGCTCTCTTAAAACTGTAAGTATATTTATTATTTTACATGACTCAGTTGTAATAAATAACTTAATTTAATATTTACGAATGAGCACCATAGAGTAACAACAAAATGGTGTTGCAAATTTACAAAACATTTACAAGTAGTTTTTAGTTAAATTATTGTTACAATACAAGATGTAATATTAACACTTTAATATTATGTACTAGGTGAGTACATCAAATAGTTTTGCCACACTTGCCATTCAATAGACATCAGCCACTTTTTACCACAAAAAAAAATAAAAAACAATCATACTCTTTATTGCATATGAAACTAACTGGTACTGTTTTCGCATTTCCCTCCTGATTTTAATTCCCTCATGAGTACGTGTAACCTTAAGTTATTCATACTTTTAGACAGAGAATGTCAGAAGTGATCAATATCTTAGGCGATCAAATATATAGTAAGTCGTAGATAGATGTCACAGACATGGAGAGAGAAATAAAATAAATATTCTAAATGATTAATAGTACTTTTGTAGAAATGTTAAAAAAAAACATTACAAGAAAAGTTACAAGAAGCATCACGTGATCGTTACACTGAAGTGTCACACAATATTTATTCTCATAGCACCCAAAGAAGTTTTATTTAAAAAAATTATACAAAAAAAATACGAACCCAAATAGTGGCACCCATTTCTGCAACTGTTCATCCCATTTCAATTTGTCCTTCTTTTTTTTAGTGATACCCTTTGATTTAGCAAATTCCTGCCATTTTGTTAGCGGTTTAGGTTTAGGTACAGGCTTTGAGCGTGGCAATATTGTTGTTGCGGCCGGTAATTTTACCACAATAGCTTCGTCTATCCTCTCTGTAGGAAGTTCCCACACTTTATTCAGCAAGAGTTGTACATTATCTCTTGTCAATGACTGCAAATAGTTGTTTCTTTCAGCTTCTGACCTATAATAATTGTGCATGAAATATAGTATAATCAACAAAATCGCCAAAAAAATGTGTCAATATATGCCATAGAATGGTATGCCACCTCTATACTCATACAAGCTTCTGTGAGCTTATTGTCAAGAAATATGAATAATAAAAAATTTGCCCTTTATTTACTTACAATGTTTGTTGATTAAAATTGTCATCTAAAATCAAACACAGACCTTAAGTGCTACAATAATGAAAATGAGCAATTAACATTACTTTTTAAAGCTTAGCTTAGCTTGTTTGAGTCATCAGACAAGCTGATGGTCTACTTGATGGTAGTTGGCTACCATAACTTTTTAACATAGACAATGTCACAGGTGCTGCAAATGCACTGCCATAGTAGGATAAGGACTATGGGCTTTGGTATCCCTTGCTTAACCCAAACACAACAGCACGCATGGGGTCACATCACATCTTTTAAGCGGGGTTTTCACGATACGAGTATGTTCGGACCGAGTGCGCTTGGACTACTACTCGGATGCTACTTGTAACGTGAAAACGAGGGATCCGAATTAATTAATGTGACAGTGTCTAATCAGAGTGGACTCGGACTGTGCTCTATTTTTACAAGCTGACTCGGATATAAATATCAAAATCAAATGGCGTCAAAGGAAATTTCACATGTGTTTAGAGCAGTGTGACCATGTGTGGCAGGATCCTGTCATTTTGGCAAGATTGAACTCATAATTTAACCTCTGGCAGATACTGTTGACATTTAGTAAAGTTTGGCAGAATTTCACTTATGAGAATAATTTTCCCTATTAGCAAAGGATTTTTTTTAAATGTCATTACCGAAAGTTTAATTTTATTATTAGAAATAATACTAAATAATACATTTTCTATTTCATTTTTGTTCTTATATTTCATTTTAAAAAATATGGCAAGAATTTGGCATTTTTTTGTTTGAGTTTTGGCAGCATTTGGCAGTTTTCCAGCCCAAAATGGGCAGGATTTTCAATTTCGAGATGGTCATACTGATTTAGAGTGAAAAAAAAGTAGCTACTATAATGCTACTCAGACACTGTTCAACTCGTATGGTGGAAACTGTAATCCGGTTGAGGTGTAGCCTTAGGGGCACTATGGTGGATTTCGATTATATTAAGTATATGAGTTCAGGGCACTATGAGACGCAAAGAAAAAGCAAAAAAAATTTTTTTTCCTTATTAAAAATTTTTTTGGACAGAAAATTTTTGAAAATTTTTCAGAATTTTTTTTTCTTTTTTTTTTGTTGACGCTACGTGTCGAGGGCGACCATGCAAACGCTTTTGGTCATGTGACGTTTTTTCGTCGGACGCTTAGAAACAGAGTTAAGATGAGTAGCGGGAAGGGGGATGGTTTCTCAAAAAATTCAATATGATAAAAGTTACTCCCCTTGGCCCCCTCCACCCGATGGTATCATAAAAAAGGGAGAATAAAAAAAATTTTTTTTTCCATCGAAATATTTCTGTGTCGTGCCCCTTACGCTACACTAGGTGCGTTTGAAGGAGTTTAGGACTTAGAATTTTTTTTTTAAATTTTTCACAATTTTTTTTTTCGTTTTTTTATGTTAACGCTGCGTGTCGGGGGCGACCATGCAAACGCTTTTGGTCATGTGACGTTTTTTCGTCGGACGCTTAGAAACAGAGTTAAGATGAGTAGCGGGAAGGGGGATGGTTTCTCAAAAAATTCAATATGATAAAAGTTACTCCCCTTGGCCCCCTCCACCCGATGGTATCATAAAAAAGGGAGAATAAAAAAAATTTTTTTTTTCCATCGAAATATTTCTAAGTGTCGTGCCCCTTACGCTACACTAGGTGCGTTTGAAGGAGTTTAGGACAGAATTTTTTTTTAAATTTTTCACAATTTTTTTTTTCGTTTTTTTATGTTAACGCTGCGTGTCGGGGGCGACCATGCAAACGCTTTTGGTCATGTGACGTTTTTTCGTCGGACGCTTAGAAACAGAGTTAAGATGAGTAGCGGGAAGGGGGATGGTTTCTCAAAAAATTCAATATGATAAAAGTTACTCCCCTTGGCCCCCTCCACCCGATGGAATCTTAAAAAGGGGAGAATAAAAAAAAATTTTTTTCGATCGAAATTTTTCTAAGTGTCGTGCCCCTTACGCTACATTAGGTGCGTTTGAAGGAGTTTAGGACTTAGAATTTTTTTTTAAATTTTTCACAATTTTTCTCTTTTTTTTTTTGTTCACGCTGCGTGTCGGGGGCGACCATGCAAACGCTTTTGGTCATGTGACGTTTTTTCGTCGGACGCTTAGAACCAGAGTTAAGATGAGTAGCGGGGAGGGGGATGGTTTCTCAAAAAATTCAATATGATAAAAGTTACTCCCCTTGGCCCCCTCCACCCGATGGTATCATAAAAAGGGGAGAATAATTTTTTTTTTTTCCATCGAAATATTTCTAAGTGTCGTGCCCCTTACGCTACACGGTGCGTTTGAAGGAGTTTAGGACTTAGAATTTTTTTTTTAAATTTTTCACAATTTTTTTTTTCGTTTTTTTATGTTAACGCTGCGTGTCGGGGGCGACCATGCAAACGCTTTTGGTCATGTGACGTTTTTTCGTCGGACGCTTAGAAACAGAGTTAAGATGAGTAGCGGGAAGGGGGATGGTTTCTCAAAAAATTCAATATGATAAAAGTTACTCCCCTTGGCCCCCTCCACCCGATGGAATCTTAAAAAGGGGAGAATAAAAAAAAAATTTTTTTCGATCGAAATTTTTCTAAGTGTCGTGCCCCTTACGCTACATTAGGTGCGTTTGAAGGAGTTTAGGACAGAATTTTTTTTTAAATTTTTCACAATTTTTCTCTTTTTTTTTTTGTTCACGCTGCGTGTCGGGGGCGACCATGCAAACGCTTTTGGTCATGTGACGTTTTTTCGTCGGACGCTTAGAACCAGAGTTAAGATGAGTAGCGGGGAGGGGGATGGTTTCTCAAAAAATTCAATATGATAAAAGTTACTCCCCTTGGCCCCCTCCACCCGATGGTATCATAAAAAGGGGAGAATAATTTTTTTTTTTTCCATCGAAATATTTCTAAGTGTCGTGCCCCTTACGCTACACTAGGTGCGTTTGAAGGAGTTTAGGACAGAATTTTTTTTTAAATTTTTCACAATTTTTTTTTTCGTTTTTTTATGTTAACGCTGCGTGTCGGGGGCGACCATGCAAACGCTTTTGGTCATGTGACGTTTTTTCGTCGGACGCTTAGAACCAGAGTTAAGATGAGTAGCGGGGAGGGGGATGGTTTCTCAAAAAATTCAATATAACGAAAGTTACTCCCCTTGGCCCCCTCCAAACGGTGACGAAAATGTCAACTAAACTTTTTTCTAGAACCATCCCAATTCTTTTTAAGTTTTTAAAATTATTGTTTTTTTACAGATTTCGGTTTTTTAATTCCCCGCAAATTAGCGACATAAAATTATAAATTTCTAGCACGCTACTAAAAACGCTGTTATAACGTGTTCCGTTTTAGGAAGCGTATGGGCGGTCACAATGCGCTTTTAATCATGCATGTCTTTGAATTTCCCGCGTTGTAAACTTCTTAGTAGGTAAGTAGGTAGTTGTTTATAATTTTAAAAGCGGCTACCTACAACGCGGGAATAACACGTAGGTATCAATACTAATAATAAATCTGTAAGGGTCCGTCATGGAGTAAGTTACTTTGTTTTCAGAGATATCGTGTTTATAAGCTCTATACACAATACTGAAACTAAATTGACGATTTTTAGAATTTTTTTCTGTGTGTATGTATGTATGTATGTATACAAAATCATTATTGTACTCCCAATTCAAAGGTACACCTGCTACTAACTATGGCTCAGATTAAATAAGAGTTACTGTCGTAACAGATGCGTCACTCCCATACTAAAGCTAAAATACCTACGCTATATTAGCCTACAAAAGACGCTGCAAGAAGAAACGTACTCTACGGACGCGCGCCGAGAATCGAGATTCCCGCGTACACAGCGCGATTACGTCATCGAGCGAAAACGTTAGGGTTGTACAAAATCTACAAAGAATATAAATGAAACAAAATGGCTGTTTAAAATTGTTCTAATGATAATTTATTTTAAAAAACATTTCAGCGTTAACATCTGCAAACTAAACGTCAGAAACTACTAAATTCATAAGTTTTCACTCCAGCGTGATTCTAATGGGCGAATGCTCTTAATATTTATTAGGTACGTAAGAATCTAAACGAAAATATGTATACCTACACTACACGTTTGGTTTGTTTAAATTTTTATTTTGGAAAATAAACAATTTTTGTGTTTTTTATATTTATTTAAACGTTTATTTGTGCCTACAAAGGTACAAGTATTTTTTTTGGACGAAGCAACTTTTGGTAATAGGTAACGTAATAAAATTAAATTTCCTATTATATAAATAATTAGCTGGTTATTATAAAAAAAACTAATATAACTTTCTATATTATTTAAATGTGTTATATTTTTTAATTTTTCTTTCATTAGGTATAACAACAGTTAGATAGTTTAATTAAAAACCTTATTATAAGGTAGTAAGTTATTTATACTTGTTACCATTTAACTCACTACAATAAAACTCATACAATAAAAACTTACAATACAAATGTTCAAAACATATAAAAACTATTTTAACGGGATTTCATTGCATTTTATTACTACCTTTACGTATAGGTAAATAATTTATTTAC
The DNA here is from genome assembly GCA_936446665.2 of Synanthedon andrenaeformis. Classification (NCBI taxonomy): domain Eukaryota; kingdom Metazoa; phylum Arthropoda; class Insecta; order Lepidoptera; family Sesiidae; genus Synanthedon; species Synanthedon andrenaeformis. The sequence goes on along the minus strand of OW387787.2, from coordinate 10,369,210 downwards.
GTAATGAAACTTAATAATGCAAAAGATCCTACAAAGGGTAACACGGGTACAAACCTTTTTTCTTCTTCGGATATCCGGGTATACAGATATCTAGTAAATTAATAGAAAAAACAATTCACCCGATCTAAAACACCCACCGTCCTACGATCTAGGTATTAGGATCTAAATACTTAAAATTAGGTACTTAATTCAAATAACGTAATGTACCTTTCATCATCTTTTGGCAATGAAAAAAAAGACAAATTTTTATTTGTCTTTTTACTAAGAAATCCAAAAACTTCACAATAGTTCACCATCGTATCGTTAGTCAAAAATTTAATGATAAAATATGTAAGTATCGCTGCGTTTTGAGCGAGAAACGTGCACGTGCGCATTCCGTCTCGCGGTCGGCAACCTACTGTCGTTATGCCCGGCTACTAACTACTTAGCGGTAGGTATTTAAAACTGTCCTTGGCGCGAGTGACGGGGGCCTGACTATGGCAAAGAGAAGGAAGACGAAGCGATACCTACGCCAATTTTCGAAAGAAACTGGACTGGGGGTTGTCAAATGCGGGTTATTTGTAGACAGAAAGAAATGTTTTTTAGCTGCAAGTCCTGGTGGATAAATGATGATTCCATTGTGGAAATAAAATGCGCTTATAAAATCCAAGCAATGACTCCAAAAGAAGGGATAGAAAAAAAAAGACTACTGTACACTTGAGAACAATATGTTGAAATTGAAAAGAAATCATAATTACTTTTATCAGGTCTAAGGACAATTGCATATCACACAGAGAAAATACTGTTATTTTATTTTGTGGAGCCCTATTTATGAAAAAATTGATAAAGATGACGACTTTTGGCGAAAAGTTGAATCAAAATTCGGATCGTGACATGAACAATCACAGTATCACACGAAATCTCTACTCGCGTCAGTGATGGAAAAAGCTGTGATTGTCAATTCACGGTCGGTTCCGCCTAGCTCCGCATTAGTTTTTTTTTTTATAATATAAAGGTGGCAGACAGGCTGGCGGCTCACTTGATGGTAGGTGGTTACCGTCGCCTAAGGACACAAGCAACACCTAGGGGAGTGCTAGTGCGCTGCCTACCCTGTAGAAATTTGTTTACCCCCCGCTTGAAGTAGCCCATATTGTAGCTAGGTGGAAACACCTCAGGAGGGAGATTGTTCCAAAGTTGCACCCTTATATTAATATTATAGTGAATATGCACCCTTATATTTGTCTGTATATTGATACTTCACTTTCCTATTAAGTATATCTGAGCTACAAGAAACAACTACTAAGATAAAAACTGATAAATGCACCTTATACGCAACTGTTTAATAAATATCGATATCGATAAACAACTCTAGTATCGATAACATTATCGACAAATACTACTTCCTTAGTTATATACGTATTAGTCTGAACCCCCCTCACCTCCAGCCTTCCCCTGTATTGTGCGATAGGGACAAATGCAGCTCAGACCGATTATACCTACAAAATTTTTGACTAAATCGAGGTTTCGTATTCCCCTGTTTTCTCCTCTAAAAATTGAGCCTATCGTATAATTTTTACATAAATATTTTCAAGAAGAACGAATCTATGTCCCTATTATTTTTTTTAACTTAAAAATCTTTTAAATTTGTTTTATAGTCGTCTGATTAGGGTGACAAAAGGACAATTTATTGCGATTTTTGAGAAGTCATATTTTCTTATGTAATTAGTTGGTGGAAAAAAAGAAATAATAGGGGCATAGCTTTAGCAGACCTAGATTTTATGACAAAAAATTTTTGCTCTAGAAGGATTATCCAGGGAGAAAACAGGGGATTACATTTGTATGGAAAAACGCTGGTAGCGTTCCCTGTTAACGGCATTTAGTGAAACTTTTTGTCACCGGGTCTTTTTAGACTAATTCGACCCTGCTGAATACGATTCTGCCCGGTGTCAACCCCTCCCCCGCTCCCTTCCCCCAAATGTGTCCCGATTTGCGGTTTTTTTTTATTTTTTAAATCGGAATCTATTAGAGATAAAAGAAAACTGTTCAGGACAAAAATAATGTGCATTAAATTCTCTATAAAATGTGTATATAAATCATTTGATAAGCATAATAATTTTAGAAATAATGTGTGTCCAAACTATGTAAATTTTTATTTTTTTCAACATTTTTGTATTTGCAGTTAATTTATCGAAAAACAAACGAAGCTGTGATAAAATAGTTAAAGGGTGAATTATTCCTCATACATTTACCTACAAAATAAGATCTTACTTACCCTCGTACGAGTATTCGTTCACGATTTATAGGTTGTAGCGCAGAAGCCCCGCCGGCGCCGCCGCCGCGCTTCATAGTTAGTTATATTACTCGTCATACATAACTTGTATGAAAGACTATATGTACTTAAATATAATGAAATTTATTATATAAATTATAATTAATTAATAATTTAGTGCTTCAGTGTTCATAATTGAGTGTTTTACATATTGATCTATTATTGAGTTATGTAGCAATGTTTCATATTAAACACACCATTAAAATTATGCTATGCTCGATATCGAGCATAGTTGCTACCTTGCTTCGTGTGAATACCTTGCTTCACACGAAGTAAGGTATTTCTTCTTTTCCAAAGCTACCACACCTGAGATTCTTCCACCAACTTCAGATGTAGCTCGACTACATATACATCCTGACGACCTGTGTGAACCTGGAACCCGACATGGTGTAATCTTTTTTTTTTTAAATGCATACGTTTGTACTACGTATGTACTGGTTTGTACCAACTTTTTTTTTGTTTGTACCTCAATGGGTTCGGAGATACGAAATTTTCAAAATACTCAGAACCCGACTTGAAGGAATCGAATTTTTTTAAAATGCAAACGTTTGTACTCGGAATGTACTTGTTTGTACCAATTTTCTTTTCGTTTGTACCTCAAGGGGTTGGAAATTAGGGGCATTTCAAAAGTTGCAAAAATGGTAAATCTGATAATTTTAGAGGAAATCAAAATTTGCTAGCGGGGATAGATTCTTAGTCGTTTGTACCCATTTGTACCACCAAGAGATTCGTTTGTACCTCAAGGGGTTGGAAATTAGCGGCATTTCAAAAAGTGCAAAAATGGTAAATTGATATTTTTTCAAAGGAATTCAAAATCTGCCAGCGGGGATGGATTCCTAGTCGTTTGTACCCATTTGTACCACCAAGGAATTCGTTTGTACCTCAAAGGGTTCGGAGATACTAAATGTTCAAAATATTCAAAAAAAAGATAATCAAAATCTACGAGCGGGGATAGATTCCCAGTCGTTTGTACCCATCAAAACCACTGAAAGATTCGTTTGTACCTTAAGGGGTTTGGAGAATCTAAATTTTCGTAATATACGGAAACTCAATTGGAGGAATAGATTTTTTTTAAATGCAAACGTTTGTACTCGGTGTGTACTTGATTGTAACAATTTTCTTTTCGTTTGTGTCTCAAAGGGTTGGAAATTAGCGGCATTTCAAACAATTCATCGGGTGGAGGGGACCAAGGGGAGTAACTTTCGTTATATTGAATTTTTTGAGAAACCATCCCCCTCCCCGCTACTCATCTTAACTCTGTTTCTAAGCGTCCGACGAAAAAACGTCACATGACCAAAAGCGTTTGCATGGTCGCCCTCGACGCGCAGCGTCAACATAAAAAAACGGGAAAAAAAATTGTGAAAAATTTAAAAAAAATTTCTGTCCTAAACTCCTTCAAACGCACCTAATGTAGCGTAAGGGGCACGACACTTGGAAAAATTTCGATCGAAAAAAAATTTTTTTTTATTCTCCCCTTTTTATGATTTCATCGGGTGGAGGGGACCAAGGGGAGTAACTTTCATTATATTGAATTTTTTGAGAAACCATCCCCCTCCCCGCTACTCATCTTAACTCTGTTTCTAAGCGTCCGACGAAAAAACGTCACATGACCAAAAGCGTTTGCATGGTCGCCCTCGACGCGCAGCGTCAACATAAAAAAACGGGAAAAAAAATTGTGAAAAATTTAAAAAAAATTTCTGTCCTAAACTCCTTCAAACGCACCTAATGTAGCGTAAGGGGCACGACACTTGGAAAAATTTCGATCGAAAAAATTTTTTTTTTTATTCTCCCCTTTTTATGATTTCATCGGGTGGAGGGGACCAAGGGGAGTAACTTTCATTATATTGAATTTTTTGAGAAACCATCCCCCTCCCCGCTACTCATCTTAACTCTGTTTCTAAGCGTCCGACGAAAAAACGTCACATGACCAAAAGCGTTTGCATGGTCGCCCTCGACGCGCAGCGTCAACATAAAAAAACGGAAAAAAAAATTGTGAAAAATTTAAAAAAAATTTCTGTCCTAAACTCCTTCAAAGTACGCACCTAATGTAGCGTAAGGGGCACGACACTTAGAAAAATTTCGATCGAAAAAAATTTTTTTTTTATTCTCCCCTTTTTATGATTTCATCGGATGGAGGGGACCAAGGGGAGTAACTTTCGTTATATTGAATTTTTTGAGAAACCATCCCCCTCCCCGCTACTCATCTTAACTCTGTTTCTAAGCGTCCGACGAAAAAACGTCACATGACCAAAAGCGTTTGCATGGTCGCCCTCGACGCGCAGCGTCAACATAAAAAAACGAAAAAAAAAATTGTGAAAAATTTAAAAAAAATTTCTAAGTCCTAAACTCCTTCAAACGCACCTAGTGTAGCGTAAGGGGCACGACACTTAGAAATATTTCGATCGAAAAAAAATTTTTTTTATTCTCCCCTTTTTATGATTTCATCGGATGGAGGGGACCAAGGGGAGTAACTTTCGTTATATTGAATTTTTTGAGAAACCATCCCCCTCCCCGCTGCTCATCTTAACTCTGTTTCTAAGCGTCCGACGAAAAAACGTCACATGACCAAAAGCGTTTGCATGGTCGCCCTCGACGCGCAGCGTCAACATAAAAAAACGGAAAAAAAAATTGTGAAAAATTTAAAAAAAATTTCTAAGTGCTAAACTCCTTCAAACGCACCTAATGTAGCGTAAGGGGCACGACACTTAGAAAAATTTCGATCGAAAAAAAATTTTTTTTTGTTCTCCCCTTTTTATGATTTCATCGGATGGAGGGGACCAAGGGGAGTAACTTTCGTTATATTGAATTTTTTGAGAAACCATCCCCCTCCCCGCTGCTCATCTTAACTCTGTTTCTAAGCGTCCGACGAAAAAACGTCACATGACCAAAAGCGTTTGCATGGTCGCCCTCGACGCGCAGCGTCAACATAAAAAAACGAAAAAAAAAATTGTGAAAAATTTAAAAAAAATTTCTAAGTCCTAAACTCCTTCAAACGCACCTAGTGTAGCGTAAGGGGCACGACACAGAAAAATTTCGATCGAAAAAAATTTTTTTTTTATTCTCCCCTTTTTATGATTTCATCGGGTGGAGGGGACCAAGGGGAGTAACTTTCGTTATATTGAATTTTTTGAGAAACCATCCCCCTCCCCGCTGCTCATCTTAACTCTGTTTCTAAGCGTCCGACGAAAAAACGTCACATGACCAAAAGCGTTTGCATGGTCGCCCTCGACGCGCAGCGTCAACATAAAAAAACGAAAAAAAAAATTGTGAAAAATTTAAAAAAAATTTCTAAGTCCTAAACTCCTTCAAACGCACCTAGTGTAGCGTAAGGGGCACGACACTTAGAAAAATTTCGATCGAAAAAAAATTTTTTTTTATTCTCCCCTTTTTATGATTTCATCGGATGGAGGGGACCAAGGGGAGTAACTTTCGTTATATTGAATTTTTTGAGAAACCATCCCCCTCCCCGCTGCTCATCTTAACTCTGTTTCTAAGCGTCCGACGAAAAAACGTCACATGACCAAAAGCGTTTGCATGGTCGCCCTCGACGCGCAGCGTCAACATAAAAAAACGGAAAAAAAAATTGTGAAAAATTTAAAAAAAATTTCTAAGTCCTAAACTCCTTCAAACGCACCTAGTGTAGCGTAAGGGGCACGACACTTAGAAAAATTTCGATCGAAAAAAAATTTTTTTTTATTCTCCCCTTTTTATGATTTCATCGGATGGAGGGGACCAAGGGGAGTAACTTTCGTTATATTGAATTTTTTGAGAAACCATCCCCCTCCCCGCTGCTCATCTTAACTCTGTTTCTAAGCGTCCGACGAAAAAACGTCACATGACCAAAAGCGTTTGCATGGTCGCCCTCGACACGCAGCGTCAACAAAAAAAAAAAAGAAAAAAAAATTCTGAAAAATTTTCAAAAATTTTCTGTCCAAAAAAATTTTTATTAAGGAAAAAAATTTTTTTTTGCTTTTTCTTTGCGTCTCATAGTGCCCTGAACTCATATACTTAATATAATCGAAATCCACCATAGTGCCCCTAAGGCTACACCCCAACCCTGTAATCCGAGTACACGCCTATATACGAGCTGATTCGTACGAGCCAGCGCGCTCGGTCCGAAATCCGAATGCACTTGTATGGTCAAAACTCCCCTTAATGGGTGATTGCCGCCAGAAAGGCTGGACAAATGACTGCGAAATGCAGTGTGAAAAGGGTTTTAAACAAAGTAATATGACGAGTTTATAGAGAAAATTTACTTTTTAAATATCATATAAGTTAATGCATTTATCCTGAATATAGACCTATTAAATAAACCCATAATACGACCAAAACAGTGAATAACACATGTAACGGCTTCCAGTTATTTACTAGATAATTATTTATACCTACTTTAAGAGCTTATTATCCAAATCGTTCGTGTCCGATACAAGGAGAGATCCAATATCATATTGCAACTCCAAATGTTTTTCTACAGTAATGTTTTTATATTTATCAGATTTCTTCTGTTCCTTGTCTAATATCTGGTTAACGATTTCCATTTTCAATTCAACATTCACTTAACCACGAAATATAAAATAATGGTGTAAGATTATGACAAAAATAAATATAATCTTTATAATAATAACCCTTAGTAATTAATATTCTTTCAAGTATAGCCAAGTATAGCTTGCAAAAACGTACAAAAAGCACGTGTTTCTAGTTTCTATAATAATGACATATGTAAAGAAAGAATGATATGATGACAAATGACAATTGACAAATATGACAATGACAACCCAAACAAGCCACGCGGAACACTGTATACCTCACAGACTAACTAGTACGCTAACGCTAGTATACCTCTCGCTAGCTAGAGACCAACTAGAGACTATATATGTTCCTTGCTTAATACCATTGACTTGTAAATATTCTATATAGTAATATAGGTTTCCTCATTCACAGCTGCATACTCACTAGCTAGCACAGCCTGCTTTTAATTATTATCAGCCCCTTTAGAGGGTAACATGGAGCTCTCGCTAAATTATATTATAGTAATATCTTTAAAGTATTAGTAATAGTATCTACTATTTAGTGTGTGAATACATATACAACTACATACACAACTACAACTAGAGCACAGACTATGTAATGAGGTGACTAATAATGTATATGTTACGGCTAAAGATAGGTGTGAACATAAACTTAAGATTAGCCGGCTAAACTTAGGTTTATCTTCGAGGAGATGTTAATGTTAGTTTCATCTATCATTAGCCGGCTAAACTTAAGTTTAACTGCAGGCCCTTGGCTAAAAATGTAGAAGAAGCAAATGAAAAAGGAAACGGTATAATAATGTTTACTATTTCGACACGAAAACTTTTATTAAAAAAATAATCACTCTCATTACACATAGGTACTTATGTAGGTATACAAAATTACAAAATAAAACTTCTGCAGTGTTAATAACTTAATACAATATCTAGTCATTAAAATAAAATAATAAGGAGCCCTATCCCTCCCTTATCCCTTATCCTTAATCCTTCTATGGTCGGCAGCGCACTTGTAGCACTAATGGCGTTGCTTGTGTTATAGGCGACGGTAGCCACCTACCATCAAGTGGACCGTCAGCCTGTCTGTCGACCTTATCACAAAAAAGGAGCTATTTGTTGGAACATGATAAACTAGAATGGCATTTCGAATTACAAAGAACATTATTATTCGATGAAATCCATCGAAACATTTTTAGCCGTTTCGTTTCGGTTTCGCTCTCGAAGATAAACTTAAGATTAGCCGGCTAAACTTAAGTTTATGTTCACACCTAACTTTAGCCGTAACATATACATAATTAAAGTACTTTGTGCTAATAATCACGGCTGGTAATCTTCAAGGAAAAATCACTAGACATAGGAATTCTTTGGCCTGTGGTAATAGCAAGATAGAACCTGACATTTGACCTCCCCTCTCATCCCCTTGATTCCCTTCTATTCTAGCGATCTGTAATTATAAGTTAAGAGAGAAGCCATTTTGTTATTTTTGAATGTTGTTTATATTGTTGCGTTGATTAATTTCCGCCTTTTTATACTCTTATAAATCTATATTAAGTATGTATTATAAGTGCTGTGTGCCAGGATGTGCAAGTTCGCGACAGGACGCTATTCTACACAAATTTCCTATATGTGAAAAAAGACTCCAAAAATGGCTCGAATCTATTCCTGATGACTCCTTACGAAATAGAAAAAGTGAATTGGCCCATCTCCAAATCTGCCACAAACATTTTGAGGCTCGTTTTGTGACTTCAAAAAAACGTTTAAAAATAACAGCATATCCATCGCTGTTTCAAGAATCGGAAATTAAGAGTGGCATCCCGTTGAACTCATTGGAGAGTGGTGGTAATCATTTTTTTCTTTTTCTACATGCGTATAAATGTTTATCATAATACATATGTTTTATGATGTATTTAATATATGCACACATTGCCTAGAATTGCATGGCATCTGAGAAAAAAGTTATCATTAACACTAGCTCTCCTTATTAAATGCTCCCTGACATTGCTATGTAAGTATAATATGATGCAAACATCTTTATTGCCGAGGCCTTGTGGAGTGAAAAAAGTGGGATTTGACTGCCATTATCAACTTCAATATTATAACTAAACTAGCTGATGCCTGCGACTTCGTCCGCATTGAACGATGAAAGGTACCCTATGTCCTTTCTGGTGTCCCAGACAACGTGTATGCAAAATTTCATGGTGATCGGTTCAGTAGTTTTTGCGTGAAAGAGTAACAAACATCTATACATCCATACAATCTTTCACATTTATAATATTACTACGGATGTTGGTTAGGTAACCATTACCAGATAATGCCCAACCCCTATTTAATACCTACCAATAATGATATAGATTCCTTTCAATGAACTAAACTACCACTAAATTCTTTTAGTTAAAATTTATATCAAGTTTTTGTCATATTAATATGTTAATAATATGTACCTTGGATTTTTTTTAGTAAACAACGAAGCTTCTTTTGGAAGAAAATTGCATTATGACCACACATATTGCAACACAGCAGTTTTTGAATCACCAATCGAGCCTATAAACACAGGTAACAATGTTTATACCCGGTCAAACATAGTTCAGGCTTAACATTCGCAGAAAACGTTTAGTACAAAACATATTGTAGAGAACACTCTACAAAACCGAATATAGCCAATCTTAGCCATACATCTTGCTCTTGTTCGCGACGTGCCGATTATTAAATGCTAATTACTGTATTTAAAATTTCCTTTACTAAGTTTAAGTGTATGTTATTTATAAGTTTTTGGAATAATAATTTCTTTTCATATTGCATTCATATGCATTAGAATAAAATTTAACACATAATTGAATAATTATTATTTAATTTTCAGATGTGCAGCCAACTACATCTAAAACAGATGACACTCTAAAAATTGTAAAATGCCTAACAGGTTCATTAATTTTTCACTCTAATATTACACAATAAAAGCTTAATACCACATTAAAAATTATTTATAATTTAGTTTTCTTCTTGTGGAATGCTTTATCATTTAGAATTTAGATGTATATATAAAATTAAAATAATGAATTTCACTTGTATATTTATATACTTAAACTTAACTTTAGTATTTATACTTAAACTCTTAAAAGTATATGTAAATTTTCAGAAACACCTAAAAGAAAACGAAAAAACAAAATTGTGGATTCAATACACTCCTTAACACCAAATTGCCGAAAAATGTATAAGGAATATAGAAAGTCTCGGAAGCTCTTAAATTTTACAAAGAGAGCAAAAAAAGCTTTGCACTTTAGTGAAGCGAACTCTTTTGAGAATATAACACAAGGAATGAATCCTTTGGCAAGAAAAATATTCTCATTACAAGTAAACATGTGCACCAAAAATCCAAAAGCACACAGATTTTCCTTGGAGGAAAAGTTGATAGCTTTATCAATATTAAAACAAGGCCCAAAATGTTACAGATTTCTACAAAAGATCTTTATTTTGCCATCTGTAACTACATTAAAGAAATTAGTGGCAAAATTAAATGTGAGCTCAGGAATCAATCCACTGATTTTCAGTGCTATTAACCCATTCCTTTCCGCACCGACTTTGTAGCGCTAATCACGCCATGCCGCCCTTGCGTTAAGGTGTACGCATAAATGCGTGAAGAGCACCTGAGAATGAAATTGTTTGCCGCATAAATGCGTTTTCGGCATCTGAGCAAAACTTACTCTACAAAATTAAATATTTTTACGTGTTATACTTTTTAAAATAGATACTTTATAAAATACGTGCTAATTTATCTTGGCAATTTAGCGTATAGATAGTTAAACATAATTTCCAATATATTTATTGGAAAATTTTCCAGAAGTCTCAAACCTTTTTTTATAATATTGTAATTGATCAACATAATTGTATTCATAACAGTTATTTTTTCCCACGATTTCGCGTGTTTTATATCTATCTATGCACACCTGCTTGTGGTGATTTATACATACATTACCATTAGATTCACAGCTATATAAAATATCGCTTTCATCATACCAAAAAATATAATATTTATAGTAGTATATTTAGATAACCTTTTTCGTTTTAGATGATGAAAATACACAATGCAGCCAATCTATTTTCCACTATTGCTTAAAAAAGACTGTAATACCTGAATCTGTAACATTATTTTCATCTTCGGATGAAGACCAGAACAAGGAAAATATGAATAAAAATGAAATTTTTAATGATAAATGCAATACAAAAGCAGCATGTTCTTCTGGACATCCTTCAATAGGGACACAAAAAAAACGGAAAATTATAGATAGTTCGACTGACTGTGATTCATCGGATTCCGACAAAAAAGAAGACAAGGAAATGTTTAGTGCAAAAAAGTATTTTAGCTTATTATATTCCCAAAATGGTTCAGACACAGTTAATACTCAGGATGAATTACCTCCGATCTACCAACAATTTGAGCATGATTTGGGCATTATGCTGGCATTTCAAATGCGAATGGTTACACCTGAAAATCGTTTGAAATGCTATGAAGAGCTAATAAGAGTTGTAAGAAAATACCAAAAATCGTAAAAATGTTAACTGGGACCAGGTGAATGAATGTGGAGTACAGTAAAAGAAAACACAAATCAAAGAATTAATAAAAACGTTTATTAAAAGTCGTTATTAATATTTATGGTATTCTCTAAAACATGTAATACATATACCAGGAAATCCCGTACAATCCCGACAACCATAACGGGTGTCAACCCGCTTCTTTTTTGTTTGCATGCAATGCTTGCATGATTTTCTTTGCGGGCGGCCTGAACTGGTATTTGGCAATAACTCGGGAAGATGAATCCTTCGGCCGCGTTGGGAAGGGGCAGGAACCAATTCATTTCTTGTTGGCATTGGGAGCAATTTTTCAAGAATTTTAATTCTAAATTCGTAAAATGATTGTACGTTATTGTTTATAATTTTATATAAATTATAGGCATTCACCATACTAACCTCAATTATATGAACTATTGCCTTTTTATACCAACGTAAAGATTTATGTTGACAGGAATAATAGGCTAATAATTGATCATGTTTATCCACACATCTCATATATTTATTATACTTCGCCAAAGCTTGAGGTTTTACACTTGCAACACCTCTCTGATTTTGTACAGACACATATTGAGCTGTATATTCTGATGATAGAAAGGCTACATCCCTTTTGTCTTTCCATTTGCCTATCATTATATTATCATTGTGCATAATTAAACATTCTCCTTTATTGATTTTAGTTTGTAAGGCAGGTGGGTTTCCTTTTCTAAAAATTTTTAGTGTTCCTGTTACATAAGTTTTGTTATTTAGAAATTGTTTCGCCAATTCCAAGCTGCAATAATAATTGTTTATAAACAGCGAATGGCCACGATTTTTAAAACTATTTAGTAGTACATTAACTACTTTGGATATGTGTCCCCGACCTCCAACTACTTGATCATGAGACCCAGCATACAAATGTAATTTCATACACACCCCTGTTGTATCCACTAATGAATAAAATTTAAGCCCGTATTTTGCTGCTTTTATATGCCGAAAAGACAGTCTTCCCCTCCACAGCATTAAAGATTCGTCCACTGCAATTTCTCTAGTGGGATAATATATATTTTCCATCGACTTATTAAAAGAATCTAATAAAGGCTTAATTTTTTTTATACTCTCTGGGCCATTTTCCGTTTGGATATTTAAGTTTCTCAAAATTAATAAAAATCGATTTCTTGTCATGAACGTTTTAAATATGCTATTGTTGAATAAATAATGAGTCTTCCAATAATCTACGATTCGGTTCATTTTTATAGTTCCCATGGGTAACAAGAGCCCTAAAAATGTTTTTAATTCCTCAATATTTATCGGCTTCCACTCCTTCATGCGGCTATGAGCGGTAAGTGGAGTACCTAAGAGATTTTCTGCATAATGATTGGTACAATCTACTAACATATTTAAAATTGAATCATTTAAAATTAAAAAAAAAATCTATTGGATGTTTCGCAGTCATATTTGATTTCAACCCAGTGACACCAGTAAAATCAATGTTTGTCTGAGTTAGAGGATTACCTGGTAACCAAATTCCCGATCTACGTTCCTCTGTATTGGGCTCATCCCTATTAGGGTCATCCAAAACTTCGTTTGATGTGTTTGATAATACTTCTTCATTATCTAACATGTCATCAACATTTTCGGATAAAATACCGTATAAGTCTTGTAAGGGGAATTCACTTTCTTCAAAAATGTCTTCTCGTTCTAGTTCAGGCATCCACGATGATAAAAATTCAGCAATGTTGTCAGCATGAGACGAAGTTGAAGGTGTGGGTTCCATGTCACCGCTTTTGCGTAGTCTGGAAATAATGAATAATTTTTTTTACGAAATGAACGAACAATCAAATATGTGTTAGTCATGCGATGGAGAAGAGTGTAACTGGAGTCGTATAAAAAAAGATGTATATCCTTACAAATTAGTGAATTAATCTCTAAGGGCCTCTTTCACCATCTGTCAAGTAGGCTAACCGTCATTAAAAGTCACCTGTCTTTGTTTGTACGGTAAAAGTCCCAAACCCTAAAAAGAAAATAATAATTAAAATTCCACCATCGAAGGATGTACAAAACCGAGTGTATAACTTAATAAAACATAAAATTATTTCTAAAAGTAACTAATCAACACTTTACTTGTAGTTGGTGAAAGAGGCCCTAAATCTCACAATTACCACATAGGGTCAGGTGGGGTAATTGCAATAACGGGGTAATTGTAATGACGTGTGTTAATAACTTTTTATCATTAGAAGACTGGTGTTGCCATCTCTTATATGTGTTACGTACTTTTTGGACTATAGATTAATCAATTTAACGAAACTATTTGACAGGAGAGTAGCGAGTGACATTTCATTTCTAGAGCGACATCCGTGCAACGTGTTATACAAATTATAACTTTACTTTTAATCGGATCACATCTTGGAGAGAAATGTAAGTTTTTGAAATTATTTGTTTTAATGTAATAATATTGTGTGTTAGTAAATGGTCTTAATAAGTATTTTAGCAAAATTGCTGCAAGACATTCGGATATGGCCACTATTACATTTGCCCCTTGAAATTAGTGGTTCGGGGTAAATGTATTAATATGCATCGGGGAAAATGTAATGTTTTATTACATTTACCCCATTTATATAATTTCTTTGTTGTAGATGGTGCGAAATTATATAAAAAAGAAAGCTACGGGACCCAGTTATTCAGAAGATAAGTTACAAAGAGCTCTTAATGAAATAAGGACTGGTACAATAACAACACATAAAGCTTCTGTCGTTTACAAAATTCCATTTGCAACATTGTATTGCCGAATTAAGGGTACACGAGGTGCCATTAAAAAATCTAAAGGACGTAGAACTGCCCTTCCCGAGAATGTTGAAAATGATTTGGCAACCTCCGTAAAAACTCTGGCTAAATGGGGCTTCGGTCTCAGTCGAAAAGAAATAATAGATGTAGTCGGCCAGTATGTAAGAGTTAATAAAATAGAAACACCATTTAAAGGAGGCATACCAGGTGAAGACTGGTTCCTAAATTTCAAAAGACGACATAATTTATCCATTAGAAAGCCAGAACAGCTTGAGTATGCGAGAAAAAAGGCCGCCACCGATCCATTCATCATCTTAGGCTATTTCAAACTTTTGAAAAATACTCTCACCGAGCTGCATCTGGAAAACAAGCCCCAACAAATCTGGAATTTAGATGAAAGTAGTTTAAGTATAGATCCATCAAAATCCAAAATTGTTGGGGAAAGAGGCGAAAGTTCATCCAGAGTTATTAGTACCTCTGGGAGAGATAATACAACATTTGTGCTGGCTGCAAATGCAGCTGGCGACCGAGCGCCGCCTTTAATAATATTTAAAGCCAAGAACATCTGGGACCAGTGGAAGGCGCCGCTAGATAAAGAATACCCCGGTACGGCTTATGCAGCCAACACAAATGGTTGGATGGATACGGAAATATTTAAAAATTATTTTCAGAAAGTCCTCATACCAGCTTTGGGAGAACAACGGCCTGTCTTGGTCATATACGACGGCCACTCAACGCACATTTCCCTCGACTTGGTTGAAATTGCTTTGGCTAAAGGAATAACGATCCTCAAATTGCCAGCACATACAAGTAATATATTACAGCCATTAGATCTTTCTGTCTTTAAAAGTTTTAAACTAAAGTGGGACCAAACTGTTGCCACGTGGCAGCGACAGCATATCGGTCAAAAACTATCCAAATCGGTTTTCTCACAGTTTTTAGGAGAAACTTGGCTTGGAATCAGTGAAGATGTTATAACTAGTGGTTTTAAAAAAGCCGGGATATATCCATTCAATCCAGATGTAATTCCGATGGAAAATTTTTCACAGGAAGCCTTAGAGCGCTGGGAAATGCACCAACTAGAAACAGAAGGGAATACACAATATATTACGGACCCCGTAAAAGATGTCGACACCGGCATTAACCTAGAACGCGTACAGAATTCGTCACCGTCGATTTTAAATCCACCACTTTCAGAGGAGACCATTTCAATAACATCACCGTCGCCAATTGCTTGTTCTGAAGTTGCACAAAAATTAACCACTTCATATTCAGAAGAGAAACAAGATCTCATTACCCAGATTACGCCAGTAATATCGTTAGAACAGATGATTCTATCAACAATACAGCAAAAATCTCAGCCTAATAAACAAAAAAAACGTAAAGTTGCCTCAGGTGCTGAAATTATAACATCTGCTGAAATGATACAAATTTTAAGAGACAAAGAAAATGTTAAGATAAACAAAAGAACTAAAACTCATACAAAAACAGGACAAAAAGTAAAAGAAAATAGAAAGACTGATTTCAAAAGTGACAGCAGTACCGATGCCGATTCAGAAAATGAAATACCCTACGCAAATTCAGATGAAAGTGAATGGATGGAAGAGGCATTCATTGATTCAGACAGAGAAAATAGTAAAGAGAAACCATTATCTGTAAATAAAAATCAAGTAAATCAAACGTATTGTACATTTGACGGTAATAAAGAAAATGAGAAGGAGGACGTGGAGCTGCAAAACCTTAACATTGACATCAATAAATGGGTAATAGTTAAATATGCACTGAAAAAGGGACTGAAGTATTATGTAGGTATTGTACAAAAAAAAGTGGACAGTCGTTGGGAGGTAAAGTTTGTACGGCGCAAGGGCAGTAAATTTGTGTGGCCTATAATAGAGGACACTGATATTATCACTGCTGAATCCATTATTAAAATATTACCTAATCCTAAAATAACGAAGCGCGGAATAATTTTATTTGATTTTAAGTTTGGAAAAATAATTATATCGTAAGTTCTTTTATTTGTATATAAACTTAACTACACATTTTATGTAAAAATACACTTACAGCTAAACATTATTATACTTACACACAAGTTACACCAAGTTTAGTCTGCAAGGAAAAGTTCATAACTCTATAAGTCTTTGACCGATCTCACTGAAATAAAAACCAATTGTTAATTCCATTTGTGTATTTTATTGCCATTGCCCCAGATTTAAAGACATCTGAACTACTAAGAAAGTGAATGTGATTATCACATTTACCCCTAAACACTGGGCAAATGTAATAGGTAACCTTTGTTACTTAAACTTGAAGTTTTTTCTTGTTGTCGTAATACTTTAAAATTAAATAATTACTTAAAACAATAGCCTAATATATGCTAAATGTACACTGTAAATATGAATCCTAAATTATAATAAACTAATGAATGGTATAAAGTAGAAAATGACAGTCTTGCTATGGCACTCGCATTTACCCCACCTGACCCTACATCAGATTATTTTAAATTAATACAAGTTAGAGACTTACCGATCACTGATTTTATGTTAATAATGTTCCAGTTCAATAAGCAATATCAATTCCGTTTACGGTTGCCAAGGGTCATCAGATAGTACAGGTTCAAATCAAATTAACAAGCTTAGGTCAAACGAATAGAAAATCTTTGAAAATATAAAACGATCACAATGAACACTCCACGAAGTACAGTACAGGACTGATGTTATTATTTTAAAAGTTTTAGAGCACCACCAAAAGAGGAACAAAAGAGAATGAAAAAAAAAAACTATCTCAAATTTGACAAATAACAAATAATTTTGGACAACAATACAAACAAGTTTAAAGGTTGCTTTTTAAATTTAAGTAACTCATAATGTGTTTTTACCTGTGGTCCTTACAAGGCAAAAAATTATATGACCGTAAATAGGTCAAGGAACCACTAGAGTAGAATTTGTGTACTTTTTTTTAAAGAACAGTTTAACAATACTTTATAAATTTATTTAATAAATTTATATCATGAAGAGAACCGCCAATCACAACAGTAAATAACTATTTGAATATAAAATGATTTAAGGTACTGGTGTGGTATGGTAACACATGAATAGTACGTCCCAACAACTATTCTTAGGAATCAATGTATGAAACTTTTAGTTTTGGAGAACAATAGCTTTGAAGCGGGTGGGAATAAGCCATTCCATCTGGCAGAGTACCGAGCAAGAGTCCATAATAATACTTTTACAAACAACTGTCAAGTGACACTTATTTCAGAATTTTTCTGATTTATTACCTACTGCCATGAGAAAACTGCCACGAATCATTTATTACCCTTTGCCATGTATTATTATGCTCTACTGCCCCGAAAACATAAACTTTTTAATAATTTCCCGATTGCAACCAAAGATTGCAAAGAATAAATATGCTCCATTGCCATGACACTCATTTTTTGTGTAAATTAAAATCAATTTTGTACAGTTAGCCAAGATTATTAGATGTTAAATTATAACTGAAAATGCGCTCAGGTTGGCTCAGGTTATTCTTTATTGCATGCATATTTCGTTTTTGCCTGACGACTTTGAACAAAACATAAAATAATAATTTCTCTACCAGTCAACCAGTGCATAAAATTTTAAAAATAAACACGAATAGTTATTGTCACTTAGCCATTATCTAAAGAGTAGGTATATCGATACAATAGATAAATACAATGCATCAACAGCTGGCTGTCCACGAAAGGAATACAAAGAATTCGTTTGAATACCTAAGAATAAAACATACAATAAACATTAAACCAATTTTATAATAAAAAACATTAATTCATTTTATTTTTAAATAGTTTACTAAACAATTAAATACAAATATTTGCATGCCCTTGTCGGGTAGAACATACTTTGTACTGCAACTGCTGTATACAAATTAAAATCCATTGTTAAAATCCTGTAAACATGTGTTCGCGCAAATAAAGTTTTTTTTTTACCTGCTACGGGGGTTGTTAGCATCGATAATAATTTTACTATAGGTACCTATATTTTTTCGTGTCAAAATTGTGCGCTTTTCCATCGCTTTTCGGTATTTTGGGTATTAAGTTAATTAGTGCTATTGAATCTACTATGGATACCGATTGTACTCCCAGCAGTTCGACTTCTCCTGAATTAACCTTCATAGAGTGAGAAAGACAAGGACTCATATTAGTAGGTATGTGGCGGCTATCAATTTCATAAGCAACGTCATAATAAATCACGAGGAACTACTATGGTGCTGTATAAAAAGGAAAACTTTGAAGTGTGACGGTTGCACTGTCACTAAGAATAGAGTGATAAGTGATCAATAAGTGATACACCTCATGTATACATGTAAATCAAACTTTGCCGAGAGCATTATGAGACCATTATCACGTAGACTACGCCAACATGAATTAAACAGAGAATATTGTTTCAATGTTACTTACGAGTAAATATGTGACACCGACTCTCTAGATTTATTCTAAAAATGTTTATCACGTCTGACTTAACACGCACATGTGCGTTAAAGGCATGTAGTAATAGATTAAAAAGATGTGTTCAATCGAAAAAATATGACCGTATTTATGCAAGCCGTTACAATGTAGGCTTAGAATTGTATATTAAATTACGTTTATGATGTAAATAATATTAAATACGCAGTAGCTAATATTATAAAGTCATTAGAAATTTCCCGCACATGTGCGTATACGGCATGCCGATCAAGATTTGATTTCACGCACATATGCGTGAAAAGCATTCAATGGGTTAAGGATGAGGTATGTGAAAATAGGGAAGATGTTATTTTATATTGTATCATTGCATTGAATTTAATTATTGCTTAATTCTTTGTTTATTAACACCTATTAAATATTATATTTAAATTAGATATACATAATTCACAATTTTGTTATTATTCTAGGTGAGTTCCTGGAAGGAAAGTAAAAAATTCTGTAGTATAATGTTTGACGAAATGGCCTTAGAACCTGGATTAACATATACTCAGAAAGATGAGATAAGTGGTTTCGTCGAAACTACAGGAAAAAAAAAAAGAATTTGCAGATCATGCTTTGATTTTTTTAATAAAAGGGGTGGTATATAAATGGCAGCAACCCATTGCTTATTATTTATGCGAAGGGTCAACTTCAGCAGAGGAAATAAAGAAAATATTAAAGGAAATAGTCATCGCTATCAGTGAAACTGGCCTAATTCCACTCGTTTTAATATCTGATCAGGGAGCTTCATTTAGGTCAGCATTAAATAGCTTACATGAAGAAACTAGAGTAGCTGAAATACGAGAAAATAAAGAACCAAGTGAGTATTAAATCAGAATTCCATTAGAATCATATAATTTTTTTATTTAAGACTAGCGACCCACTCCCGGCTTCACCCAGGAAAACATTAAGTAGCCTATCCTGTGTTCTGTACGTCTAAATGTTTATCTACCAAGTTTCATGAAAATCAGTTAATTCGTTTCAGAGTTATGGAGGAACATACATACATACAGAAAATATTCTAAAAATCGTCATTTTAGTTTCAGTATCATGTATATAGCCTATAAACACGATATCTCTGAAAAAAAAAGTAACTCACTCCATGAGGACCCTTACAGATTTAATATTAGTATTGATTAGCAAAATCCAAGTTGTGTTATCTAAAATTTTGAGTCAAGTTACTACTATCAGTCTGTTTCACTACATATCTTAAATATTTTCAGGTGAGACAATACACATCAATGGATATGATTTGCTTGTCATATTTGATCCGCCGCACTTGATCAAAGGAATACGGAACAATTTTTTGATAAAAAATATTAGACATGAAAACAAAATTTGTTCATGGTCTGATATTGTAGATGTATACAAAACCAGTACAAAACGGACTGTGAGCATGGATAGTCACGTATATTACACAAATTAAACGATGAACATGTCATACCTGAAAAGATAAAAAAAATGAAGGTAACTGGTAGATTATAATTTTGCTATTTTATGGGGGATGTTAATAAATTCTCTATACATACTATGTGTTGATGGATAACATCGTGAGTTGTGAGGACTGAATTTAAAGAAGTTTAATTATTACATACAATATAAGTCTAGACCTGCCCCAGTGATTGTTTTTCCCAAATCTGAAGAAAGATTTGAGTGTAAAACATTAGGAAGATGATGTGATTGACACTCATTTTGAGCACAAACAAGAAAGTTACTTTTTCAATAGGCTAAGAAAATTTTTTGAAAAATTCTGCAAGTGCATTTGCAGTCATGGGACGCTATATAGAAAAATAAAAGTAGTTTCAAATTCATAACTTGATGTATTTACCTGTAAAGAAAACTAGATGAACTCTCTCAAACAAAACCCAACTGAAAAAATAGTCCATTCAATATAGAGGACACTTTCCCATAAAAAAGTTTTGTGTGTCAAGGTGTCAAGTGACTTGAAAACTATTATAACAAAGGTTAAACAAATTTCACATTTAGTTGTGCTTTTAATATACCACACTTGGAGCATTAACAGCATCTAAATCGTAGGTCGTCCACTGCTGGACATAAGCCACCCCTCATAATTTTCCAATAGGATTTAAAATTTTATTGAAAACTACATCATGTATTATTGTTTTAGTAATAGCAAATTGCATTTTTAATCATTTATTTTATTTTGCAGGTTAAAAATTGCGTACGTGTATTTAGTAAAAATATGTCTGCAGCCTTAAGTTTCAGCTCTGCATTTTGTAAGTATCTAAATCTATGCAACCAGGACAGGTGATGATTGTTAAGGCCTTTTTACGCCGGAGTAACACCGTGATACATTGTAGCATGCTACGAAGCCGCTTGCTTCGTAGGACTTTGCCCTCTACCTCAAAGACGGTTGGGCGTATGAAAAAAATTTTAAGACAAAATTTGTCGCAAATTTAATGCTCTAATTTTTTATTGATTTTTATTTATCACAAACTGATTTTTGTGACCTTCGACCTTGAATAACACGACGCAGACACGAGATTTTTATGAGACTGAGACATCTTTCAGAACACCAAAATGAAGGTGTATAAGAGTTTTCAGCTTATTATCCCTCATTCCGAAGTGAAACCCTAATTTGACTGGCCTACAGTTCGGTCCTGACGATACGCACGACCGGCTCCTTGCACGCTGTTTAAGCCGCAAGTGTTTTCCATTTGTAACATACCACAAGATGACGCACGTCACATGTAGCATGACACAATGTCGCACCGTGTTGCTCTAGCGTAAATGAGGCTTTAACTTAAATTATCAAAAATTTTCTTTATGTGTTAATTGATTGTTTCAGCTCATTATTCAGATGGGAGATCTGTGAGTGACACTCTTAAAAATACATCTGACCTGATGTCATTTCTTGACGACATTTTTGACAGTGTCAATGGTAGTGCAGTATATAACAAAAAAGAGGCAAAAATCTTCGAGTTGCTGTAACGGATAAAAGTAGACCATATTTTTTGGCCGGAAGCCCTGATTAAACTGCAGAATACAAAATTTATCAATAAAAACGGACAAGAACATGTAGTGCCTAGTATAAAAAATTGGATGAGTACCAAAGAAGTTTTATGAAGTTGTGGCTATTTTTGTCCAAAGAAAAAAATATTAAAATTATGAGACCACGTTACATGAACTCTGATGCGATTGAGAACTTTTTTGGAAAAATAAGATCTTACAATTATAGGAACAACAACCCAACTTGCCACAATTTCGTAAATACATACAAATCATTACTTATTACAGGGTTTATTAAATTTCATCACTCTTCATTTAATTGTGAGGATGATTGCAGTGCACAGTTA
This sequence comes from Synanthedon andrenaeformis, assembly GCA_936446665.2. Classification (NCBI taxonomy): domain Eukaryota; kingdom Metazoa; phylum Arthropoda; class Insecta; order Lepidoptera; family Sesiidae; genus Synanthedon; species Synanthedon andrenaeformis. The sequence continues at coordinate 10,347,250 of OW387787.2, read as the reverse complement.
TTGAAGATAAAGAGCCTGTTTATGGGACAAGGTGTAGAAGGTATACGTGATGGTAGTAGTGAAATTTGTGAGTCCTATATGGATACATATCCAGTAATTCTAGCAGCAAGGCGTGATAACATTAAGATACAGTCCCGAGCATATACTGTAAGATGGGTCATAAGAAAAATCTTGCAAAAAAGTAGATGTCGCATATGCAAAAAGGACATGACGTCAGAAAAAAGCGCACCGCTTCATAAGTGGATTACCCATCGGGAATATAAAAATATGGCACAAAGAAAGCTGACCTATCCTACAGAAGTAATAGTGAAATATTTTGGGCATATAATTGAGGAGACAAATAAATATTTAGAAAGATATGGCCATTTTAAAAACATTGCATTGAACATAAAAAACCTAATATTAAGTCAATGTTCTTTTGAATACATAACATGTCAAGAGCATAGGACTGAAATAATCGACGCCTTCTTGTCCATAATTATAAAACTATGTACCTATACACAACTGGTGCAGTATAATTAATAAAATTTTAAGGGGCCTAGATAATGTACGCTTACATCAAAGACAATTATCCGAAATGCAATCTAAGGCACTTTTAAAATACAATAAAAAACTAAAAAAGAAAAAAATACTGTGTTAAATGTTGTTAATAGTCTTATGTGGTTTTAGAAGTCTTTTTCTACTTTTGGCTTGTTTTGTATTCAAAAGAATATTTATTTAATATTAGGTTTTAAATAGTTTTCTAAAACGTTTTAAAATGGATATATCTTCACAAATCGTTGGTGCAAAAACTGCTATTTTTTTATTTATTATAGTAGCGCAGAAAACCAATTTTATTTTTATAATTTAAGTAATCACTTAACTGTTTTTAAGTTGTACCTATGCGTATTTGATTGAATGATCGATTGGCTTTAAAAGCCGAAAATTATAAAATAAATGGTTAATTAGTACATCTCCAGGGTTTTAATAAAAAAATAAGTTTCGTAAATACCCGAGGTTATGAAGATTCTTGGTAACATAATTCAAAAATATATGATTTTGGTTTTGTTTCATTATACCTAATAAAGGTATACATTTTGTGAGAGCCTGACCCCTGACCCTGATTTGATCCTGGTTCTGTGCATCTGTAGCACTTTCAACTTTGATTTATAATAATAATAATCTATATTAATACTTAATTAATATTTTATATAGCTCCAACATGATCAACCGAAAAATTCGGCATGAAAATTTTTTGGGCGATAAATGCTCTATGTCAGGACTGTTGCCCCATACAGTCAAGCCATACCTAAAAACCGCAGCTACATATCCATTATATGCCAATAACTTTGCCTTGTGGATGTGCAGTGTAGTAGTATGTTAATCTGGTCAGTTTATCACACACTATGGGCGCTCCAGTTACATTTACTATCAATAACAAGTCCCAAAAAGGTTGAATAATCAGTTTTTTTAATTAGGTAGCCATTATCATTACATCTATGTTGTACTTTATGTATTTGTTTTGTCTAAATTTATTTTTTATTACTCAACCAATCAATAACATCAATATAATTATTTTTCTATTTATTTCTAGTTTGTATAAGTCGTATATTAACTGCATGTTCTGTTTGTCTATATACTAAAAAATAAATATGTACCCATTATTTACTGTGTTTTAATTGTGTGATATGATATCCTTTACCTTAGTTAAAAATAAATTCAAGGATCCCTAAAGCCCGTAAAAAAGCAAAGGGGTGAGAGGGGCGGGGGAAGTCAAATGTCATTTTCTATCTTGCTATGACCAATCAGGTGAAGTTATCTATGTCCAGCTCATTTGTACTACAGATGTCCGTCTCTACTACATATTTAGTTTGTGCTAATAATGTAAATATTTTTATGGACTGTGGAGTAGAGTATATAGTGTTCTGTGTTATGGTGGTCGGTCGTTTTTTCGTCTGTCCAATCAGGGCTACGTTAAGTTGGCGAATTACTATTTTTTTTCAAATTTCAGCAATGTTATCTGATTGTTGATGATTTGTTGATTATTGTTGATCTAATTTTATTATTTGTTGATAGTTATTTTTTTTTGTTATAAACTATTTAAAATTTATCTGTGAAGTTGGCGAATAAAATTTTTGTTTTATTATTTTCCATCGATATACATAGTAAAGATTAACAATCGCAATACAGGCGATACGCTAACGCCGTGTTCGACAAACAGTTGGCTTTGATGACGGAGCAACGAAAACAAAAAGTACCTATATCAGATATAAAGAAATATGTTTATCTCGTTCTAATGCATTGCTCATATGTTGCCACTATAACGCAGCAGACGAGACAGAACGTTAACCGCTCTTATTAATGCCAGTGTTGCAAGCTGTTAACTTTTTTCCCTGAATTATTTTATATTAATTTATTAATAGAAATATAAATTAAAATAATAAAAAATACTTGAGTTTTTAATTATTTATTATATCTTCCGTTTTAAAATGTTTTGAACAAATAATTGATCTTTCTGTAGGCAGCCACCCTGGTTCGTTTCTCAACAAACATATTTTCTCTATCCACTTGTGCCGTCTAAAAGGATCTTTAGGTATTCTGAAAAATATAGATAGGTACCTACTTATTTACGATATTATGCTGTATATTAAAAAAGTAAATAAATTAAAGTGAAAACTGTAACTTAACTGCAATGATTTTAATATTATTTTAGAAGAGTCAATTATTAGAAGAAATTTCTTTAAAATGCGATCTCGTAAATGAGAGTATTAAAAGTTAAGAAACTGTAACTTTACTCTCTAATGGTTTTGTTATCATTAAAAAATACCACTATTTAAGGAAATTTCCCTAAAACTTAGTGTGCAACACTGATACTAGGGAATACGTGAAAATGTAAATCTTAGTTTTTAATTCGAATTATTGTTATTTTATTTGCTTACCTATGAAAAGTGATTTTCAATAGCTTATTATTTTTTTCAGAATAAGTTTTACAACCTTTAATTACGCATTTACCCATTTTTATACTCTTAAACTGCTTAGAACAAAAACGTACAACACTGTCAAGGGCTTTCCTAGCGTTAGCGTACTAGTTAGTCTGTGGGCTTTCCGTAGACTGACGCAAAGAGTATATAATCACTACGTTTTAAGAGACGGGACTCCCATACAATGAAAATGAAATCCACTGTTCTATGACAAAGATGGACTGCTCCAATACCAACCTAACCAAAATTAACAAGTACGATGCTGCCAACATAACGAACATAAAAATAAGGATGTGCTATTGTTACGATAAATAAGGTCGATAGTATAATTGACTCTATAGTCTATGGTTTTATGAAAATCCCAAAAAAGGCCTTACATAATTTTAAATATTATTTATTGACAAATAAAAAAACAAATAATTACAATCATCGCTTTATTACTATCATACAGTTTACGGTTATCGCCGACTGACGGAGTAGCAGAGAAGCAGTGAACGAAAAAAACAATGGTTAGCTGGGTGCCATTTTGGTATATGATTTGTTCCGCCTGGTATCAGTAGTACGGTTGTACACCTCACCCGGACTGTTGAGCCCCCTTTTGTATCAGTAGTTCGGCGCTGGTGAAAAACTTTTGTTTTCTAAAGTACTGATGTATGTACACACATGACGATTGTTTTACATTTCGAAGTAAGATAAGAGGAATAAATATGTATATTAATAATAACTTTAAAAATATAAAAAAGATATATCAAATTGTAAATCAAATGCTAGGAAGAGTTACACTGTCAATCGATATGGCCATACTTAGAGCATTTGATGCACAAGGAATCTCTACAAAATACATTGATAACAAGTGGCTAATTAAATAAAGAGGTTGAATAATGGACACTTATTGAAGTTCCTTGATATTATTATAAGAGCCTTATGTGTACATACAGTACCTTAGAAAACAAAGCACCAGCGCCGAACTACTGATACAAGAGGAGGCTCAACAGTTCGAGTGACGTGAACAACCGGATTACTGATACCAGGAGATTAGTTCGTCGTTCAATTGACAACGCAGGGCTGTCATGGTGGCAGACGCGGTCCTTAATGTTTTTTTATGGTACATCATCCTAACACGAACAAATCATATAGAAATTTTGGCACCCAGCTCCCTAGCCACAAGAGTAACTTCACATAAAATCTTTGAGGACTGCAGGATCTATTTATTTTTTAAGTTAATTACGGCAGTATCCAAGGTCGACGTTGAAGGTTCTGTAACACACATAAAAATTGGATTATGTCATGTATAACGTAATAATAATTTCATAAAGTAATTCAATGGATTGGAACGATACATGGAACAGCATTTCATTTGTTGTTTGTACAGGATTTTTAGCAATATGGAGAGGGAGTTCACTGAAAACTTCATCGTTCAATGGATTGGCAGAGATTCCGATACATGGAACAGCATTTCATTTGTTGTATGTACAGCTGTTTTTTTTTTCTTTTCAGTCTTGCCTGCACCTAGAAAGTAAATGAATATTGAATGTTATTTTTAGTTAAATATATAAATAAAAAAATAAAGGCAAAATAAAACTAAAACAAACCAAATGGTACATTGGGGTGTATGCATGAGTTCATCTCTTACAGCATTTTTAGCAATATGGAGAGGGAGTTCACTGAAAACTTCATCGTTCAATGGATTGGCAGAGATTCCGATACATGGAACAGCATTTCAGTTGTTGTTTTTTTCTTTTCAAAGTCTTGCCCGCACCTAGAAAGTAAATGAATAATAAATGTTAGTTTTTAGTTAAATATACATATAAATAAAAAAGAAAGGCAAAATAAAACTAAAACAAACCAATTGGTACATTGGGGTGTATGCATGTGTTCATTTCTTATCATTCAGTGCAATAAAATCAAAAAGAAATTTTGGCCGATTGTCGATAAAAAATGGCACTGCACTATTGTTTACATTTTACATGCAACACAATTTTATTCGAAAATTTGAACTAAACTCCCAATAAACTATATTATACATGGTTTTAGAACAGCAGCAAGATATAATATGTACTAACCTATCTTCATCCAGCGGGAATTGGGCCTAAAATATTAGTTTTTTATTATCAATGCGACTCGTTCTTAGGCCACATATTTCGCAGCTTACTTTCGGCATCTAAAACACTAAACACGATACACCAAATATAACACTACGAAGAAAGAGTATTTAAACACTAAAATTTTGGCAAGTTTTATAAAAATCAATACTCTGCTTGCCGAAAAATCCGAAAATAAACAACAAACAAACAAAGCAGTTGAAATGAAAGACGCCATATTGCAACACATCAATATGGCCGCCGATGGTTTATTGCATAGAGTAACTTATACATACAGGTTTATTGTGGTTTTGATGTATAATACGGCCAAATTAGAGAATCGGTGATGTCTAATAACTTAATGGGTTTCGCAATCGCCTTGACTTAGTCGGGTTATTCCGGCATTACCCAATCCACCTGTTTCATACATCATTTTCTTTCCTTTGAGTTGCGCCAGCCTGGACTGACGCGTAATGACGGCGTACGCCGTCATTTAGGTGAGTGTGGTTTTGTGACCCGACTGTTAATCTTTACTATGTATATCGATGTTATTTTCTTATTTTTTTTTATCTAATCGATAGAAAATCGTTTGTTTTACACAAATCACACTGCAATTACGTTTGTTCATTAGTTGTTTATAATAAAAAAAGGAAAATAGTTAGTTTATATACGTCACATTGTAGTCAAAGAGAATATAATCACTTTGTAGCAAGGAATATAGTACTCTCTAAGCTTTGTAGTGTGTACGCTCACGCAAGTTGGTCGTCTGAATGGCGGGACAATTGAATCAATTCAATGTTTAAAAAAAGTTCTTTATTCATTGATTATTAATTTATCATCAAACTTAATAGTTCATCTATATAAATAAAATCAGAGTGTCTGTCTGTGATTTGCGAAAAACTGCCTCAAACTAAGCTTAGAGAGTCATTCGCATGCTGTTAAAACGTAAATAACTTTTTTTAGAATTTTTGTCTGTCTGTCTGTCTGTCTGTCTGTCTGTCTGTCTGTCTGTCTGTCTGTCTGTCTGTCTGTCTGTCTGTCTGTCTGTCTGTTCGGGGTAATCTCAGAAACGGCTGAAGCGATTTCGATGAAACTTTGCAGACATGAAGAGGGGGTCGTCAGGAGTAACATAGGCTACTTTTTGTTTATGTAAATTGCGGTACATACACCAAAATAACATTTTTTAAAATTTTTGTCTGTCTGTCTGTTTGTTCCGGCTAATCTCTGAAATAGCTAGACCGATTTTGACGGGACTTTTATTGGCAGGTAGCTGATGTAATAAGGAGTAACTTAGGCTACGTTTATTTTAGAAAAAATACACCCCGGACGAAGCCGGGAGCGGGCCGCTATAAACAATAAAAAACGGGATCTATGCAATATATTCAAGTTTTTCAAACGCGATATTTTTTCTTTTACTGAAAAAAAGTTACTAACCCTGTGACAATAAAAAAAAAAGATTTTTTTCGTTCATAACAATTGCATTTCAATACGATGAGTTCTCCTTGCGGCATATCTTTTCTTTGGCTGAGTCGCTCATTATGTATTATTAATAGGAACGGATTTTTTCGCTAACATTCTAGAAAATTCTAGATGTTTATAGAAAATTCTAGAAGTTTTTAGAAAATTCTAGAAGTTTCTCGAAAATTCTAGAAGTTTCTCGAAAATTTCAGAAGTTTCTAGAAAATTCCAGAAGTCTAGAAAGTTCTATGAAAACTTTCTTCACTTTTTCAGATAATTTAATAAGATTTTTTGAAATTTCAGAACATCGTCAAAATTTTTAGAAATTTAAAAATTTGTTAAAATTTGTTAAAATTGTGATTTGTTATATTTATTTCGAAGGAAGTAGCGTGAGGCTATCTTAATGCATAAGCATCATTCTCATTAAACTCGAAAAGTCTATGTACACGAATAAGTTGAAACATTTATCTTTTCTGCCTAACGATCATCACTCAGCTTGATAGACAGCTTTAGTATTCATCATCGAAGTTTTGAGATAGAATATACCCATATTTCGCCGAACTGCGTTCTCTTATCTCAGTTGAACTAATATACACAGGAAAAAGACAAAGTTACGCACAATTAAACAAAAATCAATTCGCTCACGCAGACAACATTATTAAATTTACGTTTTTTAATATTATAAAACAAAGTCCCCCCGCCGCGTCTGTCTGTCTGTATGTTTGCGATTCTCAAAAACTACCGAACGGATTTTTATACTGTTTTCATTAATTGGAAGAGCGTTAAACGAGGAAGGTTTCTACGATTAATTTGCAGAAAAAAATTGCACCCGTGCGAAGCCGGGAACGGATCGCTAGTAATTAATAATTATTAAATGTCTAGTAAGATAATAACTACTTCCGGTGATTGGGGAGTTTCAATACACTGACGATTTGATAAGTGTGTATTGTTAAGAATCTTTCTGTGCAGGTTCATCATAAATCGCCGAGGTTATTTAACGGCGTCCTGAGCCAGTTACTTAACAGGTTATTGTACCGTTAGTTACCCTCCCATATTTCTCTAGTATAGAAAGTGTTCTCTGAAAACACAGTCCGGCGCATCTAATCGAGTTCTGATTGGCTGATGGCTGCCCAGTTTGACTATAGTTTCAAGAATATATATATATATCATCACATGGTAAACCTGAAAGCAACTATATTATATACTGATGTTAATAGTCCCCAGTACAAGGACCTTAAATTGTTTTGACACATACAAATGTAAAACTTTGTGAGTGCCTTTTTTGCGATGAGTCCGACAAACTTTTCTAATGCGAAAAGTTTCGGCGCTGCCTGCTGCGTTTTCGTATGCTCGACTTGGCTCGACTCCTGGAATTGTCGATATGACGTCACTATGACTCTCCGTCATAGTGACTTTGATTTTTGGAAAAATTTCCACTTGCCCGTTTTTATTTTCTCCCTAAAATATTTATTCGAATATAGTATATTATTAAAAAATAAATTGTTGAATTCATTATTAAATAACAATAAAATTATAAAATTAATATATAAATTACCCGTTCTTCTGCTCCTGATATTCCACTGGCAATTGGTTTTAGAGGCTTCCAAATCTCTCTTGTAGATCATCAGCATGTTTAGGTCTTGATGAGTTAGTGGTAAAAAATTTTGGGTCTAGAGAATTGTCTTTCGTTTATCTAAATTCTTTTTCTCTGGTACATCATCCTTTTCTTTATCTTGACTTTTATTGAAAAATTGGGCAAGAAATTTGTGAGATTTTGAGACTCCCTGATGCAGCTGTAGATTCATTTTTCTTGTCATCTTTTTTAGAATTATTTTTTTTTTGCATTTTCTTCGTCTGCTTCTTTTTTGTCTGTGGCTGTCAATGGTTTATCTTCTGATTGTGAGACTGCATACAAAGTAGCTATTATTAATTAATTATAATAAGTATTCCGTCAATTTTGAATTTCCGAATTTCATTTTCGTTTTTTTTACGTAAAATAAAGAAAAAATCTTCATTCCATTGAGGCCATCATTCATTTTTGGCTGTCGTTTCAAATTTTTCTTTACTTGAAAAATTTTACCTGTAAAATGATAAATTAATAAACAATGAATAAAGAACTTTTTTTAAACATTGGATTGATTCAATTGTCCCGCCATTCAGACGAGAACTTGCGTGAGTGTACACACTACAATGTGACGTATATAAACTATTTTCCTTTTTTTATTATAAACAACTAATCAACAAACGTAATTGCAGTGTGGTATGTGTTGAAGAAACGATTTTCTATCGATTAGATAAAAAAAAAATAAGAAAATAATAAAACAAAAATTTTATTCGCCAACTTCACAGATAAATTTTAAATAGTTTATAACAAAAAAAATAACTATCAACAAATAATAAAATTAGATCTACAATAATCAACAATCAGATAACATTGGTGAATAAAAAAAAAAAAATTCGCCAATTTAACGTAGCTCCAATCAGAACCTGAGCCCACGCAGTGATTGCTTACATCTCAAGGAAACATAAGCAAGCAAGCAACATTTCTTGCTTGCTTATATAAACTCTATGGATTACGTACTCTTTGACATACTCTTTGTCAGTGATTATAATATACTCTTTGCCTGAGCCTTTGCGTGTGTGTGTGTGTGTGTCTTGCTATGTTTATTTATATTTTGTTAGTTTGATTTAATTAATTAAATAATGATTTAATGTACTCTTCTTTATCTCCGCATGTGATAATTATTCCGAGTTATTTTTTCTTTTCACTATGTTCAGATGGTAAAAAAGAACAGTTAAAAAACTTATCACGTTAAATAATGTCAGAACCACATAAAGTGCATGTTTTTAAACGAGAGAACAAATTCTTAGTGAAGAGTGGATGTAAAAAGCGTATGTGGAGATCCTTAAAACAGATTTTGACTGCAGAGAGAGCATTACCTTGGCCTAATGATGCCGTTTTGTGTAAGCACCTTAGTACAGAGAAGTGAAATTTATAAAAATCAATATCAACTAATCTTTATATTATTATATATATTTTTTTTTTCAGATTACTCAATCAATGCACCACCAACTTTTAAACCAATTAAAAAATACTCTGACATATCTGGTTTACCAGCACCATACATAGATCGGCATTCCAAATTGTATTACAGTAATGCAGAAGAATTTGCCACAGTTCGGAGTTTACCAATGGATATAACTGCAGGATATCTTCAGTTAAGGGGTGCAAATATTATTGTAGGATAGGAGTTTTCTAAACTTTACTTATTTATCAATATGCTTATAAAGGGTGTCCCAAAATTAACACAAGATTTGAATTAAATAGAAAACACAGTTTTTAGTCTTCAGATTGTGACTTTTTTATTGAATCATAAAATACACAGGATAGGGTTACTTATGGAATAACACATCGGTCAAATGGCCTCCACGGCTTTGCTGGCAGATACACATTCTTTTATGGAAATTGTCCATGACCATTTTGCATACATGTGGCTGAATTTAATTGATGCAGCGTTTAAGAGAGTACACAACTAGGAAATGTCTCATGCAGTAATTGAAGGGGTGTATGGCTTGTGGCACCATCTTGTTGAAACCACATGTCTATATCAATATCATTCAACTGAGGCAGAAAGAAGTGTGTTATCATGTCGTGATATTGAGCACCAGTAACAGTCACTACTTGACCAGCCTCATTTTCAAAAAAGTATGGCTCAATAATGCCTCCAGCCCAAAATCAACATTAAACAGTGACACTCTGTGGATGCATTTGTTTTCGACAATCACATGTGGGTTCTCCGGACCCCAAATGCGGCAATTTTGGCGATTAACAAAGCCATCAAGGTGAAAATGTGCTTCATCACTTAGGATGATTTTGCTCGAAAAATCAATATCTACTTGTTGATGCTCAATAATCCATTCAATTAACTCTCTTCGCTTCGCATGGTCATTAGGCTTCAGTTGTTGTGTTAATTGAATTTTGTAAGCATGAAGACACAGATCTTTAGTGAGTATACGCTGTAGAGAGCTTCTTAAAATTTGCAATTCTTGTCCATGACGCTGAAACTGTATTTTCAGCAACACTCACGCACTGCTTCGATATTGACATTTGAATGGCTTGGTTAAAACATTTTCCGATCATATTTTGTATGAAATTTTCGAACTGCGGCTGCCACTCACTATGACGGCAAATTCAAATCTTGCGTTAATTTTGGGACATCCATTATATTGAGAACAATGAACTGGTGTGAAATTGGTAGGTCTATAGACAAATTAAGTATTTGCAGTCTTTATTAATGCCTCTAGTTCAAAAGTGCGTCACTTTAGTATTGACTTACTAGCAGATTTTATCAACAAAAACTCGTTTTACTTACTAATTTAAACAAAAATCTGTGGGATCCATACAAGCAATGATGGTAGAGCGAATGGAAGAACCTATGCACCATGAATATCAAAATCATTGCCACACGTCGTTTAAACCAAGATCCATTGGAAAACTGCTTTGGTTGCATTAGATATAATTGATAATCCTACAATAAGTCAGTTTATTTCTATAATTAAAACTGCTATTATTAGCAACTTGTGAAACACCGGAACAAATAAAATTGTGACGTAGACACAGCCATATTAAATGATAATTTTAATACTTTTTTATTAACTGGCCCTTGTGATATTCCTCAAGAGCCTGAAAGTGCTGAAATTTTCTCAAATATTGATATGGGTCAAGTTTTATCTAATGCAACTGAAGCAATAGAGAGGCAACTCCAGAAGCTCAAGCTAGTGCATATGTGTGTGGATTCATATTTAAAACATTGAAAAGTAACAAATGTGTCAATTGTATAAAAACATTCTTAAGTGATGACACCTATGCACAGATACATTATGTTTTCAAATTTTAGGGAGTATCACAATCTAAGTAGTAGTTTAAATTATGTCCACAAGGACTTTGTGAATTGTGTGGAAACATGCGCCACACAAAGACATATAAGTCAATGGCGCCACACTCTTCAATAATTCTCCAAGAATCTTGGAGTGAAAATATTAAACAAAAGGTTACGCACATGTTTGACATGTTTACTCTAGTAAATTATAATTTTATAACATGTGAACAGCACCGTGTCCGTGTGTTAACTATAAAACAAATTAAGAATTCCATATTTTACATTGTTATAAAAAGATTTTCAAAAACAGATATGTGTTCGGTACTGCAGACTGTAATAAAATTTAAATAAAGCCTACATACATCTAATTTTCTTTTATTTCTCGCACTTTCTAAAATAATGATAAATAAAACTACTAGGTTTTGCCCGCGACTTCATCGGCGCCCGATCGCTACCAAACTGCACAGGGTTACCCGCTGGACTAATCAGAAGATTGTATATATATAGCTGGCATTTAAATTTCCCGCCATTAGCTTAGCATTAGTTCACCTGCGGAACGTTTGCGGCGCTTTAGTATATATGTGTGATCAAGGAACATATATACTCTTTAGCAAGTGTGTGATGTATGTGTGGCATTTTTTTGAATGGGAGTTGGCGTTCTTCTTTCGCTAGAGAGTAGTTATATCAAGGAACATAATATATATACTCTCCAGCGAGAGAGTTATATTCTTTAGTTGACATCAACCGCTAATCCATAAAAATGATAGATAATTTCGTGTACTATTTTGAAATCAAAAGTACCTATCGAGAAATAGGTACCTACTTTAAACTCTGACCGAGAACTACGATAATTTTGACGTTGCGTATTTTTATTCCATAGATATATTATGTATATTAGTGTCTGTTTTTTTTATTTGTTGACTGTGTCTGTTTACAGATAGTTTTATTTGCCATTAGCTGTGAAAATGTTTTTTATATGAAAAAAAGATCATAAAGAAATTAATAACATTAATAAATTTTTTAACTAGGTAGTGCTATCCTACGCTAAATTTTTATGAAACATGGAGAAAGAAAAGAATAAAGAAAGTAGTGTTGTCCCGTTCTAACCATATTGTTGATGGGAAAGGGACGACACTAAGGTATTGCCACTTTTAATTTTTTAACTTTTATGCCAAGCTATATTTCTTAAGTCTATAAGTTCAGTGTTCTCGAACCTACCGATTTTTCGGTAGATTCACACTTAAATATAATTAATTATATTTAAGTGTGATTGTTATAAATTAGTCTGTAAGTTTTTTTTTTCAATAAATAAACGAATTTGATTGAATACTGTATTTTTTTTGTCAAATACCTATTTTGGGTACAAATATACCGATTTTAGCTGGCAACTCTACCGATCTCGCTCTAGACCAGGGATTCCCAAAGTGGTCGATATCGACCCCTTGGGGTCGATATCGGTTTCCTAGGGGTCGACATAAACGAAAAGTGATTTTGGGGGTCGACGAGGTCTAAAAATCGACCCCTATTATATTAACACAAGTTCTTATTTAAAACTTTCAAGATAGGTAAGTAGGTAGTTACTGTATTGTTTATGTTGTGTTACGTGTACTAAGAATAATTAATATTTTTGTAGGAAATAATGTTCCAGGAATGTAAAGTTTCAAGTTCGTACAAGATGAAAAACTCGGCAAGTCTATGTGGACAAGTTTGTGCAAGATTGAGTTGGAGCGTACGTCTTTCAGCGGCGTTTTGACTTGCTCTCTATTTGACGATAAAGTGCTTATCACACTATTCAATTTGAACGATTCCTATTTAGGAATCTAAGTAGTGAGCTCGTGATCACACTACGCTAAATTGATTTCTAAATCGAAGATATAGAGTTGAAAATGGATAAACTCTTAATTGAATCCAATCTGTTCTAACTGCGATCACACCTTCCGATTTCCTAAATTGGAATCGTTCAAATTGAATAGTGTGATAGCGGCTTTACGCGAATTAAGACGAACGAATTCATGATCAAGTCCAAACATGTTCCTGATATTTTACTATTTAACGAGCTTGCATTTAGGTTGAAAGTTCATTTGCGTTTTGAAATTCGTTGGAGCTTGAACGATAAAAACTCATATAGCTAAGTACTCATTTATTTCAAGAGATTACAAACTTATTACAAAGCTAAATTAAGTGAAGTAAAGTGACTGAAAAAGTGTTAAACACAACATACAACATATTTTAAATAGGTATGTATAATTGTATTTGTAAAAATTACTAACACTTAAGTCTTTGGTTTTCGTTCTTATTCTACCTAATTACCTAATACGAAGTTTCTATACCTAATTACCTACTGTAGTTACTTCCCAATATAGGTATCAAAGTTTATCAAAGAGTAAGTCAGTAATACTTAACAAGAATCCATTAACTGAGTGTGATAAAAATAAGATAGTGTGCAAATTTAACAGTTTATTATTGTTTTTTATTTAGGTTCCTTATTTTTTTGTTTGCAGAATTACTGAAAGTTTTATGATGGCGGACACGAAAAAAAAATGCAGACAATACAGTTTGGACTACTTGAAGTTCGGATTTATTGCATCTCCATCAAATCAACACTTCCCGATGTGTCTCATATGTGAAAAAGTATTTAGTAACGATGCCATGAAGCCTTCAAAAATGGATGACCACTTATCAAGAGTACATGCTAACAAAAAAAGTAAGCCCTTGTCATATTTTCAAGCACTGAAAGAAAAACTAGACAAAAGGCCATCCATAGGATCGATGTTTGCGTCATCATCTATTCGAGACAATGATGGTTTACGAGCGTCCTATAATATATCTTTACTAATAGCGAAGTCGGGGAAACCCCATACAATTGGAGAGCAGCTTATCTTACCAGCCATTGCGGAGGTCCTTAACAATGTATTGCACAAACCCGCACATGATATTTTAAAGAGAATACCTTTGAGCAACAACACCGTTCAGAGACGCATAGATGAGATGGGACGCGATGTGGAAAACATTTTATGCAAGTTCTTACAGACCCGCAGATTCTCTCTCCAGTTGGACGAGTCTACATTACCCGGCAATGAAGCTCTATTGTTAGGATATGTTCGATTTATCAAAGATGAAAATATGTGCCAAGAACTGATTTTTGCTGCATATTTAGAGACTGATACTAGAGGAGAATCGATTTTTCAGGCCGTGGAACATTTTTTTACTGATAAAGCTATTCCATGGAAGAATATTGTTTCTGTTGCGACTGATGGTGCACCGTCTATGGTTGGTCGTCATCGTGGCTTTATAGCTCACTTAAAGCGACAACTGCCTGATGTACTGGTTATTCACTGTGTGATTCACAGGCAGCATTTAGCAGCAAAAAAGCTGAGTCCTAGATTGCATAAGTCTTTACAATATGTAATAAATGCTATCAACAAGATTCGAAGCAATTCTTTGAACTCTCGGTTATTTGCTCAACTATGTGACGAAAACGACGAAGTCTTTACTCGGTTACTTCTGCACACTGAAGTTCGCTGGCTATCAAGAGGCTCTTGCTTAGAAAGATTTTCAGCCCTTTTTGAATCTGTGTTGGAGTTTTTACAAGAAAAAGATCCGAATTTGAAAGAAAATCTGAACAATTGTAAAACAGATATTTATTACTTGACTGATATCTTTGGAATGTTCAACAAAGTTAATTTGCAACTACAGGGTGATGATCTTAACTTGATTAAAACAAAATCAATAATATCGGCCTTCGTGGGTAAACTAGTTCTTTATAAACAAAATTTAGGCAGAAAAGAATATTCGCAGTTTCCGCATTTGTCAAAATTACCAAAAATGCTTCAAGATGATGACATTTTATTATATGTTACTCACTTGGACGCATTACACAAGGATTTTACGGAGAGGTTTGATGATCTTTTAAATTTACAAATTCCTCAATGGATAATAAATCCGTATAACACCACAGCCATAGAAGAAGCCAATGTGATAATGCAAGAAGAGTTGATTACCATCAGCACAGACGAAGAGCTTAAGCAAAAGTTCAACCAAGGCTATCAGAAGTTCTGGTTGCAACGCAAAATTGAAACACAGTATCCTACATTGTGGAACATTGCTGAAAAATACCTTATCGCTTTTCCATCATCATATCTAGTTGAAAAAAGCTTCAGTGTGGTAACAAACATTTTGACAAAACAAAGAAACCGTTTGAAAATCAACGAACGTGGAGATTTAAGGCTGCAACTTACTAATATTGAACCGGATGTAGCTAGATTGGTAGATAGTCACCAGGTTCATCCATCGCACTGAATGTTTTATTTTCTCTTTGCGAATTAATAGTTTTTAAAATATAATTTCCTACCAACTTAAGATGCTTTATGTATTAATTTGTAATAATTATAAATTAAACTTGATATTTACTGAATTGGATTGTCTTTTTATTTTGTTAAATTTTGACGAGAAAATGAAATCAACTTCACTCACTTAACCAAGTGCAAAGTTTTCTAATTGGCACCTTAGTACCTAGGTATTTTGTACCAATAGGAAAAAACTAAAGATAGACTAAGATAGATAGCTGCTTTAAGTTAGCGGACCATTATGAATAAGGGGGTTGGTCTTAAAAGTAGGTAATTTGACCATGGGGGTCTGAGGTAACAGTTCATTGTTGAAAAGGGGTCACTTGTCCAAAATAGTTTGGGGAACCCTGCTCTAGACGTTCGAGACCACTGCTATAGTCACAAACTAAATAGTAGATACTAACGTAGCTATAGTTGTTCTTGTGCTGTGGTATATAGTCTATGTTTTAATCCTACGTCATATTTCATTTTTTATCACTATATTTGTGCCGATTTGTGCTGTGGGTGGACTGTGGATAAAATAATAATAATTTTTTAATTGGATAATGTATGTGTATGTAGTGGTTGGTTTTGGAACGAGTTTATTGACAACTTAAAACGTGTGAATAAATTTTGAAATTTATAAAACTTGTAAATAAAATATACAGAGATGTCTTCTTCGCTGTTTCTGAAAGGGAAATCCAGACAAATACACAAAAGGAAAGGTGACAAAATTAAAAAGAAGCCTAAAAAACACGTCGGACCTAACCTACAAAATGGTAAAGATTCATCTGAGAGCGATTTGGACATAAAGAAGTTTTCTGACGCCGAGGAGTCCGAGAGCGACCACGAGACCGCCGAAGAAAAGAAATTAAGATTAGCAAAAAAATACTTAGAGGAAATTGAAAGAGAAGAAACGAAGAGGGCAGAGCTAAAAGAATCTGATGAAGATGTAGTGGGCAAACGTTTACAGAGAGACTATTTGGAACAAAAAGGCAAATTGCGTGTACAAGTCGCCGACAACTATATTGTACCAGTTGAGAGCGATGTTAGATTGATACGTGCTAAAGAGCATCGCTTGAGCCTCACCTGTGTTATAATAAATAACGACGGTGAATACATATTAACCGGGAGCAAATGTGGTACAATTGTTAAATGGAGTTTGAGAGAAAAGAGAAAACTAGGTACCTTAACTTACAAGACACATTCTCATCTAATTAAAGGTGCCATAACAGGGTTATCAATAAGTACAGATTCAAAATTTTTGGCTACTTCCGATTCATCAACAAATATTCAAATATGGAATCCTAGTACTTTGAAACATCTACACACGTTCAAGGGTCACAAGGATCAAGTTACTGGTCTTGTATTTAGGAAGAATACACATGATTTATTTTCGGCCAGTAAAGATAGGTCTATAAAAGTTTGGTCTTTGGATGAAATGGCATATGTGGAGAGTTTGTTTGGTCATCAGTGCCCGATAACTTCAATAGATGCTTTAACAAGAGAAAGAGTGGTCACGTCTGGGGGCAGAGATACAACTATTAGGGTATGGAAAATAGTGGAAGAATCACAGTTAATATTTAATGGGCCAGAGGGAAGCTTGGATGAGGTGAAGCTATTAGATGAGGAACATTTTGTGTCAGGAAGTGACAACGGCTCGTTATGTATTTGGAGTGTTTTGAAGAAAAAGCCTTTATGTGTTGTTCCCGAAGCTCACGGTGTTGAAAATAATGTGCCTCGTTGGATCATGAGTATTGCGACACTTCTCAATTCAGATGTATTCGCATCGGGGTCTTACGATCAGCATATTAGATTATGGAAAGTTTGTGATATGTATAGAAAAGTGTTGCCTTTATTTACCATAAAAATTAATGGTTTTGTAAATTCCATACAATTTAAGTCTGATGGTAAACAATTGTATGCAGCAATTGGGCAAGAACATAAATCTGGAAGATGGTTTAAACAAACCAATTCCAAAAATTGTTTACTGATTGTAAATTTAAATGTTAAGTCTTAATTGTTTTTTAAAAATATAATAATTATGTTCATTTATTTTCATGACTTTGATTTTATTGACAACATTATGCAGCAGCAAATTAGATTCCTCATTTACCTTGATGAACAATGTTGCCTATTATTCAGTGATAATGTAGCTTTCTATAGGTGAAAGAATTTTTGAAATGCATTCAGTTGTTTTTGAGTAATGTATTACTAGCAAAAATAAATCTTTCTTTATAATATTAGTATAGACGAGCGACCCGCTCGCTGCTTCGCCCGATATATAAAAATCTTCCCTGTTTATCTCTCTTTCCATAAATGAAGACTGAATTGAAATCGGACTACCCATTTTTATAATATATAAAAATCATGAAGTTAATGGCACCTTTGGAAGCCATATTATTTACTAGTTGACCTGCTCCAGGCTTCACCCGGGGTGCAATTTTTATAATAAACAAGCGGCCTGTTCCCGGCTTCGCCCGGGGTGCATTTTTTTTTTACGTAAAAACCTTCCCTGATTATCCCTCTATCCATGAGTGAAGAAAGAATTAAAATTGGTCCAGCCGTTCTCGAGTTTTGCGCTTAGGAACACATTTAGGGATTCATTTTTATATTATAGATAATCCAACCGATAAATTACCTTACACCGCCATCTGTGAGAATCTTATGGAACTCACAGATAAATATAACTCTTTCTCGTATAATAAAAAAAATATTGCGACTATAATATATGTTAACGAACAAAAATACTTACACATTTTGCGGCTTATCAAAAAATTCACGCCCACAAATCAAAAAATTCCAAAACTGTTTTTGTTGCAAAAATACAATCACAATCCTTCATATTGTATGTTGTTAAAAGACTTTTGTTTTAAGCCTGGTATAGACGGGATAAGTAACAAGACAGTACAGTAACCCAGTCTAGCGCTGACTTGCTACTGGGCTTGTATAGACACTAGTTTCAAGTCAGTCCAGTGCTGAATTCGCGCCCTCAAGTCAGTCCAGTTGACTAGCCTGCCTGTCTATTTTCGGGCCCAGTAGCTTCCCCCACCACGCTACACAAGTCAGTCCAGTGCAAGGAACATATATACTCTTTAGCAAGAGGTCCAGTGTGACTGGCATTGTTTGGACGCGTTCGGGCAGTCGCTGTCGGTTTGTAGTATAGTGTCCAAGCTACATTTTTAAGCAATAATGTTACGTAAATTAAATGACTTACTGGCGATCCCGTCCACATTGTAACTGGGTCCAGTGATTGTCATCGTGTAAACCAGGTTTTATTTCATATTTAGTAAAATTTATTCTTTTTTTTATATTCAAAAGTAACATACCTCCTCTAGTATTCAGATTATTATAAAAGTACTTAAAACATTTAATGCTATTTAAAAATACGCTTCTGACAATGTTAAATATGCATATATTTGATATATATCTAATGAGAAAAAAATATTTGTAAAAATTGTAATTTGATTTGTGGTACTTTTGAATTTAAGCAGCGATTTATAAAGTGCCGTCAACTTTTTGTATTGCTATGTATGACATAAACACGAGAGAGCATATCAGGGAGATTGAAGTGCAAGAATTTATTTACTATATTTTCGCCTCCTTAAGAGCATTTCACTCGCATGAGCAAGAAAAAAATGTGAATCGACTCGTCAGAGGGTCCTATTACATACCACAGAGAAGTTCTAATACTTACTCTAATCAATGGAGCTTTTCAATAGTTACCGTGCCTTAATTCAGATGTTAAATTGAAAGAAAACAAGTGTTTTTAGAAATGGTCTCCTCATTCAGATTGTAGTGTTTGTGTTAATCAACGACGACCATTCCCGTTTGTTTTGTCGGGTTAAATAAATTACATAAGTCAATACCATATCACCTAGTTAGCCATATGGAATCGTCAGATTATGTATGATGTGGTCTCCACAGCAAACTTGAAATGCTGCAAAATTACATAATTTAGTATCAGCGTTTAGGGGGTTTAAAATAAAAGAGGAAAAATTTTACTTAGCATTTTATTTACGACGATAATCGCACAGAGTGTGTGAGACGAGTATCCATCAATGAATCCATAGTCTTCTTTCTCGACGAATTAAACCTATCGACTTATGAATAATACTTTATAACCTAGGGGTAAATACAACTGAAAAAATGAGCCAAGGGCAGGACGATATGGGATAAACCTAGACGCTCTATCTGCAATCAGCACAGCAAACTGCCACAGCAAACACAGGCCAGCAAGCAGCACCGGCCTGCCAAACAAACCATTATGTTAATCTCATCTGCACCTTACTGTTCATACAGATACCTATGATTCATAACGAGCACTGCTGTCCAAGATATTTTACACAGATATATTTTCAATGAAAAACTACCATTTAAAATAAACATTAATTTAAAAAAAGTAAGCTTATGTTCTGTGAAAACAGTCAGTAGCTGCATTTTTATTAAGTCATTCGCAGGCCACATCTCCATCGCGTCTCACGTGGGTACGGGGAGATTAATAAAAATCAATGAGAGAATTAATAATAATAATAATAAAAAAGAAGTACCGCAATATCGTGTCTCGGTTTGTCAATATTATATAAAAGATTTTACTCATAACTTATGTAAACTGCATAAACAGCAATTCGTCAGTTGTCAGCAAACAGCGACACCGCATTACCAACCCCCTCCCCGCACACCGCGTCACGCCCCGCGGACTCCGCGCCCTGAGCCCTGAGCATACCAACACCACAATTACCAAGACCGCTCAATCAAACAACCGTCGGCGGCCCTTAAGCCTGTTGCACACAACTTGCACACGAACAAATAGTCAATTAAGATATTTTTAAACTAAAGAGATGAGTCCTACTGCTAGTACTTATATTATGTAACTTTATGAACTTTTTTTCAAATGGTTCGAGTTTCATATATGTATGAGAAAACGAACAGATCAATGATATAAATTAATCTTTTTCAAGGTTAGTTTCACACAAGTTACATTATAAAATCTAAATACATAAAAAATAAAGTCATGTTGTTATTTACACCATTTATAACTCATGAATGGTTGAACCTATTTTTATGATGTTTGTTTTGTTAAATTTGTCTCTGCCCCGAATAACTTATAAAACATCGAACAAATATATGAAGAAAATTCATTTTCCCATACATCTTGTATGAAACGGGTTTTTATTCTCCCTGAAGCGGTACGAAGTTCGCCGGGTCAGCTAGTATTACATAAATAAGTGTGTACAATACACGATATTATTTATCTTTGATATGGCATATTGCTTTTAGCTTGAAAATCTCTACATATTTTTACGAGCGTTTGCATGTCATATGCAACAGGCGTTATACAAAAAGGCTTTTATAATTATGCCAAAATAATGGTAATATTGTTATGGATGTTATAACAACTTGATGACTGATCATATTGTCTAGACTTGAGTCAATATTGATTAATCAAACTTTTTTGATGTGGTGAAGTTGACGTCGTCTACTTATTATTATTAAGTTATCTTGTGGCGTGTAGTTATTTTTACAACAGACTAACTTAATTACATATAATGTAACGAAATATAGATCCCCATGTCGAATTTTGATTGTTTATGAAGCATTACAATCTAGGGGATTCACATCATAATTTTGTTCTATAATTCATATTTACCAACCATTGAAATAGAAACATCTTAATATTAATAATAATAGAAAAGTCCCTATAAAATAAAATAAAAACATAAAACCATGATCAGTTTGCTATTTAGTTAAAAATTACCACACATTAGGAAGATGTCCCATATTAATTGCCAAATTTAGCCCAATTATCCCCCAGTAAGAGAACAACATCTGGAAATTAGTAAATTCAAACCACAAACATTTTAACATTGATTCAACACATTTAAGGAAAATTCAGGTTCAATTTATATACAGTCCTTATATAGGCAAAAAAAAAATCATACTACAACTTAATATACACACATTGTGAAAAAAAAAAGAATTACGAAAAGAAAGGAATCCAATTAATGTTTACATTTAAAAAATAAAATTGAAATGAAAATCATAAAAACTTAAAACATACTCTTCACGACAAAAATTCATATACGAACAGAAGTTAATCTTAATTATTAGGTTAATATAAAAATGAAAATTACACTACATACATTTTTGTTTACACCCTTGGCTGTTTTAATTTTTTATGAGTTTAAAAAAAAATACACAAAAGGAAGTATATTTGTTACAATATTTAATGTAGAGATTAAGGAAAACTTAGAGTAAATGTAATAAATGTCACTATGTTGTTCATAGTTAGGTGGATGCCTGTAATCAAGGATTAGTACCTGGCTTAAAGGCTGCACAGGGACTTGAGGAGCAGCCTTTCAGCACATCATGGTGAAAACTCAACCTGGAAATGAAAATAACCACATTACACACTTTAAAAAAAATATAACAATTTTATAATTAATTCCAGGGAAATCTGATTTTAAACTGCTACATAAAAATTTATAAATGTAAACTGCTTATTTGTTAGAAATACTTTTGGGTATAACATTTATAATAATAAGTTGCATTTTATGTTAATTTTACACAAATCTTTGTTTACATAAAAATCTCTAGCTCAAATTAATACGAGTATAGGTTATTACCATCGAATTACTACAAGCATTGAATTTACGTGACATATGCCAAAGCGGTACATAAGAAGTACGCCTAAAACGGAATCATGGCGGAGTCAATGGTAAAGAGTAAATGGTAAAGCTAGTAAAAGACCAAGTTATACTATTCATTTTAAACTGACATAATGTTTGGTTGGTTGTAAATGACAGATGACCGAGTTCATGCTCTTAAGCATAATTATGTCACCTTTAAATGTTTCATAAAGTTTGTAGTGTTTTGTATGTCATGTGAAATCCACAGTTATAGTACATTGATGGGTATTACTGATATTTACACAATTCAATAGAAGTTACTCACCGGGCACTTCAATGCCTGGATCGCGAACGGCTGTGACTGCGGCTGCGAGAGCGTCCCCGAGAGCTCTTCGAGTCGGAGCGAGACCTGCTGCGAGAGCGGGACTTGCTGCGCGAATATGAGCGGCGGCGGGACCGCGACCGGGACCTGGATCGACGACGTGAACGAGACCGTGAACGGCTAAAAAAACATCATCACAACACTCTCATTATCAACACTATTTCTACATTCAGAGCCAGTTCTAACGTTGCTCCGCTGCATTTCGAGCTTTAGCAATGCAGTTCACAGCGGCACCTTAACATGCCTCTATCTCCACGATCTAAACAAATCAACATTTTATTACTTACAACTATCAAAACACTTATGGTGTCTCCATACAAACTCCAAGAGAAAAGTATATGCAAGGGTGCTTGCTAGCGATCTATCTACCTCAAAATTGTTAAGATGCACATACTCGAGTAGTAGGGCCTCTAGCACAGGGTAATTCCATATAAAAAAGTAATAGTCACAATTAAGTTATTTTGGTTAAGTGTGAATCATGTTTCTTTAAACATAAGTTGTGATTTGACCAACATTTCTCGAAATAAACACAAAAAAGAAAAAAATCTTACAACATACTTATGGTAGAATTACAAGCATTTAAAATATGAGAGACAGCTCTAATATTTGTATTCAAAATTATTAATGTGTAGAATTGTAGAAGTAAAAAAGGAAGCACCTCATAAACTAGGTGAATTTAAATTTGGCCTGATTGTGTAAAGAAATCAGAGTACAAGATTACCTCAGTGTGTATAAGTGATTAAATGCTCCGATTTTAATTGATATGCTAAAAGAATTGAGGTTACCTGCGGCGTCGATCGTATCGGCTTCTGTATGGTGATGACGGGCGTCCATAGCGGGCCATTTGGACGCGAAGCTCCCTTCCATCCAACATGCGTCCATCTAAAGAATCCAAAGCCTCTTCAGCATCACGACGATCGAAGAATCTAGTGAGAGATTAGATTTAGTTAAGTATAAGCTGAATACAACCTTACCTCCTTAGGAAATACCGGTAATTACGATGACGTCACTAAAGTAACAAATAGTAAGTACCTGACAAAAGCAAAACCTCTGCTCTCTCTCGTGTATCGATCTCTGGGTATATAAATATCGCCGACTTCACCGCATCTCTCGAAAACACGGCGTAAATCGTCCGCCGATGTACGATAGGTCAAGTTATCGACTTTCAATGACACCATGCCGTCGATGCGCGGCGGTGGTCTTCCGTAACTCATTTTGGTTTATTCTATAAAAAATCGTAAAAAAGACTGATAATTCACTATTACTGGATGAAATTTAACAATAAATGTAAGGTCTATTTTGTTTAAGTAAAACTCACAAACCACATTCACTTACATTACAACACAAGATGTTCCTTAAACACAAGCAAGAAATGAAATAAAATATGGCGGTCGAATGGCGCCGGTCGAGTCAGTGTCAGTGTTGCCAATACTAAAAGGTTACTCTATGGTTGCCGCTGACCATATTGTGGGTTGCGTAACCAGACTTCTATTTTTGCAATAATTATATATTATAATTTTGCTTGGTTCAAAATATGTATAGAATTATATTGTGTCGAATTTCGGCAGCATAAGAACGAATATATTATTTTATTAATGGTAGACAATACCTAATTGAAGTATTTTTCATAAAGATAATTTATATGAATTTTCTTTTTCTCTTTTTTTTTCAAAAGGTGTCATTGTAAGTTATCTTACCCAAATTTAGGGACCATATTGATATTTTATTTTGTGAATAATACATGAAATAAATAATAATAAAGTTCATATCCATGGATTGGCGTGTGGCGTGTACTACTATTGCCATTAACAAAATCAATATGGAATCGATACAAGGATACAAGTTAAAAGTAAATTAAATAAATATTATGTTCTCATACTCATTAAAACTATTCCACATATTCTGAATGTGTAATAATAACTATTTATGCCATGTATATTTATTCACAAATAAATCTAATAAATGTACATTTATTTTCAAAGAAAATCTACTCTTGCTTTGCTTTAGATCACAACCTTAGCATTTTGGCGGGAAAATAAAATTTCTTTGGTGGTTTTTAGGCGATATTCTTAACAATCATTTCTTCTTCTAACAAATATGCTTGTAGAAATTAGTAATTCTAAGTAAGATTAAAAAAAAACTGTATTTTTTTATTGTACCTACATAATATCAGAATATGCTTTTAACTGATGCATTGAAGTGTATTATTAAAAACTTAATGAATCCAAGCTACAATTATATCAACAGACATATTGTATAAGCAATTATATAAATAGTTGTTGAAAAAACACAATAACTAGGTACTTATATTATATTCGCGCCACAATGTGGAGCATTTACTCACGGACTGGACTGGTTGCTACGTAACTGTCATTAATATTTTTAAAACAGATAATTAATTATATTACAACGAAAATACTTTTGGCAGACGTCAAATATTAAATTCGCGTATCATAATACTCGCCTACTATAAGGAAAATATAAATAGTACCTCCCTAACTTTCATTTAAAAATATGCATACAGTAAAACAAGTACGAAACAAGAAACTTTTGCCCGACTTAAGGAAAGAAGGGGAGCTTTCTAAGGAAATATTTCTTTCTACCAAAGAGAAGCACGGAGTACCAGTCGGTTCTCGACTGTTTTCGCATCACACTTTAGCAAGTGTGAGAAAAATGTACATTTTCCACCCAAAATTGTAAGCATTCCTATCAATAGAATTAGCCTATTTAGCGTATTACAAAAAATATATATTTTAAGTTTTATGTATTTTTTCCAGTTTACCAGATGATAGCTTAGATTTGTGTCTTTCATCAACGTACAATCATTCAAATGAAGCGTTTGCTGACAGAGAAGATACTCACTTGCAGCCAGAGACACGCGGATGCGATACCTGGCGAAGGTTGAGGAACACATTGGACAAGCATCCACCACTTGTTGTTCCTTTGGTGAATTTATTTACAATAGAGATAAAATCAGTAATGAGGAGATCTGTAGACGAACGAAAGTTACCGACATAAGCCGGGGGATCATTAAGTAGAAGGGGCAATGGGCAGGACACATAGTAATGAGAGCCGACGGCCGTTGGAGCCGGAAAGTTTTCGAGTGGAAGCCACCACGGTCCGACAAGCACAGCGTAGGACGTCCAACTACAAGGTGGACCTATGTCCAGCAGCAGCAGTGGGCGTCCTACGGCTGAGATGATGATAACCTAACCTTCTTATTTCTAGAGATAACAGCTTTGGCAAAGTAGCATGAATAATTTCGAACTTTATATTATAATATATATTAATATAGGCCTTTTTTAACTTTCCATGCAAATAAAGAGGCGGACATAAGCAAAATAGACACATGGAGAGTTCAGAGATACTCCTGTCCCCAGTAGAATTGGTAGATTAATACAGTAGGTACTGGGTAGCGTCTTCAAAGCGTTAGCGGGGTAGATGTAGATACTTTTAGGGAATCCTGGTGGATCCACCCCTTATAACCATAGATATTTTATTAAAAATATAAAACAAAGTCGCTTCCCGCCGTCTGTCCCTCTCTGTATATACGCTTATAGATCTTTTAAACTAAGTACGTAAAGGATTTTAATTTAATTTTCACTAATGTAAAGAGTGTTAAAGGAGGAAGGCGTTTATATATAGGTATTTATAATTTGTAGAAAAAAATCTGTGCCAAGCCGGGAACGGCCCGCTAGTTCACAATAAAACTACATCGGTGCATGGAATAATTGGAGTTGTGTATATTTTAAGGGTCATCCTATGAAGCGAGGCGGTATAAAAGAGCGCAGATCGCCCTTCAGTGTGAAGCTCATGAACTCCGGCGTTCACTCATCACAGACAAACCCAGGATACAGCAGGCAGCCGGCTGGAGGCGCTATTTTCTTTTATTAAAAACAATTATCTATTTATTTGTTTTCAATCTAAATATCATGTTAAAAATCAATATCTTCCAACAACACTGGCTTATTATTTTCCATTTTTTATTGTGTTTGTCGGTTACCTATACTTTATTTTAGCGTTAACGACCATAGAGCAACGGGAGCGTGGCTAGATGGCATGGTTGTCCGTTTTGTACTATTTTTCTCTAACGAGTCGTTTTTAAAAATAACAGCCTATAATGAAAAATTATATACTAACACCCGATCTTCAAACGCCTGAACATATCTTCATAAATTATATAATAGCTAGAATCCATAGAAATTATATCTTGCAAATAATATATTTGCAAACAAGAACCATCACGTCGGCTTTCAAACAAAAAGAAAAACCGAATCAAGTGTTGGAACAAGTTTATGTAAAAATCACGTAATTTTAATCATGATAGGTTTAAAGTGAGAATATTTTCTCACGCAGGTAGTGCGAAAGTTTGTGAGGATGGATGGATTGATTTTTATTAACTCTCACTCAAAAACGGCTAAACATATTTGGATGAAATTTTGCACAAGTTCACTAAAAAATTTGTATTATTTGCCAACCTAAAATAGAGACACTGACGTGGCAATAATAAGTTTTGGTTAAGAAAAAAAAAATTACTGGCAGATTTATTTCTGACCACGTTACCGAATTAAAAAAAAAAAAAACAAATTTGTAATCAGATTGAAAGCTTATGGCTATCTCTACCCAGAAGGATTTTCTTTTATATTCTTCAGGAGAAATTAAAATTTAAATCGTACAACAAACTATGTAAATAATTTAAAAAAATTTGGCACTAGTACCTATAGCTTATATAAATTTACATTTTGTAAAAACACTGGATGGAGTTTTTGGATACTTTTGGTAAGACTATTAACTTGTTTTACATCTTTGGAGTCTTGAATATAATTAGTAGAATTTTCATTTATTAATTATTCTTCTAAATTTATCACGTAAATTATATCGAAATGATTATAATAGTAGCCAATTAGTCCATCACATTTCATTAGCATTCTAAAAATGTTTATAAATGCCTTAATACTTCCATAAAAATAATTTTAAATGAACAGATATGGTAACAACTCAAAAATCGAAACGTATGCGTTCATGGTATCTATATGAACAATATAAATCTCTTGAAAGGAACCAGTTGGATGCCGCTCAAAAACTCAAAGAACGATCCTGTCAAGACAGGATCTTAAATCAGGAATTATCCGAGAGAAAGTTACGACGAATGCTTTTTGACCAAGTTGAGGCCTGCAAGAGCGAGTGTGCTACGGAAAAAGATTATACAATCGATAGCGATAAGCCAGATATGAATATGAGCGATAACTTTTTTGAAACGTTCTGTGAGTATCAGCAGGATATAAATATAATGGAAGAAGATAAACACGAGGCCGTTAGAACAGAAGATCTGCTCAGTCAAGATGGCTCTCATTTGGGAAATCATTATATTGAGGACTTCAAGAGTATCGAAGGCATAAATGAGGAAGACAGCAAAGCGGACAGCGTCATGAGCATCCACGAAGACCTCTTATCTTATGAAAATTTTGTCGATGATGAACTTAAAGAAGAACTGGAACTGGCGAAAAAGAATATTGCTGAAAATATCAATCTTCAGCTAGAGACGGTAAAAGATAACATAGAATGCTTAGAAAAATACACGAAGCTCTATGAAGAAGGTGATATAACGGTCGATGAAAATGCAAAGGCGGATAAAGATTGTATGTGCCAAGAAAAGACTAATAAAGATTCTATTGAAAGAAATGCGACGAAGCAGAATAGTTTGTTAGCATTCTGGTCTATGTTGGTCTCATTCGCTTATCAGGTTATTCAAACAAACAATGGTAAGATTTAAACATTTGTTTTAATTTTAAAGTCTTGTACACATTATATATTTTTTCTCACTTGAATTTCCACTTTCTAAAATTCAATTGATTTAAAATTAAGTATAAGTACCTACTTATTAAATACATTTTTCATTCAGTAACATTAACTTTAAAAAAATGTAGTCTTGAATTATCCAATGAGCTCAAAAAATAAAAAAAAGCAACAGTAGTTTCACGTGTGCTCTTCACGTCCTTTTACGCCTAAAATGCTGCTGAAAATGATATTTTTAATGTCTCCTGTGATATTATAGTCTCTGGTATTCCTCAACTACGATATTAAGTAGTTCACCTACTTCGATAAAAGCTGGGATTCTGGATTTAGCTTTGATTGCAGCAAGTCTCAGACGTGTTATAGCAGATTAATATTACCGATCTTTCCGTTCACTTCTCAACCGTGATATACTTACACATTATTTTACTGAACATGTAGTAGTTAATTGTTTGTTAACATAGGTTGTATGTTTAAGTTAAAGTACCAATATTTTGATTTTTTTTTAGGAAATTGTTACTACGATTATAGCGCTCAGCTCTCTGCTGTAGTTTTAGCCTGTGACATCTTGCGCAAGGGAGTCCTTAAAATGTGTGAGTACGATGAACCTTAGGTTTTCATAAAGCCTCGCTACAGTTTCAGGAACGCAATGCACTCATATCACTATATAGACATTTCTTTTACAACTTCTCATTATTTATTTCAAAAATCTGCCTAAAATGTTAATTTAAGTCCTTAATGTGTATTAACTTTTAGGTCTAATTTTGCAGCCTTACGTCAACCCAATAAAGTGTATGTCTGATGACGAAGATGACGAAGCATATACATGTACCAAAAAAAGTTTAAATAAAATGAAATGTTCCAAAAATATTGATTGTAAGGTAAATATGTTATTTAACTTTTTTTCCAAATTGTCTCACATAACCACTGTCCTAATAATAAGGTCCTCGGCTCAGATTAGGTACTAACCAGTTACTTCGGGGCCCCTCATAAACTTGGCTCGATAGCCCGAAGTACAGGACGACCACCCCTATAATTTGACAATATTTTAAATAAACAAGTTTTGTTAGACATTTTGTTACACCTTAACATACAATAACGTGCTGACTTCACGCTGTTTATGACAAATGGAACCAGTCATCATGTTGAAATATACTCTGCATTTACATTGGGCTAACAGCAGTTTTCATATTATACTTATTGGGTCCTTTCATCTGAAATTGGCGTATAAAAAAAATAAGTAATATGAAATTATGTAAGTATGGTCAGCAGACGCCTTTGAAAATTTTATTTTCACACGCCTTTAATTTTATTTTTAATTTGTTTCAGCCAATTCAAATAAAAGAAATAAACAGAATAAATCGGTGTTACAATTTGGATCGGTTGCATAGCATGCAAAAGTCCAATAAATTGTCATTTGAAACTAACGGAAAGAAGAAACGTGCAGCGAGTGAGCCTTTGAGAAGTTTAATCAGGCTGACCAACGATAATAATGTTTCCACGAATTATATACGAACAAGTTCCGTACAGACTAACTGCAGTGGGACGATGTGGCCCGAAGAATACTCGTATTCGTTTTGCAAATGCCACTGTCAAAGAAATCTTAGAGATCCCATTGAAAAACTTATTAAATATTTAGAAATGATGTCTTCAAATTTAAAGCAGTGAACCAAAATTATTTTGTCAATAAAATTATTAAACACACATGTGCTATAATTTTTTAACACGTCTAACGTCATAATTAAGTTATTGTATGCAACCCATCCAATCTGTCCTGAAATTTTATTCTATTGGTGAAAGATTTTTCGAATCGGACCAGTAGTTTCGAAGATTACCTCCTACAAACAAACAATTTATCTCTTTATAATAATATATATATTAATTTTAACCCAACCAGGCCGCGAAGAAACCAAAGATAGCTAAAATTTCCTGTATGGATTTTCACTTCTAACAATATCTTATTTGAGAATGTTATTGCAACATTTCTAAAAGTTTATTGAAAACGCTAAGAAAAGTGTGAAAAGGATATCCCAGTGCCCTTTGTATAAAAAAAAACAACAAAATTTCCTCAGAAAAAAACATTTTTAATGAAGACCCATAAATTAGTGTCATTATTCGTATTTTTTACAACTTTCAATTCGGCCATTTAACGACAAAAGCTTGCGTTATAAACATTTTTAATTAACATAAAATTAAGTGAGAAATCGAAATACATATTTTTAAACTGTCTAGCAGACGACAATGTGTAGCGAAGGCTTAATTTTTTAAAGTGCTTATTTTATTATATAATAACCTTTACATTATGTAAACTCTTTTCCACTATGACTTTATAGGTGCCAGTGCCAGTTAATACAAATACCAGATTATCACAGTCAAGTATTACTATGACAATATTAGCAGAAGATAGACATTTTCAAAATATGGGAAAATTAATTATTATGATAATCTTCGTTACATATGTCCCCTAATACATAACGTACAGTCGGGGTACGAAACTTTTGTCCGTTTTCAAATTAAAATTTTGGCATAACTGATAATTGACAAACGTTTTCTTACCCCGACTGTACAAATCATGTCAAAAACTTCCCAAGAGTGTACATGAAGAAATAAAAAATTTTTTTTTTAGTAAACATTGAAATACTTTAAATAAACAACAACCACTTACAGTTGAATGGCAGTTCATTCATTGTATTTACAGTAATTCATTGTAACAATATAAATACATCCTATATATACACTTTCTTTTTTTAAATTGACACTAACCATCATAAACTCAGTGATTAAGCTGCTAATTTTCAAACTTTTTAGTTGATTTGATTGGATCTCGAGTTGATCTTAGTTGATTCTAAAATTGCATATTTTTATTTTTACTTTAAAATCCTCTTTTTTTTTTCGAATTAATTATACAGTCACATTATATAGTGACTGGGCTGACCGCTCAATGATGAATAGTTATTAACTGGGTTAAAAGTTCAATATTAATTTTTAACCCCATCCCATCTTCAACTAATCTGTACTATGTAAAAGTAATGTTTTGTTTGACGGCTAATTTAAACAGTTTATTTTAACTTGATCATGTTAAAATGCATCGATATATGAACTACTAAATAATATCTCAAAAAATATTTATGTACTAGTTAAGTACATCTAAAAAAAAGTATTAAATCAGTGAATTTAAAAAAATCCATGTATTGTAGATACTATTTATATACTTTTTATATATTATCAGTCCTGCTGGCTGATAAATCATAATTTCTTAGCTGTCATTATACTCAGATATCATTATGATGATTAAATAAGTTTGTATAAAGATATTATATACTACTGCTAATACATATAATTACCAAATTGATTACTTGCTATTATTGGCAACAAAAACACCTCTATTTGTGGGATATTTTTTAATATTTCCGCCAATCACTGAGTTTGAAGACAATGGGGCTTACTTAATATTGAGCTAGTTGTCCGGCGGGTTGTCGAAGTAGTCTATCTTGGGCGCCTCTGGCGTGGGAGTGGGCGTGGGCGTATGAGTGGGAGTGGGCTTCGGCTGACTTCTAGCCGCCCACGCATTGGTCGACGTCAACGTCGCCCAACCACTTGAACACCTGAAACGTGGGCAGATTTCATTCAATATTTATTTAGGACTTGCTGACGCATAATAAAAAATAAAACGATATATATAGCCCCGGCTTCGAACGGATGCAATTTTTTATTCAATCCAGCCAATAAATTACCTTACACCGCCATCTGTTAGATTTTTATGGAACACAGATAATTATAACAAATAATTGCTTGATTGAGTAAGTATACAACAATAAACAGCCTATGTCCATCTTGAAATTCTATTCTCACTATTGGTGAGATTTTTTAAAATTTGATGAGTAGTTTCGAAGATTACTTCTTATATACAAATCTACCTCTTTATAATATTATTTTACAATTTAAGTATGGATATGGAAACATTTTCGAATCGTGGTGGTAATTCGGCCTCTATGTTATCTGGTACCATATGTATGTAATCCAAAATGTAAGTTCCATGTCATAAGATTAAAAATTAGGACAAAACATCGATCCGTTTACAACGGGTCGACTGTTGAGCAATTAATGTAGAGTCGGATGAAGCATTAGAGAAATTGATATAGTAGTCGGATGGAGCATTAGAGCAATTGATATAGTAGGCGGATGAAGCATTAGAGCAATTGATATAGTAGTCGAATGAAGTATTACTTGGGTGGTGCGGCAGTGGCAGGCCTAACGACGGGCCCCGGCACGCGTCGCTTCCCCGCCTCGCGGGCTAACACCTCTAGCACCGACATCGCCGGCAACCATGACTGACAAACAGACAGACACATCTACATTAATACACTTGCAACAGTCCTCAGATTCGAAGAGAGGTCGCCCTTCGCCCATCAGTTTATTGGACTAAAAGTATATTTTATCAATTGTCATCTATGAGTCAATAAATCGCAGTTATGCTGCCTATCAAAAAATGCTCATGAATATTCTTCACTAAAAAAAAAAAAATTAGTTGCTGTGCTGTGCAACACATCTTGTACATTTGATTCGCCATTATCGCAGTACCATAAAATCTATAGCGAATGAGTTCTACTTTTAGCCCTATATGGAATTTCCTATAACCCTGTATAGGTTGGATTAAGGTGTACCTTCTCCTTGTCAGCTGTGGCAACGACGTTTCTATTGGGCTCTGCGTCGTAAGCAACACTCTCGCAGCCAAAGTGCTCGCACAGTTCATGTATAAACTGTCTTTTCTGACGGTTCATCGATGGGAAAGAATGCGAACGGGTCTTCTGTTTCGACTGTAAACGCAAACAAAACAATTCACATCAATTAAAACTAAAACAGATCATAAAATGTTTAAAAAATCAGAAAAAAAGTGAAGACAAACATTTTAAAAAACAACAAGTATAGGCGTCATTTTTCTAAAATATACACCGAATGACTCGTTATATCCTCATATTCATATCTGACATAGTGAAAGATATTCGTGAAATATTAATGGTTACTATTTTTTTTATGTGTGTCATATTACAAGTTTTAAAGTGATTCCCAACCTTCTTGGCGAGCTGCACGAGATCGGTCAGGCGTTCGTGGACCGTTTGTGCGAACGCGGGTTCGCGTCCCGCCAGGGCGCGCACGTGGTCGCTGTACCGCGGCGCCAATTTGGACGACACGTCCGGATTTCGGATCTGTAGCGCGAGGGCCAGCGCACGCGAGCGAGCCTCGGCTCGGCATTCGTCGTCGCATTCCAACCTGAGCCAAGTTATAGTTGTAATACAAATTATAGTCCGTACCAATCAACAGCTACCGACCTCTGTTGGTTCCGGGCGGCGTTAGTTCGCACAAGTACAGTCAAACAAACGCGCGTTCCCGCTTGCAATAACTTCAGAGATAGATATACTTGTTTGGTGCGACCTGACTATACCACTGCTAAAAACTGTCAGATGCTGTATTATAAGCTCAATTAAAATATCATAATTAAGCTTTAACAGACTGATATAACAATAATAACAATTAAAACATGTTTCTTCTCACAAAAGTATAATCTGTGTAGATGTTTTTTTATCTAAAGGTCGCCAGAGAGACTGACGGTTAACTTGATGGTAGGAGGCTCCTGTCGCCTATTAACATAACATGTACTGCAAGTAGATAAGTAGGATTAAACATAATTTGATGCAGAATAATGAATAACGGACCAAAAGCTACTGACCTCCTTTTGGTCTGTTTAGGTTTTATTTATAGGCGAAGAGAACTTATCTGGTTTCGTAACCAATTATAAAGTAGGTTCAGAATTGCTACGAATTAACTAACTAGTTACAATACTAATTAAATTGTACGGACTCTACTCACGTTTTAAGCATTGCACTTGGACGCTGCACCTCAGACAAATCCACAGAGCCACCTTCCTGAATCTTCGTAGCCGCCAGAGCACTCATCATTCTGCCAACACAAAATACAATGTGAGCTATTTAATACATTTCAAGTTTGAATAATTCCATTTCCGTATGCTGAATTCTTTGTTTTATGTAGTTTTTTATATGCAAATGACGGAAATAAAAGTTTTCCTATAAGATATACAATAAAACCACAACCTAGGGGATTCACATAAAGTTAATTTCTTCCGTTTTCATTTCAATTTAGTTTTTCTTTTCATACAAGCTAAAAATTACGTGTCACGTTGTTTGACCCAATGAACTCCTAAACTACTGAACCGATTTTGATAAAACTCCGTAACTATGTGTAATTTGTTCCAACTTAAAAGATAGTTTTTATTTTGAACCCGGGCGAAGCCGGGAGCGTGTAGCTTGTATAGTATAAAACAAGGTCGCTTCTTGCCGTCCGTCCCTCTGTATCTACGCTTAGATCTTTTGAACTACGAAACGGATTTTAATAACAAAAAGGGCAATCCCTGAGGAAGGTTTGTATACACAATTTGCAGATAAAAATTGCATTGGTGCGAAATCGGCTGCCTTATCTAACAGCAGACGCCAGATGATGACTTGAGATCGCGTGTGCTGCCATACAGAAATGATGCACTTTAATGTCCGTAAGAGGCCTTATCGCAAACCACAACTTTGATATTGCACTAATTGATAGAAAGTTTTCGCCTGTCGCAAGTCGTCTGCTGTTATGCCCCCTCTTGATAATGGGCCAGCGCTGGCCCAGCGAGATGGCCATGCGATGGTTGATACGCAACTACACAATGACGACATTCAGTTGTCATCTTAACGTTTTCCGAGATAGACGTGGAAGCATTTGCCGCTGCGACAATATATCTATACCTATCCCGATATGTATCTATCCCAAAATTTTTATTCATTTAATAGTTACAGCATGTAACATTTCACAAATACATTAAAAAAACACGAGCAATTAAAAAATTATAACAAAAATTATATTAAAAAATTATATATATATATATTATATTTTTTTAATTTTTAAGTTTGCATATAATGTATAATATGCTTATATAATTATAGATACATGTATATATAATACATTATATGCAAATACATACATATAGAAACATATTATGCGTGATTGCGTGTGTGTAAGGTACTTCATTATGAGGCCACGTATTAGTCATTTTTAAGAAAATTCGTAAATTAATTAACAAAGCGTGAACGTCCACACTCAACCGCGTTACGTGTAGAAGCGTACCGCCATCGCTGGCCCACTACCTTTGATGTGCGGAAAAACCGACATCGACGCCATCCCACGACAATCGCACGCGCCATAAGCCATCCTACGCCAATACGCCCTCCACACGCTGGCCCATCATAGTTGGCCAACGCTATGGGCCAATATGAAGAGGGCCATTAGATAATAAGGCAGCGGGTTTCTTACTTGGAATAGTCTCTGGAGTTTTCGAAGCACGGTCTCTCGGCGTGCCGCCGACCGCACTGACAAGTGGCCCGCACCAGCCGGCGACACGGCGCGCTGCTGGGACAGTTGCTGCGACTGCTGGGGCCCGCGTCGGACGCGGTACTGCTTTCCGCCGCATCGCTACTGTGACAGGGCGCGGCGCACGGATGCCCGCAGCTTGGACGTTTCTCGTTGCACGGCTGAGTACATCTGAAATCACACGAGTCCACTGAAACAAACTAAGAATACGCACTCATGCGACTATAGCCACGTGGGTCTAGCATGAGTTCATAATGACCGCATTCGCTATTATTATTATTATTTTCTTAGCGGCTATTTCTGGTCTGCTAGAGAGCCAGTATCACTTCGTCCATTGCTGAAATATTGTGATCGCCACGTATCGCATTCGCTAGCGAGAACGTTTATATATTGTCAATAATGAACTCATGCAAAACCCACAAAATGTCAGTCGGACACTGACCGCAGGGTGTACTAAGGCCGGGACCTTGGCGGTGGTCTTGGGGGGAGACTGCCGCCCGTCGTAAGGTCCCCCGAGATGGCCGGCGTACCTCCACTTTCTGTTACGCCCAGGTTCTAACAGGGAGCACAGGGTTTCCCCGCGCTGGATAGCCGTGGCGGGGCGCCGAAGTCGTGTAATAACGTCCCCACGACCCCGCCCATCAACGGCCGCGATCGAAAGAAAGTCGTTGGGTTTTAGCCGGTAGGAATCCGGCATAACCCGCAGTGTCCCCTACACTGCCGGGTATCCAAGAGGATTTCCCGTTAAAAAAAAAAAAGGGTGTATTAAGGCAAGTCCATAAAAATACTTCGATCTATGGGCCGCAACCGTTGTGAGTGGTATTTCTATACAAAATTTTAGTTTTTGTGAACCGCATCAGTGCACGTTCTCTCTATGCTGGAAGTAAATTCATATTTTTCGTGGTACACCGACTTTTTGTCTAGAAAACGCTCTAAGAATACGAGTTATGGCTAGAAAAGTTTGATGACATATACTCACTTGGCGGTATCGCAGGGTCCTTTATGACAGATTTTTATGCAAGTGTGCTTCCCGCAAGGCAACGGCTTGCCGCAAGGGAGACCGCACGAGAACTCCTTTTGAGAACACGGAATCGTCTTGCGCTCCTGTTGAAATAAGAAAGTAGATGATCGTTTCAAATATTATGACCTAAATCTAACCCATAATTAATATTATTAGGCCGCATGCAGCGCGACTGTCGAGCTGCACAGAAACGGCCGATTTCCAAACTAAAAAGAGCAGAGCGCCACCCGATTGTCATAGCGGACGGGAGTGCGGCAGCTGCGTGCATTCAGTCGCCTTCGAGCCAATTAGTTGGACTAACCCAGTGTAAACATGTCGCGCGGCTATAGTTGTAATAAGAAGGCAACCGCTGCTGCCGCGCTGCTTGCGTTCTAATGTGAAGCCGCCCTAAAAGGTGTTGATAAATAGTTGTTTGGACTTGCCTCGTGGCCTCCGTAGCAGCGCTTGGTGGTGAGCACAACGCAGGGCGGGCAGTCGCCGGCGTGGCAGTTGTGGTGCGGGCTGTGTGCGCACGCGCGGGTGCGCCGACAGGGAGCGCTGCAGGCGGGAGCGCGAGCCCCGCACCGCACTGGCGGCAGCAACGCTTGAGCACCGCACGCACATCGCACCTCCTCGAAGCCTGGACATCGATACTCATTAGATACGATACTCCAGTAGAATACCAGATGCCTAGAACCAAGAAGATTGCCAGAGACTAACTTAGCGTGGAGCAGGGCGCGCAGTGTCCCGTGTGGCAGAACTCCTGGCAGCGATGGAGTTGGCAGGACAGCATACGGCCGCAAACCACAGCGCAGCGGTGGGAGGTCGCCACGCAACAGGTCGCGCGGCAACGGTGTCGACCGCACGACAGTTTCTGCCCACATAAATATTTTCATAATGACACATAAAAACATAGAAAACTTTAAAGAATCCATGTTCGATTCTGAACGTGCAAGGATAATTTACTGATTGCTCGCTTTTGCCTGCGATATTGTCCGCGTCCCCCTTTCTTAGGTGTTTATTTTATTGCTCACTAGCTTACTCGACAGACGTCGTTCTGTCAAAAGTTGTGGTAGATGTCATTGGACTGGCAGCTGATATTACACATTAAAAAAATTGCCGTTTGTCTGGGCAACGTTAAAATTTTTATACTGTATTCGCAGCCACCTAGAATATACATCACAAATATGGAATCCGCAATACGAAACATATGTTTCACGTATTGAGAGGATACAGAAGAAATTTCTTCGGTACCTTGATTACAAAAGTCATCAAAAGTTCAGGATTACATTTACAGATGTAGGTGCTATCATTTCCTACCTCTTCAGTATAGGCGTAATATTAGTGACATTTGATATTTGATGAAAATTGCAAAGTGTTTAATTGATTCATCTGAATTATTATCCAAATTATATTTAAATGTCCCTCATACAAATTTGAGAAATCGCTCTTTACTGCATGTAGCTCTTAGTAAGACAAATTATTCTCGTTCATGTAGACTTTTTAATGAAATTTTATTAGAGGATACAGATGTCGACCTGTTTGTTCCACAGTTCCATAGTTAAAACAAAAAATATTTTAGCTGATAAATTCTTCAATGGCCTACTATAATACTCTTATTATCGTTATTAGACTAGTTTGCAAAGTGGAAATTTTTTATTAGGTTTAAGCTATTTACTCAAACTGTTATTATGTAATTAACAATATTTCGCGCTCGGCAAAAGTACAAACCTATCACATTTTTATTCTAAATTGATTAATATTTTATTCTTATATCGAAGTAAAGTTATTCAGAGTAAAGTTTGGACAGTTTAAAGTAATATACAGTTATAATTATCTACAGAAGTTATTTTTAAATGGTTTAATTCTCAAGTGCAAAATATCTTTCATTTCCTATATCAAAACTTTTCAAGTTACAACATTGTGAGCAGTGTGCCGCGGTGTGTCGTGTGTGTGTCGGGTAAGCGTAAGCGATCTGCGGACGACGTTGCACAGTGTTGACTTGCTGGAATACGCCGTGCATTTTTAAATATTACCCATATATAATAATTCAAAATATAAATTACTACCATGGCTGCTAATTGTGCTGGCTGTAACAGTCCGATCAAGGATCTTTATTACATCGAGTGTAAAGAATGTAGAAAAACATACGACTTAGTCTGTATTAACATAACAAAAGACGCTTTTGATAGGCTGACTGAGGAAGACAAGAGCGCCTGGTTATGCCCATTATGTTTCTGCTCGCGCCCTAAAGTTGGAAATACTTCGACGCCTCTGCGCCTTTGCAACGATCCTCCTAATGTTGAATTTAATAATACTTACACAAGACCTCAAAATTCAAATGTTAACACAAGGCGTGGAACTGATTTACGCTCAAATAAATCAAAGAGACCGGAGGTGGTTTCAGCGTCTGTGGTTCCCAATATGCAGCTGGATATCTCCAGGCAACTTGCAGACCTGAGAGACTATTTTGATTTAAAACTGGACACAATTAAGAAGGATATTTTGGATGAACTAAGTGTTAAGATGTGTCATTTTGAGGAGTCGGTGCAGCTGATCAAGCGGGAACAGGAGCTTTTGCATACGGAGGTTGTAACTTTGCAGTCAAAATTTTCAGAGTTGGAACAAGAAAACAGTAAACTAAAGGACAAATTGATTGAGTTCGATAAGCTACAACATACAGTTAACGATGTTGAACAGCGCGCCCGTCTTTGTAACCTTGAAATATTTGGAATACCTGAAATGAAGGCCGAGGTCTTGGTACCTACTGTCTGTAAGCTTGCTTCAGTGCTCGGGGTTGCTATTGACGATACCGATATCGAATATGCTACGCGTCTTCCGACTCGCAACA
Organism: Synanthedon andrenaeformis; assembly: GCA_936446665.2. Classification (NCBI taxonomy): domain Eukaryota; kingdom Metazoa; phylum Arthropoda; class Insecta; order Lepidoptera; family Sesiidae; genus Synanthedon; species Synanthedon andrenaeformis. The sequence goes on along the minus strand of OW387787.2, from coordinate 10,307,469 downwards.
GAAGCAGCGGCTTACCGAGGACTACCATCGTCAAATTCAAATCGGTTCAGGTCAGAGATAGTGTCTTGAGCGCAGCAAGGAGGAGGCATGGTCTTGCATCCGCTGACATAGAGATTTCAGGAAACAGTAAACCTATATTCATTAATGAGCACCTGACACCCCGCAACAAAGCTCTGCTAAAGGCTACCAGGATTAGGTGCAGGGATTTGGGGTTTCAGCACGTGTGGACACGAAATGCAAAGATATTTATACGACAACACAGCAAGGCCCCAGCGGTGCGTGTTTACGATTTGGAACAGTTAAACAAACTGAAGAAGTGAACCTGATACTTTTGATGAACTTTATTATAGTGTCACATGTAACTTATTTTAATTTTAGTTACTTCTTCTTTAATATATGTAAACCTTTTTTTGTAATCTCAAAATTCTCATCACATAAACATTCACACATACAACACATGTCACATAAACATTCACACATACAACACATGTCACATACTGGACCTGCTCAGTTGGTATTATTAACAATAAAAATAATGATCGCAATATGCCTCGAACACTACGGGAATTTTCTTTTTAACCCTTTTATATTGTTATTTTTTCCTTATTATTATGACAACTTTTAATCTGTATTTTCAAAATTCCCGTAGCATTCGCGGTAAACTTGCAGAATTTAATCAGGGTCTTTTGGTTCACGACTATGACGTGGTAGCAATTTGCGAGACCTGGCTCTTGGACAGCATTTGTGACGCCGAGGTCGGTGACAGCCGTTACGATATTTACAGACGCGACCGGCCCTTAACTGGTAGCGTATTACGGCGTGATGGTGGAGGTGCGCGTGCTATTGGTGGCGGAGTCATGCTATTGACGCGCCGTGAGCTTGGTGCGCGTGCACTTCTCTCGCCGTGTGATGCTCCATATGATTTGATTCACGTTATTCTGCCGGCTCACACTCTGCGGACTGCGCGCGACTTGCATGTTATTTGTGTTTATCTACCCGGCTCTGGCGCCCAACACGATTCTCAGGTGATGCATCTTCATACATATTTGGGTGATTTTATGGATAGAAACCCGGGAGCTGATTGCGTCTTGTTAGGTGATTTTAATTGCGCTAATGTTGATTGGTTTAATCATCCACATAACTTATCCCGCTTACCGCTTAACGTAACTAACGAGTCTCAGCTTAAGTTTTTTGATTCTCTCTCTGATTTTGGCTTATATCAATATAATACTGTAATCAATGGAAACAATCGGTTCCTGGATCTTGTGTTTTGTACTCTAGAAGTAACTACTGCTCGTTGTACTCTTCCTATTACTCGTGAGGACATGCCACATCACCCAGCCCTCGAAATTGATATTCCTAACTTAACTATTAACAAGGTATTGAACAATCCTACTTTCAAAATGTACAAATTTAAGATGGCCAATTATGACGCAATAAAATCTAGGTTATCTTCAGTGGACTGGACCACTGTTCTTAAATGTGGCAACGTCAATGACATGGTAGCTAGGTTTAATGAAGTAGTTCAAGAAATTATTGATAGCGAAGTGCCAAGTTTCATGACCAGCGGCGGTGGCTATCCGGTGTGGTTCTCTAAACCTCTTATTAAAATTATTAAAGAAAAATCTAAATACCATAGATTATGGAAGCGATTTGGAAATAAATTAGATTATGACTCTTTTGCTCTGCTTAGGAAGCGACAGAAGAACATTTTACATGAGTGCTGGAAAACATATGTGAATAATTGCGAAAATTCAATTAAATCCAATCCTAGATACTTCTGGTCTCACAGTAAGTCTTTGCGCAGGGACAGAGGTATGCCAACTCAGATGACTTATGGTAGCAGGGTGGCTAATGGAGGGTCCGAGATTTGTAGCATTTTTTTACAATATTTTCTCTCTGTATACGTACGACCATCGGGCCCTATTAGTGATGATTCTCTTGCTATGAATTTAAGATCATCTCATATAAATACAATTTCTTCGGTAGAAATATCACAAGCAATAATCCTAAAATATATAAAGAAATTGAGCGCTAATAAAGGAGCTGGTAGCGATGGCTTTCCCTCGTTATTTGTTAAATCTTGTGCTGAAGCGCTCATCCTTCCGTTATCCTTAATTTTCAGACAATCCATTGAGAGTGGAATTTTTCCGAACAAATGGAAAGAAGCTTACGTCATTCCCATCCACAAAAAGGGTTCTCGACAAATGGTTGAGAATTATAGACCAGTTTCCATTTTGTCGGTCTTTGGAAAGTTGTTCGAGTCCATCGTTTATGATCAGTTATATGTGGTTGCTGCATCGTATATTCCCACATGTCAACATGGTTTCATGCGCAAAAGGTCCACTGTCACCAACCTCGCAGCGTTCACCGATAGCGTCACGAGAAGCATGGATCGGGGCTCTCAGGTGGACGTTGTGTACACTGATTACTCAAAATGCTTTGACCGTATTGACCACAGTATTCTCATCTCGAAGTTAATAGATGTCGGTGTTCACGGCGACCTACTTAGATGGCTTATTTCTTATCTTGAGAATAGATTGCAGGCGGTCAGGATTGGGGTATTTAAATCTAACTTCAAAACTGTCCCTTCAGGTGTGCCGCAGGGATCTCATTTGGGGCCTCTGCTATTTAATATTTATTTGCATGATATTGAGGCTTGTTTCAGTCATTCTACGGTGCTGATGTATGCCGATGATAATAAAATTTTCCATCCAATAGACTCTTTGGATGATTGTAACAGGCTTCAATCGGACCTTGAGAGACTTTCAGTGTATTGCAGGGTGAATCGCCTAGATTTAAATGTTGATAAGTGTCAAATTATAACCTTTACTAGAAAACGCAACTATATAATACATAATTATGTTATGAATGGTGTTTCAATTCCAAGAGTTGAACTTGTTCGTGATCTTGGAGTCATGCTGGATCGCAAACTCTTATACACTTACCACTATGATGTCATCGCTCACAGGGCTCACCAAATGCTTGGGTTTTTGCATAGAAGTGCTAAATGCTTCCAAAAAATTGAAACATTAAAGCTTTTATATTTCGCATACGTTCGGAGCATTATGGAATATGCCTCGCCAGTGTGGTCCCCATTATATGTAACCTATATCGCTCGGCTGGAATCTGTTCAGCGGCGCTTCACTCGAAGCCTAAATTACCGTTTGAAAAGAAAATCTGATTACGCGGATAGACTTACCTCTTTCGGTCTGCAATCGCTCGAAGACAGACGGCTGGTTGCAGACTTGAGGTTTCTGTTCGACGTGGTCAACTCTGTAATAGATTGCCCATGTCTAGCCGAGCGAATAGGATTGCGTGTAAGTGTGGCTCATACTAGGCGTAAATGTCTTTTTGACGTTGGAAACGCGCGTAACAACTATGCCAGGAACTCCGTGTTGTGTAGAATTGTGCGTACATTTGAAAACAAATTTAATGATCTCGACATTTACTTTTTGAGTAGAAGGTCTTTTATTGAGCGAGTGCTTGATGGTCTGCACCTTGCTCCGAAATGACCTGGTCCTCTCCACTGAGCAATACCACACACACTCATACACACACACACACACACACACACACACACACACACACACACACACACACACACACACACACACACACACACACACACACACACACACACACACACACACACACACACACACACACACAGCGCGCATAACTTGTGAAATGTTTATCTAATTTTAGATACTTGTATATGTGTGTATATATTTTGATACAGTTTTATAAATACTTCAATTTTTTTTGTGTACCTACTTATAAATTTTAATATGTCTAACCTTGTAATAGGCTATATAAAAATTTAATTATTTTTTTAAATATACTTGTGAAATGTTACATGCTGTAAGGTTAGCTACTAAATAAATAAAATAAAAAATAAAAATAAAAAATAAATACCTGTAAATTTCCCTTAAAAAAAAAAAAAAAACTTTCCAAACAATAAGAACCTTCTTTAGACATTCATTCGCGGCTTTCATGTGTTTGTGAGTGAATAGAAATTCAAACTTCTCTGTACAGTCACTGCTTGAGGTACAGATGACAGCTTCAAGCTGCTCGTATATGGCTACGTTTCTGTCCTAATTGCTGAAACACAAGTCTGACATAACACACCTTATTACATTTCTTTTGACACTCCACATTGTTCAAAATCTCCGGTAGGTCAACACAGGGCACTTCGCGGCTCGAGTGACCGCAACGACACGGCAGGACTGTTTTTTCGGGACACGGTGGGCACACCCCTGAAATAACAATAGCAATTAAGACAAGACGCTCTCGTTAACGTTCATTAATCAAATGCGCGAAAAACTTACCGCTATGACAATCTTTTTTACAAAAGTGCCTGTCGCCAGCGGGTCCACATTGTAGAGGCTTCGCGCAGATGCTTTCGCATAAGGGAATGGGGTCGGTGCAAGATTTGCGCTCTCCCTTAGCTAAACTAAAAACAAAAATTACAACATCTAATTGAAAATCAAATGTGCAATGATGTGAATGAACACAGTTAACTAATTTTTTAGGATTTTTAAGAACCTCAAAAATAAACTTTCTTTGGACAAATTATTCTAGTGTTCTATAAAAAAAATGAAAATCATAATCAATATACTTGTATGTTTAATGTAAACATTTAACATTAAAATATTAGACGAAATCACCATCAATGGACATGACCTCAAAATTCAAAATATTCAAAATATTTTATTTCAAAATTGGAACATAAAATTTCTCTTTTTGAATGTCTGAAACTACATGCAAGCTTCGGAATATGTTAATGCTGGAAGAAGAAGCTGCGAAGAAACTCTCAACAACCTGAATCTCTTGGATATCTCCAAGTGTCAAGAAATTTTTGACGAGTTATATTTGTAATATAATGTTTTGAAGCTCACCGAGTCTTCCCACAGGGACATGTAAGTACTGCTTCGGGCAACATCGCGCAGCGATCGCATGGTGGCGCATGGCAGGCCCGTGCGCATACATGCGCGCCGCACTCTAGCACGCGCGAGCACTCCGCACCACATGACCATGCGGCGCATGTGCTCGTCACCTTAGTGCACTCCACCGATCTACTCTTTCCCAGCGGACAGTAGCACACTGGAAGGTCATGACGTTTGCATACATTATTTAGGTATACTAATGCTAGCTTTTGCGGACCGTGGAAGGCTTCACGGTAAGCGGCAAGATGCGCAGATAAGAAGACCGTTCGTGATGGCGAGCCTTGCGAGAGGTCTACCATCTACATCCAGCAGTGGAAGGGACACAGCAGTGATGATGATACCTTTTGCCTTCGACTTCGACCGCACCCGTTTTTCTTAGGGGTTGAAATTAAATCTTTCAACAAGTTCCGCCAAAGTGCTTTCCAAATGTTGTCGTCGCCATGCCAATAGCCAGTCTCACCCGCCGCAAAAAATGTTTCACATAAAAATAAAAATACCACAAAATCAAAGTTAATGTGAATTACCTTGAGTGACTGTTTCCATGCAATCTTCACATGGACCTTCGTGACACTCTTTAGTGCATTTATGAACACCGCATTCAAGAGTTCGCTCACATGTTTGTCCGCACACTTGAGCTAGCTTACTGCTACACAGAACAGAACGTTTCTCCTTTCCGCAACCACATTCCCTGAAAAAAAAAAAACATTCTCAGTTCATTTTCGTACTTTTCTTTCTTGACTCTAAATCTCAACACCTAAATAAAAACCTAACCGCTCCAAGTAAGAAAAAAATACAATGAATACCTATCTATACTAATATTATAAAGAGAGATTTGTATGTTTGTAATGAACAAACTTAAAAACTATTGGACCAATTTTAAAAATTCTTTCACCTATAGAAAGCTGCATTATCACCGTGATTAGGTACATATTTTATAAAGTTACGCGGGCGAAGTTGCGTGCAACAGCTAGTAAATAAATGAAACGAAATACATACTTAACAACTGTCGCTTGACATGGGGGGCAAGGTCCCGGATGACACAGGAGTGTACAGGGATGGGGACAACTCCTGGGCCTCTGACAAGACTTGCCACAAGTGTGAGCGATCACATAGCCTCGGTGATATTCGGGCGAACGCACAGCACCACATAAGCACCTGTATTCGCTTGGCACCTCAACACTTGTGTTCTGGCAAGCTGGGCAGCGCCATTTGTTTTCTACAAAGAAAAATAAAACGAGTCATTATTTCAATTGTATTTCTCCAAAATTAGTCGTGTAACTTTTGTACAAAGATTGCCAGGTATTCTGACATGTAGGTTTGTTACACAACATGTTATAAATAATTCTAATTTAAATTGTATGTCCCACTATTATATCAGTCACAAAAGGTGTTGAGTTGGATTGGAAAGCTGCAGAACATATAAAGCGATCAAATTAGATAGATATGCAGGGTGATCAATACAAATGGGTCAGTGAGGACAAATCTGAAACCGCAAGATATACGGAAATTTGTTCTTAAGAACTAAGGCTTCGATTTTCACATTAAGAAATTTTATACTCATACTTTTTAAAATTACGCTCATATGCAACCAGGAATGGAACCCGAAGCCGTACAAATCTCTTTAAAAATCGCAATTACTTTTATTACTATGAGTCATAAGGAATAAATATTGCTATGGATCTTTGTACCATAAAAGGTTACCTTTCAAAGAATTATTCGATGGAGTCTGGAAATAGGGACTTTTAGGAAAATCTGGATTTCCTAAAGTTGCAAATGAGATAATAATGAAAAATGTGCTTACTATTAAAAAGATACTTCTACATATTATTAATTGCGTTTTATATACTACTTCTTTTTGTAGGTTTCTTGTGGTTTAGTAGTAATAAATAACATTATTTTGAAAAATGTTGTCTAATAAAAAGGAAATATAAAATGTTTAACTCACCAACCAAGCTAGTCAAAGCCCATTTCCTTATACATCGCAGGTGCAACACATGGTAGCAGTTACCGCAGGACCACACAGAATCAATCTGTTTAACTCGCTCACAGCAAACTAGACACTCCAAAGAACCCTTGTCTAATTGTTCACTAAGCCGATCTCTTTGAGTCAGATCAGTGTTAGATACTGTAAACAACGTATCTGTGTTAACATATAGCTTTTGCTTGCGAATTTGCATGCAGTAATTTATAAATTTATAATGTAGCTTATAAGTTAAAGAAAAAATCGCTTTAGTAGCTTTTGAGTTTATTCAAAAATAGAAATCTTTTCTCTTTATAGCCTAATAGCGAGTAGCGACCCACTCCCGGATTCGAATGTGTGCAATTTTTTCTGCAAATTATATATAAAAACCTTCCTCGTAAAATGCTATTTCTATTAGTGAAAACTGCATTAAAATCTGTTGCGTAGTTTAAAAGATCTAAGCTTATTACAGATGGGGCATAATATTCTGATATAATATGACCTATATCTATTACTGTAGTTTCATCTAAATTTTTAGTAGTTTTAGTTTAAAGGATTAACTCTGTTGTTGATCAACAAACATCAATAAATGTGTACTTATAATTATTAAGACAGAAAATATTTTGAAAATTATACAAACCCTCTTTGTCAGGTTTCGGTTTGACTTGACTTTTTGGTTTGTTGGGTGTGTACTCCACTTTAGTTTTATCATCTCTATATGTTTGATAATTCTTAGCATATTGCTCCTCCTCAGTAATATTTCTTTCAACTCCACGAAAGCGTGAGCTTCCTGACCAATTTCTACGACCAGATTGATCTCCTTTCCCATTTCTCGCATCATGACTTTTATTAATAGAACTATTGTAGAAAGTTCTTTCTGCATCTTTGTTTTTTGCTTTTGTATTAGATTTTGTTGGAATCTTTTCATGGTTAAGTAATTGGCTACCGTTAGACTCCAAGCCCTCAGCATCCCAGTGGCTAGAATCTCTATTACGCTGTTGATTATAATTTTTATGTCTATCTTTTGATTTATTTTCATTGCTACTATGAAACTGACTACTGCCACTCTTATAACTATTGTTAGTATCCTGGTTGTAACTCTTAAATTCTTGTTGGCTAGAAGTTGATGCATCTTCCTTATAGTTATTAGAATCCCATTGAGAACTTTGAGAATTTGAATCATGATTATTTTCCTCCCAATTTCTAGAATCTTGATAATAACTGATGCGGTTTTGCGATTCCCTTTCACTTCTGTGCTTAAATTTATTCTTTCCATCTAACTGTTGTGTTTGTGGTCTCTCTCTCCAATTCCTTTCCGATGATTTGCTTTTTATATTTTTATAACTAGTAGACGGTTCAGCCAATCCACTGTCTGCAGCAGAATTATCCGGAAGACTTATGCTTTGTGCACTTACTGTTTGGCTTGGAATGGATAGTTTAGGGACAAATTCTGTTGCAGTCGGTGTGAGATTAGATCTTCTAACTATTTCACTTCTATAGAAACTATCTTCAGTCGATGTCTGCGCTGAATGTGGCTCTCTTTCCACAGTGGCATTGGATATATAATGTGGTTGGTTTTGTGGAGCAGATGGCATGCCCTGATAAGCCTGTTGGTTTCCAGGGTAATTTTGATATTGAATGTTGCCATAGTTTGAAACGTTACGCGGAATTTGCCCATTATTATGCATTTGTGTAAGAAATTCATTAAAAGTGACATATTGAGTGTTAGGGTCTCTGTTTGAATAATAAGATTGATTCACGAATTGAGAATTCATATCACCGTTCCAACCGCTAGACTGGTGCTGGTTATTGTAGCCGAAAGTATTGTTCCACTGCGACATTGTTAAATATTTTAAGGTTAATATGAAAAAAATAAAATTATGAAATTTAGGTGGTAGACGTGAATTTCACAAGATTTTTTGTAAAAAATATCTGTGCGTGCGTCAATGGTGTATAGTTCACGGTAACCGCAGGCCGAAGCCCGGGGCCTTTAATTAAAAGAGCTACCACGTCTGAAATGAAGAATAGACTATTATTATTTTTTTTTAAACTTTCACAATAATTATCTTATAAAAAGAGGAGCATTAAGTACAAAATTCTTTCTTACTCACCAATTCGCGGTCTATTGTGCACTTAGGATTTTATAGATGTTAAATAAAACAATAAAAAGAAATTAAAATAATAATATGCAACCTATAAAATGTAATAATAAGTTATGTGAGGGAGGAGAGGACAAACGAAATCACGAAATATTCTCAATCGGAAACAAGTACTCTTTGCAAGTACTGTCACGTCATGTTATATGTCTTGTCGACACATGTTGGCTTGAAACCACAGAACATAAAAATAAAACAAACACGGAACCACAAACTAAATAGTAGATACTAACGTATCAGACGGACATCTGTAGTACAAATGCGCTGGACATAGATAACTTCACCTGATTGGTCATAGCAAGATAGAAAATGACATTTGATTTGACTTCCCCCGCCCCTCTCACCCCTTTGCTTTTTTACGGGCTTTAGTTAGGGATCCTTAAATTTATTTTTAACTAAGGTAAAGGATATCATATCACACAATTAAAACACAGTAAATAATGGGTACATATTTATTTTTTAGTATATAGACAAACAGAACATGGAGTTAATATACGACTTATACAAACTAGAAATAAATAGAAAAATAATTATAGTGATGTTATTGATTGGTTGAGTACCTAATAAAAAATAAATTTAGACAAAACAAATACATAAAGTACAACATAGATGTAATATTATTACAAAACAAAATGGCTTCTCTCTTATCTTATCTTATTATTACAGATCGCTAGAAGGGAATCAAGGGGATGAGAGGGGAGGTCAAATGTCATGTTCTATCTTGCTATTACCACAGGTCAAAAAATTCCTATGTCTAGTGATTTTTCCTTGAAGATTACCAGCCGTGCACGGAACTTTAACGAAGAGCAGATTTATTAAGTTAGTTTACTTCCTTACAGGTTAGCTCGCAAGTAATTTAGTCGAGTAGCGAGTAATTTAGTAACTAAACGAGACTGAACACCAAAAAATTAGACGAGTAGATTAGTAAGTATTTAGTCGAGTCAAACCATTTTGTTTTATTTCTTTCGGGCGAGTAGCGCGGGTGGTAGACTAGTTTATAGTTTTTAGTCAAGTTCATTAGCTCTTAAAAAATAGCTTATTTAGTTTAATGCGTTGCAGCACGCATCTTGCAAACACCACTCACTTGAGTACTGTACTCGACTAATGTAAAAGATTTCTGGGCAGCAGCGAGTAGTTTATCTACAAAATTTCTTGTCATTATACTAAATTAGTCCGAATAAGCCTTACCTCTATTCTCCATTTTGGCGTAGTGCACATTGGCTCTAGTGTGAGTTTATAATGCCCGCACTCGTTGTTTTGATTTGGTCAAATGGACTATTTTCTATATAAAAATTTCACACTCGCTAACGAGTGCGGGCATTATAAACTCATACTGCAGCCACAGATAAAATAAGTTACTATCGTAACAGATTCGTCACTCCCATACAAAAGCTAAAATACCTACGCTATATTAACCTACAAAAGACGCTGCAAGAAGAAACGTACTCTACGAACGTACGCCGAGAATCGAGATTCCCGCGTACATAGCGCGATTACGTCATCGAACAAAAACGTTACCTCGGTCACTGACATGCGTGCAAACATTTTTACATTGTACGAATCTTTGCTCGCATGTGAAGGAACGTGACATTCATTCGCAAACTCAGCGAGTAGGCAAATGGTTTTGCATACTCATATGCGAACGCATTGAAGGTGAAGATGATTTTAGTGCAGTTTAGTGTTTGTCCAATCCATGATCAAATTCAATTTACGCCACTCAGTAGACGATACGAACTCTGAAAATGGCAAACGAGACGTCCGTTACCTACGCAATCGTACGCGCAACTGGTCGCACGAATGTGTGGGAGACTACGCGAAGGTTTGAGGTTCGCGCGCTTTGATGTGCGTTAAAAAACCGACACTGCACGGAAAAGCGCGAATATAGCAAAAACTTTGCATAGTCATTTGCAAATGTCATCCTACACTTGTGGGTTCGCGTATTCGCGCGAATGTGAGTGACCGGCATTAGGGTTGTACAAAATCTACATAGAACATAAATTAAACATAGTCCAACATTTTTAGATATTCGGTCTGCAAAAAATCCTGCTACATGATTTTTCATTATGAATTCATTCATTATAAAATTAAATGGCCTATTATATAAATAATTAGCTAGTTATTATATTTAAAAAAACTAATATCTCATTACTTTCTATATTATTTAAATGTGTTATATATTTTTTTTCATTAGGTATAACAACAGTTAGATAGTTTAATTAGAACCTTGTTATAAGGTGGCAAGTTATTTCACTTGTTACTCACTGCCACTTAACTTAACTCACTAAAATAAAACTCATACAATAAAAATAACTTTTACAATACAAATGTTAAAAACATATAAAAACTATTTTAACGGTATTTCATTGCATTTTATTACTACCTTTACGCATAGGTAAATAATTTATTTACGTAATGAAACGTAATAATGTAAAAAATCCGACAAATTTTTATTTGTCTTTTGATTACGACATCCAACAACTTCACAATAGTTAACGATCAAAATCAAAATATTTATTTATCAATTAGGTTTCTCACGAAACTCTTATCGTATCGTTAGTCAAGAATTTAATGATAAAATATGTAAGTATCGCTGCGTTTTGAGCGGGAAACGTGCACTGTCTCGCGGTCGGCAACCTACTGTCGTTCAGGCTGCCGGCAGTCTACTTAGCGGTAGGTATTTAAAACTCTCTGTGGCGCGAGTGAGGGGGGCCTGCTAGAGCCACAGAACTATATTCTCAGTCACAGATTATTATGTTATGTGATTGTTATGATTTAAATTGAGCACGAGACTGGAGGTGGGAGGTGGAGATTGGGTGGAGATTATATTACATATTACTATACTCTTTGGTGGAGATTGGATCCAATTGGATTATACATAGAATAATAACATGGGATTATGACGCAGTTTACAAAGAATATATAATCACTACTTTTAGCAGTTCACGCAGTGATTACAAAGAGTATATAATCACTACGTTTTATTACATACTCCAAAGCAAAGAATATAACTACTCTCTAGCGAGAGAAGAAGTGTAACTCCATAGTAAAAAAAGGGAAACATGACTTTATACGTTTACGTACACTAGCGCCATTGCAAAATAGCAAGGCAACAATAGCGCGGGAATATTTAAATTAGAAAGGAATCTTATTCTTTAAAATTCAGCATGAAAAGGATCTAATAATTGTGTGAAGCATGTATTCTAAATATTAGGCTTCACACAATTATTAAATCCTTTTCATGCTGGTCACGATTTTCATTAAAATTATAAATTAAAAATAAATCAAATTTAATATATCTTTATTGCATAAAACTTATATTTAATCACAATAGTAAAATTGTACAATGTTTGTCGACAAAAAATAAGTAAACTAATAAGACTTAGAAAAAAAATTAAAAATCAGAAGATTTCCATAAACAGAATTTTTGAAAATGAAAATGTGCAAAAATTATGCAATTTAAATATTAGTAATTCTTTTGTAGTATTACTACAAAACCAACTGAAAAATTGGCCCAAAACACCAAAAGGCAGAAGATACACTTTAAGTCAAAAAATTATGGCCTTAGTAATTTATAAAAAGTCTCCTGCTTGCTATAAATTACTTAGAAGAATGTTTGCATTGCCATGTCAAAGTAGTTTAAATGAGCTACTTAACAGAGTGCCACTGAATCCTGGGATTAATAAACATATTTTTACTTCACTCCAAAAAATGACGCAAAAACAAAACGATGAAGATAACATATGCATATTATCATTTGATGAAATGTCAATTCGTAAACACCTGTATTACGATACAAGACAAGATGAAATACAGGGCTTCCAAGACCATGGCAACCATGGCAGGAGTAATTCAATTGCCACTAAAGCCCTTGTATTTATGTTGGCTGGCATAAGAAAAAAATGGAAACAGCCCATTGCCTTTTATTTTTCACAGTCAATAAACGCCAATAGGTTAACTGTGATATTAAAAGAGGTAAACATATTAAATTGATATTAATACTTATTTACTTTTAAAGTACACAAATTATGTACCCAATAATTATTGTCTAAATCTTTTCAGATACTTACAGAATGTTTTAATTCACATATAAATGTGGTTGCCACTGTATGTGATTTATCAACAGTTAATAGGAGAGTTTTAAAAACGTTGGGCGCTACAAGCAGAGAACCTTTTTTCCTGCACTGTGGACGAGAAATTGTTACCATTTTAGATCCTCCACATCTTTTAAAATGCACCAGAAACCTATTAATGAAGCATGATATTGAATGTGAAACTGAATTTCATTGTATGGACAAGATTTCCAAAGGTAATAAATGTAGATGATAAATAGATTACATGTCAACAAAAAATTTATGTATATTGAACAAATAATTGTTTTTAAAATAAACTCTGCAATTTATCAAATTTTTCATTTTTTCAGGCATAGTGAAATGGAGTCATATTGAGTTATTTTATCATTTGGATAAAAATAATGCAAATTTTGTGTTTGCTCCTGCACTTACTAATCATCACCTGTATCCAAATATCAAACAACAAATGCGAGTGAAACTTGCAGCGCAAGTTTTTAGTCACTCCGTCGCAGCTGGCATATTAGCGAAAATTGCAACAAGTAAGCAACAATAATAATTTGCAACAAGTAATATTTAAAAAGTGAAGAACAATGGCGAACTCCCATACTTTTTGTTAATTTAATTTTCTTGTGTCTAGCAAAGCAAAGCTATGGGACACCCTCGGACTTGCGTTGGAGGGAGGTGGAGAATGCTCATGCATACCAGTACGGCCGGCCATACTGGTTATGTGGGACTCGCAAACGCCCCGACCTAGGCGCCTACCCACTAAACTCCGCCTAGGAATTAGTTATGGTCATAATGACCCTACAAAGCTAAAGCGACTCGCCCTGGGGAACGGGCGAGCGCAAGACGGTGTATTTTGTACGAACCGAAGCAGTGTGTGTGTGCATGGCGCGGATGGGAGGGGCGCGATTAGACATCTAGCCAGTATCAGTATTGTATTGATTAGACAACCCTAGTATCAGTATTGACCAAAAAGCTGAGTGCCGTGCCGTGCCGTGCCGTCAAGTGAAAAAGCCCATTAGGAGCACTCCTTGCCATCTTATAACAATGCCTGGAAAAAAAAGAATGACTATTTATTCCTTAAAATTCTAATTTTTCTTTCTGTGGCTTTTTTTTTCTCTTCTTCTTCCATTTCTCTATTTTTCAGAATTGTAAATCGTTTTACACAAATGTAGAAGGTACTGAGTTTTATATGTTTTATGTTTGCATCCAAATGATCTACACATTTATTTACACATGAAAAATCACAGACCTCATCTATAATATTCAATACTCGGTATTTAATATGTGGTCGCCAGGCATCTGTTTTTAAAAAATTATTAATTATTGTTGCTATAAATTCCACACATTGGACTACTTCCTTTCTCACGTAATTTAATGACCTGTGTGTTAATTCATATTCTTTAAAGCTTGTGAATATGTGAATGGCTTCAGGTGTATCTGTCAAAAAAGTATTTTGACAATTCAAGCAGTTATTGTGTCTTAAATTTTTAAAAATGAAACCACACACATATCCACAAGCTTGACTTTCAGGTGTCGCTTGTTCCATTGCTTTGGCTGCATCAGATAACATTGTCTCTATTTATTTGGCATTAAACTCCTCGGCTATTTGTTCTGAATTCTTTGAAGGTACGTTTGAAGACAAAAAATTTGATAAATTATTTGACAAAATGGCAGTGTCATCTTCACAGTTTTTTCTTTGGCCAGCGTGCCGTAAATTTGCAATGATAGCTGTTTTAATACCCGCTACAAATTGTTGAATTGTTGGGTTATCATTTGATCCACAATTATACCTAATGCAGCCAAAACAATTTTCCAAAGGATCCTGGTTTAGACGACGAGTGGAAAGATTTTTAATATTGATTGACTGCAAATTTTTCCACAGTCTTTCAATTGCGTTAATTGTGTGAATCCATCCTTCTTGAGATGGAGGATTCGATTTACTTCCCAAATATTTCATTGTTGAAATAAATTCCTTCATTTCTCCAAAGAGTATTATATGAGGACTTCGAGTGGTTAGATTTGTCGAGTACTTTTTTCCCCTACGTAAATCTTTGCTGTCTGCATTGACGGCATCAAAAAGTTCGTCAAATTTTTGTATAAAGGTTGCCGTTGCATGAGCTTCGGATGGGAGTTCATCTGAAATAAAGAGTTTACATTGTTATAAGAAACCTATACACCATTGTTTCTTGTTTTATTGTAAACAAACATGATCCCAAAACATAAGTTTAACATTGTATGTATGTATGTATGTTCCGGATAAACTCCGAAACGGCTGCACCAATATTAAGAAATTTTCAGATAATCTTCAGATTGACCCAGCGAATATTCCTGTAAAGTATGGTGGCGATCAGAGAATTTTTTTTAAATTATTTAATATAAATATGAAATTTAATATAACTTGTTTGTTTCACTTTAAGGCCGTAACTACTAAACCGATCGCCATGAAATTTATATATATATATACACATACATACACATACATACACACACACATGAATATGAGAATATGATTACGAAGAATTGATTTTTTTATATATATAACTAGTAGACAATTTTTGAAAAAGTAACAAACTTTTATGGAACACGTAAAGATACTCATCCGTAAATGTGCGATTTAAATAGGAAAAAGCATATTGGTTTTCTACACAGTATATTGCATAAATTCCCAACACTATTTATAGTTTTTGATTTATATTTGTTTACAAATTAATACAAGAAAAAATTTACAAAATTAAAGTAAAAGATTTTATATTTTGAAATATTTTTGAAAAATTAAAATTTTGGAAAAAAAATAGAAAATATTGACATTTTACGTAAAAAATACAAGAGACTATTTTTTGTGTAAATAGCATAATGATTCTAAATGGTCAAATTTCGAACAATTTTCACATAAAAGGGCCGAATGATGCCTACACCAAATTCAAGTGTTTTCCAAAAATTATCAAAAAACAATGGCGAAATAATTGTTGAAATAATTTTCAAGCGTCTTTAAATGTCTTGAATACAAACAGAAGAAAAATAATTTCACAAGCTTTTTCAAGTTCATTAATGCTCTAAGTCAGGAAATTAATATCAATTTTAAATAAAACCTAGTTGATTAATTGGTCTTTATGATAGTATTTGTAATGACTGGTTTTCTTTGTGGTTTAACTTCACAACTTTTAGGCGAATACTTTTTCACATTTTTTATTTAGGAAATCTTTTAAAATAAAGTTGTTTCATTTTATTCTGTAACTCTACCTATATTAAATAAAGATTTTGTCACCAAATGTTTTATTAAGATTTTTTATTGTTTGAAAAGGAAAGAAGTAGGTACCTATGTATATTTTGGGCATTTTTCTTACAAATAATAATCTTAAGGCACAACTAAATGTCATATATTACATTGACCACATTATACGTAAAAATATTTCGTTCTGTACCAATTTAATCTAAAAATACGCTGAATATATATTTGTAGAGCCAAATAGTTGTGTTATTATAATTCATAATCTCAAAAATTTCAAAACGAGGATTTCTTTAATTCCAGACTTTATTTAGTATTAAACCAGCCTTCAGTTCAGGATTCTAAACTCTACACTTTTCAATATATTTCATACATAGACACAAGAAAATTAAATTAACAAAAAGTATGGGAGTTCGCCATTGTTCTTCACTTTTTAAATATTACTTGTTGCAAATTATTATTGTTGCTTACTTGTTGCAATTTTCGCTAATATGCCAGCTGCGACGGAGTGACTAAAAACTTGCGCTGCAAGTTTCACTCGCATTTGTTGTTTGATATTTGGATACAGGTGATGATTAGTAAGTGCAGGAGCAAACACAAAATTTGCATTATTTTTATCCAAATGATAAAATAACTCAATATGACTCCATTTCACTATGCCTGAAAAAATGAAAAATTTGATAAATTGCAGTTTATTTTAAAAACAATTATTTGTTCAATATACATAAATTTTTTGTTGACATGTAATCTATTTATCATCTACATTTATTACCTTTGGAAATCTTGTCCATACAATGAAATTCAGTTTCACATTCAATATCATGCTTCATTAATAGGTTTCTGGTGCATTTTAAAAGATGTGGAGGATCTAAAATGGTAACAATTTCTCGTCCACAGTGCAGGAAAAAAGGTTCTCTGCTTGTAGCGCCCAACGTTTTTAAAACTCTCCTATTAACTGTTGATAAATCACATACAGTGGCAACCACATTTATATGTGAATTAAAACATTCTGTAAGTATCTGAAAAGATTTAGACAATAATTATTGGGTACATAATTTGTGTACTTTAAAAGTAAATAAGTATTAATATCAATTTAATATGTTTACCTCTTTTAATATCACAGTTAACCTATTGGCGTTTATTGACTGTGAAAAATAAAAGGCAATGGGCTGTTTCCATTTTTTTCTTATGCCAGCCAACATAAATACAAGGGCTTTAGTGGCAATTGAATTACTCCTGCCATGGTTGCCATGGTCTTGGAAGCCCTGTATTTCATCTTGTCTTGTATCGTAATACAGGTGTTTACGAATTGACATTTCATCAAATGATAATATGCATATGTTATCTTCATCGTTTTGTTTTTGCGTCATTTTTTGGAGTGAAGTAAAAATATGTTTATTAATCCCAGGATTCAGTGGCACTCTGTTAAGTAGCTCATTTAAACTACTTTGACATGGCAATGCAAACATTCTTCTAAGTAATTTATAGCAAGCAGGAGACTTTTTATAAATTACTAAGGCCATAATTTTTTGACTTAAAGTGTATCTTCTGCCTTTTGGTGTTTTGGGCCAATTTTTCAGTTGGTTTTGTAGTAATACTACAAAAGAATTACTAATATTTAAATTGCATAATTTTTGCACATTTTCATTTTCAAAAATTCTGTTTGTGGAAATCTTCTGATTTTTAATTTTTTTTCTAAGTCTTATTAGTTTACTTATTTTTTGTCGACAAACATTGTACAATTTTACTTCTCTACTTGTTAATTGGCTGAGTTTTGATACACCAATCTTATTCAAGATGCCACTGCACTTCTTCTTTGTTTCAGTCACAAATGTTTTAGATTCCATTGCTGTTGATGGAGTAATTTGTATTGGTGCACTCTAAAAACCAAAATAAAATAAAATTGAAATAATATGGTAGTAGGCACGCTAATGGCTCATCCCTAATTGATATAAGGAATGTAGCTATCAACAACATATGGGTTTTCAGAAACACATCTGCACAATTAAAATGCTTGTTCACTACTTCTTATTCCTTTATAAATAATTGATACCAAACATTGAACGAATGCACTTCTTTTGGGACTTGAAAACGATTTCAACATTGACAGAATTGCCCCAAACAATGATATCATATCTGAATATTGAAGATATGTATCCGTGGTAAGCCAATAAAGTTGCCTCTTTGGTTGCAGTAACTC